>CAMAPF010000951.1:0-1200000 GCA_945859915.1 Cuscuta epithymum | reverse complement strand
CGAGACCTGCAGTCTCGTTTACTTTCTTATTGTGCTGAGAAGGACCAGTTCCAGAATGATGTCTAGACCTAGTTTTGTTCGTTGCACTATAGGATTGATATTCCGGTCTATTTTTAAAATCAGTGCACTCGGCAACAAGACGATGAAGATGATCAATTAAACAACCAACACTCGGTATTTTTGAGAGAAGCTTTTCATCATGATCAACTTGTTTGTTCATACTATCGAGCTTAAGAGAGCAAATAATTTGATCTTGTTCTAGAACCACTTCACTGTACTTAAGCCTTTCATCTATTAACTCTCCCACTTTTGTTTCAAGCCTTATTTTGGCTCTTGTGGCTTCCTCGAGTTTAGACTCAAGCTCAGTGACACGTGATTTAAGATGATCGTTTTCGGAAAGGCTTTCATTAAGCTCAATAGTCAATCTTTTGAAAATCTTCCGAGTTTTGGTTTTGGATAGAGAGTCAAACCTTGATAGAAAATTTTCAAAGTTTACCTCAAAGCTTTCTTGGTCGGATTCGTCGTCGGAGAGTGCCATAAGACATAGACCCGCATGATTGGTGTTCTTATCATTTTCCTCTTCTTCATCATCAGAAGAATCTCCCCATGCTGCCATCATGGCCTTTTTGAGATCTCTCTTGAACCCTTTGTCTTCGCTGAACCTCCGGTTGGAACTGGGCTTGTTCTTGTCGCAGTTCCGGTCATTTTTCTTTTGTGAACAGTCTTTAGCCCTGTGCTCAAAGGAACCACAAACAAAACAACCTTGGTTATTAAAAGATTGAGTGTTCTTTTTACCTTGTTTGATACGATTGTTCTTGAACTTTCGGTACATCCTCCCAAATTGTTTTGCAAACATGCTCATCTCATCATCCGATTCATTCTCGGATTCCTCTTCTTCTTCTCGAGCCTTTAGAGCTATTCCTCTTTCTCGTCTAGCACTCTCGGCATCTTGTTCTTCTTGAAGACCTAGTTCATATGTCAAGAGTGATCCAGTCAAGTCTTCAAGCGTCATGGTGGATAGATCCTTTGCTTCTTCAATAGCCGTGGTCTTAGGCTTCCACGCTTGGGGCAGGCTTCTCAAAATCTTTCTCACTTGATCTTCCACGGTAATTTCTCTTCCAAGGGCTGAAAGCTCATTGATAATGTTAGTAAAGCGTGTAATCATATCCTTAATTGACTCTTTTGGCTTCATTACGAATAATTCGTAATTACGCATGAATATGTCAATCTTAGATTTTTTTACACGTGAGGTTCCCTCATGAGTGACCTCGAGCAAATCCCACATTTGTTTTGCAGTCTTGCATCCTAGAACCCGATTGTGTTCGGCAGGACCAAGACCGCAAATTAGATATTTAAGGGCTTGGGCATTATGCTCGAGTTTCTCATAATCTTCAGAAGTATATTCAACTTTAGGTTTAGGAACAACATTACCTTCGGCGTTTCTCTTTGTGATGACATTATCACCACTTTCAATTACATTCCAAACCTGGTAGTTATCGGCCTTGATAAAGTTTTCCATCCGACTCTTCCAAAATTGATAGTATTTGCCATTGAACAATGGTGGTCGTTGAGTCGAGTACCCTTCTTCCAATCGGTCAACCGTATTCATTTTGCCGGATCTCTTCCCAAGGTATTAGCCTCTATGTGGTGAAGACCGGCTCTGATACCAATTGATGAAAACGGTTAGCAACACAAGAGGGGGGGTGAATTGTGTGTGTGTGGAACCGTGGCAGTTTTTTCCGAGTTCTAGTGTGGGATAAAGGGAATTGCGAAATAGTAAAGTGCACAAGAATTTAACGAGGAAAAATCCCTTGGCTCAAAGGGATTGAAAAACCTCGACCTCCCTCGGAGGAATTTTAAACAACTTCACTAAACAAGCCTTTGAAAGAGTTACAAGAGTGATTCTCCTAATCTACCCTTGAGCCTCCCCAACTCTATCCTCTCTAGGAAGAGTTATGCATCTCTACCTTGCGGGTAGAGAGCCTCTCAGCTTTATCACAAAGCTCTCACACACACTTAACCCGAGGCAGCTACTCTAGCCAATTAAGCCTCAATATTCCAAGTACAATATGAAAGGGAAAGGAAAAACTCTATCTAGAACTCCGAGCGGGCAGTTTCAGGCGCCAAGGACTTGATTCTTTTCTTGAATGATTCTGCTAAATATTTTTCTCCGTTCAGCACTACTGCGAATCACCTTTAGTTCAGAATATATAGCTCCTCTTGAGACAACCGTTGGCTCCTCTTTCCTTAGTTGGTTGCTTGATTATTTAATGCACTTTCCTTGATAGTTCTTCCAATGGATCTTTCCAACTCGGTCTCAATCAAGAGTGGATTTGTTCATTATATACGAATTATCATATAAGGAAGAAAAGCAACGGTCATACAAAAAGATTATCACCAAATACGGAACAAATTTACCAAAGGAAGCTTTTGGTCAACTTTTGGTAAATGGAAGCTTTCATAATAATTTCCTTCCTTCTTTGGAGTGGATCATTTGAAAATTCTTTCCATTAGTGATATCAAATTATGCTACGGATACTACTAAATCCCAAAAGGTAATAATGTCATGCAGGTCAAGTTCGAATAACGTTGCCTAACATAGAATTCAAATAATCATTTAAATAAAGCCTCAAATAGAACCAGGAGAAGTTCTAGTTCTGATCTCTGCATGGGTTAGCCACATATATTTTAAGGACCAGGTCTATCTATTGTTCCTGCATGGTTAGTCATCAACAAAACAACATGTTCAACAATTGTGGTTGTGTAAGAAAAAGGTAAATGAATGTGAGCCACACAAAACTTTCCAAAAGGGGAAATGAGAACTATTTTGCGGGACGGCCCAAAAAGGAAACCGGGAACTATTTTGCGGGACAGGGGGAGTACCACGGGGAAGGCCCCCAAAAGGAGGAGGCCGGACGGGGCTCCGATCAGGATATTCCTGACCGGAAGATTACTCTATATATATATATATATAAATGTATATTTACTTATTTATTTTTATATTACATTCACTATTTTAGTTTAGCTATTTAACTATTCAAAATTGTTTTTCATTTTAACCGGTTCTCTTGGGCTTCTTTAGCGAATATAATGTTTTGTTTTATTTACTAACATTTGCGGTTTGTTATGTATTTATGTTTTAAACTCAACTTTTGAGATTTGAAATGATGTTCAACATATTTGTATTGTAATTTCAAACGTTGAATGTCTTTTTGGCACAAATATAACCGTGATTTGTAAGAACTTTTTTAAAGACGAGGAACCGTTAAATGACAAGAACCGAACTGTTAAGAATGGTTCGGTTCCTTATCGGTTCTATAAAATAATTTAAAAGAACCGAACTGTTAGTAAAATTTCATATTTTCAAACGGTTCCACATATTTGCCTAAGAACCGAACCGGTCCCAGGCCTAACGAACACCCCTAATTGGAGTATTGGGTTGGTGGGTACTTAGCTCTTATTTGGGCCGTTTGAGACCGTGGGTCTGGAGTTGGAGTTTCTGGGCTGATCTAGCTGTTGGGCCTTTATTCTTTATTGGGCCACTCCATTACCATATTTGACCTAGCCTTTGCTTTCACAAGTGCACAGCCTCGACTGGCCCAAGAGACCGAAGAGAGTAGCGGATGCTACTGTAGCTAATCACAGGGAGCTTCATCGGATGAGGATGGAGGCGGCAAATCTCACTCAGGACTGCGAGCAGCGAAGCTTCCTCAGGTGGAGACTGACTCAGGGCGGCCCTGTATAATTGAAGGCCTATAGGGGCGAACAATTTAAAATGGGCCTAATTTAAAAAAATTGTAAAATACATTGTATCTAAATTAACATGCAAAATATTACTATTTGAATACCTTTATAATAAAGAAAATACTTGAGTTCATTAAATTAAACATAGTCAAATCAAGTTTTCAAAATAACCAAATAAAAATTACTTAAATACATTCCTTGCTGAACATTGAGACAAAGTCATCAATTATAACACATTGTGCTCAATGTTTAATATAGCTAATCCAATAAGCTTTTTTTGAGACATTGTTGATTGCATATAATTTTTAATTTCTCCCCTCTGGATTCGCTCATTTTTATCAAACCTTGAAATTAGTTAAATTTAAAATTTTAATTATAATTGAAAATTTTTAACTAACAAAATGAACAAATTATAACACCAAGGTAACAATCATCAATTAAGTGATTAACATCTCACAAAATCATCCAATTATTTATCAACTATTCATAATCATTTATAAACATTTAACAACTACGAATTAAATTGATCACACAAATACACAAGCATATGTTCGTACTACTCAAATAAATTAAAAAAAGGAGAATGTGAAAAACTGTTCTGTACAACAAATAAACAATGGCCAGAACGGAGCGTTGGAAGGCATATCTGATAACCACAAGTTTAAAAGCCTTAAGGCAAAACGGCAGATCGGAACTCGTGATTCGTGAAGACTGAAGGGTTGACGGCTGATTGACTATTTGGCTAAAGGTTGAAAACAACATGGAAACCGTTAAATGATACGAATCAAACGATACGCTACGTATCTCTTGAGCGACGACGTTTAGTTTCTCCGCTTTTTTTCATTCCGGGCCTTTGGGCTACTTGGACTATACAAAATTAATAATTTCGGGTCAAAACTCAGCCTACTCAAATATACTATGAAGAAATAATTTTGGGCCTAATGCTACTTCACGATCTATCACTCCTGGAGCTCTTAGCAGCCATTAATGGCGGATACCTTAAGGTCAAGCTCCAAAAATTGAGTTAACTAACTTAGGAGACAACCTTCGAGCTGCGGTGGCGACCAGCACGATACCAGAGGTGGTTTGTAGTGATCGGTCTCCACAACCGTCGCAGACCGCTGGGTCGGTGTAGAGTTGGACGGGAAATTCGCCTGAAGTGACGGCGGTACTGGACCCGGAACGACGGCGAAGAGGCCTGGGACGGGGTGCCAAACTGCAGCAGGTTCGACTCCAGATGGAGCAAACTGCAAGCGCGCGCAGCAGGTGCGACAGCACCCGGCAGCCCAGATCTTCGATTTCCAAGATGACATTTCCAGCTCTGTTTTTGCTTATTTCTTGTGTTTTGGATGAATTTTTGGAGGTTTTTGAGAGGGTTTCTCACTTCATTTTGCTCAATATGAGAGCATCAAATGATTGTTTATGAGGTATTCAAACATATATAAAATGGAGAGATATATCAAATGACGGTTTGGAAATAGTACAATGACTTATTTGAACATACTACCTCCGTCCCAAAAAGGTTGGCCAATTTGACTTTTCTTGATCAATAGTGTTAAAGTTTAGACAATGATTTTAGGTATTATATGTATGTGTAATTTATAAATTTTATACTTTTATGAAATATCTTTAATAAAGAATAAGCTCATATAATTTTCATGTTTCAAATAAATTTGTATTAAAAGATATTATTGGTCAAAGTTGATAACCGTTGACCAAGAAAAGTCAAATTGGTCAACCTTTTTGGGACAGAGGGATATTATCAAATGACGGTTTGGAAATAGTACAATGGCTTATTTGAACCTCTTTCCAAAATAGAGTTGGTCAATTTTATGTGAGTGGAACATTTTTTACTCTCGACTTTAGAATTCCAGATATTTCATATTCTAAGTATTACGAATTTGACAATTTCACTCCTTCAATTTTGATTTTGTCATGAAAAGTACATAACCAAAGAATGTACTCCCTCCGTATGAAGGTCCTTTATTTCCCTTTTTGGATGTTCTAAAATGATGGTCATGTTTCCCTTTTTGGAAAGAAAGATGTGGTCCACATCATTTCATCTTTTTCTATTTAAATCTCAACCACAACTTTTACCTTTTCAACCATTTTATTAAAATTTGTGCCCAAAATAAGTGAAGCCATCACATTGGGACGGGGGAGTACCACATTTAAAAAATCTACTAAAAAATTCACTTCATATGAAATTTCTATTTTATATTATGTAGATTTTTTTAAAAAAAAAACTTGTATAAAAGTCATATTTAAAATATTAATACTAAAAAAAACTTATAGAAAAGTCATATTTAAAATATTAATAAAAAAAATTATAAATAAAATATTTTTGCTATTTTATACTCCGTATGACGTAGATTTTTTTTTAAAAATTATAGAACAGTCATATTTAAAATATTAATACTAAAAACAAATAAATTTATATGTGTGTGCTTGACTAACCAATTTCATACGTGTGTGCTCGCGTTAATGTACATATGTTAAAAATGATAATGTTAGTGTTTATTTAAAATAAGCGTAAATATAATTTTTATAAAATTTTTCAAGACTTACTAAAAATAAAAAAAAATAAAGTTAAGTTATATACTTATAAATTCATATTTCTAATGGTCATTTTACGTCTTAACAGTTAATTGCAAACAGTTAAGTTACTAACATTTTGTTTCAAACTGATGAGGCGATAATGAAAGTGGTTAGTTAAAAAGTTAACAGAATGTGCTAGTATTAATTTGTCGATTCAACAGACTTTTAGCTAGCAGACAGCTGGTTATGAAATATGGGAATTCAAAATTCAAGGACTGCAGTTGTATTTTAAAATTGGTTAGTCGAGCACACACATATAAATTTATTTATTTTTAGTATTAATATTTTACATATGATTATTTTATGAGTTTTTTTAAATTTTTATGGTATATAAAATAGAAAACATATTCCATATAAAATAGAACCTTTATATGGAATATAATTTTTTAGTAGATGTTTTAAATGCAGTAGATTTTTAGTAATATACTTTTCATGACAAAATCAAAGTTGGACTGAAAATGTCAATTTCAAAATACTTAGAATATGAAATATCAAAAATACCCTTTTTTATCCGATTTGTCTCGGGAGGTTTTTTTTTACCAATTTGGTAAAATACCCCGTTTTTTTGCCAATCTGGTAATTTGACCACTCATAACTTGGTGGGTTATTTAAAATTTGTGTATTTGTATTGGCAGGGTTTGGTCCTGACCAAAGTTCCAAAGATTAAATGTGTGATCATAATAGGAGCGGCAAAAATAAGCAGGGACAAATTTGTAGCAGAGAATGCATATGATCCACAAACCAGGTGCCCATCTGTTCATATTATAGGGAAGGGAGAGGGCTGCAGGGAATCAGCAATACAACTTGCTCAATGTTATGTTGATCCTATAGTCATTCATCATCCCAAAGGCCATACCATTCCCAGATTTGGTAAATACTTATTTCATTCTTAAGTTATGAATTCAGCAATAAAAAGTGATGACATACTCACTCCTTTTCGTATGGCGGTCTATGTTTCAATTTAGATGTTTGATTAAACATAAAGTTAACCAACACCATCCGATACTTCGATTACTATTAACTAATATATACTCCGTATAACTTAGGGAAAAGGTGTCGCCCATGTACTAACCAAAAAATGTCAAATAAGCCTGTATTTAGGAGGCTCTATCCGGTCGTCGCCATTTGGGGTGGTTCCCGGTGGAATTTTTTGATGAATTTTTTTGAGAATCTTATTCATTAAGTCTAGTTTACTCATACCAAATTTCAGCTAAAACTTCCATCGGGAAGGCATTCAAATGAATTCTTGAAAATAACTGCGCAGTTATCTTCAAAAATTTATTTGAATGCCTTCCCGATTGAAGTTTTAGCTGAAATTTGGTATGAGTAAACTAGACTTGATAAATAAGATGCTCAAAAAATTTCATCAAAATATCCCACCGGGTACCACCCTAAATGACGACGGCCGGACAGAACCTCCTAAATAAGGGCTTATTTCACCTTTTTTGGTTAGTACATGGGCCTATTTACACATTTTCCCTATAACTTATTAAGAAACTATGTTAAAGCTAAGTTTAATCAAAGCTTAGTTTTATAAGGCTCAAAGCTATGATTTATTGAGATAGGACTATGTATTAAATCCTTAAGACTCATACTGAATCTTAATAATATGATTCAAATTTGATCAAGGCTAAGTTTTATGTATATAGTCAAAGAGAAGTCACTGGTTCGAGTCTCATCCCAATCAAGGATTTTTGGCATTAACTCGAGCAGATACTATAATATGTTTAGAAAGATATGCAAAAAAAAATGTTTTATGTATATATAAAATTGATGATTCAGAGTGATTTCAATCAGCTACAATTTACTAAGTCCACTATACATACATACATATATATATATATATAGGGGTTAGTTCCTGTGAGAACACCCTCTTAGGAGAGTAAAAAAGAACAAAATTCTACCTTTAATTATTTCAATCTGATGGTCAAAAAACATTCTAAATTGGAGACGTCTATCCATAATTTCTGGAAGGGATTTGGCTCCTAAAATGACAACGTGCAACAATGTATTAATTCAGGGGCATAAAGGTGAACCACATGTAAGTGGTTACCACGCACAAGCCACTATAATAGGAAGTGATCCTAACAATTAGGAGAGAAATTAATACGGAGTAATCATCCTCATAATTATTAGCACCATTTGTTTTAATAAATAGTTTATTTTATTTAATTTTCTTTCCAAATTTAAGGTCCTCTCCCGTGTGACTTTTCTTTTCAAATGCAAGATTTGTCAATTACAATTTAAAGCTGAATCGTTGCACTCAAGTAGTTTAACAAATGCCCTTCTACTTCAATTATCATGCACTTTATAATCTTTAACTTTTATGTGTGAGAACTTAAAAACATGCACCTTTGAATTCACAAATCCTCACTTTTGTGTGTATCTTGTCCTTCATATTATTTTAATATTTTTGTGTTTGCACTCTTACTGATCTGATTTTGCATATTTTTAGTTTTTGATGTAAATTTAAATAATTATTAATCATATTTGAAGAGATATGTTTTCACCGAGTTATATGCACTCAAACTATTTATCAAATGCACTTTTATTCAATTATCACGCACTTTTATTTTAATTGCACTTATAGTATTTGAATCTTTACGTGTTTGCACTTATACTGAAAACATTATGCACTTTTCAAACATTTGAAATACAAAATGCGTCCACTTTTGAGTGTCTGAGATGCACTATTACATTGACAAAATTTCATCAATCACTTTTGATCCTCTACGGTACACTTTTGCACGTTGCAAGTTCACTTTTTGTAAACTATAAAAACTTTGATTTATTTACGACAATGTCACTGCAATTTTCATCTACTTTAATGCATTTTTGACATATTTAGAGCAATTAGATCCTAAATCCGGCACTCCATATTTAATCCCATTTTTTATAATGGGAATGACTATATATATATATTGATAAGACTTAATTAGAAATGGTAAAGGTATAATATTCATGATGCCGACTTATGCATATGCACTTTTAAATATATTAAAAGTGCATAACTAAATTGGTTGCAAGCATACAATACGTTGAATATAGATTGAAAAGCTAAAATAAGTGCATAAAATACATTGAAAATGTGATCGTAACTAATTAAAATTTTAATATGTGAATATATGTATTAATTAGAAGATCGAATAGCAATATAGGAAAGTAAAAGTAACCTAATACGTATGAAAGAGAATAACAAACTGAAAAGGAAAGAAGAATATACGTACACACTTAAATGGATTAGGATGTATTAAATGCAATAACGGAGACATGAAAATATCTCATTTACCCTTAATGACAGTTAATGTCACGATCAAAGTAGAAGTTAATCCAATGGCTCACATCTATTCTTTTTTACTCTCCTAAGATTAAATTCTCACATGAACCTAAATCCAATGGCTCACACACACACACACACACACACACACATATATATATACACACACACACACACACACACACACACATATACATATACAGAGAACTCTTCTTGTCAGGCCGGCCTGACGGGAACCTCCGTCCGGCCGAGCCCGTTTGGGCACCTTCCCGGTGGAATTTTTTGATGAAATTTTTTGAGCATGTTCCTCATCAAGTCTAGTTTGTCCATATCACATTTCAGCTCAAAATTCGATCGGGAAGGCATTCAAATATTTTTTTGAAGTTGACTGCGTCAAAATATACATATAAAAACGCAGTCAACTTCAAAAAAAGATTTGAATGCCTTCCCGATCGAATTTTGAGCTGAAATTTGGTATGAACAAACTAGACTTGATGAGAAGCATGCTCAAAAAAATTCATCAAAAAATTCCACCGGGACGATTGCCAAAAGGGCTCGTCCGGACGGCTCTCCTGGTCAGGCCGGCCTGACATGATGATTTCTTTACATATATATATATATATATATATATATATATATATATATATATATATATATATATATACAGAGGACTGCTCAGGTCCCTCCGGAGGGACGGGAGGGACCGTCCTAACTTTACTGTTTGGGGCGGTTCCCTGTGGAATTTTTTGATGAAATTTTTTGAGAATGTTCCTCATCAAGTCTAGTTTGTCCATACCAAATTTCAGCTCAAAATTCGACCGGGAAGGCAGTCAAATAAATTCTTGAAACTTACTGCACTTTATATATGCGCAGAATGTGCAGTAAGCTTCAAGAATTTATTTGACTGCCTTCCCGGTCACATTTTGAGCTGAAATTTGGTATGGACAAACTAGACTTGATGAGGAACATGCTAAAAAAATTTCATCAAAAAATTCCACCGGGAACCGTCCCAAACAGTAAAGTTCGGACGGTCCCTCCCGTCCCTCCGGAGGGACCTGATCTTTTCTGTATATATACATACATATATATATATATACACACACACACACACACACACACACACATATATATATATAGATTTTGGTTCAGGTGAGAAATGCATCTAATGTGAGAAATGAGAATGAATCTCAGCCATTGGATTTACAAAGTTGCACTAAAATTGACTTTATGTTGCAATAATATTTAAATTTTGCACATGTTGCACTAAAACTGTTTCATGTTGCACTAATATTTGACGGCGTTGCACCGAAATAGCTTCATGTTGCACTAGACACGTGTAATACGGAATTTTCAGAAGTATTTACAGAAATGCCACCGTGCTAGATTGCATATTTCAGTGCATCATGAAGTGTCTTTTACTACAATTTAGTCGAATCCAATGGCTGAGATTCATTCTCATTTCTCACCCAAAGGATTTTCTCACTTGAACCTTACCCTATATATATATATATATATATATATATATATATATATATATATATATATATATATATATATATATATATATATATATATATATAGGGTGCGGTTCCAATGAGAACGGTGCTTAATGTGAGAACGTGAGAACACTCACATTTAAGCCAATGTAATGCACAATAGAGCTCGTCCGGTGCACATTTTGACTTTTCTGGAATCAAGCTTATATACATAATCACGGTGGCATTTTGGTAAATATTATGCTTAGCATAAAATAGTGCATTGGGCGAGCCTTATTGTGCATCACGTTGAGGTAAATGTGGTGTTCTCACGTTCTCACGTTAAGCATTGTTCTCATTTGATCTTTATTCTATACACACACACACACACACACACACACACACACACACACACACACACAGGAGTATTCAGGTCCGGCCAGGCCGGACCACTCCCCCCGTCCGGCCTCCTTCATTTGGGGACCTTCCCGGTGGTATTTTTTGCTCAAATTTTTGTGTAGGTTCCTCATCAAGTCTAGTTCATCCATACCAAATCTCAGCCAAAACTTCAATCGGGAAGGTCGTCAAATAATTTTTGCAAGTTATCTGGTCTGGAAAATACATATTCCGGACCAGTTAACTTGAAAAAATCATTTGACGACCTTCCCGATTGAACTTTTGGCTGAAATTTGGTATGGATTAACTAGACTTGATGAGGAACCTACACAAAAAATTTGAGCAAAAAATACCACCGGGAAGGCCCCCAAATGGAGGAGGCCGGACGGGGCTCCAGTCAGGTATACCTGACCGGAAGAGTACTCTATATATATATATATATAGGGTTAAGATCGGATACAAAGTATGCTTCCCATACAAAATGCAAAATCATCTCATCCGTTTAATCTTACATAATCAAGGGTAAGGTTTTTTTTTGGCACTAACACACAACCGTATTAATGGATAATTATTTATCCTTTAACCATAACTTTCGGCCAAGCAGTTAGCGGAGCAATTATAGCATCCTCACCGTTATCTTATTAATAGGAATGGCTAAGATTAATTTGCACTTTGTAAATTAGGATTACTTTGTATGTGATCCTAAATCTATATATATATATATATATATGTATGTATACTCATATACTACGTATATATTTAGTTCCTACAAAATATTTAACCATTCAGAGTAATAAAATGATTGGAATTTAGTTACTGGAGCA
Source organism: Cuscuta epithymum (assembly GCA_945859915.1). Classification (NCBI taxonomy): domain Eukaryota; kingdom Viridiplantae; phylum Streptophyta; class Magnoliopsida; order Solanales; family Convolvulaceae; genus Cuscuta; species Cuscuta epithymum. Next base: position 1,187,686 of record CAMAPF010000951.1, on the reverse strand, counting down.
TTTGTCAATTAAATCTATGAACTCATGTGTATATATATCTTAAATATCGTGGAAAATATCTGCCCAAGCCGCTTGCTTATTATCTTTTCTTTTTCTTCTTCTTGATTCTCTTTCAGATGAAAAAAGTTTGGGAGAGATGCTTTCCTTCATCGACAGGATTGAAAGGGATATTAACATAACAGAAAAATCATCCTTAAGGCTTAAATCCATGTTATAACCAAACTTCTAAAGTTGATTAGTACATATGGATGTTGCAATGCCGGCTCAGCTCTTAAGGATGTTGAAACTAGCTTGAAACTTGAAAGGGGTGGGAAACATGGTGTCAAACGTTATAAAAGTGATTAATAAATACTCGTAATAATGAATAATGATCGAAGGAAAAATGAAGTCATATTTTTTGTATGCATAAAATAAATGCAGTAGCATATATGTGTACGTGTGTGGAGATGTTAAAATGGAAAAAATAAGAATAAATATAGATCATCAATCGCCAAAATATGGATGAATTCAAGCACTTCAGAATCATAAATAAGTTCAACTCAAATGTTTAATATTTAGGGGTGTTTGAAACTGATTCTGCCTCTGCTTCTTTTTTAAAGCAGAAGCAGAGTCTGAATCAGTTTTCAGAAGTTTATCTCTCTCAACTTCTAAAAAATTGATTCTATGAGTAAATTAGAGCATTAGAACCACTTCTGCACTTTCACCTAAACATTTAAATGTCTTCTTCTGGTCTATAAGAATCAGATCCAAAACACCCCTAATAACAAAAGTGATTGTGTTGCATTTTATGTGCATTTCATCTATTTATTCAACATCTAGATTTAATTTATAATATAAAATGAAGAGGTGCATTTGCATTGACATCCATGTAGTTCTTCGTCAATGAACAAATGAAGTGTACGTCCATAAAGGGCATGAAGATTATGAGTGATAATTGCAACAGTCCAAAAATGGAAGCACATTTATAACTAGAATACATCTATTGTTTTATATAATAAAACTGAGTTATAAAATAGTGATGTGTCATTCTCTCATTGATTAACACAAATAAGTATTATCATTATACTGAAACAGTTATTTAATTCATTAAATTTCATAAATTAGCTCCGTGCTAGGAATTAACTCCTACGTGACCTTAGGCTGCTCACAACTTTTAAAGAATTTAATTAAACATAGGACTCTATTGTATTATAATCACTACCTTTTATACGTCAAGTTTATCAGCTTCATCTTATCAATTTTGATTGGCTTCTTTTTAGTAATTTATCTGGGAATAATTTGCTACTAATTTCGTTTTTTTGATCTCATCAGAAAATCAAACTATTTAACAACTTCAAGCTTACTATTGCGTAAAATGAAATCGCAAATCACTTTAAAGATGTTTTTAATCTAACTTAATTTTTTTTGTCTGGTTTGGTCTGATCTGTGTGAACTGGTCTGGTCTATTTAATGTCTGGTCTCTATATATTTTATAACTATGCAAGTCTGATATGATCTGATCTGAGATGGAAAACAGTCCAAATACAAAAATCCAAAGAGGTATGCAGTGTAACACCCATATAAAAACATATTTGCACACACATATTAACATATTAGCATATAAACACACGTTGCAATCAGAGTTTACATTTTCGCAGCTCATTTAATTTATAATCTTTTTACTTGGTACTAATTGAGCATTAAAATATTCTATGTTGTTCTCTAGAATACAGGAAACAACTTATATGAAAAGTACAACCAAAGTAACTTGAATGTCTTATTAGTGAATATAATAGTATATTAAAATTAACATTCCCTCTATTGCATTGCCCTTTGTCATTGTTCCAAAAAAAATTGGCCAATTTTTCCCTTCCAAAAAACTTGGTCAATTTTCAATAAAAGCAATTAATTTGTAGCTCTACTCATTGCTCTCTCTTCTACACAAACCTCAACTACTTCGAAGTTGGCAAAGTTCACTAATATAACGGGGTAATATAAGTTAATGACCCATTGAAGGAACTAGAAAACCCAATTTTCAAAAAAGAATTTTTAAATCTAATAATACATTCAAATAACAAATAAGTTAGAAATGTATTAAAATTCATATGGGCCTTAAAATTCGTTTCGTTTCTTCCTTTATTATTTCTCTACGTAGGTGCAAGTTTAAACACAATTTTATTGGATATTAACTAAGAAAAATATTATACATTTTAGATTTGTTTTTTGTTACAACAGTTTTATTTTCTATCATTTTTATTTCACATCAAAACTTGCCTTAATTTGACTGGAAAATTGTTTCCCCAACAAATAATCCCAAATATAGAGTTACATATACCTAGAAATTCAACTTACGCGTTGTTGAATATCGAATCAGGCTAAACGGATTTTTTTAATACAGGATATAAAATAGCGGGGTTTTATATTATTATCGAGGAAGCATAAAAGACAACAACTAATAGAACCGATTGTAATCCTTAGAATAGAATAGAGACAATTAACTCATATAAAGCAACATGAGTAGTTAGATACAAAACGGGCAATGCAATAAAATGACTAGAACCAAAACACTGTCTATCAAAAGTATTCTCCCGAGAATCCAAATATCCAAATCAAACTTACTTGAACTAAAATAAAAATAGGTACTAAAAAAATAATACAGATCGTGGAGTAAAGCATTTTCATAAACTCTTCCTGACATTGAGGTGGTTCTAGGTATGGACGAGCTTCGAAAGCATTTCCATAAAACTCTTCTTGCCATGGATGTGATTCTAGACATGGACGAGCTGCTATAATATGGACTACAAAGGAGTTGAAAATCACAAAAATGTTTGAGGTACACACTTTGTGTACACACTTTGTGTACACTCGTCTGTCTCTTAAGAAAATTTTGTCTGTCACAGACAATTCATATATGAGTTGTCTGTGACAGACAAAATTTTCTTAAGAGACAGACGAGTGTACAAAAAGTGTGTACACAAAGTGTGTACCTCTAGCATTTCTCTGAAAATCAACTTTACATCAGTGACACAACCGGGGTATGCCTCGGGTGATACACTAGTTCAGTCTACACCAATATTATATTTTAGCTTCCAAACTGAATTTCTTTGAAAAACCAAACTCTACTGTAACACCCCGGCCCCACAGGCCCCTGAGGTAGTTACCCCAGACCTCTAGCATTGTCCTCACAAATCGCCACTAGCCTTTTGCACATACTTTGTCCTCACTCGCGTGCGCCCTGAGAGACTTCCCAGGGGGTCAACCATCCCAAGACTACTCCCGTGCAAGCAGGCTTAACTTTGGAGTTCTTAGCGGATGAGCTCCTTTAAAAGGAGATGCATCTTGTTGGTATGAGTAGTACTATTAATCCGTTTAAATTAAATCTCAAGTTTTACAATCACCCCTACTTAGGAACGCAATGTCCTCGTTGCGCCCAAAAACCAATCTCAAATCTCAATCAAATCCCAGAATCTTCCCCCGCTAAGTGCCTGCCCGATATCCAACGGATCAGCACACTATCGCAGGGTTGCTCTGATACCACCTGTAACACCTCGGCCCCGCAAGACCCGGGGTAGTTACTCTAGACCAATAGTACTGTCCTCACAAACCACCACGAGCCTTTACCGCGCACTTTGTCCTCACGCATGCGCGCCCTGAGAAACTTCTCAGGGGTTCACCCATCCTAAGACTACTCCCGTGCCAGCACGCTTAACTTTGGAGTTCTTGGGTGATGAGCTCCCTTAAAAGGAGATGCACCTCTGTTGGTATGACTAGTAGTATTAATCCGTTTAAATTAAATCTCAATTGTTACATCTACCCTCACTCTACAATAGTATACTACTATCAACAAATAAAACCACACTGTTACATCATACATCTCATTAAGTGCAGTCGTGTGGCATATCATATAAACATTGATCTAAATCTAAATTAATAAAAAATACTTTATTGAGGTTAAGTCCTCGCAGTTCATAGACACATATATCTCAATATTTTAGGCTTTTGTTGGATCTTTTAGGCATTTAGTGTATTTATTAGCGAGTGTTAAGTAGATAATGAAGACTATAATCAAATATTCTCTGCGTTCTTTTTAATTAGTTATTTTTTATTCCTAGTCAATGATACTAAATTTTAATCGATAATATATTTATATACGTGAATGAATGAATATATTTATATACATGAAAAGGATTAAATAAGACCTTCTACTGTTACAAAATCGTCACATAAGGTTGTGTACTCAATATAATGTCATATAAATATGTCTACTTAATTATAAAACCAATCAAATGAGTACTAACAACCTTGTGACAACCTCATAATTCCGATTGGACTGAAATATTTAGTCAGAATTGACTTAAATACAAGGCAAAAATAACGACACTTAAATTTCATAATGAATTTGATAATTAATAACTTCGAGAACAGACTTATAATACAATTGTACACCATTTAAAAACACAAGTTAGCAAGAAAAATATCACTAAAAACCTTAATTAGAACACAGATACATAAAATGAAATTAGATTACAAATAAACATAACTACTACTATTTGTGATATGGACATGATAACTTTTTTAAAGGACATTAAAATGATGATTAGAAAATAAGTACTCCGTAAATCCGTAATAAATTGGATGTAACTACGATAATAAATAGATGATATATAGTAATTTCCAACAAAGATGGATATTTAGAATCTACCTATCTTTAGAATTCCAAATTTTTGAAAAAATCGATCAATTCCATTAGGACTCTAATTCGCTTGGAGATTATAGAAGTTGTTTGTTTCCTCGGTTCAATTTGCTTTGTTTTTGCTTTGTTAATAAGATTGTTTCTTTGTTCCATTTTCTGGCTACACGTATATACGTATATACAGTAGTATTTTTTTTCCTTAAAGTGTGCCCCTCTATAAGTGATGCCCTAGACACTTGCCTAGGTGCCTTGGGACTATAGCCGGTTCTGACGATTACAACACACTCTTACCGAGCCCAAACCTCAATCCTTTAATTATAAACTGAGAGTTTATAGAAGAAAGTAGAGAGAAAAGTTGCACTATTGAATGCAAATTTGTTCTCTTTACAATGAAATAAATGTGGATATTTATAGTATGAGGTGGTTGGTGAAGGGGGCAATGTGGCGAGCCTCGTATGGATAACCCTTAATCATAAAATCTCTCATTTCTGGTGCATTAAATGCACATTCCCGTCAATTCCTTGTAGTCTTGTTTAATCCGACGTAGTTACCAAAATTGACTGAGATTGTCCAAGGTTTCTATTACTAGTATTGTTCAGTATTCTAAAAGGCGCTAGGCGCTAGTCGGGCAGTGACTGGCTGCCTAGCACCTAGCCCGCCTAGGCGCCGACTAGGGCGCCTAGGTATTTTCCTTTATTTCTTTGTTTTTTTTTTATTTTCATTGAAATTTAAATATATTACCAATAATTTTATATATTATTTTGAAAATAGAAATAGCTCATATAATCATTAGATATTATGGTTTATGTATAAAAATTATAAATAATAAAATAATTAATAGATAAATGTAGAGATTTATATATTTTTAGTCTCTAAAATGTATATATACACTCTAAAAAGTTATAAATATGTCAAAATTATTTTTTATGATAGTAATATGAAGCTAAACTATATAGAAATAGAATACTTATTAATCAAACGTGGTTTTAAGTCAAAACGGGGGAAAAAAAGTTGAATCGGTGAAAACATTAATCCGGACCGCCTAGCCACCGCCTAGCCCGCCTAGCCACCTAGGCGGCCACCTAGCCCGCCTAGGCGCCCGACCGATTTTTTCGGCCGATTACACCAAAATCGGGGCACCCGGCCACCGCCTAGCGCCTAGGCGGCGCCTAGGCGGGCGCCTAGCCCGATTTTTAGATCCATGGTATTATTTGGACGTTGTTATTTGGACGGGTAGATTGCAAAAATCAACAAATTGGATTGGTTCTCACTTGACACATTTTGAACAATTTTTATTTGGTATTTTAAAAAAAAAACTATTTGGTATATATATTGGGTAGATATATATATATATATATATATATATATATATATATATATATATATATATATATATATATATATATATCTTCTAATAAAATTTTCAAAAATATTCTTTATACCGGTTCACCCCAATATATTACAAATAATGGGGGACCTAGGGGGCTAGGGGAAAAGAGGCCCCACTTCGGACCTTGAATTTTACGGAGTAGTATTAATGACGATTATAAAATGTGTGCCCCATATGCATTACCTAGACAAAAATAACTACTCGATAAAGTGATAATTATGTTAAAGAGGATACGATAATTGTTATGAAATATGAAAATGATAACCGAATTGTGATAGAGTGATTCCTTGCTGTTAGACGTGGTATTGATATTGTCGCGTAGTACACTTTCTTTGAAAAGTGACATTGATAATCTTTTTTATAAGTATGGATTCTCTTTATTAATTTAAAAGCTTTTTCCCGGAATAATGTTAATAAATAAATAATTCACGAAATACAGCTAGGTTAAAAATAATTCCTAAAATACTGTTGAATTAATCATGGTTCAGTAAAGCCGTCACTTGAAGTGGCGGCTTCAAATATAACTCAACACCCTCAAGTACGTAACGATTTCCAAAGTGAACAATATATGCAATTGGGTTCCACCCAAATTAAAAATTTACTTTTTTTAAGTGTTGTAATTTTTTTATTTGTACTCTGATTATTACAAAAAATGTATCAAAATTCATAATTTTTTATTATCTTTCATATGACATCAATATTGACTATATAAAATCAAAAAATAATTTAACACTTTAAAAATTGCTACGTATCTGTTTTTAAAGAGATATATTTTTTATTTGGATTCCAATTATTACAAAAAAAAATAACAAGATTTATTATTTTTTATTATCTTTTATAGGAAAGCAATGCTTCATATAAAAAATAAAAATAAAAACTATTAATTTGTGTAGTTTAGGATCTTTTTTACCATGCACACAATGAATCAAGAATGATAGATTAAAACAAAGTTACCCAAACTCCATCACAGTTAGTTATGAGTAATTTTGATGGAGTTTGTGTAATTTTGTGTAATGGTTTTTGTGTAATTTTGTTTTAATCTATCTCTCTTGATTGATTTTGTGCATGGTAAAAGTGATCCTAAACTACACAAATTAAATATGAAACACTGCTTTTCTATAAAAGATATAAAAAATTATAAATTTTGATATATATTTTGTAATAATCAGAATACAAATAAAAAAACATATAAGAAGTGATACGTAATAAATTTTAAAGTGTTAAATTTTATTTTGATTTTATATATTCAATATTGGTGTTATATGAAAGATAATAAAAAGTTATGAATTTTGATACATTTTTTGTAACAAACAGAGAACAAATAAGAAAGTTACAACACTTCAAAAAAAACATAAGAAGAAGACTTACGGTCAGGGCGGATCTACTCATGGCTAAGTGGGGGAAGCTGCCCCCAATAAGGGCCTACTAAGTTCTCTTAGGAGGCGTTTACTTCACCGGTTATTAAACGGTGCTTATTAAGACCCGTGTTAATAAGCGGTGCATAAAATAAACAATGTTGTAAGACTGTGTTTACTTCAAACGGTTTAAAACACCGCTTAACATTAAAATGTCCAAAATAACCCTATACATATATACACACACAAACATTCATGAACACAAGTATATAATATAAATGTGTACCCATACCCCCTAACCCCTTACCCACCCTACCTTACTCTGACCCCACCTACCCCCTACCCCTACCCTACCTACCCGACCCTACCCCTACCCGATCCCACCCTACCGCGACCCTACCCCCAACCCCATAGGCCCCTACCCCCATACCCCCCCTTACCGCATCGACCCCACCCTGACCCCACCTTACCCTACCTTACCCCAACCCCGCCCCTACCCTACCTTACCCCGATTACCACTACCCTACCCAATCCCACCCTACCCCTACCCGACCCGACCCCACTCTGCCGCAACCCTACCCCCGACCCCACCGCACCTACTCTGCCCCTAGCGCCTCTATCACATTGGCCCCACCCCGACCCCACCACCCCAACCCCACCACCCTGGGTATAGGGTGGGGGTAAAGGGTGGGGTCGGGGTATATGGTGGGATGGGGTAGGTGGGGTAAGAGTATGGTGGGGTGACTGCGGTCAGGTAGTGGTAGGGTGGGTCGGGTAGGTAAGGTAGGGGTGGGGTTTGGTAGGTGGGGTAGTGGTAGGGTGGGTTCGGGTAGGTAGGGTGGGTTCAGGCGGGGTATGGGGTAGGGTCAGGGTAGGGGTGGGGTGAGGTCGGATAGGGTAGGGGTAGGGTGGGGTTGGGTAGGTGGGTAGGGGGTGGGGTAGGTTTGTGGTCTGGTAGGTAGGGTAGTGGTAGGGTGGGGTCGGGTAGGGGTAGGGTGGGGTCAGGTAGGTGGGGTAAGGGTAGGGTGGGGGGTCGGTTAGGTAGGGTAGGGGTGGGGTAGGTAAGGTAGGGGGTAGGAGTGGGGTAAGGGTAAGGGTAGGGTGGGGTCGGGATAGGGTAGGGGTAGGGTGGGGTTGGGTGGGGTAGGTTTGTGGTCTGGTAGGTAGGGTAGGGGTGGGGTCTGGTAGGTAGGGTAGTGGTAGGGTGGGGTCGGGTAGGGGTAGGATGGGGTAGGGTAGGGGTAAGGTGGGGTCAGGTAGGTGGGGTAAGGGTAGGGTGGGGGTCGGTTAGGTAGGGTAGGGGTGGGGTAGGTAAGGTAGGGGTAGGGTGGGGTCGGGATAGAAGGTGTAGGGTAGGGGTGGGGTAGGTGGGGTTGGGGTCAAGGTGGGGTCGGTAGGTAGGTGGGTCAGGGGTAACAATAGGGTAAGGGCAAGGGGTAAATTCGGAAACTGAAAAAGCTTAAAGTGCCGCTTAATTAATACATGGGGGTGTGGTAGGCTTAGTAAGCGGCACTTTAAGCACCTATTTCGGTTAGTAAGCGGCTTTTTAAGCAGCGTGCGTGTTTACTTCACCTGTCTTACTAACCTAACTGTGACTTTAGCAGCGAAGTAAACGCCTCCTTAATTTCTTTATAAATTTTAATTTGCCCCCAATTAAAAAAATGAGTTGCCCCAATAACGTGAGATCCCTTGTTCGTCCCAGCCTAAGATTAGCCTCACACCACAATTTATACCGTGCAACCGGCATACCATGTGCATGGTATGCCCGGTTCTAATACGGTGTCGTTCTTATGCAATTAAAATCGTTTCCCAAACTTTTATTCTTCGCATGCTTCCACTAACTTTTTTCCACTAACTTTTCTTCCTTGCTTTCTCTCTTGTGCTGCTTTTCGTTTTGAAAATTGAAGCAAGTTCTATTGCTTTGATGTAATAGGCTGCTATGAATCAATTCAGATTAATACTTCGTATAAACTTCTCCGTTCAGATTAAGCTAACATGCTTTGATCGATGAGGTTAATTGGTTTTTATGTATAAAATGGAGTTACACTCTTTAATACAAATTTACATCTTAAGTTACATGGAGTTACATCTTTTTATGAACGAGTTAGATATTCATGTGCATGAGTTACATCTTTTTATAAGCGAGTTACATTTGGACTTACCTCAACAACTTACCTTTGTCATCAACACGAATTACATTTATAATAATTAGACTCTCTTTTTCATTGTTTACATTGAAATCAATGTTTTATTTCGTATACTATGTATTTGACAAGTTACATCTCATTTGGGCTTGAGTTACGTTGATCAAGAACTCGAGTTACATATCTTTACACGCGAATTACATCATCCATGCTACTGGGATGAAAAAAAAACTGTACATGTGTGCACTGTTCACGCGTGTACTGTTCACGCGAATTTTTATTATTATTTAAAATTGATCAAAACTACGTCGTTTTGGGGTATGGAGCATGGTGCTCACCATGCTCCGGTTGCACAGTATATGGACTTGCCTCACACCGTTAATGGATATAAAGCTCTTTACATTATTTTTGATTTTTTTATCAATTAATCAATTTGTTGTTGGTGTGTTGACTTTGATTGCCTTTCATGGTCGAATATTTGTTTAGTTGTTTAATCCTTCGATCCATGCATGATCATATATAGTGTTGTTTACTTATTTAAGATTATACATTACTCCATTCATTTCTTAAAACTTTGCCAAGTTTGACCGACACGGAGAATAATAAAGTAAAAATCGTGTGATTGAGGTTTGTAAAAAGAAGAGAAAAATAAATGAAAACACTTATAACTTCTATAGTTTGTAAGAGCAGCCAAAAAAACTTTTATATAGATATGAATACTCCGTATTAAATAATATTATTAAACTTATTGTAATGTTGCTAATGTATTTTACTGAAATAGTTATACATCGTTAGCGTAACATTTTACACTACTAGGAAGTACGAAATGTCTTTAGTAATTTAGAAATCCTAAATGTAAATAATATATTATTTAGGTTGTTAGTTAAAATGCATTAATGCATTAAAAATTTGTACATAATAATTTCTCTTGTTTTCTAGACTTAATGAAGAGATATTGGGCTATCGTTCTTTCACAGAGAGTTCAAATAGTAATGTTTCTAATAGTGCTTCCTAATGTTATATGCCAATACCTAAAATAGTCTATTTAGATGAGCTTTCCCCTGAGCTCTCAAAAAGGAGAAAATTTTAAAAATATCATCCTAATCAAATTGGGATAAAATATTTGATTAAAGGATCTTATCAACCTCGTGAACATGACTTTCCACGAAAATTGTTACAAATGAATTGTAGTGGATCTCTTCCGAAAGATGAAAACTCGACACAACTTTTTTTATGTATCCTATTTAAAACTTTTATTACTTTAATATTACATTAATAATTTTTTTGGCGCATTTTTGAATTACCCCCACCCCCAATAAGCTTTAATTCTGGATTCGCCACTGCTTACGGCGAAGGTGGCCTACGATGAAATCGGCAAATCCGTGTAAGGGAGAAGGTGAGTTGCGGCTGGGGCACCCCTTTGGTCGCGTATGAAGGAAGCAACGATCGTTTGATGAGAGAAGTTGCTAGAAAGGGGTAATTAAGTGCAGCGGTAAAAATGGGATGCTAATTTTAGTATGTTTCAAAATAGGAGTAAATTGATCTTATTTGCAAATAAAAACATAAAAAGGTCATGTTTTTGAATTTCAGCCCACTTTTAGTCTTGTTTGGGTTGATTTAGATTTGGAAAAATTGATAGTAATAATCTCAACTATTGGCGGTCCGCTCATAATAATCTCAACTATCGATTATTTCAGAATAATTCAACTTTAGGGACCTTCCGCCAGTGATGGTCCCTATAAATAAATCAGAAATTGTCCTAAATAGAAGTAAAAACGTTTTGAAATTCCAAAATAGGAGTATCATGTTTTTTATTCTCTGAATAGGAGTAATCTGCCAAATTTGGGAAAAAATGTCATGTTTAAAGCCTTGTAATGCCAAACTTGGCAGAAATTTACTCCTATTTAGGGAATAAAAAACATGATACTCCTATTTTGGAATTTCAAAACGTTTTTACTCCTATTTAGAAAATTCTCTCTAAATAAATTCATGAAGTTTCTAAAGTGGATGAGGAGAGATATAACAAGTAATCCCTATAAAAATAATCTCAACTTTTAATTTTTACAATTAATTTCTATTTAAAATTCATTTTTTATAGAATGTAATATCTGGTCATGGACCATTATTGGTGGACGATCCATATAGTTGAGATTATACAAAAATAATTAATAGTTGGAATTATTATAAGCAAAACAACAATAGTTGGGATTATTATTTTCAATTTTTCCTTTATATTTTTAATTATTACAATGTCTCACTCCAACGTTCATAAACTACAGGTAACGGCTATCTAAAGAATGTACCTACATTCATTATTTACAGACAACAACACCTCTCTATCTCCGTGTCTTCTTCGTCCCCTCCCATATCTGCGTACAGAAATAGAACTTTCTGGAACCCGATTTCTCATCCCTGCCTAATTATTTCGCGATTCGTTATGAGCTCCGACTCCCAAACCAATCCGCCGAAGCCGGAACCCCAATCTCGCTCTTCCGATTACGCTGCTTACCCTAAGATCGATCCCAGCGACACCGTTCCCGTCTCCCTAGATTCCGATCATCCGCCGTCGCTGCCGGAACAAACTAGATCTCCTCCGTCTACTTCAGGCCCCGCTCCTATCTCTGGATCAGCCGCTACCACCATGCCATCCGAGTCAAACCCTTACGTCTCCCCTGCTCCCGCCTCTGGACCCGGCTCCTCCGTTAAAAGTGAGTTCGCCTCTCTGATTATCAATAATTATTACTTTGGGAGATTTTAAGATAAATCTATTGCTGATTCTTATTGTTTTAGCCATGCCACACAGGTGGCATAAAAAATACAAATCAAAAGTCTTGAATCCCAATGTTATTCGAGCTAATTAAGTGTCAACAGTCAAATAGAATCAATTGATCTTCAACACCTGACGTGTATGAAAAAAAAAAAACTAAAAAGTACAAATCTTTAAGGTTGAATCCCAAGTTCTGTACTCATTTGTTAATTGCTGGAAATTTAATGTGAAAACTTATTTGCAGATACGATGGATACAGTGAAGGATGTTTTGGGGAAATGGGGCAAGAAGGCCGCTGAGGCAACAAAGAAGGGGCAGGATCTTGCTGAAAACATGTGGCAGCATTGTAAGTCTAGCAAATTTACAAGATCAAATTTTCCTGCTTCTATGAATTGATGTCCAAATTTCGTATTGCTTGTTTATAATGTGTTCTTGATGCTCAACGATGTATCTTTACATGTACTAATTAAGGATAAGTAGATGTATTCTCTTGTTTAGTAATTCCGTAGTTTTCCTAGAATTGTGCATGGAGAAAAGTATTCTAACTTTTGGCTTTGGTCAGTGAAAACTGGTCCCAGCTTGGCCGATGCTGCAGTGGGAAGAATTGCTCAGGGAACAAAGATATTGGCAGAAGGTGGTTATGAGAAAGTGTTTAGACAAACATTTGAGACCCTTCCGGAGGAGAAACTGTTGAAGGCATATGCATGCTACTTGTCCACTTCAGCTGGCCCTGTTATGGGACTTCTCTACTTGTCTTCTGCAAAAATTGCATTTTGCAGTGATAATCCACTCTCTTATAAAGTTGGCGAGCAAACACAATGGAGCTATTACAAGGTATTCCCAACTACCATCACTGTTCCTACACAGGAGTTGGTTCCTATGTGCTACTTTTGACGGAACATAAATACCAAATGAAAGGGGATCATGGGGTATAAAACATTCTCTATTTCGCTTGTAGTAGTAGTAGTGTATGAGTATGTGAATTGTGATAAGACACTGGATAGTTCAGAACAATTATTGCAGTAAATTCTATCAACAAGTATCAAGAATTAGGGTTTATTGATTATCAGAAATGAACAAGAATTGAAAATAGAGCAAAGGGGGGGACAGTTCGAGATGCCCAGTCTCCAACAAATCAGCCAACAAGTATAACAGCCTGTCTAAAAATAGCTAACTCCTTCTATTTATAGTCATTTATCCACGCAGGGATAATAGAACTGACTTAACAGACTACTAACTACCCAACTTCCTATTTCTTCTTGTGTCTATCAGTATGACCTTACAGGACTATCTCATAAGGCTTGTCTTTCTAAAATGGTTGGATAAGTTCAAGTTTCTTGAGGGAAATTCACTTTTGTGGAAACGTCCATTTCAGCCAAATAATTAAGTCGAGATGCCCAGTCTCCAACAAATCAGCCAACAAGTATAACAGCCTGTCTAAAAATAGCTAACTCCTTCTATTTATAGTCATTTATCCACGCAGGGATAATAGAACTGACTTAACAGACTACTAACTACCCAACTTCCTATTTCTTCTTGTGTCTATCAGTATGACCTTACAGGACTATCTCATAAGGCTTGTCTTACTAAAATGGTTGGATAAGTTCAAGTTTCTTGAGGGAAATTCACTTTTGTGGAAACATCCATTTCAGCCAAATAATTAAGTCAACTGCTACTTAGATCCTGTTCGGTTGGCATTTTTCAGTTTATCAGAGAATTGCTTTAGTACAGGGGTAAGGCTGTGTACATCTGATCGCCCCTTACCCCCATCATAGGTGGGAGATGAATGATGATACACTAGGGTAATGATGATGAATGAATGAAAAGGAGAATTGTTTTACCAAACACCAACTAATTTCATCACATTCGCTGAATTGGCTAGTACGTAGTAATAAAAATAGTACACACGTTTCTTTTTTTGGTGAAAATGGCTCAAAATAATGAAGATGCACTTCAGCCTTTAGACAATTCAGCATTCACAATATCAAGGATTCAATTCATTCATCCTTGAGCCTTGAGCATCCTGCTGCTAGCTCTTTAAGACTATAAGATGCTTCAATGATTCATCTTACTAATGTAACCAACTACATGAGTTAGTTACTTTTATCAATTGTTATGCTATTGCTTTTGACAATTGTTATACTATTGTCTTTTCCGCAATCAGGTGATACTTCCAATCCATCAGTTGAAAGCAGTTAATCCTTCGGCTAGCAAAATCAACCCAGTTGAAAAGTTTATCCAAGTTATATCTATCGACAACCATGAGTTTTGGTTTATGGGATTTGTAAACTATGATAGTGCTGTCAAATGTTTGCAAGGTGCTCTGCTACGACATCCATAGCCAGCAAGCTGTCCATTTCCAGTTATTGCTAGATGAAAGTGTGTGGTACATGTATCTATACTTGTGTTTGATCTAATTATATACCTGCTTGTAATAATGGGTTGAGTTTGGCCAAATTTCATTTTTTGTAGAACTTATTTTTTAAAGATTCCTGTAGTTCATGTGTGTGTTCTCGGACCATCAAACATTGCAGTATACGGAGTATATGATTGTTTATATGATACTCTTTAGTTGGGCAGCTGAATTGGTAGATTTCTCAATTAATACGTCATACTTAGTTGTGGCCATGGAAACATGGGCTCGGATTCCAGCAACCATAAATTAAACTTCTTATTTTGGGCAAGGTGTTGTGGCTCACTTGGTGGGCCACCCAGCCCCAAGTCTCTTTTGTAAGGAGGTCTTGAGTTCAATTCCCATTAAAGAAGATGAGGGAAGCCTTGCTTTCACGGAGTACCTCAACAATTAAGGTGATGTAAGTTTGCTGGATTCATTCTTTAGAGTGTAATCCATACACTTCAGAATTAAAGGAGCCCAAACATTGAAAATTTGAAATTATGATTATAAAAAATCAATTTACTGGTGGGTTCTCAACATGGGCCAAAAGGGAAATAAGTGCACTCCCATTTCCAAAATCTCAGGGGTTATTTAATCCAACTTTTTCATTTCTCATATTATGCACAAACTTGTTCTTATTTTAATTTTATGCTCAATAAAGCCTCTTAACCTAAATTAGGTAAGTAATTTGAGTTGAAGTGACTAAATGGATTGTTAGATAATAGGTTGTCTTTAATGCATGGTGGCAGCGACAAGGTTTTTAGCATTAGGAGTGGTTTTAGGATGTTTTGTTTTGGACTGAAATTTGCTGGTCTGGTCTGTTTAAGTCTGGTCTGATCTGGTCTGGTCTGTTTAAGTCTGGTCTGGTCTGAACTGGTCTGGTCTGGTCTGGTAAACGTCTGGTCTCTGTGTATTTTATAACTACGGAAGACTGGTCTGGTCTGATTAAGTCTGGTCTGGTCTGGTCTGTTTAAGTCTGGTCTGGTCTGGTCTGCTCTGTTTAAGTCTGGTCTGGTCTGGTCTGGGACTGAAAACAGTCTAAAAGAAAACATCCTTAGTGGACACAGGTATTCTCTTTTCAGCATTTTAGGAAATAGATGAGATGATGTCCATGACCATGCCACAAAGCTCTAAGTAAACCCATTTCATGAAAACTAGAGTAAAATTACCCTACTCAAAGATCTTCAATGCTAACTCTCCTTTTGAAATTTCATGCACCTATATACGCTGAAAACGCTAAAAATACAGAGAACAGGCTTAGTATTTTGTAACACTCATATCTTTTTATATCTTCTTCCGTTTCTAGCGTTATTATATCTCGTTGGAAAGATAATTTTAAGTTCTAAGGCCATTCTCATGACTTCACTTACAATGCATCGTCATCATGACATATGGTCGAAATTCTCCTAGTCACAACGTGGTTGGACGTATACGATGATGATGCTTGATCAACACATGTTATATGTTGAGATTGACAAGCCAATCGGTTTTTAGCTAAAATCAAGTAGTCGAAGATAGTTGACCGAGCTCAAAATGACAATTCTTGTACGTTGTACACATTTTATTTTTTACGGATTTTGCACGCACTGCCTATGAAGACTTTTCTTTGTCACAAGCAAAACGTGACAGACAAAAAAACCTTCTCAGGCAATGTGGACAAGTTTGTAAACCGTGAAGTGTGTACAAAAAAAACTTTTTTGAAATGACACTCCCTCCATCCCATTTGACCCGTTTTAATTTGCTTCTTTGATTCTCTCAAAATAAGTGTTATATTTTCTTTTTAGAAAGAAATATGTGGTCAACAACATTTTACTTGATTAATATCAAATTTCAATGATTTTTTCTTTTTCAATCACTTTATTGATAATTGTATCAAATCCAAAAAGACACATAAAATGAGACGGCGATAGTACTTTATTTAGGGGCAATATCGCGTCAAAACCTAATATTATTACAAGAGGGTGACAGAGGGTGGAGATAGGGAGAGAGGTTGGTGGGGGCCTTGAGCCCTACAAGAATTTTTTTTATGTATATATGTATAAATATTTATAAGCAATAAAAAATATAATGAAATTTTTAGCTTTGACCCCTGACCTGATTTCCAAGTCACAAATAATTTGGAACTCTTCTTTTGGTACTTGTGCCAAAATAATAATGTTGTACTACCTTCGTCCCATAATGGTTGTCCACTTTCAATTTGACACGATTATTAATAAAGTAGTTGAAAAGTAAAAGTTGTGGTTAAGATTTGAGTAGAATAAAGTAAATTGATAAGAACCACATATTTCATCCAAAAAGGAAAAATGACATTCGTTTTGGGACAACCCAAAAAGGAAAGTAGGACAACCAAAATGGGACGGAGGGAGTAATTACTTATCCGAAAAAGAAATTGAATACTCAAAATGACTACGTATTACACATTTACTCTTGTGTATGATACATGGTAGTACATAACCACAAACAAAATTCAAAGGGATCCAAGTAGCAAAAACAGGTCAAGGTTACTCAAGTCTCTCTGTCTTAAAATTGGGCAGCAAGCGGCAAAGGCAGGGTGAATTCAATTGTGCAACCTATTTGTGATTGCAATTCTGATAGAGTGATAGGGATAAATCCAATTAGCATTTTGATAGTAAGTGTTTACTTATTGGTTATTTTTTTTTTTTATATATTATTGCGTATCTATCACTTCTTATTGTTAATGATTACCAAACAATTTTCATTTTCTTAAATCCCATGGGCAATCAAAGCACACAATAATTTTGGGATGGGGTAGCGTAACATAAATGACAAATGAGTCGAAAAGGCTGCCAAAGGAGTGGTCCAATATTCGGAGAGTGGGCAGCTCTGGGACAGAGGAATCTAAGAATACAAATATTTGGGCAATAGAACAGAGAATATATGATAAATGTATGTTAGCCCAAAAGGCTGCCAAAACAGCACACCTTAATTCAGGGCACGGCCCCTTTTCCTTTTCCTCCCCGTCTTGTCAAAATCTTTGTTCCCACGCTCCATCCAAATCATATAGGATTACCCGTATTTTGTACACATGTTCTTTGATTCTCATTTTCCTTTTTTTAATATATACTCCCTCCGTCCCATAATGGTTGTCCACTTTCAATTTGGCACGATTATTAATAAAGTGGTTGAAAAGTAAAAAGTTGTGGTTGAGATTTGAGTAGAATAAAGTGAATTAATAAGAGCCACATATTTCATGCCAAAAAAGGAAACAAGACATTCATTTTGGGACAACCCAAAAAGGAAAGTAGGACAACCAAAATGAGACGGAGGGAGTAAGGATTTTCATTTCCAATTTAGAAAATACGGAGTGATTAACAAGGTTAAGTAACAAATTAATTATTAAGTATTAAAAATAATACATTTTTTTGCAAAAAAAAAAACATAATAATAATAATACATTTATAATATCACGGTTATCAATACTAACTACGGAGTACATTATACTCCCTCTGTCCCTAATAAAACTTCCAAAACGGTTAGGCACACCGTTTAAGGTAGTGAATATTGTGTTGTGTACAGTTGTGTAGATGAGAGAGAAATATGTAAGAAATGTTATGAACCAAAAAAGTTTTACCAAAAAGAGAAAGTGAAAGTTTAATTTGGGACGGACGAAAAAAGAAATGTAGAAGTTTATCTAAGGACGGAGGGAGTAATATATACTATTCCGTACCTATTAAAATTATTTCTCAAATATATTCAAAGTACTCTATTTAGTGATTGTCTAAATAATTGTATCGTATTGTTATGGGAACCTTCCAACGGGAAGGAGATAGTACATCTTGGTGTACACCATCTTTATTTGTATATTCATAGTTCTCAACGAATGGTCCACAAAGTGCACAAAATGTATACCAATTACTCCGTATGTATATCAACAACATTTTTGTACGATTATTACTTGTACGATAACACCAAATTTGAATGGCATAAATAATACCGACTAGAGAAATAACATTAATCACAAATTAATTGATTAAAACAGAAAATGATAATATTTTTAGAATATCTCAAAAATAAAAGTGTTGGAATATATTATCCCGGTCTGTTACTGTTCAGGAGCCCAAAACTTTACGTAGTACGAAGCCCAATCATTAAGGTCCATTTTAGCCTATCAGGCCTGTTTCATCCTTTGGGCCCATTTCGGCCCATCCGGCCCGTTAGGGTGGAGAGCCCCCCTCCCCCCTTTATCTCTAAATAGGAGGAGTTCCCTCCTTATGAAGGACCCCTTTCTTCTTCCTCCTTTCTCTAGATTAGCTTAGAACTCCATTAATGTGAGCTTCAATACTTGTACCTTGTAATAGTGAGGAGGGTCCTAATGAGAAAGAGAAGGGCTTGGACATTAGCCTAAAAAGTCCTGTGATTTTTTTCCTTTCGGGTTTCCACATAAAAATAGCTTGTTCATACACATTTATACATATATTTGCTATATCGTGTTGGATTAAAACTCAACACTGGCGCCGTCTGTGGGAACCTGTCCAAAAAGATTCGTGTGTTCTACTGTTCTTGAGTATTCTACTAAAAATTCATACAAAGTGGACGGATTCCAGCAAAAAGAGGAAAAATTAGAGAAGAAAGATTCTGGAAAAGAAAGCAGGAAGAAGATGCTGATTTCAGAAAGAAGAGAAGCTAAGAAGCTACGAAATATGGAAGTCCAGATCTGGACTCCCTCCAGATCTTGTTGGGGTCGTCGGAGCCATGGTCAATGTCCCCACCGTCACAGAACCTCCAATGGGTTTACCCGCACGAGATGAAGTTCGCTGCAGCACTGAGACACCTGCCGGGAGAGACCTCCTTGGTTTTCACCATTTATGGTGGCGTGGAACTCGAGGTCAGGCGATCTTACACCAGAAGCTATCCTCTGTGGCCACCCAGTAAGCGACATCACGACTTTGGGTTGGAATATGGTCTTTCATCCTTTTTCTAAAGATCACTCCGTGATTAACTCCTACGGTTGTGAGAAAACCACGTGCGCGGGATAAGAGTAAGGCCCATGCCTAAACATTGTAAATACTAATCAGTAAGAAACATTCTGGCCTAGTCCCCGAGTGGAGTGATCTCGGCCTAGCGTCCCCGGGGTGGGAACTTCTATAGTGAATCGCCGAGGACCCGAAGACGAGCTTCCCCACCATAGAGGCTGAGGGCCTGGAGTCGAGCATCTTCCACCCGGAGGCCGAAGCCCGGGGACGAGCATCCTCCACCTGGAGGCCAAGGATCTAAAGAAGACTATCAGAGGCCAAGGGTAAGGAGACGAGCTTTTCCGCCACAGAGGCTGAGGGCCTGGAGACGAGCATCTTTACGCAAAGGACAAGGGCTTAGAGAAGGCCTTCACGGCCAAGCACCATGGACGATCATCTCTGCCCTAAAGCCAAGGGTCCGAAGACGAGCTTCTCAACCACAGAGGCCGAGGGTCGGGAGACGAGCTTCTCCACCCCAGAGGCCAAGGGTCGCGAGACGAGCTTCTCCACCCCAGAGGCCAAGGGTCGCGAGACGAGCTTCTCCACCCCAGAGGCCGAGGGTCGGGAGACAATCTTCTCCACCCCAGAGGCCGAGGGCTTGGAGACGAGCTTCTTCTACCCCAGGGGCTGAGGGCCGTGAGACGCGCAGAACATCCTGAGACCGAGCATACCCAGGCTGAGCATGTCAAGGTTGAAATGTCTCAAGGAGGCCCAACCTAGCGACCGGAGGTCAAAAATCTCTAAGAATTAGGCCCATGGATTGTCGCTGTATGATGAGGTCGGGGTGCCCCCGGATCGTCATCAAGAGCAAGGACACATCCAGGCCGAGTTTCTTGGGACGAACGTCCAAAGGAAGTCGGGTCGGGGTTCTAGGGACTAATCTTCCTAAGCATGTCGGGGCGAGCATCCAGAAGGAAAATTCCAGAGCCCCAACAACCAGAGATCGAGCAGGCTGACCGTCAAGGGGTCGGGCGTCCAAGGAAGCCCAGCCTAGCATCTGGAGGTCGAACGTCTCTAGGAATTCGGCTCATGGATTGTCGCTGTATGTCGAGGTCATGGTGCCCCCGGGTCGTCATCAAAAGACGGGACACATCCAGACCAAGTTTTTAGGGTCAAACGTCCAAAGGAAGTCAGGTCGGGCATCCGCGGACCGAACGCCCCAATCCCTCACACCCAGGCCAAGGCATTTTTAAGCCTGTGGGGCCTGAAAGTCGAGGCCATGTGTAAGCAAGATTACTCGAAGACACAGATTCAAGGAAGGGCGTAAGCAAGAATATACTTTCTCGAGCAGATGTGCGTGCTCACTACTCAAGAAATTGGGGGACTTGTGTTGGGATATATTATCCCGATCTGTTATTGTTCAGGAGCCCAATACTTTATGTAGTACGGAGCCCAATCAGTAATGTCCATTTTAACCTATCAGGCCAGCCTTTGGGCCCATTTCGGCCCATCCGGGCCGTTAGGGTGGAGAGCCCCCCTTCCCCATTTATCTATAAATAGGAGGAGTTCCCTCCTTATGAAGGATCCCTTTCTTCTTCCTCCTTTCTCTAGATTAGCTTAGAACTCCATTAATGGGAGCTTCAATACTTGTACCTTGTAATGGTGAGGAGAGTCCTAATGAGAAAGAGATGGCTTGAACATTAGCCTAAAAAGTCCTGTGATTTTTTTCCTTTCGGGGTTCCACGTAAAAATAGCTTGTTCTTACGCATTTATACATATATTTACTATATCGTGTTGGATTAAAACTCAACAGAAAGATAATAAAGTTATAAGGGATGATGTTGCACAAAGTAATCATATTATAGTTGTTCTTGTAGTGACAAAGTTTTAAGGTGTTCACCTCAAACAATGTATTAAATACATCCCACAAACGAAAGTTGACAAGGTTTGTGGGACATTTATGAAATACACCTCACTTTATGATTACATAGTGTCAAATTGAACACTATCATATATAATTACTAAAAATGATGAGAGAAATTGTCCAAAATAGGAAGAAAGAAGTTCTTGTATTTCAAAATAAGACTATCATGTTTTTCTTACCGAAATAGGAATAACTACTGTCATATTTTGGCAGTACCAAATTTTAAACTTGGCAGTATTTTCCAAATTTGATAGTGATTATTTATATTTTGGAAATAAAAATATGATAATCCTACTTTGAAATTTTCAAACCTTTTTCCTCCTATTACGGAATTTTCCCAAATGATTATTATAAACATTTTATATAAGGGATCACATTTTAATTATCTATCACCTTTATTTTAATTATATACTGATCATTTCGTCCTAGAATTTTGCCAACATTCTCCTTTAGTTATCTCACTAATTTTTTCAATTATTCTTTTAAATAAAGAATTTGTGATTGTTGTTAATTCTCTTTAATTTGTAGAATTTGTGATTGTTGTTAATTCTCGCTCATCAAATTATGTAAAATTATCAATGAGAGAGATTGATCGAGAGTGTATCTCTTATGATAGAAAGATGGTGCCACAACTGTTCGATAATAAGGGCTTTCGGAGTCATCCTTTTCATTAATGAGGGATGGAAGGACTGGATTCAGGGCCTTTGCCTTGCATTAAAGCAAGGCAGGGTGCCTAGCTCTTCCGACCCGTTCAATTGAAAAATGGACGGTGGAAGATCTTGGGCTCCACCCCTTCACCGATCTCAAGGTCCTTCTCGTCGCTTCCCCGTCGTCGGATGCTGCAAGGCATTCTGCCTTATGGCAGAGGATCCTGATTCGGGAGGGACTAGAGAACACATATACTCCCTTCGTCTCACAATGAAGTTCTCGGTTTGACTTACACATATATTTATGTAAGGTAGAGTTTTGTTTTAACTTTTCAAGTTTACATTACTTTATGTCAAATCAAACAAAAAGTGGATAAAAAGTGAGAGTAATTGTGACTTTTGGGATAAAAATGGTTTTCTTTTATGGAAATGACAAACTTCTTTTTTGAAGATCAATAAAAGGAAAGTAAGAATTTCTTTACGAAATAGGAGTTTTTTTCCTAATTAATGTTAATTAATTAATTAATTACGAAAATAGGGTTGTGTTAAAAGTATTTACCAAAATACTGTTGGATTAACCATGGTCGGGGTAAGTTGCCCAACGGTTGGGCGACTTATAAGTCGCCAAACGGTTTGGCGACTTATAAGTCGCCCAACCGTTGGGCGACTTACCCTTAAGTAAATTCAACGCAGCCAGCCACTTAAACAGATCGCTAAACAAACCCCCCCTCGAGCTAAACTGCAGCGACCAACGGCGAGTGACGACCGACGAACGACGAGAGCCATCTCCAACTCCGGGCAACCTTCATCTCCGGCGACCCCATTCCGGCGAACCTCCATCTCCAGCTCCAACACTCTTTCTTCTTGATTCTAGGTAAATCAAACTCCATTTCATTTCATTTTGAACTTAGGGTTTTGAATGTTAAAATTTTTGAATTTTTGGATTATGAATTGATTGTGAATTCAATTGTTGTGAAATGTGGATATGTATGAAATGCTGAAATTTGATTTTAAATTGATTGTAAATTGTAGTGTGTATTTTGACATTTGGGCATTTGGGTAGACTTGAATGTAGCTAAATTTGGGTATTGAAAGGTAGACTTGAATGCAGATATTGAAATGTGAATTGTTTGTGAATTTTGACTTTTGGATATATTACAATTTTGGTAGTTTTTTCTATTGAAAATTTGAATGTGTTTAAAGTGTGTATATTGATGCCTACTCATGAATGTTGGACAATGCATTGTTATTAGAATATGGATTTCTCAAGCTTCCCAATCATATGTCATTGGGGAGGGAACTATTATGAGGATGCTAGGCAAATATGCCTTGAAGGTGGTAGAACCAGCTTTGTCATGGTTTCTCGTGGCGCTTGCATGCTGGAGATCCTTCAAAAAATACATGCAGCCACAATGATTCATCCTAGCCGTTCTTTGCGGTTGAAAATGAAATTTCCCATGAACGGGGGAAAGTACATGCTTATGCCCCTCATTGATGAGCTAGCTATAACAAATATGTGGGGCATAACTCAGATGGAGGATATGTCGACGCTTGAGATATACATTGAGGAATCCTGTGCCACCTATGGTACTCAATCAACATCAAATGCTATCGTATCTACACATGATGTCAATGGAGGGGTGAATGCAGGGAACTCCTCAAAGGCTCCTGTACTGGACATGGTTATACAGGAAGATGGTAGGTATTTGCACAACGGTGCATCATTTGTGGATGGGCAGGGAACTGATGATGATGCTAACGAGAACATCAATGGTGATGACATGACAGAATCTGATGAAGATGATGGTGATACTGTCACGAAAACTGCCCCGTCTAGCCATTTTACTAGAATTTATGATCTCCTTGAAGGGTTTACTGATACGTGGATGAGTGGATCAGGCGAGAAAAGGTTTACCCCTGATGGTGAGTTTGAGGTTGGTCAACAGTTTGACAACAAAGAACAAGTCATCAATATGGTGAGCTTGTATTCTATCAAACGGAACCAATTTTATCGGGTGATAGAGTCCGATAAACACAAGTGGGTGGCACAATGCAAAAGGAAGAAAGAATGTGATTGCCCCTGGAGAATACGCGCCACAGAGAACAAAGGCAACCTTGACACCTTCACAATTGTGCGTTATCCTGGACCACATTCTGCTACGTGCGTTGGCAACACCGACACTACCGATCACGTGGCTTTGACTTCAGATTTCATCTCTAAAGATGTGATAGACATTGTTCGCACTGATCCTTCTCTTAAAGTGCATACTATCATTGAGATGCTGAAGGAAAAATATGGGTATACGGTATCATATCGGAGAACATGGATGGGGAAGCAAAAGGCCGTAGCAGAAATATTTGGCGGTTGGGAGAAGTCATATTCTGAATTGCCCCGTTTCATGACAGCGCTCCAACATTCAAATCCTGGAACTATTGTTCAGTGGTACCCACCCCCCAATACTCCATCAGGTTATATGCAGTTTCAAAGAGTTTTTGGACATTCAAGGCATCAATACATGGTTTTAAGCATTGTCGACCCGTACTTACTATTGATGGGACACACTTGTATGGAAAGTACAAGGGTACATTGCTCGTTGCCATGGGTTGTGATGCGAACAACCAAATATTTCCAGTGGCATTTGCAGTTGTTGAATCTGAGAATGGAGATAGTTGGCCATGGTTTATGGCATGTATTGGGCAGTTTGTGAGTAACAGGGAGTTGTGTGTCATTTCAGATAGACATGGAGGTATTGTCAGGGCAATGAATGAGGTGGGCAGTACTTGGGAGGAGCCTTATGCGCATCATAGGCTATGCATCCGCCATCTTGCATCAAATGTGCATACTCATTTCAAAGACATTCATCTAAAAAATCTTTTTGTGTGGACCGCATGGCAACATCAGAAAAAGAAATTTGATGGTGGGTTCAAGAAGATAGGTGAAATGAGTTTGGAGGCACGACACTTTTTGGCCAACATTCCTCCGGAAATGTGGTCATTACACCACGATGGCAGGTACAGATACGGTACCATCACTTCAAATCTGGCAGAGGTTTTCAATAGCGTCATGAAAAATGCTAGATATTTGCCCATCACCGCCTTGGTCCAGGTGTCTTTTTACCGGGTTAACGCATATTTTGTTATTAGGCGTGAAACCAGTAAATTGAGGCTCACACAAGGCCACAAGTACTCCCCACACATCACTGATTTAATTGAAATAAATAGAGAGAAGGCAAAGCATCACAATGTCACTCCATTTGATTTAGGCCGAGGTATATTTCAGGTGGAAACCGGTTGTGGTGGCCGAACGTTGGGAAAGGGTGGGAGAAAACAAACTGTCCATCTACAAAGGAAAACTTGCACTTGTAAAAAGATGGAAATATATAAGATTCCATGCTCCCATGTGTTAGCCGTGTGTAGACAACGTAGTTTGTCTTATGCTCCATTTGTGGATAAGTTTTTCTCATCTGACCAATACGCCGCCACTTATCATAGAGTCTTCAAACCGATTCCTGATCGTGATTATTGGCCTACTTACAATGGACCCGAAATAGTGCATGATCCATCCATGTTACGGGCTAAGGGAAGATCAAAGTCGACACGTATTAAGAATGAGATGGATGAAGGTCCACGAGGAACGGTTAGATGTGGAAAATGCCACCAAACCGGCCATAATAGAGCCACATGTGCGAAGAGATCGTCTAGAAACGAGGGGGGGTCCGCTGGGTAAGGTTCTATTTAAAGTCAATGACAATTATTGTTTTCGTTGAAAGAAAAAATAATAATTTCAAAAAAAGGATGTTAAAAAAATAATAATTAATATATTATTTAATAAGAAGTAATGCAATGTTTTTTTGTGTGCAGGCATGGAGGTGACATCGAATCCTGGGCCGAGTGATCGTTCTGTCCTGACATTGCAGGCCTCGCACAGGAGTGAGGATGTCTGGCTTGGCATGGATGTTCAGGTGGATAGGTGCCGCGAGCACCTGCGGGTTCTGTCGCATTTGCATGTCGACGACAGAGTACTGACCTATGTTGGGGCTGCAGGTTTTTATACTCTTCACAGATTAGTGGCTACTGTGCCTCTAGATAGAGCGCTTCTCACTGCTCTACTTGAGCGTTGGAGGCAGGAGACACACTCATTTCACCTCCCTGTTGGTGAGGTGACAGTGACATTGGGAGATGTTGCTGTACTTACCGGGTTAGAGGTTCATGGGAGAGTTGTTACAGGCACTACTTGTCGACAGTGGGTGTATGAGTGTGAGCGGTTGTTAGGTATCCGCCCCGTTCTTAGGACTGACCTTCAGGGGTCATCTCTGAGGATGCCATGGTTGAGGGAGCACTTCCAGGTGCTTCCTCCCGACGCTGATGAGGTGATGATCCAGCAGCATGCTCGGGCTTATATATTGATGATGATGGGAGCCTCCATTTTCGCTGACAAGAGCGGAAATGAGGTTCAGGTGCTGCACTTGCCTTTGCTAGAGAGGTTTGATGTAGCAGCACTGTTCAGCTGGGGTAGTGCCACCCTGGCTTACCTGTACAGACAGCTTTTTCGCGGCTACCAGAGAGGGAGCACAGAGCTTGGGGGATTTTTGCTACTCCTCCAGATTTGGTCATGGGAGTATATCCACATTGGGCGTCCCATTATAGTCGGATATCATGGCATTGATGGACAGCCACTGCCTGATGAGCCTCCACGTCTTCTAGGACCTCATCATGTACGAGGCGAGGACCCTCTAGGCCGTCGGTATGTGTCCACATTGAGTTTGTATTTATGTGAGTGTATGTTGTGTGTAAATACATTAATAATATCCATATTAATGATACTGTTACGTGAATGGTTAGATGGTTATATGCTGGTCTATCTCGCATGTCCTCCGCTACTGGGCTCGGTGTGTACAGGGATGCATTAGATCGGATGTCTGAGGACCAGGTATGGTGCAGGTAGTATAACATTAACTATAAAATGTAAATAAAATCTCCTAATTTTGTATCTTTATGAAACAGATTACATGGATGCCGTTTACACCTGAGATGTTAGCAGAGTTGCCCCCAGCTGGACGAGAGCATACTCACATATGGCGAGCACGTGTGCCGTTGATATGTTTTGACATTGTTGAGCTTCATTTGCCTGATAGAGTCTTGCGACAGTTTGGGTTTGAGCAGGTCGTTCCACGGCCTATCGACACTTATGTTGAGCTGCATAGGCTGGATAGGCGTGGGAAGCATATAGAGGATTGGGCACTCAGACATGTCCGATATGTGACTATGTGGGAAAGGAGAGCTGAGCTAGTTGTGGCTGGGACACCGACATATGTGCCATCTGTTTCAGGAGACTACATGGGATGGTATTACAGCATCACTCGTTTATTTGTGTCTCCTTCGTTCAGACTCCCTACTCATCATTATCAGCCTAGCTCCTTAGCTTTGCATCTTACGGTGAGTATATTAGTAATTAGTAAAGTAAGTCATTTTATTTATGTAATATTTGTATGTATTTCAATGTAAATGTAATTGTCTTTCATATTTCAGACACGAGCTTTGAAGCGCATACATCAGCGGGCTACTGCCACAGTGACTGATAGTCCTGATGTGGACTTGTATGGACAGGCTCTGACAGGCATTGCGTCTTTGTGTTCAGATGTGTTGGGGCGAGTCGACTACGGCCATCTTATACACATGCCCCCATCTCAGGAGATGCCATCCACGTCTAGTGCAACGGCGGCTTCATCATCCCAGACGCAGCATGAGAGTGGTTCTTCAACCACGACAACGGCGTAGGCGTAGACATGAGCAGCAACATCTCCATGACGAAGCTGACGATGGGAACTTGTAGTCTGTCTTTTGTATTGTAGTTTTTCTTATGCAGTAGATGTTGTAGGAACAATTTACAACATTTGACGTATTTTCTCTTGTAAAGTCTTGTATGTTGTCTTCATGTGTTCGAGTATGAATATTAGATGATTACTTGTTATGAATATCGGATGATTGTACTGTGTTATACCGGTTATGAATGGAAGGTTTTGTATTTGGTTTGTAAAGGGTATTTTCAAGGTGTTTTTATGTTGATTGAGAAGACGTGTGTTGTATGTTTTATAATGTGTTGTTTCTGGCTCGTAACACTTAAACAGGAGAAGAGAGACCTTATTTATAGCAAACAGATGAGTCCGGGTTGAACTGGGGCGAAAAATATGCTGAAATGCTGTTTTCGGACCTAGGCACGATCGTGCGTCCCAGGCTAGGCACGATCGTGCGTGGGTGGCAGTAGCTGCTCGCCTTCAACCTTATTTCAGGGGTAAGTCGCCCAACGGTTGGGCGACTTACCCCTGACCGTGGTTAAGGGCCAGCAGTATATTGGTAAATACTTTTTTTCCAGCATTATTTTCATAATTAATTAATTAATTAACATTAATTCGAAAAAAAAAACTCACGAAATAGAGGTAATATGTACTCCGTAATTATTTGATCTATTATAAGGTGACAACTCTGGTACCCATTTAAAAAATGGGATACCGTACCTACCATTAGGGCTGTGCATTAACCGGGTCGGACCGTATTTTAGACCTGAACCTGACCGGAATGACCCGGTCCGGACCGGACCGGTATTAACTGGTCCGGGTTTCGGTCCTTAGTTTTTCAAGATTCCGGGTTTCCGGTCCGGGTCAAACCCGGAAAAAACAGGTCCGGACCGGAATAGACCGGTAACCTATTGTTCCATAAAACATATACTTCGTTTTGAATCATTAGTCAATTTATATTTGGCTTACTACTATGTTTATGGCTTATTTTTGCCTTTTGTTATATAAACGAATATATACGGAGTGTGTATTTGGTGTCTAATTATTTCCTAAGTTGTTTATAATTTTTTTTATGTAGCAGGTCCTAAGTTTTTTATTGATCGTAGTTTATATTTGTTTGATTTTTCCAAATTGCTTTTTATTTGTTTCTTTATTTGCAGGTGTGTAACACCCCGGCCCCGTGGGACCCGAGGTAGTTACTCCGGACCAATAGTACTGTCCTCACAAACCGCCACTAGCCTTTTCCGCGCACTTTGTCCTCACTCGTACGCGCCCTGAGAAACTTCCCAGGGGTCACCCATCCCAAGACTACTCCCGTGCAAGCACGCTTAACTTTGGAGTTCTTGGCTAATGAGCTCCCTTAAAAGGAGATGCACCTTGTTGGTATGAGTAGTACTATTAATCCGTTTAAATTAAATCTCAAGTGTTACAAGGTGTGTATGTAGTTTATATGTAGTATATTTTTGGACGTAATTTAGTTTTTATTACCCCACAATAAATTTTGCCAATTTAGTACACAAAAGATTGTAGTTTTAATTATTGTGGGATACTAATTGTTACAATTGAATAGTTTTGATGACTATATTCCAAAATTAATAAATGAGCTAAACAATTATTTAGTCTATTTAGCATATCCGCATATAAAATTATAGTTTGAAACAACAACAACAACAACAACAACATCCAAGTCTTATTCCTAAAAAATTTGGGGTCGGCAAAGAACACTCTAAGATAATACTCCGTATGTCTTTTTTTAAAACCGGGTCAATTAGGGTCAAACCCGGACCGGACCGGAAAATTCAGGCCCGGACCGGTCCGGACCGGTTAGATTCAGGTCCGGTCTTCGGTCCATAGAAAATGATGATTCCGGTTCCGGTCCTAACCGGTTCCGGTCCGGTCCGGTTTTGGACCGGTGCACACCCCTACGGCCCTACCTACCATGCATTTGATTGGTCCAAATCATTAAATCCGTTTTAATTTAGATTTAAATAATTTAACTGCATGATTCTGATTGGTCCATGTTGATAAAGGTATAGTAATAGGGTATCATACAATCTACCCTATTACATACTTGATTCACCTATTCTTTTCCTCGATCAAATCACAAGTCTTTTAACCCCATATATGCCACATTGCCACGCCAAGCTAACAGTAATTAATCACTTCACAGTTCTTTCTCTCAAGTCTTAGCTTCCTCAACTCCCCATCCATTCATCCAAATCCAAATATATGCTAGAATAAAATATTTTCAAATCAAAGAATGGATTTTGATGATAATGATGATGAGCAAGAAGACGAAATCGAGATGCACCATCAAATGGAAGCTATAGGGTCTTATCAGTCGCATGGACACTCCGGTAGAGGCGGGGAAGAAACCCAAGCGGCCGCACTCGCCGGCGGGAGAAAAAGCGGCGCCGGCGCCGGGCCCATGACCACATACAGGCACAGAGAGTGCTTGAAGAACCATGCAGTAGGGATGGGCGGGCACGCGGTGGATGGATGCGGCGAGTTTATGCCGGCGGGACCCGACGGGACCCTAGAAGCCCTGAAATGCGCCGCCTGCGGCTGCCACCGGAACTTCCACCGGAAAGAGGAGGAAATCTGCGACTACGCCAACACATCGTACCGCACGCCGCCACTTCATCACCGCCACCCGCCAGGTGGCGGTTACCTCCCACTGGCGCTGCCGTCGACCTGCCGGAACGATGAGGTGTCGAACCCGAGCAGCAGCGCCGGCGGGGAAGGCGGGTCGAGAAAGCGGTTCAGGACGAAGTTCACCCGGGAGCAAAAGGACAAAATGATGGCCTTCGCCGAGCAGCTGGAATGGCAGATTCAGAAAGACGACGAGGAAGCGGTCCAGCTTTTCTGCGCCAACACAAACATCCGGCGACAGGTGTTTAAGGTTTGGATGCACAATAATAAGCACACCCTTCGTAAAAGATCCTCCTAGCCAGCCGGCTGCTAATTAATTTCCCATTCATATATATTTGATGAAAGTAAAATTAATGGACAATTATTAGGATTGAGGTAATTAGGACTGATTAATATTATATGGAAAATTAATTTTTCCCATGAGTGCAGGCTATTTTTAATTTGTTAGAGGTGTTTTGCTAATTAATTATAGGGGAAAATAATTTAATTATCCTAAACTATGAAAGGGTGTGACTATGTGAGATAAATACCCCAAAGCTATCATTGTAATATACTTCATTTGGTTCTTAATTAAGTTCCTAATTTGACTTCACACATATTAAGAAAATAAATTTAATGGGGAGTAAATTTCAATGTGTTTTAGTGTTTTACTGTAGAGACACTGTTTGACATTATTTGGCATTGTTTGACACTGTTTTTATGTGGATTTGTTTGCCAAATAAAGAAGTAGAAACTTGCTTGGGACATTCAAAAAAGAAAGTAGGAACTTAATTAAGAACCGGAGGGAGTATATCTCAAACTTGATACGAAGTACTACCTCCGCCCCATTTATATTGTCCCGAAAGAGAGTGACACGATTATTAAGAAAAGTAGGTTTGTGTGGTTGATATTAATTGATAAAGTAAGAATAAAATAAGAATGCTTCAGAACCACACAAACTTTGCCAAATATGGTATGAAACAATTTTAGTGAGACTTGTTGAAAAGGTAAAACGAGACAATATAAATGGGACGGAGAGACAATATAAATGGGACGGAGGGAGTATAAAAAACGTGTTATAACCACGAACATAATAAGTTTTTTCACAAATGTAATTTAATGATACTAAGTGGCCGGAGTACATTCTTTTAATTACACAAAACATTTATGGAGATGCAATTAAAATTAAATTGTACTAGATGTAATATTATTTATTTCACAAATAAAAATTTAGAATGTTAATTTTGTAATTATTTCAACAATTATATTAGACATACAATTATGATGCGAAAATAATTTTTACATAAAGTTGGGTGTGAATACTATTTTTCCCTTAATTATAGGTGATTAACATATATTTCGAACTCTATTAATTACGGAGTAATTGATTTGGGTGACTTCTAAATTTTCAAATATTACCTCCATTCCGAAAAGAGTCACCATATCGACCTTTCTTTATGAATAATGACAAACTTTAGACAATTATTCTAATTATTATATTTGTATGTAATTTATAAAATTTATATAAAAATATTTCGAATAAGAAACATTTTAAAATAATCTTCATATCTAAAATAGTTCGGTGTTAAAAATATCATTGATCAAAATTGGCTACGATTGACTAAGAAAGAATAATTTTAGTATTTATATTTATTAATAAATAGTAATATAATTTTCATATTCAAAATAGTCTTGTCTATTTTTGACAACATTTTCCTCCAAATTGTATTTCTTTGTACCTGAACATTACTCGTTTTTAATTTTTTTTAGCTAGTAATTGTATATTAAAAACCGTATCCTTTATTTTTTTAATTTTTGTAAAACATGTATCCACATGTTTGTACATTGTACGTAGTATAATATACTCGTATGTTTTACATTCTTAAACAATTGCAACAATCCACTTAAAATGTTTGTCGATACATAACTTTGATAATGTGTATAATATCTATTACCTACTTTGGTAATAGATAAAATTTCTCTTAGTAAAAAAAGTAAAAGTCACATTTGAAAATTTACAATTACCAATATTTTTTTAAAAATATGTATTAATACATTTATAAATAAAACATAATCAAAGTAGAAAACGTAAATAGTATGAAATTCAATATGTTACCCTTATTTATGAATGAAGGAAGTATATACATACAGGGGAGGGGCATAGCTAGAGAGGGGCCAACATACAGTGTAATAAATCTCATGTATTTTTTTTCCTACCTGAGGCATTTACGCCTAGTGTCTTACAGTCATACACTGATACACCTTGGTTTACCTATGTTCACGAAATATGAAATACACTTGGCTTGATTCATTTATGTACACTAAT
The DNA here is from genome assembly GCA_945859915.1 of Cuscuta epithymum. NCBI lineage: Eukaryota > Viridiplantae > Streptophyta > Magnoliopsida > Solanales > Convolvulaceae > Cuscuta > Cuscuta epithymum. The sequence goes on along the minus strand of CAMAPF010000951.1, from coordinate 1,154,727 downwards.
AAACTCAATCTATCCAAAAGAGTGGGAGTATAAAATGCGGTCCCTGTCTATGTTACAGAGCGAGTATATAGTAGTAGTACGTGGTATACTACGTACAAAAGCAAGTGATCGTAATGTTTTTTTTTTTTCAAAATCGAAGTTCTAAACTTTTTTATGCTCATTAATCATACGTAGTAACAAATGGCAAAATAAGAAAATTGAAACATAGTTTGGCCAATTTTGAGAATAGGTGTACGTACTAAATCATACGTATTCACGTTTTTTGAAAAGAAAAAAACATACGGAGTACTACGTAGGGCTGGACTCGGGCCGGTTCGGGCCTGGGCCCGGCCGGGCCTCGGGCCAGGAAAGGGGAGGCCCGAGCCCGAACCGCCGGTGGCCGGTTCCGGTTCCGGTTCCGGGCCAAACCGGGCCGGGCCGGGCCGGCCGAACCGGCCCAATTAATTTTTTTTTTGTTCTCCTATTTAATCCCCTACCCCTCCCCCTCAACCCCAAACCATCCCAAATCACCTCAAATGACCCAAAATACCTCATCCAACCTAAAACTTTAAAAAAATTCAAAAAAAAAAAAAAAATTAAAATCCGGCCCGGACCGGGCCCGAACCGGCTGGGCCGGTTCACCAAAACCTGGGCCCGAGCCCGGACCGCCCAGCACCCGGGACGGGCCAAACCGAACCGGTGGACCCACCGGGCCACGGGCCGGGCCGGGCCAAACAGTGACCGGGCCGGTTCGGTCCCGGGTCGGGCCGCCCGGCCCGAGTCCACGCCAGGTGTTTACAACTACGTAGAAAGAATTGACCTTAAACAAGCGAGTATACGCCAGGTGTTTACAACTCTTCTTTTTTACCTTAATCTTTGTAGTCTTCATTCTGTTCCTTCTTTCTTCCATTAATTCAAGCAACACTAATTGCACTACTCCAGCTACTCTATTGGAAAAAATCTCTTCTGATGAGGCAGGGGATCACAAGTGAAGAACAGACAATGGAATTTGAATAACCAGAAATTATAATTTGGAAGTTAGAAGTAGGGGTGGGCATTGAAACTGAATCGAAACGGTACCGAACCGACCCGTAATGGTATCGAGTCGAAAAATGAATTTTTAAACGGTTCTCTAAAATTTTATCACAACCCGAAACCGTACTGTTTCAAATGGGTACGAGACCAGTCTTAGATTTTGAGAATCGAAAAATACAGTTCAAAATAATGCCTTTGAGATTTTTATATTTTTTCATACCAATAAATATCTTTTATAGACCAATAATTTTATATCCCAAGTATGTGTCCATGCATCCCTAAATAGCTACGTGTGTGATATATAATTTTGTTTACTTTTTCCTTTTAGATAATTTATGTTATATTTGGTATATAATGAAAGAACGATGAAGTTTTAACAATTATTAATGAATATTAATTTCTAGTAATGAAGTGTATATATATGACTTCATTGTACAATGCCAAACACGTCATGTGTTTGACATTGTATCGAACTGTTTCATACCGTCCCGAAATGACATGATACTGAATGGTTCTATCCATAGAACCGGATCGTACTGAACCTTTAGAAACCTCACTGGTACATTACGGGTTTTTGCCGGACCGTTTCGGATCGCATCCACCCTTAGTTAGAAGTCTAAATAAAGGTAAGGGAAGCCAAACATCTCATTGTTCAATAGCATTACTGTGATACTCTCATATACGTGATCTCAACTTCAAAACTCATCACATTCAAGTATATTGACATTCAAAAGAAAAATATCACTTCCTCCGTCCCGCTATGATTGTCCCATTTTACCTTTTCGGTCCGTCCCACTAAGATTGTCACATACCTTATTTGGTAAAATTTGTGTGGTTTTAAATCATTCTTACTTTATTCTTACTTTATCAATTCAATACCAATTACATAAACCCACTTTTATTAATAATCGTGCCACCTTCTCTTGTTCCAAACTTAGGGGGCGGAGGTGGTATGTACATAGTATGTGACAAAGTACATCCAAAAAGGTAACATAAGTAATTGAACACATGGTATTAAAATGGGGACGAATGATTACACTTTAAAAGCAAAAAGTTTACCAAAATTAGAAATAAACTTAAAGTGAAGTTAATTTTGGAGAAGCTAGCTTAGCTCGCATATGGTTCCTTGTTTTTCACTAGAACTCCGAAGGGTCTTTGCAAATGTTGGTTAAGTTCTTCGATAAACGAGAGTCTACTGAACTACTTGGTATGAGTATATATTAGGAGAATAGGAGGTTATTTTGTATCTTTATTCTCTAATTCTCAGCTTATAAACTTTATGAGTTAACTTCTTTACCACATAAAAAGAAACTTTAGACTTCAATTATTTAATAATCAAAACAAGTAAGATTGAAATTATTTTGTGATTGAATTGCATAAAGTTACCAGCAATGTATTTTTTTCTCGATTATTAAAACAAGTATGAACTATAAGTTTTCTATAATTAAGTATATTCCGCTAATTTAACCATTTCAGAAAGAATTTCGTTTCACCATACTAAGTTGATTCATATAAATTTAGTGTTATCAAATAAATCCTAAGACTACTCCATCACCAAAATAGCTTGCTCTTTCACATGCGTAACATGGATCCACATATTTAACACACAAGGTATTATTATTGCATAAATATTGGAAGGCCAAAGCCCCTTCATCCCTTATGGTCTGTTTGTTTGGGGTTAACCTAGGTTATTGCATGTTAAATTTTTAGTTAATCTTGTTTGTTTGTGTTTTTGTACCTGGAGTTAACCTCACTTAACTCCCGAGAAACTGGAAAAACCATAAATTGAAGAACCTCCAAATCGGGGGTTTTGGATGTTAAGTTCTCTTTTAACATAAAATGAACTAGAGTACCTTCATCCAAACAACATTTATTACAACAATGTACCTAGGTTCACCTTATTTATTTCCAAACACTATTTTAAGCATGAACCTAGGTTCACTTAGGTTAACCTAGTTTTTTTTTAAACTTAGGTTTACTTTATTGCACTAGGTTTACTTAAGTTCACTTTATCCAAACAGACCATCATTAAGGTATGTTTAGGAGTTAAATTTTGGAGGGGAGAGGTAGGTTGATCTCAGATGGTTTTGAAGAGCTTTTGTAACCCTCCAAAAGCCTTCAAAACCTTCAAATGCTCAATTTCCAAGTTTTCCCAAATTGAGAGCTTTTTAAGGATAACTAATTAAATGACAACTTTAACTAAATTTTAAATAAATATAAATTCCAAGTTTTCCCAAATTTTAAATGACAACTTTTTAAGGATGACACCCCATCTCTGAGGGCCCCCAACACCGACCGGACAACACGATGGGAAGATGTAAGTTGGACTATAATCACAATCTGACAGATAGAGAGTGAGGCTCCGTCCCTGATATTTGCAGAGGCCCTATGCATTTTCAGCATATTAACTCCTTATCGGAGTTGTCGGGATTCGAACCCGAGACCTAACCCTTGTGACACTCCCTCGCTACCAGTTGAGCTACGCCCACCGGTATGATATGCATTGTAAGTAACAGGCTATGGTCCTTCCATTTTAATTACTTCCATTTTCACGCAACCTTCCATATTTTCTATAGGAAAATTGAAAATCTGGAATCTTTTTAAAAGGGCAGCCGGCAGGGGAACACACTCAGGGTGGCCAAGTCAATAAATTGACTTGGCAAACAATAAACGTCATTCCTTACTAAATAGGCATGTCAACGGGTCGGGTCGGGGCGGGTACTGTAAAACCCAGACCTGCCCCATGACTTCACTGGGTTGACCCGCCCCGTCCCGTGACCCGCACGGGTCCAAACTTGTTGACCCGTGACCCGCCCCGTCGTGACCTAATTAGCTAGTTTGCATTTTTGTGTGTGTGAAGTTATTACTACTTGAATCTAAACAAAGTTTATTACTAAACAATTTTTTTTGAACTATCACTAAACAATTATTAAAAAACAATATATTAAATCAACTTCACAATACGCTAAATTATTCAAAATTAAAAAAATTATTAGACCTGGATAGATAATCTATGTATATTAATTGTTTAATGCTCCGTATATAAGTTAAATGCTATATATGAAAAAAACGTTGATAATTTGTCGTTCATGTAAAAATAAATATAAATATTACAGAGTCTTATATTATAAGAACAACGAAATTATGATTTAATGTATACATGTATGTATGTAGAAGTATATTTGTAGTATAATTTTAAGAAAATTATGTATATTTATATATTGAGCGGGCCGGGGCAGCACGGGTCAATAATAAGAACAAAAACCGCCCCATTGTATGGGCGGGGCGGGGTGGACCCGCCCCATTTGCAAGACGGAGTGGGGCGGACTCAGCCCAAATCCCTCGGGCTAGGGCGGGTCATTGCGGGTCGGGTACTTTTGACATGCCTATTACTAAACGCTTTGATGATAAGCCCAAATCCATTTCTACTAAGGAGGTCTTACCAGGTAGGCCTCGCCAGGCTCACTGTAGTGGTAAGGTTGCCCTTCAGCGGCCTTATGTGTGGCTATCTCTCATGTCATGTGTGCACTGGTAACATTTTTGTGAGATGTTCTTAGAATATTATTGGGCCAGCGTTTGACTAGGCTTGGGATCAATTCGATTCTTATGCAAAAATAGATGGAACCGCTAGAGAAATATCAAATCTTAACAACGGTTCGGTACTTATAAATTTTTTATCGAATCGATATGAAACCGAACCATTCTTAACAATCCGGTTCTTATCGTTTAATGGTTCCTAGTTAAAAAATTTCTTACAATTCACTGTTAAATTTGTGCCAAAAACATTCAATATTTGAAATTACAAGAAATTCAAATATGTTTAACATCATCTCAAATCTCAAAAGTTGAGTTTAAAACATACATACGTACCAAACTGAAAATTTTAGTAAACAAAACAAAAGAACATATTCAGTACGATTAATAATTATGGTCTTGAATCAGCAATGTAATTAGCTAGCAAAAAAGTTCATTCATCGATCTCAAGAGGTCTAAGAGCGTTAGAGAAAACCGTTAAATTAAATAATAATGTTAAATATTTAAATAACTAAGGTTTTTTCAAAAATATTACCAAAATAAAGGTATTTACATAAATATGACTAATAGTTATTACAAATTTACAATGTAGTGTCATGGTAACTTATGTTTAAAAATTGAGCATAAGTTATTATGATTTCTTTACTACTCTAGTCATTAGTTACATTTTGTAAACAATCTTAATTTTTGTGATAAATATGTAATTAAAAATAATCAGTACAATATAAAAATAAATAAGTAAATATACATTAAAATATATATACTAATAAGAAATATAAAAATTAATTATTATATATAACGGTTCCAGGTACATATTTTTTCAGCAATCGAGAACCGAACTATTAATAAGAAATAGGAACCGAAACATTAACAAGTAACTAATAAATGCTAGAACCGAACCGAACCAGTTCATAACGGTTCGGTCCGATTCAGCTCTTTGGTTCTTGGTTCCAAAGTCCCAACTTATGTTTGACAATGTCCCCCTCCAATAACACTGGCTCAGCAAGTTGATGAGATTAAACTTATGTGTTGAATACAAAGTAGAATGCCTAACAATGTTGCTAATGCTCTATTTTGACGTTACAGACTGGAGCATGTTGTGGCAACCCTCACAATTCCTTTTACCACCTTTTTGGATGAGATTCGAGCGATCCGATCACATTCTACCAAAATTCAAGATATTAAAAGCCAAATTATAGTCGGTAGTTGCACTCCTGACTGGACCTCGCATGATGGGCTGGTTTATTTCAAGTAGAGACTGTTTCTGCTACCCGACTCCACAATAATATCTTCCCTTTTATGTGTCTTCCATGATATGGCACATGAAGGCATCACAAAAACTCTCTAACGTCTGCAGCGTGAATTCTATTGGAACGGCAAGAAAATTTAGTGGCAAATTATATATAGCCATGATTGTCAAACATGCCAACAAAAAAATGGTTAAACTTACAACCTGCAGGATTTCCCAATTATTACCAATCCCAGAACACATCCGGTCCAATATCTCAATGGATTTTGTGGAAGGCTTACTGAAGGTTCACGACAAGTCCACAATCCTGGTGGTCATTGACAGATTGTCTAAAGCAGCGCATTTTATTTCTTTACGCCATTCCTGCAATGTTGTCTCGGTGGCTGGGTTTGTTTTGCTGAAATTGTCAAACTCTACGGACTACCAGAATCCAATGTCTCAGACAGAGATAAAATATTTGTGAGTAACGTTTCGCAGGAGTTATTGCGTTTGTGGGGAACTAAACTTGCTTTTTCTTTGCCATGCCACCCTCAAATCAATAGCCAGTCAAAAATTGTCAATCGCACAATAGAAATATTCTTGTGTTATCTATCTAGCACGCACTTTCGCGAGTGGATCCGTTGGATTCCATGGGTGGAGTATTGTTACAAGACTTCTTACCACATCGCTTTGGGTGACACCCCTTTCCAATTAGGTTATGGACGAGATCCCCCCAAACTGGTGACAACCCCTGAACAGCTAAGCGAGAAGGCGTAGGGCATGAACTCCTTAACCGCGACAACATCATATCCGAGGCTAGACTACGATTAGCTCACACACAGAACCGCATGAAACAATACGATGACAAAGGGCATCACGAGTTGTCTTTCACAGTGGGTGATTCCGTGATTGGGTGTACTTACGTGTGCATCCATACCGGCATTTGACACTAGTCTCCCGCCACCACAAATTACTAACAGATTTTTATGGCCCCTTTCAAGTCACTCAAGAATTGGTACAATGGCCTACAAGCAACAGTAACCCACACAGAGCCGCATTACATAATATTTTTCATGTACCTCTCCTCAAGCCACACAAAGGACCCGTACCAGAAACCATGGGCTCCTTGCCACCACAGGATACTATCCCAGAGGTTTTGAGGCCATCCATATTCCATAGTGTTGGGGCATCGACTTAAGCGCATTGTAATGATTGTGCTAGTCGAGTGGCATGAGAAGCTCATAGAAGAAGCTTCTTAGGAAACAATGGCATCACTTCGCACGACTTATCCAGATTTTGAGCTTAAGGCAAGCTCTTTGCTAATGAGGGGAGTGATGTTGTGGACTCCTTTTGGGTCCACACTTATAAACGACGAATAAATTAAATATTCCAAAGGCCCAAGAGTCTACAACTTGAAGTGGCTGAAGTTGGGACTACAGATATAGTTTCCTAATTTTAGTTAGTTTTCTAGTTTTAGTATATTTCCTTATTCTAGTTAACTGGCTAAACTGGGAAACTAGGACACCGTTTCCTAATTACTCCCTCCGTCCCCTTTTAAATGTCCCGTTTGATCATATTGGGATGTCCCTATTTAATTGTCATCTACCTTATTCGGTAAAGTTTGTGTGGCTCAATATCATTCTTACTTTATTCTTACTTTATCAATTAATATGAACCACACAAACCCACTTTTCTTAAAGCTCATGTGACCCACTTCCGGGACATTTAAAAGGGGACAGAGAGAGTATGTAATAAGTCTTGATTTTAGTTTTGTTTCTAATTCTAGTTTTGTTTCTAATTCTTGTTTACTTTCCTATTTAGAACTCTAAACAGTCTCTCTATATAAAGGGGTATTTGCTATGAAATAAAGTACGATTTTGGACAATTAATATATGCGTCTTGACAAGGTCGGTCGCCAATTAATTCTTGTACGCATCCCTGAACTAGGGTTAACTCTCGCCTCCTTAACATAAATCTTAGACCCAAATTTGAGATCATCGAAACAATTTATAAGGATTCTAATAGAAATGCAATGGATACTCCCTTCTCATTCGATTTTTCCAACTCATTATTTTTAGTTGCATAATTTTTTTTCCATTTATTCATTAAAGTAATTAATTTGTGATTCTATTTTTCATATTTCCTAAGTACAAATCTCAATCACAAATCTTTTCTAAAATATGATTTTATCTTTTATGTTCACCTAACTCAAAGTTGGTCTAGTGAAACAGAGCTAATACAAAATTTGATTATTTTGGAAAAAGGAAATGTGTAATGTCATGGCAATCAAGTAAAGTGTGGAAAGTAAACCTAGGTAAGATATTTTTTTTTTAAAAAAAAAGAGATGTGTAAAATAGTGTATTTTCCCCATAAATATCTCCCGTTTTGACTTGGGACAAGTATTTAGAAAATAACTCCTGTTTGGCCTAAAGTTATACAAAAAAGTTATAAACTATGGATTTTTTACCAAAGAGAGAAAAATTGTGAATTTATACGGAGTATTAAAATAGATGAAAAAGGGGGAAAAAATAGTTTGGAAGAGATATGAAGTATGGAGTATAATTAATAAATTAAAATAAATACTGCATATGTATTGTAGTTGTAATAATTGCCTGTCTACAACAAACGAAGCAAGAAAGATTTTAATAAAAAAAAACTCGGGCATCCGCCGTGTCCACTCCTCTCCTGTCCCTATCCATGCACGGCCAACATGGACCGTCCGGTTGATCCAGACTCGCTCCAATCACACAGTCTGCATCAAACGTGGAGGACCCATTATTGCTTTGATGGGCCCATATTTTGCAGGGGTTCCAATTGGGCCACTCTGATTCGGCCTATAAGCAATTCTGATTCCTCCCATTCACTGACATTTCTGTTCCTCACCAGTTGCACCGTTACCAAATTACTGCTACTCCTACTCTTGTTCATTAATTTCGGGCCGGAACCGCTGGTCAACATTCCCATTGACCGAGACTTGTTCAACCTTACTGTGGGTTTCTTCGCACCCGATCCCGCGTTCTTATCCAACAGCTCATATCCGATCTCCGCGAACGATCCGATGGATTTCGCCTTCGCCACGTGGCGGCCGTTTTTCCCACCAATCGCGCTGTTCCTGTTTACTGACCCTGCACTCGTCGCAGCGGATAATCTCCGCGCTCTTGATATCCTGACCGCCTCCACGCTGTCATCCAACGGCTCGTATCTCGCCGCCACGCGCGTAGTGTCTAGTATGCAAACTACGCGCCGCTGCATCGTGCTCCACACCGGGGATCTCACGCGCTTGTAGATTGATTTCAGGGAATTCACCACTTCCGCCATTCCCGGCCGCTTGGTCGCGGACTTTCTAACGCAACTGGCGGCGACGATTGAGAGCTGACGGATCACCGCGTCGTCCTCGGGTAGTTGGATTCTCGGATCGCAGATTCCGGCGTAATCGCCGGATTTCACCAGCGGGACCGCCCAGTCGACGACGGACGGCGGGCTGTAGTTCATGTCGATGGCGTAACGGCCGCTGATGATTTCCAGCAAGAGGATTCCGAAGCTGAACACGTCGGACTTCGGGCTGAGATCTCCCGGCGCGAGGTAGCCCGGATCGAGGTACCCCAATGTCCCCGCCGGCGGCGTGCGCATCGCCGCCACATCCTCCGCCAGCCCTCTCAACGCCAATCCGAAATCGCCGAGCCGCGCGTTGAATTTCTCGTCGATCAACACGTTCGACGACTTTATGTCCCGGTGGATGATCGGCGGGTTCGACGAGTGGCAAAACCGAACCGCCTTCGCCACCTGCAATGCGAATCGAACCCGCCGATTCAAGCCAGGCGGCCGGGTCGAGCAGTGGAGGAGCTCGTAGAGTGACCCGTTCGGCATAAACTCGACCACTAACAGCTTCTTCCGGTTCAAATGCAATCCATATCCGATCAAATTGACAAGCCGCGGGTGGTAGATTCGCGAGAGCAATTCAATCTCGTTCTCCGCCGTGGAACTGGCGGCTGCGACTTTAGTTTCGCTCTGTTTCGTGGTCTTCACGGCGGCGATGACACTGCTGCGGCCGTGGAGAAGATCAGCTCTGTAGACAAACCCATGGCTTCCTTTTCCGAGCAAGTTATCCTGGGAGAAACCATTGGTGGCGGATTGAAGGTCAGAGTATGAATACTCCCTGATCTCAAAGGGTCTGTTTGGCTGGCATTGTTTAGAGGTTTTCTTAAAGTTGTAGGAATCGCAGGTGGCAATTGCGGCCTCAGCGCCGCAGTTGAGAAGACCCATTGTAGAAAGTATAGATATAGAGAGAGAAAGGAGAGTGAGTGAGTGAGGTTAGCGGAAAGAAAAGAAAGAAAGAAAACAGAGGGAGAAGCCATTACTGAAGAAGACGAAGTGGGTAAAGAGTTTGAAGTTTGGGAAATGAGCGGTGGATGGTAAAGTGTATGAAAGACAGGCTTTTTTTCCTTTTAAATATTCTCTTTTGCTGTTTTTCATATATTGTGTTACAGTGAAGCAATTAACACTTCTTTTTCTTTTTGCAAATTCCTATTGTCTTGACTAATTTTTTAAAATGCTCATCTTAATTCTTCAAAATGTTCATCATTAGGGATTATGGCGATTTGATGACTAATCCAAATCATCTTATTTTTAAAATGTGTAAATTTTGCGTTTTTATTGCTGACATTCTTTTAAGTAATTAGCATGGTATCATGTTGGGTATTCTGATATTATTGTTCAAATTGGACTTTGCATCCCGTTTTCAAAAATCTTTATTTTTTCACTTCAAGTCTTCAACCCCTTATGATAAGACAAAAATGCTCTTCCATTAATAATTTTGTTGGCCTTCAACATTTTCCGCATTTTCCGTGTGGCATTTCTGTCTTTTCAAACGGAATTGAGGTGCAAAAACATGGATTTTTAAAAATGTTGTGCAAAGTTCAATATGGACAATAATATAGGGTGTAAACTAAAATTACCTCATCATGTTCTAACTTGCGATTAAATGGACATTAGAGTCGATCTTGTAATTATATATACTTCTACTTTGTAAACAAATATTCGTGAAGCTTCAAATGAAAATAGAAAATAGAATATCCAAGGGCGTAATTAGGGGCCATATTATTAGGGCCCTCTCACTCAACCCACTTTTAAAAATATGTTTGAATTTATGTATAAAAAAATCGCGTTTGAAATTATTCTAGCCAATTGTGATATGTTCCTTTTTGAAGTGTACTGTGATATGAATATATGATCTTAGTCATTGAACATATCTTTAATGTCACAAAAACAAGAACTCATTTGCAATTGAACATTTGGGACACACCGTTCATGCAAAGCCAATGAGATGCGTGATACTTTTGACTCCTCCATTCTAATCTTCTTGATCTGATCATGGATTGATCGAGTTTGAACAGACAATCTTTTACTTAGCCCTATCATCATTTATCATTGAATACATGAGTTTGGGAAGTTCTATGAGCTTGGTATGTCAACCTAGGCATGGACCCAGGTCGGCCCGATCCAGGTTCCGGACTGAGACCGTCATGTCTCTGCCAAAAATGTGTGAAGCCCGGCCGTGACATGTATTATTCCGATTTTGGGGTGATTCCGGATACCCGGTCTGTCCTGTTCAGTTTCCACACCCAAATTCGTTAATTTTTTTTCCGCTCGGAAATGAAACCGGCTGGTTCCCTCCCCAAATCATTGAACCGGGACCGCGTACCCTATATACCCGGTAGGGTACCCAATCTTCTCCCGGAATCCAAAAAACTGACCCGGTCTGGTCCCGCACAAGGTCGAGATGGGTTCTAGACCGGGCTTGAGCGCCGGACTGGATTCAAGCCTATGTCAACTTCTAAGGATTGCGTTGATCTTCTGCCCGAGTATTTTATTAGAAGGACAGAGAAGACAAATAACATACGTTTAAAAATTGTCAAATATGGAAGCTAAAGTGAAAATTGAAATATTAAAAGATTGTACATGGTCATTTTATGGGTGAACTATGTTTTTTATTTGATTGAAATTTTATAGTCCACTTTGGTATGGGGTGAACTCGTCTCGCCTGTTTGAAGACTTAGAGGCGGAAAAATTTAAATGATAACATTCATATATAATAGCACCATTAACATATGCATATATAATAATACAACATCATATTTTTTGGACGGGATCGGCTAATATGAATTGATTCATAATATCAAAATCAAAAGAAAACGAAAGATAAGAAAGAAATAAGATAAAATAAAAAGGATAAGATAATGATAAAAATAAAATAAGATAAAAGAACATAAGAAAGATAAAAAGATAAAACTAATATACGAACATAAGAAAAATAAGGATGATAAACAAATAGAGAGAGAAGAGATCAATCCTCCATACAAATTGCATAATAATAATTTAATAATATTTTGCTAGAAAACCACAAAGTTTTTTACTGTGAGTAGTAACACTCGTGGAATTGAGAGTGACACTAATAGTGGCCAGTGGGTGACAACACAACCATCAATAGTGATAGTGACATGATAATTTAATAATGACATTAAAAAACTGATAGTAACATTTATATTTTCCAATTTTATTACAGTACTTTGTTTGCCACATTTTATCAATGTCTAAAAGTTGTCACTTTTTAAATATTAAACTTAATTATATAGTACTCCATAGTACTCATAAAAATACATTCCAAAAACGAATTTTGGAAATTATTAAGTATAACTCACACGGGTAATTCAGTTGGTTGATTAGTGGGAAAATTGAAACATTGACTAAGGATTGAAACTCGCAACGACCTTGTGGAGATTACAACTCTGATCGTATGTGTTAGGTTGGACCTTTGGTACCATTGGTACAATGTCTACCACTATCGAGCTGACTGAGTCACCAAGACTTTTATCCTCCCAAATGTCTTGTCAAAACTCGATCGAAATGTAAAAGTTTTTGGAATTGAAGATTCAACCTTTTGAAACATGGAAATTATCTGTGTATAGCAGTTGGTACTACCTAATACGGAGTATTTATAGAGGTTTTGTAACACATTTTACATACAAAATATAATATTAGTAGTACTTCATAAACCACGTGAATCCAATGTGAAATTATAAATAATCTATATTCATTCTAGCCAAATGAACAATTTGGAGGTGCTTGTTTTAATTGGGTAGGTGGTTTGGTGGCAGTGTGACACCTTTGTGGTGCAAGAAGTCTTCGAAGTCATTACTCCGTATTAATTCTCAGCATCATAAGATAATGTACACTCATTGTGAATACAAGAAATAAATGAAAGTTAAATTCCAAACGCAATTTCCGTTCCTTTTATGAGCTAGTTCACAACGAGGCTGGAAATTAAAAATCTGCCGGTTGGATTAGTGACTTTACGGTACAAAATGCTTTACTTTAATTATTAGATATAATATTATTATAATAAAAAAAAATAAGAAAACGACTCCATCAGGGTTGTTTGGATTCCAGCCCTTTGTGCCCAACCCGCTGCTAATGGCAGCGTTTTCCTTTGTAAAAAAATGGCGGTTTGAAATACAGTCTATTGATGTGGGTTAGGATGTGGTACTCGAAATTACCATGCTCATAGTAACAATGACAACATCACGGGTATGTCATGTGTGGGTGGTTCACTAACCATGGTAAGGTGGTTGATAGCGGTGGTGCAATGACTCAATTGAAGGTTCCAATCGTCACGAGTGCCATAGTGATTTAGGTGGTCATCTCTTTAGTGAGGGTGACAGTAAGATTGGAAGAGATTTGAAAAATTTGTCTCACCTTGATAACATATGAAATAACTAGGCTTGGACCCGGTTCGGGCCGCCCGGTCCGGGACCGGCCTGGCCCGTCACTGTACGGGCCCGGAACCGGCCCGGTTCTCGGGTCCGGGTCCGGTTCGGGCACAGAACCGGTCGGGTTAGCGGGACCGGGCTCGGGTCCTGGTTTTGGAGGCCCGGCCCGGCCGGGTCGGGCCCGGGCCCGGGCCTAACGGTCAGATTTTTTTAAAAAAAAATCATTTTAATTTGAAAATAAACCTTTTGGCTCAACAGCCACTTCCCAAACGGCTATATAGCCGTTGGGGGGGTACCAGGGGGGGTCCGGGGTGTTTGGGGGTGGGGTGGGGTGGGGTGGGGGGTGGGGGTGGGGGTTAAAAAAACCTATAAATACTCCTAATTTTAAACATTTTTTCACACCTCTTCTCCAACTCTCCCTAAATCCTACTCTCATCTCCAATTCTCCATATTCATCTTCTCAAATTCTCTTATTCTCCTTTATATTTTATTTTACTATTTAATATTTATACAATTATTATATCTATTTATATATTAATTATCTACTTATAAATACATATACTATATTACTTATATTTCTTATCTACTTAATCTCTACTTATATTTCTTAATACATACATACATACTACATCTACTTAATATATACTTTATATAATAAAGTATTAAATATACTTTATAAACTATTACTATATACTTAATACATAATAATATCTACTTCTCTACTTAATAATATCTATTTTATAATATCTACTTTTATATATACTTATTTTATAATATCTACTTTTATATATACTTTATAATATCTATTTTATATATACTTATTTTCTTATTTTCCAATCTCCAATTCTCCATTATACTCTCTTATTTAATTCTTATACAATTATTATATCCACTTAATACATACATTCTACATCTACTTAATATATACTTTATATATTAAAGTATAAATATAAAATATAAGTGTATTACTCATCTTATAGTAGTATACTTATATATTATATACTATAAACATTATATTATATATTACTTACTATAACTAGTATTGTACTAGTTAATTAGTTAATTAGCATTCTTGTTACATTTATCATTATAATAGTTAATTAGTTCATTACCATTATTGTTACATTTTTCATTATACTAGTTAATTAGTTTATTAGCATTGTTGTTACATTTGTCATTATACTAGTTAATTAGTTAATTAGCATTGTTGTTACATTTTTCATTATACTAGTTATTTACTTCATTAGTATTCTCATTAATTGTTAAAACAACTCTACTTCAATAAACTAGTTAATTGTCATTAATTCATTATAGTTAAAGTCACATTTTCTTATTTTCAATTTATATTTGTAGGAAGAAATAGTAGTTCAATCATTTAATTAAAGTACTTAACATTTTATTTAAGTAGTTTTTACTAAATTAAAGTACTTCAAAAGTTGGTATAATTTTAATTTTAAAGTCACACATTAATTCTACTTTGCACTAAATTAGTTTGAAGTATTAATTAAAATAGTTTTAATTAGTTGCATTAGTTTTGTATCCATTATTATATTGGTTGTCAATTAATATTTGTTACATTTTTAACATGGAAGGTGGTAGATATTCGGTTGATTTGGGTAACCTCCAACGCAATCGAAGGAACGAGAGTGGGAGGAAGAAATCCCGCAAAGGTAAAGAACTTGCCGGTTCTTCATCTCAAAGCCGAGATGATTTTGAAACGGGTTACCAAAGGCGAGATGGAGATGCGATGTCCAAAGAACAACTCCAACAAGAATTGGCCCGACATAATAACCGCTTTCTACAACAATAACAAGTGCCGACGACCATTGACGAAGAGGAGCTTGAGGATGAAGATGCGGAGGAATTGGAACCAGAGACGGCCGAGGAGGAGGGTGCCGGCAGCCACGACACCGACGCGCCTGCCTCATCCCAAACCGCCACCGGTAATAAAAAAAAGTAAGTCTGAACTAATGAAAAATAATTTTGATAAATGGAAGGACGCACAAACCGGCTATTGGCACGCAACTTGCAAGTGGTGCAACAACAATTATAGTTTGGGAACCTCCGGCGGATACGGATCCGCCGCAAGGCATCTTAAGGCGAAGCACCCCGTGGAGTATGCAAAATTAGGCGGCGGAACGGGGAAGCAAACTCAAATATCGAGGTTTGCGAATTCTCAACCTTTTGGTAATTTCTCCTACAATGATGCACAAAATTTGACTGGTATGGCTAACTTAATTTGTGAAGAAAATTTGCCTTATTTGTTTTCTGAAAGTCTTGCTTTAAGAGATTATGCACAAGGTAGTTTAAATCCTCAATTTAGAAATTATAGTCGCAAAACTGTTAAGAAAGAAATAATAAGGCTTTATAATGCGGAAAAGGTAAGATTACAAAAATTTTTTGCAAACTTTGATGGGCGTGTTACTATTTGTTCTGACATATGGGAGGATGATTTTCATCATTTATATTATTTGGGTCTGACTGCACATTATATTGATGAGGATTGGAATATGCATAAACGTGTTCTTGCTTTTCGTGAATTTAATGATCGTCACACCGCTGAACATATTTATATTTTGATTGAGCGTATTTTAATTGAGTATAATTTGATTGATAAGGTGTTTGCTATTGGTTTCGATAATGCTACTAATAATACTGCTCCTATACCTAGATTGCGTGAGTTGTGTGGTGCCAATTCTTTGATGGGTAGATTTTTTCATCAACGCTGTGCATGTCATGTTATAAATTTATGTGTGCAAGACGGTTTAAAAGCGTTAGGAGATTCCATGGAGGTAATAAAGGGGGGGATTAGACGTATTTGGGGTAATGGTCAACTTAGATTAAAATGGCAAAGTTATTTGACTGAAAGAGGTGTGAGATATGTTGCTTTTCCTAAAGATTTGAGTATTCGTTGGAATAGTACTTATAAATTACTTAAAGTTGTTCTTAGATATAAAGAACATTTTCCTGCTTTTTTAAAAGAACATGATAACTATATTATAAACGCAGCTGAGATCGACATTTGCGAAAAAATTTGTAATGTTTTGATATTTTTTTTAATGCTACTGAAACTTTTAGTCATGTTTATAAACCTACCGCAAACCAATTTATTCCACAAGCTGTTAATCTCGCCGATGCTTTTAAACAATTTCAGAATGCCGTTTTCGTTCATTATTTTTGTGATCATATGAAGGAAAAGTTTTTAAAATATTATGCTCATATTCCCCATATTTATGGTATTGCATTTATTCTCGATCCTCGTTATAGACTTGCTAATTTGGAAGATTGTTTCAACTTCTATTATCTTGCGTTTTTCGGTGAATTTCCAACGTATGACGATAACCCCATAGATCCGAAAACGGAATACAACGAGGTTAGTACTTTATTTTATGCCTTATTTAATGAGTTTCGTGCACAATATAGCAACGCTTCCCCTCCCCCGTCACGAACATCTTCATCTAAAGGAAAATCGATTTTTAAATCTGCATTTGGCAATCTTATGAAAAAAACTAAAACAACTCACGTCACTGAACAAAGCGCATTGAATGAGATTACTTTGTATTTAACATATGAAGTTGATTTTGAAGAAAATGATGACTTTGACGTTCTAGACTGGTGGAAGTCAAAAGAAAGAACGTTCCCGATTTTAGCACGGATGGCTAAGCAAGTACTATCAATGCCGGTTTCAACAGTTGCTGTGGGACAAGAATTTAGTTCGGCCGGCAACGTCCTAACGGCATCTAGATCAAGATTGAGCGCGGAGTCTCTTGAGACGCTTATATGCTACCACGATTAGTTGAAGGCCGCACGTAGAACTCAAGAATTGAGCATCACCCCCTCCCAAGATTTTATGGATGACTCAACAACCGATGGTGGCTCTACCTATGCCGGAGATTCCGATTGATTAGTATTTTAGAATTTATTACAAAATGTATTTTATAGCACTTGTCAAATTTATTTATACTTGTACTTCATATTTCAAAATTGTAAACTTGTACTTCATATTTCAAAATTGTAAATTTGTAGTTGTACTTCAAATTAATTTGTAAACTTGTAGTTCATATTTCAAATAAATATGTGTTCACTTTTTCATATGTAGCACTTCTCAAATTAATTAATTGGTTACAATCTAACGACTTAAAATTATTTTTCTAAAATATAAAGCCGGTTTTTAAATTAAAAATACATTTACAATATGTAATTTGTTTAAATACTTATACACCTATTTTGTAACATTTGTAAATTATAAATCAAACCACTTTTCTAAGTACAAATAGTTTTAGTTTTACTTAATTCATTAAATTAATTAATTAATTTATTTTACAATATGTGTATAACTTAAAAAAAATTAATTCAAACCTCCCAAACGGCTATATAGCCGTTGGGGCTATGGGTGGGAGGCAGGGGGGTCCCGAGGGTGGTGGTGTGGGGAGTGGGGTTCAAAAACATCTATAAATACATCTATTTTCTAACATTTTTTTACACCTCTTCTCCAATTCTTCTCAAACTCTTCTCCATCTTCATCTTCTCTTATTATCCTACATTCCTACTTATACATATACCATTTTAAATATGGAAAGTACATGTTCCCTTATGCAAAACAATTTTGACAAGTGGAAGGACCCGAAGACCGGACTGTGGTGGGCAACTTGCAAGTGGTGCAAGAAAGACTGTTGCTTGGGGCGTTCATACGGATACGGGATGCCAATAAAACATATGAAGTCCTGTGACAAAGGGAAAACAACAACCAACGGTGGCGGAAATCCCAATTGATATTCATTACAAAATGTATTTCGTATTGTTATTTTTTTCTCAATTCTCAAATGTAGTTCTTATTTCAAATAAATGCACTTGAACTTTGTTTTTTATAGCAATTTGTATAATATATAATTAATTAAAAAAAAATGTACTGGCCCGGCCCGGCCCGGCGGGTGGGCTGGCCCGGCCCGGCGGGTGGCCCGGCCCGTGACCCGGGCGGGTGGCCCGGCCCGAACCGGAACCGGTCATTGACCGGGCCGGTCCCGGGCCTACCATTATAAGACCCGAGGCCCGACCGGGCCTTGACCCGGCCCGGGCCCGACCCGGCCCGGGTCCACCACTAGAAATAACAGACACATAATATCTTGAATTAATTATAAATATGCCGTAAAATATGAGCCCCCACATTGTGGACCGGAAGAGCTCAAGGCGGATTTCCTGAACCAAGAATCGGAATCCTTTTCCATTTAATTGCAGCAATTACCACCCACCTGGACAAAAACATGCATTGAATGAAATCAATAGAGAATTACTGTGTATCATATATCCCCAGAGAGATAATAACAATATAAACGAATCTTGGATTGGAAAAGCATACCTTTTCTACAAATTGCTGGATATATCTTGTGATTTTCTTTAAAAGAGACAATAAAATGAAAATGAAAAATCTTCAGCTTGACTAGAGAATGCAGTAGGGAGAAATCAATCTACGTTACGGGTTTCAACAAGTGACGAAAGTATTCAGCCTGAAGATACCATACAAAACAAGATCACACAATGTTTCACTGGTTCATATATGCTAAATATGAATAAATGAATGAATACAACAATGACATATAAGCCGTAATCCCAAAAGAGTTTGAGGTCAGCTAAAATGAATCGACATGAATGAATATACCAAAAAATACTGGACAATCATTGAAACCTCGGTTCTAGCAAAATTAATGATGCTAGAACATTAATTTTTTCTTTCAATAAACAAAAATAAAGTCTTTCAAGAAATGTGTCTTCAGGAATACAAATATTGGGTACAACATACCTCACTCATTTGAATGCAAGTGTTAATTGTGTTAGATATTTAATTGCACAATCATTGACTTTTCGTGGTCATAATGAGCAAAAAAGCTCATTGAATAGAGAGAATTTCTTGACATCCCCGGATTGGTATAGTGCATATAATGTTCATGTCACAAAATGGTGAAAGAAAATGCAACATCAAAGCTACTCAATCTTCCGGAGTTATGTTCATGCAATTTTTCAACTTTTGAGCAAATGAGCTTAAATAACAACTCCAAATTTGGATATGTGAGATGAGAGAAATGAAACATTTTCTACCTTACAAAGTATTGCTTAAGTTTCTAAGAAAATGGTTGAGCTTAGAATTCAGGAATCTTTCCACTTGATATATCGCTTTATTGAATTGGCTTTAGTATTACCAGTTACAATAATCACGGTTGAAAGAGTTTTCTCTATGTATGGTGAATATTATCAAGATAGTCTTCACAATAGAATTGATGATGACTTTCTTACAGATCATTTAGTATGTATGTTATATCGAAAGAGATACTTTCCAAACAATTGATAATTAAGTTATTATGCAACATTTTCAACATATGAAAACTCCTAGGGTTGATTTACCCAAAATGCGGAATGAGCCAAGTAGTATGTAATGAATTACAATTTATGTTAACGTGATATGTTTTTTACTGTTTTTATTGTTCTTATTATATTTTGAGCAAGTGTACAATAATTTTTAGTTTTTAATATGCCCCTTTGACAAACCTCACTCCATCACTACTTGTTCCCGTCAATGACTTAACTTACAAGTTTTTAATCCGTAGCAAAAGGGGTGTTCCAGTAAATAACTACTCCGTATTTTTTTTGGATGGCAGTACATAACTATTTAACTTCGATCATTTCCATACACAGATTTCCTGATTTCCATACAAAAATGGTATACCCCACAGTTTTTTTTTTCTCTGAAAAAATTCTTTATGTGTAAAAACCAAGTTATCGGGTGGTTGTACAAAGTAAAAGTACTCCTTTAGGCCGAGGATGGCGCCATAAGAGGAGAACAAAATTATAGTGCGGTATCTAAAAATTTAAATATGAACTTCGTCAACAAAATACACTCAACATATTTCTTTACATATCAATTTAGTAAGACATTAATTAAATTAATATAAGTAGTATTTTCATTTTAACTTTTCCAGAATAATTATGAAATAACAAATACACATTTCAAGTAATTGTGATATATGTATCTCAAAAATTTAAAATGAACTGAGTTCAAGTAATTTATATCTCTAGTCTTCAAAATTTATTGTTATATATGTATCTCGAAAAAAATTAAAAAAAATGTTATTTTCTTTTTACTTTTTTCATTTTTAATAAAAAATAAAAAATAAGTTCATGTCATATTCGTTTATTTTTGGAGGCTTCACGAATTTAAAATTTATGTTTCGTGTTGTTAAGGGCTCAAGAAGACTCCAATAGTTAAAATTTCATATTTTGTTTACGCTTTTTATATGTAAAATTGGTATCATATGAAGGTCATATATATTTTTGAAAAAAATTTGAGAACAAATCGAAAAGTTATTGAAGTTAAAAAAATTGGGGTCCTAGGACGCAAGGATGATGTTAGCATGATGTCATCCAACACCAAACTTGTGCCCCAATCGTCCCCCCCTTTTTTTTCCTTTTGCCACTTTGACCCACATACCCACCCCACCTCATTTTCTACTTTTAAGACCTCTTAATCTCACACTACATACAATCAGAAGTCTGAAAGCCCCACAAATCCACAATTAGCTTTTTGGGTTTCTAATAACTCCCCACTACAAATCTAAGGTCTAATGAAGCTTTTTTTTCATCTCCTCTTCTCTTCTGTTGTGCATTAGTTTGTAACCATGCACTCTTTAAAGTTTAAACTCTATTCGCACAAATGCACTTCTTAAACGCAAAAGCATTTATTGATCGAGACTTAACTTTTAAATACTTGACCGTTCGAAAAAGGGACCATGACAAATTGAGGGAAAGTATTTTCCTTGATTCCAAAATAAGTTGTATGTACGCTTTAAATACAAGTCTAACTAACCTTAAGCCCATAATAAACAAGTTAACCGTACAAACTAATAATGGGCTTAAAGTGCTAAATGATTTTATACAAATAAATACATATAATAATTTCGCTCCTCGTAGTCGGCGGTGTGTGTTTGTTGGCTACCCAAATGGGCAAAAAGGATGGAGGTTGTACGATCTTGATACCGACACATATTTTGTCTCACGTGATGTCGTGTTTCATGAGAATAGCTTTCCCTATGAACACAACTCGTCTTGCTCACAACCTGTCCAGAATTTAGACCCAAATGCACATGTGCAAGTATTGATCGACGATGATGATCCTGTTCTACCTCCTGAGGAACCCATTGCGCCAATTTCTTCTCAGCAAGCCTCCAGTACTAATGACTCTGTCTCACCTCAGCAAGCTACTGGAGCTTCGGATACTATTACTGAGCTCGGTCGTGGGCAGCGGGTTAAACGCCCATCGGTTTTGCTTCAAGACTATATTCTCAACACTGTCCGGAAATTGAGTTCATCTCCTCACCACCCTGCTCCGGATCATTCCTCAGGTACGCCCCACTCTATTACACATTTTGTGAATTATCATAATTTCTCTATTCCGAATCGCATTTTTTTGGCAGCAGTTCAGTCAGGTCAAGAACCCAAGTCCTTTCGCCAAGCCATGTCTCATGAGGGGTGGCAAGCAGCCATGCAGGCCGAAATCGCTGCTTTAGAAACTAATGGCACGTGGGTTATGACGACTCTTCCCGTCGGTAAGAAAGCTTTCGGGTGCAAATGGGTTTACCGGATCAAGTACCATGCGGATGGCTCGGTGGAGCGCTTAAAGGCTCGGCTAGTAGTTCTTGGAAATCATCAAGTTGAGGGACTTGATTATAACGAGACTTTCGCTCCAATGGCTAAAATGGTGATTGTTCGCACTTTTCTTGCGGTTGCCGCGGCTAAAAATTGGGAGCTTCATCAAATAGATGTCCATAATGCTTTTCTTCATGGAGATTTGGCTGAAGAGGTGTATATGAAGTTGCCTCCCGGTTTTTATGTCGGTCACCCTGATATGGTTTGTCGGTTGAAAAAGTCTTTGTATGGGCTTCGCCAAGCGCCTCGTTGTTGGTTTGCTAAACTTGCTGCCTCTCTACTTCGGTACGGGTTTCTCCAGTCATATTCTGATTACTCTCTTTTCACCTTTCGTGATGGGCCAATTTCACTTCATGTTCTTGTTTATGTTGAAGATTTAATTGTCTCTGGTAATAATTCTTCTGCAATCGCCAAGTTTAAGCACTATTTGGGTGAGTGCTTTCACATGAAAGACTTGGGTACTTTGAAGTATTTTTTGGGTATTGAAGTTGCTCGTAGTGCGGCAGGCATATTTTTGTGTCAACGAAAATACACCCTTGATATTCTCTCTAAGACCGGCTTGTTGGGAAGTAAACCGCCAGCTTTCCCATTGAGCAAAACCACTCACTTGCTCTTGCTGCGGGCCCTTTCCTATCGGATCCAAAACGTTATCGTCGATTAGTTGGCCGACTTATTTACCTCTCATTTACTCGCCCCGACTTAGCCTACACAGTACATGTCTTGGCCCAATTTATGCACACTCCTCGTCATGATCACTGGGAGGCTGCCTTACGCTGTGTACACTATCTGAAGGGAAGTCCTGGTCAAGGTATACTCCTTTCTTCGGTAGCTAATTTCTCCTTAACAGGTTGGTGTGACTCGGATTGGGCTAGTTGTCCTTTGACTCGTCATTCTTTAACCGATTGGCTTGTTTTTCTTGGTTCTTCTCCCATTTCATGGAAAACAAAGAAACAACATACTGTCTCTTGTTCTTCGGCCGAGGCAGAGTACCGTTCCATGGCAGCTAATACTTCTGAACTCATATGGCTAAAATCTTTGCTTCATAGTCTTGGTGTTGATCATTCAGATGTTGTTCCTCTATTTTGTGATAGCAAGTCTGCCTTACATATTACACAGAATCCAGTCTTTCACGAGCGTACTAAACACATCGAGGTTGATTGTCATTATGTTCGTGACGCTGTCCAGTCAGGCCTCATTACTACTCGGCATGTGTCTACTCACGAGCAGCTCGCTGGCATTTTCACCAAGGCCTTGGGCAAGCGCCAATTTTCATACATTCTTCGCAAGTTGGACATTCTTGATCCTCATGCTCCAACTTGAGGGGGCGGGTGTTGAGCTATTAAATGTAATTATTATATGTATTTATTTGTATAAAATCATTTAGCACTTTAAGCCCATTATTAGTTTGTACGGTTAACTTGTTTATTATGGGCTTAGGGTTGGTTAGACTTGTATTTAAAGTGTACGTACAACTTATTTTGGAATCAAGGAAAATACTTTCCCTCAATTTGTCAAAAAGCACTCCATATGAAAAATAACAATTAAAGGGCATGGGATTCCATGCATGCACAACAAGAAAAATTCCAATCATTTGAATCTTTGACCATTCAAAATGTGACCATATATGCGGCCCTATCAAAGTAACTGCAAGTCTACAATGAGATTGATTTATCCTCAACTAGATACCTCAATTGTTTTAAATAATGCTAGAAGTGAAATTTGAGTATTAAAATAAATAGCGATGTCCGAATTGATTAAATGAACTTTGTTTACTTAGTAAGTTAGTAGTTTCATTGTGTTGGCATTTTACTATCCTTTTTGTATTACCACTTTATAATAATTTTTTAGAATTCATCTTGACGATTAATTGTTAAATTCATAATATTAATTAGTACATGATTAGATGTTAATTTCAATTACTTTTTTTTTATTTCATCCTGGCCCCCTTCTATCGTATCGTGGTTCCTCCCCTGTAACGTTACACAAACCTATATTACATGTTCAGACTCCACGACTTGCACCGTGTATTCCAAGGTTGCTTGTGGTCTACCCAGCTAGTTCTCAACGTACCAGTTATTTTTAGACAAATAATAGAAAAGAATATCGAGTAAAAATGCAATGCTTGAGTTTATATTTGTGGAAAGAGCCATGCTTGTACGTTTAAGCAAGCATGTACACACCAATTTTACGCGCTCACACTAATAGCTGCCTTAAAATTCTGCATTTATTAACGAATTGTCTGTGTGCAAAGATATATACGTATAAAAAGGTACAGAATGGCGTGTACAAATGGAAAATCCTAATGGAAAAGCATAATTGTTTCAGCTGATCATGACTTTCACTTATTATGTGCTCTAAAGAGCATTACTAACGCTACTTAAATCTGATTCAGCATCACTGGAGTTTGTTTAGTCACAATAATGTAATATAAAAAAAATTAGATTAAGGAATTGAAAATTTCTGTGAATTAAAGAGAACTATTCAATTCTATATGTAGTGAAAAAAAGAGTTAATGATGTATTTATTTATAAGGAAGAAATCCTACCCCAAGACCGAAAGAGCTTTCATAACTGCTAGTAGCCGAAGTGTCGAACGGCTATTTAGAGGAGTTTTTTCCCGATTAGAGGTATTTGCTAATCTTATTTCCCAATTAGTAATAGTTCTAAACTTATTTCCCAAATAATGGTATTTTTGCTTTGTGAGCACAATATTAGGCTTATTAGCACAACAGAATAGTTCACCATATTAGCACAATAGTCACCCACACCTATTCCTTGTGAGCACAATGGTCGTCACATCACATATTCAAGTATTCAACATCATTCACTAGTTATTCCTACCATCTGATTCAGGCGTGCCAAACACTTACATAGCATATAGTATAGAATGACCGGTTAATGATGTAGAATATGTGACGAGACCATTGCACTAACATGGCAAATGACAGGACAAAAAAAATTTTATTTGGAAAATAAGTTTAGAATACCCCTAATTGAGAAATAAAATTAAAAATTGAAAAGCACCCCTAATTGGGAAAAAACTCCTACTTCAAAACAAAAATGCAGATCAATTGTGTCCACATGGAGGCATGGGGCCCACATTCAAAAAGTTAAAAAGCCATATGACAGCCCCACTATATGAAACTGGAACCGATACCATATTTACCGGTATCAGTTTCAATCCAGGAGCCGGGTAAACTCATAAGCCCTAGTAGCATCATATATTAACGAGTGACGACTAACGTTAGTATTTAAATAATAACGCTCTAAGCTTGCAAGTTCTTTCAGACTCTAAATAATTCTACTCTGTGGTAGAGAATTTGGACTTACGGCATGGAAAAATTGGAGGGTTCATCTACAAAATTCAACAGAAAGCTCAAAATCGCAGGCTTAAGGCCATGTTTGTCGCCATTTGCACCATTTTTTGTTTCTAAAACACCTTTCATGAGGCGAGTGTACAGTCTTTCTAGTTGGGGAATGCCAGAGTCTTTTGTCTGCTCCAAGCAACGCTTCTTGATGGACTCAATTTTACTGCAAACCTCTCCATCTGACATGTCAGCATCTTGCTGGAATCCGGAATTCTCAGCTTGACCGTCAGAAACTATGGTTTCCGGCATGTTCTCATCGGCATGAGTAACAGCAGCTTCAGGTTGTTCTTGTGTTGGGGACTTGTGTTCAAATGACTCTTGGGGTTGTGATCCCTCATCTGATGTTGAAGCTAAATATATATAGAACATATCGCAGACACCAATCACATGTCAAAACAAAGAATAGTATATAAAGATACAAAAAGGCATTTTTTGCATTGTGGGGGTGTCTCCCATGTTTGGATTCAAAAAAACGGTGTGCGATATGCATTCCTTTTTCGGGTTGATTTGAGTAGTTTAGTAGTGGGAACTAGAGTATTGAGAATCATATAAGGAGCCTGTTGATTAAAGCCCTAAAATGATTGAATTTTCTGAATCTGCTCAAGTTTTGTGAGTGAAATGAGATGAAGTGGAAATGTCAATATAAACTGTTATATTCATTGAACAAATTAAAGAAAGTAATATCTAGGAATATCATTTCCATTATTTTCAGCTATCTAGGAATCTCATTTCCTTTATTTTCAGCTAAAAAGTACTACCTCTGTCCCACAATCTTGGGGACATCTGGAAGTGGATGGTATTGAATTTGTTAAGTATGAATCACCACAAATACTAACAAATATAGTATGGGACAAATTCAATGGATCAACAGAAAAGGAAAGAAGCGAAAAAATAGTTAGACATAGGAGTGACTGTTCTCTATCTCATTATATTTTGCGAATCACGATTCACCATGACATAAGCTGGAGTTATGGTAAAAAATATTTGATAAGCTAAAAAAGGGACTAAACAGGCACAAATTCATGTTTGGACTTGTGGTAATTCACACAAATTCTGAGAATTGTGCACACGCAAATTGGACATGCATATACAAAAGAAGTCCATATCAACCACGGTCAATAAAAAGCATTTGAAGTTAAGTCACCTGAACTTCAAATAAAATTTTCCATTTTTCTAAATAAAAAACAAACCTGTGTGCGCAACATCAACGTTCTTCTTTGGTCTCTTCAAAGCTTCGTAACTCTGTTTCAGGTTAACTTCCGGCTGTACATTCCTTAAGCGTGCACTTACCCTAGTGACAGAGGTCACAAGAATAGGAGATTGTGGCACCATGGTGCTCCCAACATATTCATCAGGCACCGACACGGGGCCCCCTTCCGCTGCAATCTTCTCACAGAACGCAACCAGGGCAGGATCCATCTGGGAAAGCATGCCATGCACCTGACAAGGGCAGAAAAACTTCACAATATCAAATCAAAGCTATAAGTTAGTGAAAGAAAACTAAAGTAGACAGAGAAAGCAAACAACATACAGAATCCCTCAGCTCATAAGCTCTGCTGACAATCCTTGATCCATTGTAATCATCGCCATTGTATTTCTGTACCAGACACACACAATACATCAGATTTGATCCCTTTTCAGAGAGCTACCAGCAAGTTTGGTAAGAAAGGCGGGCTTTTATGTGGTAAAGGGTTATTTATTCCTTGGGAAAGTGTTCACAAAGAACAACGAAAGATATTCCATTGTTTTCTTTTGATGAAAGTAAAAACATTTGGGAATATTTACAGAAAAACATTTCTTTCCAAAAGAAAAAACTTTCTTTTGGAAAGTGTTCAGTTTGATTGGTTTTGAGAACAAATCAAGAAATTAAAAAAAAAACGAGAATTAATAACCAATTTCTACGGGGGTATTTTAGTCTAAGCATGTCCTTTTTCATCTTTATGCAGAAAAAGACAACATTGTGGCCATGGTAAGTGGAAGAAAAGAACTTCAAGGAATGCTTATGTTTTTTTCTTTTGGGAAGAGAATAAAGTTTCCCTTCAACAAATGTGATATAAGCCTTTATATTCTCTGCTTATAAGTTATAAGTTGCATAGCGGCACAGACCAATCTGATAGTTATAAGTTAGCTTCCAAACCAGCGGCGGACACGGGGGGAGGTGCCGCCTCTAGTTGGTATAGTTACTTCAGTTTCTTTTTTTGTACTTATAGATATATGTATTCGTCCCCTCAAATGAGTACCCGTCTGACCGTCTCCATGTGTAGAATTCTGTCGCCGTCACTACTCCCAACAGTTGATGGGTGAAGATACCAACTGTCATTCTTATTTTTACATTCATCACTAATATGAAAGACAAATGTTTCAAATAAGAAAGAGAATGAACGAATGCATCCAGATTAAAAGTCTTTTTGCTTGACAAATGATAAAAATATTTCAGAGACATCAGGATAGGGCAAAAGGAGATTGTTTAGGGAATAGCACAAGGAGAGTATGAGTAAATAAATTTAGATACACTCCACCTTTGCATTTGCCACAATAAGATCAAAATCATCTAGATAAGCTTTGCACGTGATATACTTTCCGCTGTCAACATGATGCAGCAGAGTTGCAATGTCCATTGGGTTCTGGATGATTGAACGATAATTTGGTGCATCCTCATCCATTACTGGAAAGTGGAAGGCACTAAAACGTTTATCATATAAAATTCTGCACATGTGCAAAAGAAAATGATTAGAATATAAGCTTATTTATGACAAGAAAAAACAATGGCAAGCAAATAACCACAAAATAGTGAAATGAGAATCAAGCATGTTATAACCCAAGGTAAGTACTAAAATAAATTACACACGGTTTGTGATTTTTCTCTAAATATGTGTGTATTGTGATGACTGGGGAAACAAAAACAAGAAGAATAGGCATTTAAATAAAGTACAAGTTTTGGTGCATTTTGCATGTGTTTACATTTAAACATGTATTCCTTTGGCACTCACAATCTATGGTGCCCTTTGAATTTGCTTTATTTCTCATATATTCTGTGTTTTCATTCAATTTATCTCATATTGACTTCTATGTCTTCAGTGTTATAGAAATCACGCTAATATGATATGTCAATATATTATACATTATGTGATTTTCCATCTTGGGCCTCCACAGTTCTAAAGACGGCCCTGTTAATACGTCAAACATATGTGAACAAGGGTGCATAACTGCATCATTAAATGGGTGAACTAGGAAAATCAATGCTTGAACAAAATTCATACATCCCATAAATTGACGCCAGGATACCCAGTCCAGAATAAACCAGAATGACTTTGACTAAACCACGACGACATTTTGATCGCTTGGACAGGGTTGTACAAGAGATTTTGGACAGGGGAATCAATCTCATAAATACAATACTTCAAAAACATGATAAGTGCTATATAGACGTAGAGTTGTACTCATATGATGGTTGAAGCACCATGATACCAATAATTTAGGTAAGGAATCAATTTAAAATTACATTACTTAACAATTTTCATGATAAGTATTAAATTCATAGAAAATGAAAATTACCGGTTACAGATATCACGTAAGCACATACGCATTCGCCTGAGAGCATGTCCCTGAGCTTCAGCTTTGGATTTTAATTCAGAAGCCTTTGGTCCTGTATCCACTTTTGGAGCCTTCGGAAGTTCTGGAAGAGAATCTGACTTGTCGGACACACCAGAGTCGAATTGAATTGACAAAGCAGATTCAATGAGACAATCAAAGAACATAGATCTATCTTCGTCTGATGGTGTGTCTATACACAAGCTGCCAAAACAAAATACAGTTTTTAGTTCATTGAAGATAAATTTGTATTCCAACATGTACAACAATGAATATATGACTCAGTATATAAAGATGAAATAATTACATATTCTAACACGTGAAATAGGAGATCTTGTTGGAGATGAGTTATTGACACCATAAGTACAAAAGGATTATAGGGACCACAAATATGTTTCACACATGCACCAAAGACCTTCCTGAAGAGATTATATTTAATAAAAAGATAATATCCAAGTATCTTAAACATGATGAACCTTTAGACAAAGAAATTTTTTTAAAAATGATGAATGCTGGATTGATTTTGACTAGTTCTATCAAGATCAGAAGCAAATTGGGCAAAGGCTTCTAATACAGCGAATTGGGCGAGTTCTAATTTTAATTTACCAGCTACCTTTTTCATGGCTTTAATTTGAGCTGCAGACCCCACACGTCCCGCAAAGGCTCCCACCTACGGTGGGGTAAGAGGGGTCGGATGTACGCAGTCTTACTCCTGTACTAAAGCACAAAGAGACTATTTCTGAACGATCCATAGTGAAAATCGCGTCCAAAATTGCATGGAAAATGAGGTTTAAAATCCAATTCAATAAGTACTGCCAGTTATAAGTGATTCCAACTGCAAATGAATAATTCAAGAATGGCCAACAAATCAAGACAATAACTTGTCATTATTGTTATTGATTTACTGGTCCAAAGGAAAACACTTAGATTGTGAAAAGCTAGAACTTGCAGTTCTTTAAAGATGCATGCAGAGTATGAGCATAATGATAATCCACATATGGTCTACAAAACCCAAATATAAGAATAATGCAAGAACCAGGAAAGTTCTAAAAAAATGATTCAACAGTTCAAGATTAAAAAAAAGGAACTTACACATTATGTTCATGAAATACTGAAGAAGAATTATCTTCTAACTCAGAGAGCCGCACTGAGGAAGTTCCAAATAATAATATAGGATAGTCAGATGGCAGTTCGTCCAACAAGGTAAGCAAAACAGCCTTGAGCTGGTCATGTGCCTGAAACATACAGAAAACATCACAGAGGATAAACCCCCAAAAAAAGTATAATGTGTGAAAAAATAGCGCGAAAGCGGCAAACACACATTTTCCCACCAAAGATGGAATTGAGGTAAATAAAGTACTGATGGAGTTGTCCGTCTAGCTTCACTAAATATGTGAACCAATGCCTCTTCTGGTGTTTTGGCACCAGGGTCAGAAAGAAGAGAGGCAAGTCCAAGTGAATGCACGGGAAACTTTTCCAGCTCATGTAAAATTGCGGGCCCTACATGATCCTGCAAAACTAAATGAGTAAACTAGGGTTTGCAGTTCACATTGGTCACAAAAAATATTTAAACAAACAAAGGATACCATAGAGTATATACCAGACCAGTTCCTTCACCACCGCATATCAAAATCCTAGGCCTGTACACCAGAGGAACCGCGGAGCCATAAGAAAGCATGGAAAGCCTTGTCAACTCTGAAGACACTACAAGAGGGAAAATGTCTGAAATAATGGTCATAGCTTTCCGGAGATGTCCTTGTAAACAAGGCGCAACAACAGGTGATAATGGTCTAGAATGCACTATGGAACCTCTGTGAGCAGCAGGGGTGATCGTTGTCATGGCCTCCATGAAATTATGCTTTTGTACCTCAACCGAGTCAACGTCTATCAAAAACTTGTCATCGCTAGTGTAAACCTGAGGATACTTCTCACGGAAAGCACGAATAGCAGCCTCGGTGCACAATGCCTTTAAGTCTGCACCACAATATCCCACACAGCTAGCAGCCAGTTCCATTTTAAGCTCGTTCGAAGGAGGTTGTTTCCACTTACGAGTGTGTATGTCTAATATTTCTGCACGTGCCTTAAGTCCAGGCAAAGGAAAATTGAACTCACGGTCAAACCTTCCCGGGCGGCGAAGGGCGCCATCAATCGCATCAACCCTATTGGTAGCTCCAATCAAAACTACTTGCCCACGAGAATCAAGACCATCCATCAAGGCAAGTAGAGTTGACACGATGGAATTATGAATCTGTTCTTGCTTGCTAGACCTCACGGGAGCAAGTCCATCAATCTCATCAAAGAAGATGATGGAAGGTTGATTTCTTTGAGCTTCTTCAAACAACAACTTCAGCTGTCTTTCGGCCTCACCAACCCATTTGCTCAGAACATCAGCGCCTTTTCTCATATAAAAGTTGACTTTCTGACCAGCCTTCGAAGCAGCGGAAGCTAATGCTCTGGCAATCAGTGTTTTACCTGTTCCAGGAGGACCACATAACAGCACGCCCCGTGGAGGGGTAATGTTGTAACTTGCAAAGAAGTCAGGATACAACAGAGGAAAGAAAACCATCTCCTTTAGTGCATCAATATATTCAGAAAGCCCGCCAATGTCCTCAAAGCTCACGCTTCCGTCAACTTGTAATGGTTGAATATCAGCCCCACCTTTGGAACTTGGTCCGGCAGTTTGAACACCAGAGGTCAAACCAGCCAAGGTGTCACTTTGGTGACCCCATCCAGATGCAGCAGCAAGATTCAATCCCCATGTCCCGTGTGTGTCTAGCCCCCCCAAAAGCCAAGGCGGGCCAGACCTCCCCCCTGTTCTACTACTACCCCCCCAAGGAACATGAGGACCTTGGTCCAACTCGTCAACAAGAAGAGAATCATCAGAGTCGTCAGCTCGGGCCATTCTGTGACGCTTATGAACACGGTGTGCTCCTTTCCTTACATCTCTATTCACCTTATTAGTTCCCATTCCCTGCTGAAGCACCCTACGAGGAGACCTTGATCTTTGCTTACTACTTCCCTCCTCAATGGATCTCCGTACATCGGCACGGTTGCGGAGGTCATACCTCCTCCTACCCTCATGCTCTTCTTCACCCTCCTCGTCATCACCATCTTCATCTTCCCCATCATCCTCGCCATCACCTTCATCCTCAGCGTCATTATCATCATTGCCATTTTCTGCCTCGTCCTGGCCAGCCTTCTCCTCTGAAGTGCCATGTTGTTCATCATCAGACTCTAATTTCAATTTTTTTTTGGCAACTGTTGTTGGATGACGAGAACGTAATCCTGTACGGCGAGGACGCAGACCAGCACGTCGAGGAGTTAATTCAGCTTGATTTGCAGTGTCATTCTCGATTTGGCCCCTGGAACGTCCATATTTGGGGCTCTGAATAAAATTCAGATAATACTTCAGTTTCCTATATATATAAATATATATATTCCCTGCGCTCTTTTTCAAGTGCCATTTTGGTGTTCCAACACATGCTAAGAAAAAAAATGATATTTTTATAGTCAAAAGTAGTATAATATGACAAGGGTGCCCCAATTGATGTTTAAATATCTACCAGCATTAATGAATGGAGAAGGACAAAGATGTAAAAATTGGAAAATGATTAAATAATGCTCTCTTGGCATCCTAAAAACCAGTTATTAGAGAACAGAAAAATCTCTAAGGGCTTGTTTGGTTAGGGGATAACAGAGGGAAGGGGCGCTTAAGTAAAATTGCCCCTAATTGTCAGTTAAGCTTTACACAAGAAACAATTATATGGTTACTGATTAGATAGACCATTTGCTGAGAACTTCAGAGCCTTTTCTCATGTAAGCTTTTATCTTCACATTGTTTCAAACCAGCTAAGTGTAAAAACTATTTAACAAATAATTATCACCCCTCCCTTTCCTTCCCCTCCAAAATCTTCAAACAAATTAGCCCTAAAGAGACAATAAAAAAAACGAGTCCTAAAGAGACAGTCAAAAAGATCCCTAGAGACACACTTAAAAGAGAACGGGGGGGGGGGGGGGGGGTGTACTTCCTTAGTTCCTTTACACACTAAACTGAAACATTAAGAACTGGGGGCATGCTTACATATGTTAGTTCCTTTACACACTAAACTGAAACATTAAGAACTGGGGGCATGCTTACATATGAACAATCCAATATTTGTCACGGCGGCCAGCATGCTTACATGGGAATCCAGCAAACAGACTTAACACCTGGGCGACAAGATAACCGCCCAGGCAGCAAGTAACCATATGTAAAATTTAAATGTACTCCCTCCGTATCCCTTTAACTGTCATGTATTCCTTTTTGGGCTATATCTAATTAATTCTCACATTTCCATTTTTGGAATGAAATTGACTCTATAAGCAGCTACAGTACAAACTGCTACAATACCAGAAAGCTCCTGCTTTTTGTAAAGTGTACAATAAACCTATAGCATTATCTTAAACTACGTGAAAAGCCTAATCAAACAATTAAAAAGATATGGAAGGAGTAATATATTAAAAAATAATACATGTATTACTACCTCCGTCCCGTTGAGAGGTTCCCGTGACAAAATGGCATGGTTATTTACACAATATTTAAATAAGGTAGTTCGAGTATATTTTGAAAAATAATTTTAATAGGTATATAATACAATTGGGTTAGTGTTGATAACTGTGATGTTATACATGTATTATTTTTAATATTTAATGATTAATTTGTCATTTAAGATTGGTAATTGTTTCCTAAAATGGAAACGGGAACCTTTATGTAGGACGTCCGAAAAAGAAAAGTGGGAACCTTTCTATGGGATGGAGGGAGTATATCATAAATATAAACAACATAGTTAAGTACTCATGGTAAATACTGCATAATGACGTGATCTAAGACTATTCAGCTGTACTGCTGTAGTGAGCACAAAGCCAGTAAGTCATGGTGTCACAGAGATAAGGGGACAGGAATACCAAATCAGAAAGTTATTTATTATCCATATAAAAGAGGCAAAACATTTCACTGTCTGCGAAAATGAAGAAAGAAGGAGAAGAAAAGGAAAGGAAAGAAGAGCGCCTGAGGCGGCCTTCCATGGTGAAGTTGCTACACTGCTTGGATGCCTAGTCATTGCCGTGACAACTATGCAGCAATCATGTCCTACAAACAACATTTGATGATAAAGAAAAAAAGAAACAAACATAAAATAATTGTATACCATTAGGTCATTGTCTTCTGTTCCAGAACTATCTGTGAAACCTTCGAGGTTTACAGAAATCCTCCTCTTTCTAGTAGAACGACGGAGATTTGTTGCAACTGGCTGCCAATAAAGCCAAATAGAAATACAGTAAGTTTTTAAACACAAAATGGCTGCAAAATAAGGTTGTCCATGAGAGAAGGTTACAAAGTAAAAGGTCTTCAGAAAGAATTGAATAACAATGCGAGGAGAACATTAATCAATTAATTTAAGATGCATATGGTAGAATTGAATATACTGTCTACAACGAAAAAACAAACGGAAAAGACTATTCAAGGTTCATAAGCAACAAACTGTGATACTATATTTTCTCACGGCCAACGAGTTGTGTACTTTTCAGGCTTTCAGCCATTCAGGCTGTTAATTGGTTTCCATTTCACCAGTTATTATAAGTGGCATAATGTGTTAGATTTGTTTACCTCATACCCAACATGAGGACAAAAACACGTATTTGGGTCTTAAAATAATAAAATAGCATTTTCATACTAGGATAAAAGTAGTGACAAAAAGTAAAGTCTGAATGTCAAGATTGCTTTTATAGACTATTGTTGAAGTCTTTAACTATTTTAAGACTTGTAAAACGTCCTAGTCATATATATATACACACACAACAACAACAACAACAACAACAACAACAAAAACAACATTGCCCTAGTGCCACAAAGGCTCCACCTACGGTGGGGTAAGGCGAGTCGGATGTACGCAGCCTGACCCCTGTAATAAAGCAGGGAGAGATTGTTTCCGGATGACCCATGACGAAAATCCTGTCAAAAATTGCATTGACTGAATGCTGCTTCATAACAAAGAAGCATTGACAATTTAGTGAGTCATTTTGCTGTATTCCATCATATTCTCAAGCCAAAAATATCGAGTCTTTGGCTCCACTGGAAATGTTGGACAAGTCCTATGCATACATATACACATATACGTAGTTTTTTTAAAACCATCATGTGTACCCCAATTACATCAATACCAAAAATAACAAGAGAAAAGCAGCACATACACTTGTCTTAGCTTTCCGAACTTGTCGATCACCGAACATCTTTGCAATACGAGAAGCTGGTGCCTTTTTCTTTGTCTTTCCTCTGCGAGGTTCCATATAGTATAAAAATTGGCGACCATTGACATATGATTTTGGTCTTCTCCTGAGCCTGTCACTTGTGCGAACTGGCCTAGTGTCATCTTCATCTCCTTGAGTAGAGCGCTTTGGATACATTTTGCTTATTTACATCTTCCCATAAGCATGAAAAGCTATGTCATAGAATTAGATAATGATAAGTAAACTACATGTTGAGTTTAAAAGAATAAAAATTGTTATACAAACAAGGGCGTATCCAAGGCAATATATAGGGGTAGGCCAGATAAATTTGAACTAAAAAAATCTCAAATATAAATATAGTGATCAAAATCAGTCCACATGCATTACAGAATTTATTACTATTAAAAATATAATGTGTTAAATGAAAAGTTAGTTGCACTAGACCGTCTTTTACTTTAGCAAACTCATGGATAAGGGAATCTATATTTATTTTATTAACAAGCTCTCTTTCAATAAAAATTGCCAAACTATCAGAAACTTATCATGCATCGTATTGCGGTCTTGACATGTTTCGTTGATGAAAATACTCTCTCAGTTTTTTTATGGTCACAGACAATTATCTTTACAAAAGTGAAAAACAATTGTGGGTGCATAGATAAAAAAAAAGTAGCGTGTATTCCGTGTATTACCTTAACTCATTAACTACGCATATAGTAATTTACCAAGAAATAATAATACTTTAATTTTGATAGTCAACAAACAAAACTAAAGGTCTAATTATTATCTAAAACACTAAGGGGTTGTTTACTTTTTTCTCATTAAGTCTTGAATGGGTTAAGATTTCTGTTTGGATTAAGAGATCTGTTTGGATTAAGTGACACTGAAAAACAAAGTGTTTACTATGTGGGCTGACCAAATGACCAAATGACCCTCCTGTCTTAATTATATTAAATTAAATGACCAAATGACCCTCCTGTCTGAAACTAGTATTGAATATATATTGTGTGTTTACTTTCATTTTTCTGAAATATAATTTCATATGTCTAAAATCATTAGACAATGAAACACTTAAATAAAAGAATCCCATTACATGATAAGAGAAATTCAAGAAATTTCAAACAACGACATTTTAAATTTAAACATTTCCCACTAGTTTATTCGCAATTTCTGCAAATTCGTCATATACTATGGACTTCGCATACCCCATTGTACTCCATACACTTCTTCAATTTTAGTGTGAAAAAACTATCATTTCAGCACAAAAAATTATCGACCCCTAAAAGTCTAAAAGATAAAGTTCCTAAACTCATGGGAAAAAATGAAATGGAAATCAATCATAAAATTTCCCTAA
Organism: Cuscuta epithymum; assembly: GCA_945859915.1. Taxonomy (NCBI): domain Eukaryota; kingdom Viridiplantae; phylum Streptophyta; class Magnoliopsida; order Solanales; family Convolvulaceae; genus Cuscuta; species Cuscuta epithymum. Next base: position 1,117,918 of record CAMAPF010000951.1, on the reverse strand, counting down.
TTTGACAGCATTAGTAAAGTTCAGTTAGTATAGATACTTCTTAATGATAAATTCAAATATAAAGATGCCACATAAGTATGAATTAGTAACAATCTGCCTAAAACTTTGACAGCATTAGTTTGACAGTACGTATGGGCTACGCTTAAGAGTGGATACAATATTGTCTTCTGTTCATAAGAGACTTTTCCTAGGAAAAAAATCAATGTTGGCACTTTTTAGTTCTTTTGGGACTGACGGACTGAAATGAGGTAAGCTGAACTTGACTATTATATTTTATGGACTCTGATAAAAAAGCAACCCAGATGAACTTGACATTTGAGGATTTTCAGGAGATTCGCTGAACTTGTTTCAAAATTAGTTTGAAAAAGTAATAGCCAAGGCAGAAAGCATGAAAAGGGAAACAATTCACAGAAGGTCAGAAGATGAGAGCAAATGTAGGAGGTAGGAGGATGACAGCAAGTTGTAAGTACCAACTATCACAGAGGCATCTGTTCCTTTGAGGCTAGAGCTATGTTTAAGAATATGAAACCTATGTTTATAAATCAAGGGAACAAGTCATCAGAAATTCGTTTATATGGAAGCAATCAAGCAATCATAAACTATTGAGCATTCAACCTCAGGTTTAACTGTTTAAGAATATGCCATATTTAAGGTAAGTTAAATTGTAGAAATTTCACCAAAATACATAAACATAGTCAGTGGCGCATCCACTGTGGGGGTAGTGGGGGCAGCTGCCCCTCAACCCCAACCCAACCCCTATATATATCTAAAACTTTATAGGAAATTGTTCAAAAAAGAGTTAAACATAGGAAAAATTCTAAAATTGTTTTCTTTCCTAAATATAGGATTTATGTAATCCTATTAAAAGAATAAATTGATAAAAAATCACTTAACGTTGTTATGTTTAATTTCGATTTAGGTAATTTTCTCAAATTATATCTAGAATTGCATCTTTACACACGTCATATAAATTGATCTTCTTTTTATACATACTTGTACATATATATCTTAAACCAAGTCTAATCAAACAATGTTAATAATGTGATTTGCTATTTGTGAAATATGGGACTAAATTCTAGCGTATGTTCATCCCTTCATAAAATTTTCTGAATATGCCACTGAATGAGTGTACTTACAACAAAAATTGAAAATCAGTTGTGCAGGAAGTGAGCGATCAGATCCGAGAATAAGGAGAAACTCTACAAAATAAAGAATAAAAAATGAAAAATAAAAATACCGGGGTTAAGGGGATGAGAGGAAACTTCGCTGATTAGCACCGGTCGGCGAATCTCGGGAGTTTCCTTAGAGCTTAGTGCTGTAGGTGAAGGTCGCTAGTTTGCTTAGAGCATCGGCTACCGATCAATCTGCTGGGAGAAGCGATGAAATGTCGAGAGGGAGAAGCAGGGTTAAAAAAGAGACTTCTGAGCTCATGTGTCCGAAGCCTAAGGAGTACTCAAATCTGGTTGAACGAGATCAACGACTTTAAATCACGTTTATAGCCTTTTTTACAACTTCGAGGACCAAACTCACCTTTTACTCATTTTAAAAGTGATCAATTTCGTGAATAAATTAAATAAAAAATTGCACCCGCAAAAAAGTGCAACAATAACGTACAATAATGCATAGCATTGAAGGAAAAGTGAAAACTTTCACATTTTGTACGGATAATATTCAAAAGAAGGAGTTAAGAAAATAACTCACAACTTAAACATTCAACGAGGTTCAAGAGCAAAATCAAGAATTGTGAGTTTAACCCCTCATTTGGAAGCTAAACAATGCTATAAACATATAAAGAAAATAATATTCTAAGTTGAGCTGAAGTATATGGAAGAAGGGATTTTAAAATGGGAAGGAAAATGAGTGTATTTATAAGTGTTTTGGTGAGGTTAGGTCAGATACCCGACCAGATATTTAGGATTCCCGACCGGGTATCCTTACCAATAGCTACGAAAGTGCTGAAATCTAGTCATGCATAACCCGTCACAGTGACCAAATATGCAATGACCAATGTTACAGTTACCAATGACATAGTTACAAAATTCATCCAGTGTCAAAAAATTAATACGTCACACCAATGACCCGCATCACAGTGACCAAATGTGCAGTGACTTTTGTCCAGTGACCAAATGACAAAGTGACATCCACTCGGTGATCAATTTTTATAGTGATTCACGTGCAGTGACCACCGCCACAGTAACCATCGTCTAACAGTTACAGTTATCCGACTCGTTCAGTTACAGTTGTCTGACCCGTCCAGTTACAATTATTCGACCTGTTCAGCCACAGTTACAATTTCCGGGTTCGAACATTTACAATTACCCGAACCCGATAATAATTACTGTTGGCCAACATTTCCCACCACCACCAGCAACTGATATCGATCGCCGTCGGCGACCGCCGCCGAAACTCACCTTTGGCCACTACCACCAACCGCCGCCGCCAACACTACACCCCAGACCTCTCCCCCACCCCATCCCTCTCCCCTCCCCCACTCCATCCCTCTCCCCTACCCCAGCCCCCTTCCCTATGTCACCCCAGCCCCCTTCCCTGAGTCCTTGAGACACCCAACACCCTGCCCCTCCGGCACCACCACGCACAGCCCCCCAAGCCCTCCCTTCCATGGCCCTGCAACTACCATCAACCCCAGCCCCACAAACGCCACAACCGCGACCACTGTACAAATTAGATCCAGAATCTGCAAAAAATGGAGCATCACTATAGATATAACATCGGAATCTGCAAAGTCCAAACACAACCGCAGATCTCCAGCACGCATCCCAATTCTGAACCTGCGAAATATTGAAGCGCTCATGTGCAATTGATGCTGGGTCTAACCCCAGTCGGAGACAAGAGTAAAATAAAATTGGAAGGCACCGCCGCAGTGGTGAAGAAAAGCGATTTGAACCACCACATCGCCACCCTAGCTGTCTCTGCCTCGAAGCCCTATCCATACCACCGCGTCGTCGACTCGCCGCCATTCCCGCAAACCCTAGGTTGCTCGCAATCGGACAGAAAGAGTAGAAGAGGAAAAAATTAGAATAGAGTCGGCGGCAGTGGTGAAGACAGAGAGGATGGCGACGACGAAGAGTTCAAGATGATGGAGTGGGCGGTTGAGATTGAATGCTGATGGTTGTCTGGTTTCCTTCGGCGCATAAGACTCGTTGATGGTCTCGGTCGACGCTGAAGACAGGGAGGATGGAGAAGAAAATACACCGGGGCAGTTGTGAAATTTCACATCTCTATTAGTCTCATATTTGTCCATTGGGAAACTCGGCTTTATTTCTGTCTTTCGATGACTCCCTTGTCCCATTTTTGGCATTATTCCATAAAAGTACAATAGAACTAAAATAGTTTGAAAATTCCAAAATAGGACTGTCATGTTTTTTATTCCCAAAATAGGAGTAATTACTGCCAAGTTTGGAAAATACTGCTATGTTTGAAGTCTGGTACGTACTGCCAAAACATGACAGTAATTAGTCCTATTTTGGAAATAAAAACATGTCAGCCCTATTTTGGAATTTCCAAACCTTTTTAGTCCTATTTTGGGTAAATTCTCAAGTACAATTAATAATTAGATTAAAATGGTTAAATAAAAAATATTTTTATAGAAAAGAAATCATTAACTATTAATCGATTGAAGTGGAAATCATTAAATCAGTGTCAATCATTAAATCAATTATAAGGAAAATAACACATTGCTTTTTAAAAAATAATTAAAGTGGATTCTCAAAATAAAAAGTCAATCATTGAATCAATTTAAGCTTTAAATTAAAAAGTTATTTTAGTACATGTTTGATAACACTTACATTGATTGAATCGACCGAAATTGATGAATTTGTGGTTGAATATGCTAAATTATGAAAAAACTATATTTAAAATATATTTTGTTAACAAAATCAAGAAAAATTATATGAAAAAATAGTTAAATGATCACATACTCTAACTTCAACCAATTCAATCGCAAAAGCAACTCCAATCTTACATATTTTGATTATTTGAAAATTCAATGCATAAAAGCAAAAGTTACACATTTGATCAAAAAATGATTGATACGACTCAAAAAATGAACTCCTATTGCGACATAATAATTGTGAACAATTACTCTCTAATACTCCGTATATAACACCTTAAGGCCTTCCAGTCTATACAAGTACTCCATACTTCGGTCTTTCCCTCATGTAGGGTTTAGTTTTCCGCCTGCCATTATAGGCTTGCGCGGCCAAATAATTTCAACTTCGCGCATCACACGAGCATGGTTATTGTGTCGTAGGGTTTCTTTTCCGCCGGCCGATCTAGGCTTTGTGCGGCTAGGGAATTTCAGCCTTGCGCATCGCACATGCTTTATTTTTGCTCACAGATTCGTCTTCAACTGCTCAACACAGCAAGAAGAAATCATGGAATCCAGTGTTAACCAGAATGACACTTGGCTACGTGACGACTTCTCCTACACTTTCGATTGCACAGTAGAGAATGTTATGAATAAGGAGAAAGAAGAGGAAGAAGATGCAGTATTGCCAATCTGACCCTTTAATTTGCCGAACCGCCGCCGTGGAGGAATCATGTGGTTAAGATTTGGAAGATGTTGCTTCAAGTTTGACTTTATTTTAATTATCTTGCTCATATTTTTTTGGTTCGAACTGAATGTTATTTTTGTTGTTTTCTTTATTTATACTAGCATAACTCCAGAGTTTAGGTTGGACGGTAAAAATATATTTCATCTATCATTGGTTCAGTTAAGCTCATTATAGGATCAGCAAATCATTTTTTGAAAATGATAGACTCATGTCTAGTTCAAAGGCAAACGGTCAAAAATGACTTTTTATCTTTTTGTATCTTTTATTTTTTGAATGATTCTGATTATTCAATACAGTATAACCCACTTTCTTTTCTTCCAATAAAGAATGTACTCCATACTTCGTATATACTTACATGTGACACCATGCCCATGGGCATAGCTAGGGGTGGTCAGCCAAGACCCTAACCCACCCCAAATTTTAAAAATGCCTATATTTTTAGGTTACAAATTCTGTGTAATTTTTTTTCAAAAATAGTCTTTATACCGGCCCAGTGCCCTGGCTCCGCCCCAGACCATGTCCTGTTAATCCGACTACGTGGTGTCCAGAAAACCAGAAAACCAGTGTGTCAGAGCCTATTAACCGTTAAGGAGCAGTTTAGCTGTAAGAGCAGGAACAGTTATCGACATACAGTCCCATTTTTATGTATATAAAGATAAAGATTACATGTAATGAAACGGAAAAGATCATCATAAAGAAAAAAACAAGTACAAGGAGAAATGAAGGAAATGGAATATAAAAAGGCAAAAGGCAAAACAAAAATGCAAGCTTATTAATAAGTTGGATTATCATGTGAAATTGTTTTGGCAAAAAGATCTATCATGGGAGCTCAATGAATGCTTTGTTGACATCTAAGCAATGCCATTCAAGTATTTGGTGCTCGTTAGGCGAGGCAACCAGCCATGGCAGGTTCTCTCCACTGCCTCGACTCCTAAGTGGCGGCTCAACGAAGCCTTGACAACTATGAGCTGGAACAGAATGGTCAACGGCTACCAAAAAATATTATTGAGACGGCAGTCAAAGGTCACAAGTCACATGGTAGGGTTTGTACGTATAAAGAGAAATTAAACCACAGTTCATATAAAATCACTAAACTGTCACCTACAAAATCGATCTCTTTATATGTACACATGTATTATTCTTTTTCCATTTTAACATGCTGTGCAAATTTATTTACCTATAGTTATTATATACAATCACAGAATACAAAATTTGCCCCAAATAGACAACTCTGCAATGGATGATTAAACCTTTGTGTGTGTTCGTGCTCGTGTAGGATGCTTGGGTGGGGCTTAAACATCAGAGGAAAATTGATCTAGGTCCTGAAACCTTACTCATCATCCAATGCTAGAAAACAGATGCCAAAATGTCATGCGAAGAACTGAATTGTGTCTTCTGCTTTTCCTTAACTCAAATCTGATGTGGTTTACTTCTGCCTGCTGGAAGGAGATTGACATCTCCTCCTTTTACTTTTTTGTCTGATGATGATTGGTTTTCCACTGTGTTTGGGTGAGGTTCTGACCCTTTCCTTTCAGGGCCTAGGCTAATTTGACAAGAACTCGAGCTTTTGTCCAATTCTAGGAACTCATTTGAAATTTGGGCACGGCGCTCCTTCATGAAGTTAAGCCGGTTTGTTAGCTTTGACAGTGCAGAAGAAGCATTAGCTCCCTGCTTATTAATGATGATGGACTTGTTAGCTCGGACGTATTTTGATTTTTTATGCTTTTCACTTAATTCTTAATTTTATATTTTTCCTTTTTTCTTCAAAACAATAACACAGCAGAACACTTGATAGTATACCTCGTTTCTTGAACCAAATTTTCTTGAGGTTGTCGTTGAAGCTGCCCTACCCATTATCGCCGGTTCAACCGCGTTTTGAACCGCAGAATGGTTGGGATTGCTTAGGGTATCCAATTGCTTGCTCTGTTTGTTCACAGAAGCTTGTGATTCGTTTTTCTTCTCTCTTTCATTATCTTCTGCCTGGTTTGAGCAAGCATAATGCTGCATGCAATTTTAAAAACCAAGGTTGTTAAAATCATATTTTTGAATCGAATCGGAATGAGTATTTAAAAATCGAATCGTAAAATCGAAAGATTTTATGAAACAATTAAATAAAAATTACTAAAGATATTATATAGAATGAAACTTACAATTTAACATTTAGGAAGTCAAACTATTACAAATTTAAGTCTATAAATCAAATCATTATATGTTGGTCTTAAAATGCATGGTGTGTTCATTAAAGTGCAAAAAATAATAAGTTGCATAAAAATACTATGTAATCCAAGAATAAAAGTTATTTAAAAAATAAAAATACAATGTTATAATAAAGTTTCATAAATACATGTATGAATAGAAAGAGCAATTAAGCATTAGTTGAAAATTTGAAATACATTTTTTCCTAAAGTGAAGTTTACGGGTATGTTACCTTCAAAGTGGAAGTAAGTTACTAAAGTTGTAATTGCTAAGTTGGTAGACTATGGTTTTAGCATTGATTTGATGCAGGTTCGAATCCCTGCTGCGGGGTGATTTTTTGTATTTTTAAAAAATACTCTTACCTCTCATTTAGAACATTCCCACACCGGACACACCAAAGCAATTCCTCCTTTCCTTCCACTATATATTCCTAGGATATTCAGCTCAATAGGCAGGTAACACCATCAATTTGTTACTAGCTCAACCAAGTTGGGCCGTGTTTGGCTGGATCTAAACATGAGTTTTTGAAATCGTAAAGTCGGAAAAAATCGAGATTTTAAACGATTTCATCCGATTCAAAAACGATTTTATACGATTTTTAAAATTTCCGATTTTTTGTACTCCGGATGATTCAGATCGGTTGTATGAAGTTGAATCTTAAAATCGTACGATTTTACGATTCAACTCGCGATTTTAACAACCTTGTTAAAAACGCTGGTATGCTCGCTACTGTCAAAACATCATCCTCATCTAACTCCATGTATTCATAAGGTTGTGTTTCACTCTTTTTTTCCCCTTTTGAGTTTAACAACCTTGTTATAAACGCTGGTATGCTCGCTACTGTCAAAACATCATCCTCATCTAACTCCATGTATTCATAAGGTTGTGTTTCACTCTTTTTTTCCCCTTTTGAGTCAGAAAAGGTTGTGTTTCACTCAAGGGTGGGGGTGGGAGGGTTAATTCAAACCAGTGGCATATCCAAAAAAAAATCAGTGGGGCGAGGTTACATACAACTATAGCATTATAAATATTTATCAAAACATAAAAAATATCATTAGTTCCTTTAATTTTTTTTTGAAAATGGATTAAAAGTAACCTAAAATATTTAACACAATTTACTAGAAAGTAGTCCTCTACTTTCTTCATATTTGTAAACTGTATAGATTGTATCATTTGGAACACAGTCAAACATTTTGTGTTTTTAAGGAATCTGAATTTATATATCAAAATTTGGAACACACTCATATACCTTAGTGACCCCCCCCCCCAAAAAAAAAAAATGCCAAACCGACGTCGTTTAGGTTCTTGTTAAAAAAATCAGTGGGGGCAGATACACCCACTGGCATTGATACGCCACTGGTTCAGACAGAGGGGAGTGGAAGTGAGAACTCAGAAGTCAGGAACGGAGGGTTTTAAATTTTAGGGAAAAGGTGCAAATAGGTCCCTGTACTAACCAAGAAAGGTCAAATAAGCCCTTATTTAGGAGGCTCTGTTCGGCCTTCACCATTTGAGTTGGTTCATGGTGGAATTTTTTGATGAAATTTTTTGAAAATCTTGTTCATTATGTCTAGTTTACTCATACAAAATTTCAGCTAAAACTTCAATCGGGAAGACATTCAAATGAATTCTTGAAAATAACTGCACACTTAGAAGCGCAATTATCTTCAAGAATTCATTTGAATGCCTTCCTGATTGAAGTTTTAGCTGAAATTTGATATGAGTAAACTAGACTTGATGAATAAGATGCTCAAAAAATTTCATCAAAAAATTCCACCGGAAACCACCCCAAATGACGATGGCCGGACAGAACCTCCTAAATAAGGGCTTATTTGACCTTTTTTGGTTAGTACATGGACCTATTTGCACCTTTTCCCTAAATTTTAATGTGATATTTTGAAGTACATGAAGGGAGAAGGGAGAAGGGAGAAGGGAGAAAAAAGTATTACATAGACCATGCTTTCTTGCTATTTTTTATTCAATAATGATAGATGAACACTTCTAACAATCAATAATTAAAAATATAACAATGTATTTCATTTACAAACATATTTGGAATATATATGTGACACGTTTTTATAAATATATGTCATTTCTGTATTTTAATAGTTGCAACACTTTGATTTTTGCACTATTCACATATTCTATTTTTACTATTTTTATTATTTGTTTTTTTGCAGCTCAGTGCATATTGGCATCCCATCAAGACGAGGGTCCAGGAAAGGGCCCCACCCAGAAGGAATACAAGGAGCAAGCCTTCTCTTGTCAGGACAAGAGGAGGCTCCCAAGACTTAACATGTGACTCATCAGCCACACAACAACACCTTAAGTGGTGCGCCAAGGCTCCGCTTCTACTTAATTTTATTTAATTTGCAATAAAAATCATATTACTCATATAAAAATATCATTAAACTTGCTCCAATGTACATTTTATAATATAATTTTTTTCTAATATTTACTAAGAAAATCAAATTTATTAAGATCAAACTTGTGCATTGGCAAACTTGAAAGCCAAAATGCTGCATCTAATAAAGAATATAGGTGCTATATTTTACATGTGATTAAGATTTTTTTAAACATCTAATAAAAAACTCTGATCATAAATATATATAAATATGAACATCCATTCCTAAATTATGCATAGAAAACCAAACCTAGTGTTTAAAAAATACCTTACTTCTCACTGACTTGTCATGAGCTTGTGAAGTAGGATTAGTATCTGCATCGCTATTCTTATAATCCCTAATATAGCCAGATCGAAATGCAAAAAGTAAGTATATAGTAAAAAAAATACAGTAGTGGAAAATAGAATGTATGCAAATATGTGAAATTAAAGAAACCCAAAACATGCGCACAACAAACTAAAAGCAAGTAGAAGTACTCAAGTTCTTACTGTTTTCGTTGCTGAGTTAGATTTTGTTGCGGTTGATTGTCTATATCATTGTCTATATCAGTATGATATCTGGAATTTATTTCCTGCTGTTTATTAAGCTCAGCTCCAAGATCTTCAGCCCTCTGTTTCAAATAGGCAACATCTGCCTCTGCTTGAGCAATCTCCTCAAATTCTGCTTTGGTCTATTGAACAGAAAAGATTACTATTACTATCATAATAGTAGTAATCAGTAGTAATTTATTTATCATGATATGATGAACAATTTGGGTTTAAACCAACTCACTGCTTCATCAATACTGGAAGAAGTGGCCAATGGTAGTGGAGAATTCTGGAGTCTAGCTTCCAGCACCACCCTCAACTCTTGTTCTTTTTGCAATTGCTCCTGGAGCATTGCCACCTAACCCCCAAAAAAACTTTTTAAGAAAAAATATCGCAGTGTATACAGTATTACAATCTATCTTATACAATCTTATCTGATACGTTCTTCACGAATGAACTGCTAGTCGGTATATATTTATGGAAGTATTCTGAGAGTGGCAAAATTTATTTAAATTAACCGTCAAATTATCTGGATTGAGATCACTCTACTACTCCTAGAACCCTTCCCTAACCCTCCCCCTATATTCATCACTGTCCATATTTAGGGCTCAATTGCATGTTAGTCTTTCAGTTGATTAATATTATGTTATCTCAGACAACTCTTTCATCCTTAGTCCCTCACTTGTTACAACCTAGATACAACTAGTTGCTCCTGTAAAAATCACTGTATGCAATCCTGTAAATATTAAGGTGCATGAGGGCATTCTCAACATTATGTATGGGTGAGAATGTCCCAAACAACCTTAATACTGAACGCTAATTTTAACTGGAGGGAGTAATTATATCTCAAATATAACACTTAAATGACAAAATTTTAAAAACCTGAAAGACGGATAACATATACTACCCAATGACATTATCCAATGCAAAGTTGTTGCAGTGTGACCACAACAGTCAGGGTCTAGAGCCATGGAAAACTTCCTCTTGTATAAATAATGATAATGAAATATAAGGTGAAAAGTGTGCACATTTGGCTTTATTTGTATATACATGTGGGGCTATTGCACAGGATAATCTTTTTTCACTTTTGGAAATTTTAATACTGGCAAGAGGAGACTTTTACTGTTGGGATTTTAAAAAAAAAAATCTAGAGCATGCCAGTCGAGATCATACATCTCTTTGAAGAGCTAATCGCCGTTCTTGTAAAGCATTCTTTTGTTTTGCCAAGCTCTCTTTCAGAAGCATGTTCCCCTTAGCCTATTATTATGAAAGACAATTAGGATCCAGCGAGTATGGATGCCCTTCATGTTAACAAAGACGATTATGATCCATACCTCCTCTGCAATTCTGTTTTCTAATTCTATTTTGGTGGCCTCCAGGCTCAGGATTTCAGAACTAGGAAAAAACGGACAGTCAATTAATAGAACTCTCAGATCATTCTCAAACCAAACACACTAGAAGATGATCAGTTTAACTTTCTCTGTAGATAAGATGAAACTTTTTGCAGCAAGTAAACGACATGCCAAAAGAATAAGAAAATGAAAGCCATAAAAGAAGGATTAACATTTAAGTTCATATAGCAGTAGAGGAGTTCTTGCCTAGTAATCCAGAAAATGATAAGTCACTTACTCTTCCTCAAGGGTGAAATCAAAGGATTCCAAAGGAAGGTTATTGCCCTGTCCTCCAAAAGCATGGTAATTAAGAGAGTTATAGTAAATGTTCAAAAGGGAAAGACATATACTAGAAAAATGACAACAAAATAAAGTCAAAAGACTAACACTAAGGAAAAAAGTAAAAATGTTGTGTATGCGTAATTTACCATGAAAATACAAGTAACATAGTTATAAAAGTAAAAACTGGAGTTTTTGTTGACAAAAAAGAAAAATAAAGCGGATTTGAAAAATGCAACTTGTTTATTCAAAACAAAATGCTAAAATACTCACACGAGCACGCACCCGGACAGCAGGGCGGCGAACAGTGTTCCCAGGGCAACTAGAAACCTCTGTGGGTTTTTTAGAAACAGATGCTTCAGCAGTCTCTCCTACCAAATCATGGGATTCATTCCCTGATCTTGCACACAGATGGCTACTACGATTTATAGCACCATCAATAATGCCTTCATTCTTAATAGAATTTTGAGGGAGACTTCTTGGTTCTTTCTGGCTAACTTCAGGAGACTCAAGACTGGAATTACAGCCTCTAGCCCGCTGGATTATTCATATTAAAAAATTTTAAGCACAGGCAGGGAGAAGGTTTGAATGAGGAACATGCAAAAAGGGGGATATCTTATACAACAAGCTTTGAGTACACAAACTTCAGATAGCATAAGAAACATTTTGTAACGGGATTATATGATCTTCAACAATGCTTTTCTTAGTGAGAACGTGGGAATCACAGCCTCTACCACGCTGGATTATTCACATCAAGGAATTAAGCAAACTTTGAGTACACAAACTTCAGATAGCGCAAAATATAATTTGTGAAGGGATTATATGATCTTGATCCCTGCTTTCCTCAATGAGAATGTGGGGGTGCAAGCTCTTACCAAGTAAGTATAACTAAGTAAATCTAGTATTACTAGCGGTAAAAGATGGACATTTATATTTAGATACAGCAACAACAACATACAAGCCTTATTTCCAAAAGATTTTGGGGTCAGCTGAATTTAGATATAGAACTAAAAATTAAAAACAATAAAGATAGAATATTTTATACAATACAGGTAAAACTGTTACGGGAGAAAGGCCATCTATGCATATAGTAGATAGTAATATAGCATGATGTAAAGAGAGAGATAAAGTGATAAACTAACCTTATCAGCACCTTCAATTTCATCAGTCTCACTGGCAGTGCTAGTAGATGCATGACCGGAGCCTTCATTAGAATATGCATCAGAGCCCTCATCTTCTTCATCAACATCTTCATCATTGTAGCTTTCATCTTCTTCATCGCTAAGTTCTTCACCACCCGTATCATCTGAGTCAGAGTATAATTCAGGTGACACAGATCCTTCCTGCAGGGCAGTTAGAGTGTTTATTAAGCATAAAATGAAGGGAAAAAGGGCATATATTTAACTCCTTGTTCGGGTGATACAGACCTTTCCCTTCAGTACATATAACTCAAAGCTAATCGAACATAAATTGCACTCCTCGTTTAAGAGAACATGTCAATGTATTGGATACAAGATAAGTACTCATGAATAATTGTGCTCTATCAACTACGACAGGACAATTCTATAACTGTTATAAGGCCAACATTTTATATGGATTTGTATGATAGCTTGTTAGGAAATGAAGAAGTCATTTACCATTCACACAGAAGATGAGTGTGGCAGAGATGTGTATGTTACAATTGATGTGTGGGGAGACTAAGAAAGTGTGCTATATTGTAATGAATAGATACATAAGTTTAAATACACAAAATTCCGTTAAGACTCGGGGTTCCATCCTAAAAGGTCAACCACTCAACCTGATAGGAGGAGTAGCCCAAAGTCTTATATAGTGTTTAATTGTTTTATAGCTTTCCGGTGCGGGACAGTGTCACAAATGCTTTAACACGCCCCCTCCTGGACAATATCGGGGTCTATAAACGGGCCAAACAAACCCTGCTAAAATGCTTTAACAAATTCAACATCACAAATAAACAAAACTACAAACAAATCATAAAATGTCAATCATGCCATGCCTTAAAATATAAAATGGAGGGGTCATTGTAAAGTAAGAATTAATGCCGCAGTTGCCTACTTGGCTTATATGAAAACCTACCAAAAAGATCATCACTCCTACTTTTTCAAATAAGTCAATTTATTTGGGTGTTTGTGAAGCAAACCAACAAGAAAAAAATTGAGCTACAACTAATATCAGGACCTTAGACAAAGAACTCTACATAGAAAAAACAGTATCCATGGCACTTGGAAAAGCCTATTGAGTAAGCTATTTGTAATGAAACTGTTCTTTTATGCTAAGAGTCGATGAAGTATAAATATACTTTCAGTTACTTAGGAAATATAAACATGTAGCCACAATTAAATGTCATGCACTCCAAAGGAGCAGGGAAGAAAAATGTCTTAGTGGACATGATCTCCCAGATAATTAATACTCCCTCTGTCCCGCTAAGATTGTCCCATTTTACCTTTTAGGGAAATCCCACTAAGATTGTCCCATACCAAATTTGGTAAAGTTTGTGTGGCTCGATCACTTTTACTTTATTCTTACTTTATCAATTCAATAACAACTACATAAACCCACATTTCTTAATAACTGTGCCACCCCTTCACGTCTCAATGTTAGTGGGACGGAGGTAGGACTATATTTTATTTAAGGAAAAATTCATATAAATAATCCCAACTATTAATCATATTCCAATATTAATCCCAAAAATCAGTTATTCTAATTTAATCTCATTTATCAGTGCCATCTTCTGGTAACACTCCCGTGACCTGCATCAACTTATTCAGCAGGTCACCCTGACACTTGGCCTATTTTTATTGGTCTTCAATTTTTCTTTCTGTTTTTTCATTTTTCTTTTTTTCCTTATCTATTTTTCCTTCCCTTAGCTTTTTTCCCCTTCTCCGCATATGTTGGTTTCTGGCCAAGCTGTCGGTCCATCCAAGCTCATCTTCTGAAAGGAGGGCGCCAATCCCATCGATCCCTGACCAATTTCAAAAGCAGGCCGTAGTCGTTGAGGTTTCTGGCCAATAAGAGTGCTGCTCATTGGGGGAGAGGAAGATGAACAGGTGAGATTCATAGAAAAGCAGATTTAGACCAACGAAGAAGATTATTATCCCTGGCCATTCCAATAGCCCTTTTTCTATTGATATTTTTCCTTTTTCCTTTGCTTTGTATATTTATTTCGTTCCATATTCCTTCTTTTTCCTTCCTCATGATTTTTGTGCTTATTGTCGTTGGGTATTGTTTACTTTGTTTTCTTTGTTCATTAACTTCATTTTACTTTGTTTTTGTACCTTTTTTTCCCCCTTCAATGTATCTGCAAATCTTCGGACAAAAAAATGTTTTGACGATGGAAGTTGCAAGCGACTCACGAAGCTAGCAAACTTAATTAGTGAAAATGACTGAAATGCACATAAACGAAAGAAGCTTAACAGTCTTAAAGCTTTCTTAGTTTGGGAAAGTAGAAGATGAATACGGAGGAAAATAAATCTTTGGTGATTCTTGTCAAATTCTGAATTGGATTAATTGGAACCAGTAAAATCAAGATTTGAGTTTGATTGGAGGATGTCCGCTGAGGGTCCAAATCTTCCATATACAATTGACGGAGAATAAAATGGAAAAAATGATTTCAAGATGCAATGGACGAAAAAAGAAAGAAGGCAGTACAGGCAAAAGAACAGAAATGATGAAAACGAGGGAGAAGAATCAATATGAGAAAGAAGAAGAAAGGGGAAAAGGAAGGGGACGTTGTCACGACTCCATGTGTTTTTTTCTTTCTTTTTATAATTTTTTACCTGTTGAATAGGTAACCAGTCACCTAAGATCAATATGAGAAGATTGCATGTATATTTGGGATTATTATAGAATTATGCATCTTTGGGATTAATATGAGAAGACCCATAATAGTATAGATTATTCATGTGAATTTTTCCTTTATTTAATGCTCATTATCAACAATTTAAAAATTAAGACATCAGCTATGTTCCATATAATGTACGAAAGAATAAAAGATATGAAGATAGTAATAAACTTATACCCCAAATAGATTGCTATACTCTTCCAACAAAGTTATGACAATAGCCTGAGCATGGTTTGCTGCCGCAGCTGCCTGGAGAAGTTGAATAGAGCCATCACCACCCATGTCAAAGTTCTGTCCAAGCTCACATTCTCCAGCTAGCAGGGGACGAAGAAGTAAAGGTGCCATGCACGCAGCAACAGCTGGAATGCTCATTCGATTCTCATTCTTGTAAGAAGCCACTTTTTGCATCATAGTGAGAATTCTGACAGAGAAAATTGGATCAGTTTAGATCAAGCACTAGTAGTTGTGACCAGTTGAGAGTAGCAGAATAACTTCAAGTACAAATGCATGTTTCCAAATACGCTTGAACTTTTACAAAGCATGCATGATATACAAGAAAGAGGCATAGTTCATAACAGTTGGCCTGAGCTCCAAGGATCTTCTAGCATGAAGAAGGATTACACTTGACCAGGAAAATCAGATACAAAAGCTACAGCTTTACATTCAAAAGATTTTGCATTCTTCTTACAAACGCTCAACCTTTTTAGCAAAAGCTTGTGTGTATCCAATTGGATTCAAACATTAACATATTCACGCCCTGCATGATAAACTTAACTACTAAAAGGAAATTTGCTCAATTGTTTGAATATGTGAAGTAAATATGAGAGTAATTGATTCAGAAATAAAATAGTAAGAAAATAGACATAAAAATTATGTAACTTTTAAGTTAAGTAACATAATAACAAAATACATCCAACTAGCCATTTTATATTGCAACTGTTATAATATTGGACATGATGATGCATAATGAAATTCTTATGCACCTTATAAAGAAGTAATAAAAATCATAAGAACGAATTATTATTAGCACCTTTGCAATAAACGCCGATTTGGCTCAGGAAATGTCTCCAATAATGCATTACGTATAGCATCAACTCTCAAACTGCGCTCAGTTCCTAAGAAGAATTGAAGAATAATCAAATAGTCAATAACGGTGAGAAATCGCTTAAAGTCGTGAATAGCTATATAATTATAGAGCTAGAAACACACTATATAATGTTCTTGCTAACAGTTTTGTACTTTAGATGAAAATTAACTGCATATTCCCAGGTGAGTTGATTTAGAAAACTAACTATTCCGCTTCACCCCTATTTAGATTTTTGTTGATATTTGAACTACATGTTTTATCAAAGATAATAGACAATTTTATTTGGGGTATAATCTTATATGTAAAGAAGAACGATGTGTAAAAGTTTGCCAGAGTAACAGAAAGTGTGAACTTTATTGCTTTAAGAACTTCAGTCAGCAACAATATTAAAAGCCCTCCCAAGCATCAAAGACTCTTAATATATCATCTGCTTTTTCAGTCAAAGAACAACATCAACAATTGTTTGCCTGTTTTGTCCCTGGTTTAGTTTAGTGGAGTATCAGTAGCAATTTAATGAACATCACAAGCAGTTCTTCATGTGATGTGTTTCCATCACTAAGCTGCACGCCTGCACCCCACCACGATAAAATATATCTGGACTTAGATTTGATGTTTTTGGCCCTTGACTAGAACATGTTTAGCTTATAACTTTGGTGCACTCAATTCTATTTTTGTCTATTGATTTAGTTCCCTTGCTCCTCAATGAAGGTGTCTAACCTCAAGATCAAACCAAACCAAGTTGAACCAAGCCAAACTAAGTAAGTCATACACAGAATTAGAGTTTAGAGAGAGTTACCAGGATCTTATTGTTTATTAGAGCTTAATTGGCTATAATGTCATAGTAAGGCTTGTTATTTCATCCTAAAAGGTTAACCTGATAGCAGGGTAGTCCAAGGCTTTATAAGTTGGTTTTCATCTGTATACTGGATTGCTTAATAGAGTTTGCCTCTATTATTAAGAGTAGAGAGGTTCTCTCGATGAAGACTGATGTAAATGTCATAAGTATTTTTTTAGCGCCCAAGTGTGTGTGCATGCTTATTAATTGCACGATGGTTGTTTTAAGCCTCAAGGCCCCATTGCACATTGAGAAACTTGGTGTATCAAAGAACTGCTAAAAGCCACTATCTACCGAATGCAATCAACAATTCTACTGGAGCAGCATTATTAACTCCAGCCAGCCATAATGTGAGTATTGGTAAAATCAGTGACGTGAATGCTACTGCCATTATAGGCCTGTCAATGGGTCGTGTCTAGACCCAGACCCAACCAGAACCGGATCCGGACCCGTTATTTCTCATAATATATGAGTATGGTATATGTGGTTCAGATCCGCTAGGACCCGACTCATTATATATATATATATATATATATATATATATATATATATATATAGAGAGAGAGAGAGAGAGAGAGAGAAAGAGTACTCTTCCGGTCAGGTATACCTGACCGGAGCCCCGTCCGGCCTCCTCCATTTGGGGGCCTTCCCGGTGGTATTTTTTGCTCAAATTTTTTGTGTAGGTTCCTCATCAAGTCTAGTTCATCCATACCAAATTTCAGCCAAAAATTCAATCGGGAATATCGTCAAATGATTTTTGCAAGTTAACTGGTCCGGAATATGTATTTTCTGGACCAGTTAACTTGCAAAAATCATTTGACGACCTTCCCGATTGAATTTTTGGCTGAAATTTGGTATGGATGAACTAGACTTGATGAGGAACCTACACAAAACATTTGAGCGAAAAATACCACCGGGAAGGCCCCCAAATGGAGGAGGCCGGATGGGGGGAGTGGTCCGGCCTGGCCGGACCTGAATAGTTGTGTGTGTGTGTGTGTGTGTGTGTGTGTGTGTGTATATATATATATATATATGTTACATATATATATCTAATAAAAGTTGCCGCCCAATATCCACATGTCACTGTAATGAGCTTAACGTGTGGTTTTGGAACACTACGTTGCGACCCGTATCCGGCCCGTTGACAGGCCTAACTGCCAAATAGGATAACAAAATTATTTAATACTGAAGTGCAAAAGAAGAAAAGGGATTGTGGTGTCACTGGTGTGTGGTGTGTCCAACCAGGTTTTCTGTTTTTGGGTATTAGAACATGACAGGGAAAGAAGGGGTAGAAATCCTTATAATAGCTTTTGTTGATATATACTGTGTACTGATCAGTATTTCATCACTAACATAATAACATCTTAATACCAACTAGTTTGGTTGGTGAAAATGAGTACATAAATTTTCAGAGACCTAACTTATAACAGTTCATGGTACTCAGTCGAGGCAAGGCAAATTTGTCCATTCATTATCAAAATGAAATTTCCGATGGATGGTTAAGATTATATAATATCCATATATTCAAAAGGCATCACATGAATGAGCATCAAGACAAACTTACGATAAGCTTCCAAAAGGGCATTGCAGCAAGATGCAGGAACTGGAGATGATGGTAACTCCCGGAGGATATACTGGAGAGTATTAGTATTGAAAGTAATATATTAGAAGCGAATGACAATGACAGAATGCAAAAAAACAAAACATTTTTACACCTCTCAGAGAAGGAGCTACCTTCACACAATCAGCTATAACATGTGGATCCTCATCTGGAGAAAATTCCTTTTTCCCTGGGTTAGAAGATCAATATTACCAAGTAAATCAGTTCACTGCTTGCCATTCCGCCACATCAACAGGCAGTTTGCCATAGATATAACCAATGAAAGTTCATTCCACTATTAGCTTTATGATATCAAGTATGTGTATACATTTATGTTTATACTGTATAGGCCACACTGATTGGCTGAATTTTGGATTGGACGTTGAACGATCAATCAATGAGGTGAGAACAGGTTATCACATGACAGCTCTCTATCAATGTGAGAGGGATAAACATAATGCAGTATAAACCAATTGTGCATATGCTCTTAATGATGACATCTTGAAGAACTCATACCATCAGGATATTGGGTTCATGAAATAATTTCAGAAAACGACAATGTAGACATCCTATTAAATCATTTGCAGAACTTCTATTCATGTACATGAAATGCTGTTTAGAGGGACCCCCAATAAAATTTGAAAACAATGATGATAATAAAACAATAATTAGTATTTTTAAAGTTATAACGACGACAGCAGAAATAAGGATTTCAATGTACACAGACCGTTCTCATATTCTCGTATTCGATGCTCAACATCATCTACATCTGCTGCCTGCCGCAAGATTCCTTCCACTCTGACTCCTGAAAAACATTTCCACGTGATCAGCCAATAATCACTGGTGAGCGTGCATTTTAACCCCATATTTGAAAGAAGAAATTTCAATTGCGGTTTGCTATTTTAAACATGGCCCAAATCCGTTTAAAAGATATTCGGATAATGCAAAGAATCTCTATTACGCCATACTACATTATAAGATGGGAAGCGAAAAAAGAAATCAAGTAAAAGATTGTAGAGTGATAGCTGATTGATTTGTTGTATGGATTTAATTCTGATTTGATAATGGGTTCACTAGCTCATCTATTTGACTATTTTATGAAGTGATTTGCTAAAATTTCTTCCTTCCCACAAGTTAGGCAATCTAATTATCTATGCATGCAATCCCTATTATCAAAGTGAACATTGCTTTGCTGATAAAATATCCAAGATAAAATAAAAAAGACATCAAGGAGAGTCGAGACTCCCCAAATTCCAAAGGAGAAGGAAAAACTCCCTAAAAGTCCACTACCCTCTAGATGTGTGCTTTTAAATCATTTATGTGAATGAAGAACCCAGGCATTAACATTTTAATGTAATTTTAAGACTTTTGCTAGATTATCTATTTTAGGAAGTGATTAGCTATGAATTATTCTTTCCTTGTTTTAGACATTTCTACGTGTGTTGCAAAGAGCCCTTGCATCTATTGTCTTAAATCATTCTCGTGACGCAAAGAGCCCCAATATCTTTGTTTTGGTGTTGCCGGCGTCACAGGAATATTTCACATTTACCACTGATCACTAAACGCTCCTCTAAGAGATACAAATGGAACGACACACGTTAACAAGCCAATGACACCTTCATAAGCTGCAAAATGCATTGCAGAAGGTGCAACTAGAACTGCAGTCATTAAAATAGTCGGTTGAGAATTCAGTGGCGTATCCCTAAATTTCGGTCAGCGGGGGCGAATCTATATTAATTATTTCACGCATCTCAGGATCATAAACAATGATCACATTAAGAAAAAATAGTGTAAAATCAATTATAAATAACAAAATACCTGTGGGAAAAATATTACGACATCATAATTAAAATTTTCATGACATATAAAATTTAACTTTGCTAAAAATGAATTTTTATTGCACAGTTTACAATTTATTCAAAATTATATTAAATTATTAACAATAAAAATCAAATAAGGAATGAATCAAATATGTATTTAGAATTAATTTTATTAAGTTGCGAATTCACAAATATATTAAAAATCTGTACTTCCTCCGTCTCGTCACGAGAGGTTCTCACAACGATTTATGATGTTTAACTGACCATAAAGTAGATTGATCCCTATCCGTAATTAGATTTTATAGTAAAAAAATTGCATATTCAAAAACTACATTAAAAATTTTATAAAGTAAGAGATTAAGAAAATTTTACATTGATCTGAGAATAGTGGGCATCAACTTTTGAATGGGAGGGAGGTAGTAACTAAACTTTACAAATCACAAAATTGCAATTATATTGAAGTAGTTTAAACAAACATAAATTTTAATACAATTATATAAAACCACTTTTAAATTACTTTAGAGCTTAAAAAGGCAAAACTAAACCAAAATATAAAATATTTAAGGTTGAGATTCGAACCCTGGACCTATCAACCATGCAATTTACGCGTGAGAGCAGCCTCCAGTGAGCTACGGAGGCATTTAGTTATTGTGCTCCTTATTAATATATAAGATACATTTATGGAATACACATCTACATGTATAAATTTTATATTTGATATATATATATAGGGGTTGGGTGGGGGTTGAGTGGGGGCAGATGCCCCCCCTGCCCCCACGTTGGATCCGCCCCTGGTTGAGATACTTTTTAGACAAAGCACAGACTGATAACTTTTCCCAATCAATAGACTCCTTGGCAGCTGAAGAAGCGCCCCATCAGTACAAACTTCATCTGCAGAAGTTCGGCCTCAACCACTGCAACCCCTAGTGCTAACATTATTTGTGACATGACGACGCAAACTGCCCTGCTCAAAGAACTTCTCAAAACAACCTACTAGGACTTTCCATATCTATTTGGTCCAGCAAAATCATCCCAGTTTTTCGTTGTCTCTCAAGGGAATGTATAATTGATTTTGCTAACCTTCGCTTTAGTTCACCTCTACAACAAACTTGCTATCCCCTTCAAGAATGCAAGGATAGCTGGCACTTTTTATTAGTGTGTAACCATTCAACTCCTGGTTCAAGATTTCAAGCTTGAGAGCAAGCTTGATTTTCTAGGAGAAGCCTATTGACACATACCACATTATTATAAGATTATGGAAAAATAAAGGAGCAATCCGGTAGAAGATTGAAGAGTGGTAGAATATTGATTTGCTTGATTGCTTTTATTCTTGTTTGCTTTGAATGTGTTTATTAGCTTATCCAATTTAGGAGGTGGTTTGCAAGGACTTCTTCCTTTCCTTGCTTGAGGCATATCTAAACATTTATGCATGTAAAATAACTGAGATTATTTCTTCGTAAAAAAACTTTAAAATCTATTAGAGCAAAGAACATCATAAGAGAAGGAATTTAACATCAATATCGACGAGATTATATTAGTGATAGCTAGACTGTATAAACATAAAAGATATATTCAATGGAAAATTCATAGTGAAATTGTGACATGCAATCATAAATAGCAAATGCAAATCACAGTAGAGCATTCTGTTCTTAAGAAGCAAAAGAGAACGAGAAGTGTAAAAGAGATACTTATGTCATAAGAGCATGAAGTTGATGCTGTATAACCTTACCATACTCTTCTACAAATTTAAGGGCTTTCTCCAAAAATGACGCAGATCCATCAATATCTTCCAGAGCAAGTAAAATTGGCTGACCAATTACTAATGATTTTGCTGGTTGTCTATCCTTAGCTAGAGAGTGGAGATAAAAAGATGCAGTGTTAAGTTAACTCCTCGATAATAATAAATAGAAAACAAATGAGTATTTGTCAAAATATCAGTACATGCACAAAAGAAACTCATTCAATACAATGTATGCCTTGTAAAGAGCTAAAGTCTAACAATCCCGAAAACAGATCTTGTTAACCACTAAAGTCCTTCGAATGAACTTCTTTTACTGAAATCTATAGAATGAGATGGGGATACATAAAATAATATTTCCAACTTTCCAATTACAATAAAAGCCAAGTTTTCCCAGAATTACTCTCAAGTGCAGCAGCAAGTCAAAGAAAAAAACTACAGCATACATCTTTTCAAGCAAGAAACTAAAAAAGCAGGCATTCTTTTTCTTTATGAGTTTTTTAATATTTCTCATAATTAGAGCATGTGGAGCTCATGCACCATAAAAACCACTACAGTTAAGTATATAACTATAATAAGAATCAAAGTACCTACACCAAACAGCGTATCTAGTTAAGCCACAACAGTAAAAAAAACTTACAATGGTCTGAAGCATCAAGTACATTCCCCTGATCATTCCTGAATATTCCATTTTGCCCCATGACAAGAGCAGCATTAGGTGCATTGGCCAAAGCTTCTTCCAGTGCAGCTTTCCACTCGAACAAGTCTTCCGATGTTTCAGCCTAACATATTAGAACTCAAACATGAGACCACTGAACACAACCCAAAGCTTTATACACTAGTGAGCATAATTTCAAGAATGAAATATAGGAATGTGTAGATATAGACACATGTTTGAAACCAACTCTCTAAAGATGAAAATAAAGATGAAAATAAGGCAACTCCGTATAAATAAGAATTAATTAAGTAAATCATTAAGCACTAATTGAGTAATAACAGTTACAGAGGGTGAAGTATAGGTATGACCAGCAATGAAAGGGAGAGGATTCAAAACAAAAGGCGTGAGGAAGATTGGCAGTTGGCACCTTCAGAGTGAAAGCGCGTCCATCACGACCATCAGGAAAGAGCACAGTCAAGAGTTTCTTATCTTCTTTGACAACCACACTGTAAATTCGTTAAGGTGACAATAAGTAACATGTGAGGGTGGATGAACTACAACAAAAATATACCATGAGACGTAAGCAAAAGAAGAAATGTTGATAAACAACAACTAAAGAAGGCTTAATAAAAGCCAACCTGCCTGAACTGTTAAGATCGATGCCTCCAAGTGTTAAATTTACTTCACCACCCTTTTTAGGAGCAACAGTCTGAAATGTACGCCCAGTTAATAAGTATATATATAGGGTTATTTTCATTATTTTAATTAATAAAATAAGAAATAGGGCTAGACCTAGTGCACAGGATACCTGCACTGTGAAGGGTTTGGAACAAGAAAGATGTAAGCAAAGCTGTAGCTACTAAGTATCATAGTACGAAAACATAACAACCCAAAAACACTAGGTTGAAAGATGACCAAGATAATAAATGCATAAACAAGTGAATAACCTCTCTAGCTTTAATGATAAAAAAAAGGCAACCACATAATTGTGTCCCTCACCACACATGGAGCCATAAGCCATTGAGCACACCAAAAGGTATATTAAGTAGCTCAAATAACTAGTACTCCGTATTATAAAACAACGACAACAACATTACCCCGCAAAGGCTCCCACCTATGGTGGGGTGAGGGGGGTCGGATATACGCAACCGTACCCCTGTACTAAAGCACTGAGAGATTGTTTCCGGATGTCTCATGATGAAAATCACGTCGAAAATTTCATGGACTGACCGCTGCTTCATAACAGAGAAGCGATGACAGTTTAGTGAGCCATTCTAATTTATATGGGTATTATGGATCTTAAGAAGTGGTTTAATACTCCACTTTTATAAAGATATATTATCCATTTGCCATTGCGATTGCAAGCAATTCATTACATTTTAATAAATGGATATTATGGATCTTGAGAAGTGGTTACAAGCACAGCATTAGGGACATCAAAAAATATTCTCAGAACTTATAAACGAGATGCCAAGACAAGTGTGATCAAACACTAATGCCTCAAAGTTCCTTTAAGGGAGGCAGAGTGAGAAAAGAAACAAACAAAAAGGACTTTTCACCGGAAAGCATAGTAACTCAACATTAGTAAGAGTGCAGGTTTTAGAAGTAGTTTACACCTTACAGATAAAACAGAAACCGAGATAATGAGATATACATCTTTAAATTATGAAAAGAAGTTTACAGGATCAGTTCTGAAGAAAACCAATGAAGTACGTGTTAAAATGAACCATCTTTTCTTCCATGTTGTCCATCCAATGCCAACTGCAGAAGAGAGAGAAAAATTATGCTCAAAACGTAATTGCAGCAATGGAAGAATTTGAGATTTTTTTTTTTATTTCCCCCTTCTGGTGATGAGTTAGTAACACTAAATCTTATTTACAGGAATTCCAGCATAAGCAACATACATCCAGAGGATATGGATAGTGGTGTACGACAGTCCCTAAGCACCATAACTATATTCCGTGAGATACAGTTCAGGGAAGTGTATATATTTATTTCCAATAAAATGATGTAAAGTGTGATCATGCAGAAATTGACACAACAAGGGTTGGTACTTGAAACAAGACCTCAAAACAAAACTTTTTTAAATGGAAGGGGTGAAATCTGTTACAAAAATACATCCTTTTAGAGAAGTTGCAGCCAAACAAACACAAGCAAGCCGGTTTCTTAACTTCAGTTACATACTACAAAAGACTCCTACAGCTTTCACAATGAGCTCAGGATCTATTCTTATAGTGTGGCATAAGAGGCAACCATAGAAAATTAATAGTTCAGTAACAAAGTATATGGAGAATGAAATAAATTGTAATTCTAGATCTATGTAAAATGAAAAAGGTTATAAATTTTTTCTAAATTGTAGAAATTGACCAGCCAATAAGCACATCAAAAGCTATTAGAAATATGAGAAAGTGCCAAAGTGTTATAAGCTTCTTTATGTAGTTCCGAAAACATAGAGCTTCTTCAAGCAAGAACTAGTGAGTAAGGACAGACCTTTGGATGATAAAAATAAAGGCCCACTTTTGTAAACCTGCAAAGCCAGATTAAGTCCATCAGCCTTGCAGCCGCAGTGTAAGTGTGCAAGTACACATGCAAAACTTAATTTCATGAAAAGGGTAAAAGATCTTCTGATAAAAGCGATGCACCTTATTTACAAAGAGCATAAACATCTGTGTCAGGTGAAAAACATCGAACAATCTTTCGTTTATATGGTAATGCTATTCTAAATATAGGGATTAAACATGTGCAAATGGGTAAAATATTCATCCACAATACTGAGTCAGGAGCAACCAGTCTTTATAAATTGTACTAAATCTGGGTTACACGCGATCAGTTTGGTCAACTGTACATTATAGTTACATTTAAATTACTTTTTAGTCCACTAATGTGTAGTTTCAGTGGCAAAGGGCAGCCTCCATTTTTCTTGTTTATTGTATAAATACAAAAAGGGAAGACTTTATCATATATAATGCAAATATGCAATCCTTTGGTCATGAAAATATAGGAAATCACATATGTTGATATATGCATTTACATTGATGATGATACTAATAAAGATAATGATTACAATGAATTAATTACCTTATTTCCACTACGAAATTGTTGAGCTTGGTTATCATTGCCACCTGAAAGAGGTGGATTGCCACCTGAAAGAGGTGGATTACCACCTTCTCCCTGAAACACAAAAAAAATTAAGATTCAAATGTTGGCGCAAATAATGCACACAGACATCATACGTGATCACAAATTTACAGCAACAGGTATTGTTGGTGTGTCTGATGATACCTGTGAAGCGTCAGAGTTGCGGATAGGCATGGTACTATTCCAAATGGCTGAAAATTGATACCTTGATCTTCGTCACCATCCTACATTTCTCAAGAATCGTTGCCAATTAGGGTTCGGTTTAGCTGAAAGGGGCGGATCAGGGGAAAAGTAGGGAAAAGGAAAGAAAGAACACTTTGCCTACCTTTCAGACTGCAATTACACCGAAATGGAAATTTAATGTTAACGGGTAATCATTGTGGAGAAAGACGGGTAAAGAGAGAAAGCGTTTTCTATCGTCAACTGAAAGTTTCTGCTTTTTTTTTCGTTGAAATTTTTTCTTCTCTTTTTGAAATCAGAGGAAGTGGCGACGGGGTTCCGGAGGAGTTGGGCTAACGGAAACCCGACGGTAAAGGAAAGAAAGCGAGATATCTTCTCCGGCTTTTTTCGAGGGCCGAGGATGGCGGAGACATTTGCCATTGATTTTCGTGCACGTTGGACGAGCAAGGATGTCCTCTGTCCCCAAATTCCCTACGTGTATTTTGGAGGGAGATCCAGCTATCATCGTTTTTTTAGTTGAGCAAGAGTCAACTGCACAACAATCATGACACTAGCCCAGAAGAGTATTTTGTCAATGGCATAAAAGGTTGAATCCCCCATTCCAAAAATAATTTTTTATCGTCACTAGTTTTCCAGCTTTCACGGCCCCTTATTCCAATAACTCACAATCAACTAGGTTAGAATACTCGTCTAAACTAAGATATCAGTAAACTAGGCTAGAATACTGCTTTCACGGTCCCTTATCCCAGAAACTAAACTTTGACCCAACTTTCACGGCCCCTTTATATACCGCTACATACTAAGAAATTGAAAAAATAAAAATTGCAAATGAAAACTTGGAAGACCCAAAGAAACTCATACCCGCGATACCAATTGAGACATACGACATTTTATGTCGGCGGGCCAGATAGCTTGCTCTATAGAAATAGGAGGAATAAGAACATCGCACCCGAGATTACGAAAAGTGAAAGGTCATGAGATAGATAGGACTTGATGGGATACGAATGGTAATTAAAATTTGTTCCTTCGCAAGAGTATGATAGGCATATAGAAAAAGCTTAAGTCGCCGACTAAATAAAACATGGGTGGGAGTCGTTTTTAACAAGCGTACTTTAAGGTCAGATCTGTTTAGTAAGCATATAGTTAAGCAACACATCGTGTTTACTTTGCACGTATTAATAACCTAACTATGCTACTAACAGCTAAGTAAACATGTCGTTAGTTTTTCTTATTATTAAAAACTCAGTGCGTCAAATCAAAAGTTGCGTTTTTGCTGGAAAAGGCGATTAATAAGTCTGATAAGGCAAAAAACAGATTTACCAAACTGTCTCTGAGTCCGGTCTAATTTGAACTGTTTGATCTAATTTACTACGGGGAGTATGATAGATGTTAATTTTGAAGCCCGGTCTTGTAAATGTTTTGATCATGCGTCTTCAATTGTTCAAATTTCACTTGGTAAGTCTAGTGAAATCAGTTCAATAAAAAGATCCTAACCCCCGGCAGTTGTTTCCTCCCGGGCCAAAGGCAATGGCGACATTAGTCTCCGCATCTCTCAACAACCCCTTTTCATACTCGCATATCCCCATTTCTTCGAGCCAACCCGTTTTATTGTTCCCCAATTTCCTCCATTTGACCACAGTTCATCGTCACCCTAACAAGAGAAGCTCTTCTCGTGATCAAAGAGGGCATAAAGCTTTCGCTAAAAATTCAAGCAAAAACGAGGAAGAAGAAGACCCATCAATCCCCTCATGGGCCAAACCCGGTTCTCAAGATCCGCCTCCATGGGCTAGAGATGAGCCCCAAAAAGAATCTCTCAGCTTCGAGATTCCCTTCTATGTGTATCTTCTTGCCTCAAGTATCACTGCAATTGCTGCAGTAAGAATATTTCTTGATCCATGTTTGGCATATATTGCAAAAAAAAAAGCATCTTGACGGATTCTTGAACCGGGCTCTTTTTGGGCGCAGGTCGGGTCGGTTTTTGAGTATGTGAATCAAAAGCCGGTTTTTGGTCTTTTGAACTCCGATAGTGTATTTTACACTCCTCTTCTTGGGTTCTTTGCTTTTTCAGGCATTCCCACTTCTGTAAGTCTTTTATTATTGTGTATTTCCCATTTCTAGCTCTTCTATTGGCTTTCCTACATTAAGTTTGATTTCTCCATGGCGGTTTTTGTTTCTTATGGGGTCATCATCCTAATGATGAATTACGAGTAGTAAATAGCTTTTTATAATATGTGTCTTCTATGTAATAAGGATCAATTAATATGACTAATTTTTAAGTTTAAAAGAATATATTACACTTTCAATATGATAAGCAATAAATATTCATTGACTGTGTTTTAATCTTATCCCCATAGACACACTTTAGAAATACTGGTATTAAATTAAAAATAAAAGTTGCAGTGTTAATTTGAATGTTTGGAGCTCTTTCCATGTCAATGCACTGGAGTTTGAAATCCCATATTCTAGTTGGTGCCCATAAACCTAAAACAGTGTGAGGGGCTGTGTTATTTTATTGACCTTTTTTTTTAATTATAGCTGAAAGAGTTGCATATACCTAATAACTAAGACCTTGAATAGCCAAAATGGCTTCTGAATTAGGTAAATTCGCAGAATTTTGTGGCTTAAATGGCTGGATTTGTCTTGAAATATCTAAAAATCTAATAAAATTATTACTCCCTCCGTCCCACTTTAAGTTTCCCACACGATTTACGATGTTTGACCGGCCATAAAGTGAACTGATCCTTGTAATTAATAAAATTATTTTTAGTAAATAAAATTTACATATTCAGAAACTACATTAAAACTGCTACAAAACCTGCAAAAAATAATTTAAGTTTCATAAACTTTTGATATATAAAGTAAAAGATTAAGAACAATGCACGTTGACCGGAGAATAGTGTACGGGAACCTTTAAATGGGACGGAGGGAGTATTATTTTTTTATTTATCAAATCATGCTATTGTTTTCTATAGTTAAGCTTTTTCTGTTTTTTTGTAGTTTTCTTCCTTTTGTTATAGCAAACACATGTTATTGTTTGGTAAGCAAGAAAGAGGGGGTGATGTGTGATTAGCTTATCTTTGATTTGGTTTAATACGAAAACAGACCATCAAATGCAGCATACAAAGAAGTGTCATGGTTGAACACTTGAATAAGAAAACAGCCATACTGAACAAACAAATCAAAACTGGATCAACCATATCTGAAACGGACCAAAGTTGACCAGTTAATAGGTTGGTTGGTTTATGGTTTATAGATTTTACTTCAAAAAACAACCAAATCCACAAAACATGCCAAAAACGAACAGTGGCTGAAATGATGGAATTGAAACCTACCAAAACTGACATATGTTGCTCAATTCTCTACTTGGATTACAAATTATAAAAACCGAACTTATCACATTGAAACTGACCGTATTAAACCGATGAACACCTCTTAGCTAATATAATACTACCTTTAATTGTACTATAATTGCAGGCATATCTTTGGTTCAAGTCGGTTGAAGTTGCTAACAAGGAGTCAGATGAGCTAGACAAGAGGGATGGGTATCTTTAGCTTCTTATACTCCATTGCCTCTGATAAAGGCTCCTCTTACTTTTTTTGGAATGGCGAAAAACAAGGTTCCAAAAAGTAAGAATTGTGTGGTTCATATTGTTTCTTTTCTTTGTATCCCTGTATAACTCTCATTCTATGAACTACGGAAACTCTTAGAACTCCCCAAACACTCTTCTTTTATTAAAAGATGATGTTGCTCGTTTCACGTTTCTCCATGAATCTCACGTTTCCATGCAACATAGATCTCACTCGTACGGTTCGACGGTTCTCATTGAATGTGTATAAGTTAAAGTGACAACTTCTAAAAAGGAATGGAGTAAATGACAAAATGTAACTCATCTTATAAGGTGGATGTGGCTAATATATCATCCCTCATTTCCTCCTAATCTGAAACGCTTAGAGCCGTCAAAACGGGCCGAAACCCGCGGGTTGGCCCGTTTCAACCCACTTATAAGTGGGTTAGGGCTATCATTTTCAGGCCCGATTGTTTTGCGGGCTCAGTGGGTCAACCCTAACGGGTTGCGGGTTTAGCGGGCCAACCCGTACGGGTTGCGGGCCAACCCGCGGGCTGAGGACAAATATCATTTATTCTATGTATTTTTAATTCTATTATGAGAAAATAACTTGAAATAATACCAACTATCTTCGATGAACCAATAATAATATATACTTTAGAAATAACTTTTAATAATACCAACTATCTGGATGTTAACCAAAAATAAAATAGAGACACTTTTCTACAAGAAATTCAATCATTTAAGACGTCAAAAACGAAGATCAAATCATCAAATAATTGATATTTGAAAATATGATCACTTATTTGATATTTTGATATTAGTTTTTGATGAATTGAATAAATAAAATTTTGGTGAAAATTTGCTATATATCACTTTTGATAGATAATCAAATAGTTGGTATTATTAAAAATTATTTCTCAAGTTGGTATTATTCATGGTTCATGGAAGATAATTGGTATTATTTAAAGTTATTTTCCTTTCTATTATTTCTATATAGGACAATTATATCTTCTATTAAACTCTCTTTACTTCTAGTTCTTTCCTCACTTTTAATACTAATGTATTTTGTTCATGATATCCAAATCAGACTAAATAGTTTATTTTTAATATATTCGTTGTTATACTGTTTTATAACATAAAGACTTCTATGCTGTTTTATTCATGATATCCAAATCAGACCAAATTAATGAGAAATTAGGTATTTGCGGTATTTCAGCTTAAGTATACCCACGATAATACATTAAAGCTTTTAAGTATTTCATCATTTAACTTTTTAAGTATACCAATTATACCCACGATGATACATTCAAACATACCACCAAAGGATTTTCAAGCACTAATTTTTTCCTTTTTAATTGTGTTTGGATTTTAATTTAGATATTTAATTGCTATTTCAATTGTGTTTGGATTTTAATTTAGATATTTAATTGTTTTTTTGTTTTGACATTTATGGCCCGCGGGCTGGCCATAAATGACACATGTCAATGTGACTCTCGGGGGGGAGGGGTAATTGTATCAATGGATCATGTATAATTAATATATATATTAATTATACATTGTATAAATTCAAGAGTGTGATGGGTTCAATAATAAATATATATAAGTATATATTTATGTATAACTGCAATACGTGTAATCTTTGGAAACAGTTTATCTCCACTACGTGTGAAATAAATCGGCAAAACAGAAAAATTAGTTCAATTTAGATGAGTCAGCATGTTTAACATGCTTTCGGAAATTCGAAAGTGGGTTTAAAAGTGTTGGTTCCATGTCACCATAACAAGGCATACGAAAGAGTGTATTTGAGATCAGAAAAGCTATCACACTTTTGAAACTCAATATGTGGCGAATTTTCACTTCGTTAACAGAGAGCGTTGGAGATGCTCTTAGAGATGCTCTTAACCTAACATTAGGAAGGAGATTAAAGGTCAATTCATATAAAGTGGTTTAATTTAAAAATTGATTTGACTTTTTAAATAATAATCTGATTTTAACAAAAATCATATCAAATTTTATAATTTTTTTATCTTTCATATTACACCAATATGTCATATATAATTTTGTTTCAAAAAAATTAGTATAATATCTATACAATAAATCACCAGAAACATCTTTGGCTACCGCATGCACATCAATGTGTATCTAACACACAACAACTAATATCAAACGCACAACAACCAATATATAACACACAATATGTATCAGAAAAACTAAAACAAGTATCTTAAGCACAAAATTGAATATATAATGCACAAAGAACAATATCTAATGCACAACAATTAAAAACTAATTAGTATCTAATGTATAAGGATTTTACACAACTTAAACTAATATATAACACACAATAATCAATATCTTATGCACAATACCAATATACACTCGAGAACCAGTAACTAACGTATATTATATAGAGTAATCTTCCGGTTAGGAATTTCCTGACTGGAGCGTCATCCGGCCTCCTACTTTTGGGGAGGTTCCCGGTGGTATTTTTGCTCACATTTTTTGTGTATGTTCTTCATCACGTCTAGTTCATCCATACCAAATTTGAGCAAAAAAATTCAATCGGGAAGGCCGTCAAATGATTTTTGAAAGTTAACTGGTCCGGAATATACATATAAAACGCAGTTATCTTTCAAAAATCATTTGATGGCCTTCCCGATTGAATTTTTTTCTCAAAATTGGTATGGATGAACTAGACTTGATGAGTAACATATACAAAAAATTTGAGAAAAAAATACCACCAGGAACCTCCCCAAAAGGAGGAGGCCGGACGGGTGTCCGGTCAAGAAATTCCGGACAGGAATTTTCCTCTATTATATATACAATCACGGTAAGTATTTACCGCACAAGAATCAGTATTTCACAAACAACAACCTATATTTACCCCACATGAACCGACCATCTTACTATCAACTATGATATAACACACTACAATTGGTATTTGATGCAAATTAAATGAATAGAAAATAAATTATAATTTAATGGAGAAATTTAAAAATAAAAAAGAATACTTTGTTTCTAAGCATGGACAACTAAATTCACGTAAGGAATGAAATTAAAAATTAATATAATATGCACCTTATTATATTACCTTCCTAAAAATGTGGAACGTGGAACATCTATGGAATGCATTAATTGCAGCAACGGTTGACCAATAAAGAATAATACGAAAATGCCCTCTAGGGCCATTTAATCCATAGCATAGCAACATGTATTATGGAGGGTGGGGATTTGTTCTCACTTCTCACATTAAGGGATGTTCTCATTTGAACCAATATGTGTGTGTGTGTGTATAGAGAGAGAGAGAGTAGTGTTCCTGTCAGGACCTCCAAAAACGGACCTCCGTACGGACCTCGGCATTTGGGCTCCTTCCCGGTGGAATTTTTTGATGAAAATGTTTGAGCATGTTCTTCATCAAGTCTAGTTTACCCATACCAAATGTCAGCTAAAAATCCATCAGGAAGGCAGTCAAATGATTTTTTGAAGTTAACTGCGCACTTTATATACATATAAAATGCAGTAAACTAGACTTGCTGAAGAACATGCTCAAAAAATTTCATCAAAATATTCCACCGGGAAGGGGCCCAAACGCCGAGGTCCGTACGGAGGTCCGTTTTTGGAGGTCCTGACATGAACTTTCCTCTCTCTCTCTCTCTCTCTCTCTCTATATATATATATATATATATATATATATATATATATATATATGTATGTATGTATGTATGTATGTATGTGTGTGTGTGTGTGTGTGTGTGTGTGTGTGTGTGTGTGTGTGTGTGTGTGTGTGTGTGTGTATGTATGTATGTATGTATGTATGTATGTATGTATGTATGTATGTATGTATGTATGTATGTATGTATGTATGTATGTATGTATGTATTCCCGTACTGGAACTGCCTCATCTCCTACATTCCAGCACGGGGAAATGGAGATGAGGCATGCGAGAGGTACAGAGATGTAGGAGATGAGGCAGTTGCTTTGTTCAAAGCCCCTTACAGTTTTCGGAGCTCGGCACTTCCAGGATTAGAGACCGGTGTCCGGAGTATATCCGAGCTTAGCTGTGGAACAAGGAGGGTTGCAATTGGCTGGCATGATATGCAGACTACCTGTGATGAGGCGAAGAAAGTCGAGCAATGATGATCTTGGAGTTGTTCTCTGTGATTGATTTTTCGCTTGAGTTTGTATGTATGCATCATTTTTATTCTTTCAATTTACTTAGTCATTTTTCATTCAAGAATACTTGGAGAACTAATCGGGGATCTAGCTCCCCACTTAGGTCGTGAGAGGCGGAAGGTTGGCAAGGCCGACCTTGACTGCTCCCTGTTTGGTAAGGCGGGACTGACCCGCACACTATCGATCTAGGAACGATGAGTGTGCAAGTTGTTCGGCTAACGGTCAGACAACGGATGTACGAGAGGGGCTCAGGGCGCGACCTCTCGCATACCTTCGGCCCGGAGGCCGGTCTTACACCTTGACGTGTACAGCTAGTTTCATACTTACGAAAAATCTGGTTATCCCTTTTCTGAAAGTCAAACTGAAGTCGGCCAAACATAAAGGCGAGGCCCTGCATGATCAGACCAGAACGGACCCGCACCACTGACCATATCAAACGAGTGTGCGGGATGCACGAGAGGGGATCAGAGCATGACCTCTCGCATACCTTCTGCCTGAAGACCGGTCATATAGTCGTCGCACCATTGATTGGATCAAATGAGTATACGAGTTGTTTAGACAACAACATCGGACAACATATGTACGAGAGGGCCTCGGGGCACGACCTCTCGCATAGCTTTTCGACCCGGGGGCCGATCTTACAGTCGCCCTCACCGAGCATCAAATCCGAGACTTAGAAAATACTTTGAAAATTTCCTTGTCCGAGGATCGAGCCGCGGTCGACTAAACACCGAGAGCGGGGCGTTGTAGTGTTTTTTTGTTGTTTTTTTACCGCCGCCCGTTCATTTCCAAGTGAGGTCGGACCTAAACTTTTTTTAAGTAATGAAAGAATTTGAGAACTTGATGAATTGCTCCGAGTTCTGCACTTCGTGCTTGATCACAATCTTGGTATGCTCCGCTCATAGGATTTGACAAGGTGCCCTGCACTCCGTACTTGATCACAAGCTTGCCTGTCGTGGTCTTCAACGCATAACATCAATCAGGAGCCATGCACTCCGTACTTGATCACAAGCTTGCCCTGCACTCCGTACTTGACCATTTGTCCCGGTCTCTTGAGGTTGACCTGGATAACTGTGCTTCAGGGTCTTCATGTAACAACTCTGCGTTGCCAGGTATGTACCCCCTCGCCAACGATGCTTCCACCCTGCACCTGGAGCAAGGTGGAGATGGACTTTAGAGATGATGACCCGCGTAGGGGGGTCCATCCACTTCGCTGGATTGAGCTTGTGCAACCAAGTCTCCAGGCAATGACTGTGTTCCTGTCTCGGTGGATTGGGCCTGTGCAACCAAGCCTCATGGTGGTGACCTAACGCTCACGTCGTCGGGTTGAGCTTGTGCAACCAAGCCCTCTGGTGACGACCGTGTGGCCGTCTCGCCATGGCGGGCTCGTGCAACCAAGCCTCCGGACCCTGACCTCATGTTCACCTCGCCAGGTTGAGCTCGTGCAAGGGTACCAGATCTGCCAGCTGTTGCTGCGCGTGTTCATTGTGGACGAAAACTCCCCCATAACGTGATGTCTTGTCATCTTCCTCTTTAACTGATCATGCTCATGGCGTACGGGTGCACGGCGTATGGGCTCTCTGACGGGAAAAAGTACAATCGTGGTCTCTCATGCACGTCAGTGAGTCGCAGCCGACCACCTGGGTCGTCAGAAGGTCTGTGGCATCTTCCTCCTCAATTGATCATGTTTGGCTACCCAGGCCCGTACAACGAAGCCTCTTGGCGGTGGCCGAATGCTCACGTCACAGGGTTGGGCTTGTACGACCACGCATCCTGGTGACAACCGTGCGGCCGTCTCGCAATGGCGGGCTCGTGCAACCAAACCTTCGGGCTGTGACACTGCGTCCACCACGCCAAGTGGGGCTCGAGCGGATGATACGAGACCCGCCAATTGTCGCTTGGACTATGTTAGGCGCGTAGGGGTGCACGAGCGCAAAGCATACGGGCGTACACGGTGACAACTACAACGTGCACAATCCTCACTCGATGTTACACGACTGTGACTTGCTGGCTCCGATAAGTATCTTCAGTCTGAATGCAATGCTTGGTCAAAAAGGATTGAATCGGAGTTCAGCTATCTTTGACTTGGTCCTCTAGTGATGTGCAGGGCGTATGAGCGTACGAGCGTACGGGCGCATGGGCGTACGGACGCAAGGGCGTACAGGCGCACGGGCGCACGGGCGTACGGGCGCACTGGCGTACGGGCGTACGGGCGGCGAGGGCTATTTACATCCATTGGATCCTCAATCAGCGGCGGGGGCTCTCTCTCCAACAGCGTTGAGGGCTCACCCTCCGTCAACGGTGAGGGCTCACACTCCGTCATCGGTGAGGGCTCACTCTCCGTCAGCGGCGGGGGCTCACTCTCCGTCAGCGGCGAGGGCTCACTCTCCATCAGCGGCGACGATCCAACACCGTAGATCGTGGATCGCTTCGGATAGGGGCAGAGCATGCGGGTGCACAACGTGCAAGTGATAGCTCCAAACATGCACAATTCGACGGCGATTTCCAATTGCAAAATAAGTAGTATATCAGCAAGCCAAATTTGAAAAAGGTCTCTTCAATTCATCCCAAATAAGGTCCATCTCTCAGCCTCCTGCTGGCCCCGCGGAACAGAGTGCGAAGGAAGCAGCTGCTAGAGACCGCCTCGGCTAGGACATGTGTGGGCCCCTTCAGCCGTGGTTGTCGCTGGTTAAGAGGGCGATTGAGGCCGCGACTATCCAGTAACCACCCAGCCATCTCCTAATTGGGAAGCTCGTCTGAACTGTGACGATGTCGACGGCCACGAGGGTGCAGACGCAAGTCGCAGCGGTCACGGCGCTGGTGCTGACAGAGACTCTGGTCATAGTGGCAACCACCACAGAAGGTCGATTGAGAACACAACCATCGCCACGCCCCTTGAACTCATCGCAAGATTTGGTGAGGTGGGGAGCCGAGTGCTCTAGCGGTACCATGTCTTTGAATACTGTAGCAGATCATCGCTTTCTCCTTCGCCGAATCTGTGCGCCATCCTTTTCCGGGTCTCAGAATTGGCATGAAATCCAGATCTGCTTTTTAAAAGCAATCCCATTATTTGGACGATTTTTGACTGAATTTTCGGGATTGTTCCTTGTTTTCTTCCGAAGCTGTGATGATTTTGTATCATTTTTTTTAAAGCCATTTCACTTGATTTTTGCCCGAATCATCCCAAGTTTCTACCGAAAAACTTGAGAGAAGCTCTCGATGAAAGCACCATTTCAGTATAGTGAGAATAGTTTCCCCGAATACAAAGGGTTGGTGGCCTATTTATAGATGTTACATGGGCTTGGCCCGATTTATCAACTAATACTAACACTAATGGGCCAGTAAACCGATAAGTAATTCGATAATCCCGAACCAGTATCTGCTAGTCGGACTGTGTTCTGAGCTTGGTCGGGCCAAAGCTCAGGTGTAACAGGTTGTTATCTCACTTCCTATCAATATCGCTTATATAATTAGGTATGTATTAATGTGTATATTTTTAATTGAAGAAATGTAACTAATAACTCTATGTATTAGTTTGTGTGCGTATATATGTGTGTGTGCGTGTATATTAGTTTCTATATTAGTGTGTGCACGATGTGAAATTTTAAACAGTTCTGAGTCCTTAATGAGTCGAACGAAATCAACGAGTCCGAATCCGGGTCCAGGTGAACGGAATAAAACATAGACCTGTACCCGCTAAAAACCACCGGGTTCGAGTCGGGTCCGGGTCTAGACCCGACCAATTGACAGGTCACGTGAGATTTTTCACTGTGTAGTGCATGAGATTTTTGTGGTTCACAAATGCACTCCATTAAAATGGAACAATTCATTTAATGTGTTGGACTTTTGTGAGTCACAAAAATAGAGTGAGGTATAAAATGGGGTACAAAATGGGATACTTATAGCAAAGTTGATTAAAAATAGGAGATACCGGTACACTCTCTTTTAATCCAACCAGATTATGACATGTTGTCAATTTGTCATCTTAATATAAAAATACAATATTTTGCATTTAAGTCCTCCGAAAATAATCAGTTACTCCGTAATATTTTATAAAGATTTATCAGTTACTCACAATGTTAAATTAATTGTAAAACAACAAAAAAAATTATTGTTAATTTATAATAATTTATTGTTAAATTTTTCACACAAAAAAAATCACTTCACCTTCCTCTAGGAAACCATCACAAGGAAAATCGGCAAAGAAAATACAACAAATTTTTATTTTAGAATTAAGATTTGAATTTAATTGTTCAAAGTCGAATTTTTTTTATTAAGAATGTGTAACACTAACTAATTAAAATCACAGTTAATTAAAAATATTTTAAAATTAGCATTTTACGAATATGGGAAGATTCACGAATCTGTGTGTTAATTTAAAATTGAGTAAAATCGTGAAAATCACAGTTACTTTTTGTGTAACTGTGTCTAGACACGGGTTTAGGCACGGGGTTAGACACGGGTTGGGACACGGGGTTAGGCACGGGGTTAGACACGGGTTTAGACACGGGTTGAGACACGGGTTGGGACACGGTTTTAGACACGGGGTTAGACACGGGTTTAGGCACGGGTTTAGGCACGGGGTTAGACACGGGTTGGGACACGGGGTTAGGCACGGGGTTAGACACGGGTTTAGACACGGGTTGAGACACGGGTTGGGACACGGGGTTAGGCACGGGTTTAGACACGGGTTGAGACACGCGTTGAGACACGGGGTTAGGCACGGGTTTAGGCACGGGGTTAGGCACGGGTTGGGGCACGGGGTTAGACACGGGTTGGGGCACGGGTTGGGACACGGGTTTAGGCACGGGTTGGGACACGGGTTTAGGCACGGGTTGGGACACGGGTTGGGGCACGGGGTTAGACACGGGTTGGGGCACGGGGTTAGACACGGGTTGGGACACGGGTTTAGGCACGGGGTTAGACACGGGTTGGGACACGGGTTTAGGCACGGGGTTAGACACGGGTTGGGGCACGGGGTTAGACACGGGTTGGGACACGGGGTTAGACACGGGTTGGGACACGGGGTTAGACACTGGTTTGGGCACGGGGTTAGACACTGGTTTGGGCACGGGTTTGGGCACGGTTTGGGCACGGGTTTGGGCACGGGTTTGGGCACGGGTTTGGGCACGGGTTTGGGCACGGGTTTGGGCACGGGTTTGGGCACGGGTTTGGGCACGGGTTCGGGCACGGGTTCGGGCACGGGTTCGGGCACGGGTTCGGGCACGGGTTCGGGCACGGGTTCGGGCACGGGTTCGGGCACGGGTTCGGGCACGGCTTCGGGCACGGCTTCGGGCACGGCTTCGGGCACGGCTTCGGGCACGGCTCCGGCCTTCTGACCTCAA
Source organism: Cuscuta epithymum (assembly GCA_945859915.1). Lineage (NCBI taxonomy): Eukaryota > Viridiplantae > Streptophyta > Magnoliopsida > Solanales > Convolvulaceae > Cuscuta > Cuscuta epithymum. Next base: position 1,078,547 of record CAMAPF010000951.1, on the reverse strand, counting down.
CCAATCACCGACTTTGTCGGCCCGGCTCCAGTACCACCGTAAGTCCGTAACCCAGGCCCCAACCCAGATCTATACCAGATCTGCACAGCCCCGACCACTTCATCCGTTGCTTCTTTGGTCGCCGTCGTCTTCGCTGCGGTAGCCGCCGACTTTGCTGGTGGAGGAGCCGAGGAGTCCGTCGCTGGTTGAAGATGAAAGCCATGGAGTGCCAGATCTGAATTTTGTCTCCGTGGTAGTAGCGAATGGTTCAGATTCGAATTCTAAGATGTTTGCAGGGAAAAGGAAAAGAAAGTCATGGGCTGGGAGAGAAAGAAAAGTGATGATCGGATGTTTTGGGGAGAGAAAATCAGCCCAGGGGAGACGGAAAGACTTGGGCTCGGAAAGGGGATCCTTTTTAAATCACGTTGCTCCTTAATGAAGGCTACACGCCGTACAAACCAATACGACCCAACTAGGGGTTCGGTACGTTATATTTTATATTTTTTCTCATATATTTGCCGTACTAAAATTTTCGGTATGCAAAATTTGCATACCTTTATCTTACCAAAGTTTTGGTATACCGCATGTCCTTTCCCTTTCGATATAATTATACCGAAGTTTCGATTCGGTAACGGTACAGTATCGATAAATTACCGTGCATGTCTCCCAATACAAAAAATTATCACAGACTAACGAAATATACTAAAAAATCGTTATTACTAGTGACATGTTAAATCTATTATTAGTATATTTAAGCAGTTCAACATTCCGCATATTAAAAAGAAAAGTAACACATTCTCCTAAAATAACTTGAACAATATAGATATAATTAAATCAACAGTGATCTCTAACAAAAATAAATAAAACTATTCAAACAACATGAATATAAAATCATTTATTTCTAATATGATATTGTGTATTTAGTCATTTTTATAATTTTTTAAAATTTGAATAAGACTTTCGGATAAAGTTGTGTGTCTTGACTCGCGAAATCCCTATGTAGATATACTTGTCACATAAGTGTATCTCTCTTCACTTGTCAGCTACTTAACAGTTCAACCATCACGACTTGCTAGATCTTGGAACAAGATGGACTTGTTTCTTGACATTTTGCACATTAGTCATTAGTCATTAAGGTTAGCGTAGTAGAAGCCTATAAGGTTATAGTGGGTTTAAGAAATTGGGCCTTTGTTTTTGTATTTTTGTATTTGTAACCAACTTAAGTATTAATTTTGGACCCTCGAAAAAAAGTATTAATTTTGGGCTTCAAAATTGTAATGGATTTCTACAATATACTATCCTCCGTTCTATAATTCTTGCAACAGTTTGACTTTCACGTTTGCTAATGCACAACTTTGATTGTAATTATATTTAATTATGTATTAGTAAACATTATAAAAAGTTGATATTTTGGAAATTCACATTGATAAGAGTTCAATAACATTTTATACGTAATAATTTGATTATGTATATTAGTAGAAAATCATGGTCAAAGTACGATCTGTGAATAGTGTAAAAATCACAATGTTGCAAGAATTATAGAACGGAGGAAGTATTAGAATTAAAAGTAATTGTTGAGTAGGGAGTCGGTACGGTATTATACCGGTATACCGCGGTATTTGAAAACATTTACCGTTACTGTACCGAAATAGATCGGTACGGTATGATACCGTACCGAAAATGACGGTATACCAATATTTCGGTATTTTCCTGTATTTTTCGGTACGGTAAGTGCGGTATAATGATATTTCAGTATTTTTGCTCACCCCTAGACCCAACGTATTTCAATCAATCTCAAAATGATTACAAGTTACAACCAATAGTTTCATGATATGTGATAAACCATTGTCTTAAAATGTTACCAGGTATTAGTAAAAAAAAATAGAATATTTATTAGACTTTTTCTTTTGTACTTCGATTTCAGTAAAAAAAAATGTCAAATTGTATATGTAAAATTTGGAAAAAGTATTTGTATTTTGGTCCGTTCTTTTTAAGTCTGATTCGATGAATTTTATTATCGTGAAAGTCTAACCTGAGATGATCAGATCTGTATAAGTCAAGCTATCGCCATGGAAAACAAGATCGATGTACATATATATATGACTATATCGATATAGTACCATGAATTTTGATGTCTTTTTATATTTCAAAAGTCTAAATATTACTTACTCTTATTAAAATAATAAACATTTGTGAAGAAAATGTCATCAAAAATTAGCAATGAAATTAATTAAGAATTAAATAAATTCTTAATTAATGATATCAAAAATTAGCAATGATATTTTAGATTTTAGATGGATAGTTTTCATGTCTTAGATTGATAAATTTTTATACTAATCTAACATTCTAAAATATACAAATAAACGTTTCAAACTCATGCCGAACAACATCGATCTAGGGCAGAGCTGTCGTTAGGTAATTTTCGATTTCGATCTTTCTTGATTGAAGTTCAGTCAGTGTTTCCCTAGCGAGATCTCTCGCGTAGGGTTTTTACTTCGCCGCCCTAGTGCGGCGTTTTCTTTCAATCGACGCAGCACTGCACCGGATTGTCGTGGTTTGGACGTAGCTCGAGATGGATGATCGTGGCAGCGAGAAGATGGTGGAAGAAGAGAGAGAGAGAGAGAGAGAGAGAGAGAGAGAGAGAGAGAGAGAGAGAGAGAGAGATGTAGGGATGATTGGGACATGGTTAGCGTGGAGAGGCTGAATGCTCCATTTGATGGCATGGATTTGGGTCATACGGCGGGTACGACACTGAAAGAGGGTATCAATCGAGCGACGGTCCGACCTCCGCCTGAACCACCATCATGGGTTGTACGAGGTGCTAGAGTCCGTGAAAGTTTTCCTGGTAATTTTTTTCTGTTTGTCATTTGTTTTCTTGTGCTCATCTTTGTTGTTGGTTTTGAAAATTTGTTTTAGTTTTTAGCCTCTCTTTATGTCATTGGGTATGATTCATGGTTGGATCTATGGGAACAGATTTGGTTGTGTGCCTGTGTCAAGCCCACTATATGGTTAGCGATTCGTGTTGCTCTTTCAGGGGTTACTGTCTCAAAGTCTCACCATAGGGTTACAGTCGTAGTTGTTGGAGTTCCAGTTGGTGTCAGTTTTATTTTCCCTTTGAATGATGTAATGATCCTGAATCTTTTGATATGAATAGAGACATGTTTTGATCATAAAAAAATATATACAAATTCCTTGGGAGATTCTATATACAACACATTCAATTGAAAAATTCCTTTGATCATCTAAATTCCACGCCAGTGGATGGGGCTTAGGAGATTTTTTGTTGGTATAATACAATAATCCCAAACCCCATATATTTGGTGACGCGTGCAGTAAAAGAAATTGTTAAAAGAAGAAAAGGATGTATTTGTCCAGCTTAGAGAAAAATTGGGCGCGTCTAGTAATAATAGTGATGCGTTGAGAACGTCCAAAAGGGAAATCGTTTAAGATTTGGCCACTTTTTTGTCAAGAGGAAATTTAATCATCTTTTTGTCCAATGAAAGTTGAAGAGTGATATTTGTGCCATTCTTTTATCTAAAAATACACACATTTGGTGACCATCTTCCCAAGAGCTACCACCCAAAATTCCACCAAATGAAGAAGAAGCCATGCTAAAGTAATCTCTACCGTTCATCGAACTCAGCAGCACGGGATATTCATCCGAAGACGTATGGATACTCCCTCCGTATTTAAAAGATGGATACACTTGATTATGACACAAGATTTAAGAAAGAATAGTAACGGTAATGAATAATATAAAAAAAAAGTAGGAGAGAGAGAAAAAGTAGGAAAGAGAGGATAAAAGAAGAAAAAATAAAGGTGATTGAGTATTTTTAAAAGAAAAACTTATCAAAAAGGAAAATGCAGGAAATTTTAAATACGGAGGGAGTAATATGATTCTGAAATATAAATTCTAGTTGGAATACTTGATTGTTAATTATTTAGGACTTAAAACATCATAAACTCTGATTTATTTTGATTTTTTATTTTATTACTTCTATGGCAAACTTTTGACATTTTTTTTTTCACAAAAGCTTATTATTTTAATATGATTAAATGATATTTAAGTTTTTTAAATATAAAATGTAAAATTACTTGGTATTTTAGGTTGCGCATTGATAGTTTTTAGTCATTCGGCCTTATATTGATATACACCCTGTCTTTCAAGTCCCGTGTTGGCAGACATCTTATCTTTAATGTTATCGATTGATAAAATTCATTGTTTTTACTCTCTCAAGGATTGTCTCATATCAAATTTGATAATGTCAAACTTTATGTTCCCTTTATCAATTAATTATCAACAACATAAGTACATTTTTTGTAATCGCATCATCTGTGACACCGCACCTGAACGTCCTCAAAAATTCAATTAAAAAAAATCAAAGTTTATGTATTGAATTTCCGATTCCCAAACAATTTGTAAAACAATTTATGTTTTACGTAGTGCATGATTGAATATTGTACTGTTCAAACTCGTATATTAGTGTCGGGTTTTGCAAATACTTATTTGGGCCTTATTAATGAACATAAGAGCCCAACATTACCTGTTGAGTTTAATCCAACACGATATAGTAAATATATGTATGAATGTGTATGAACAAACTATTTTTACGTGGAAACCCGAAAGGGAGAAAACCACGGGACTTTTTAGGCTAATGTCCAAGCCCTCTCATTCTCATTAGGACTCTCCTCACCATTACATAGTACAAGTATTGAAGCTCCCATTAATGGAGTTCTAAGCTATTCTAGTGAGAAGGAGGAAGAAGAAAAGGATCTATAATATGGAGGGAAACTCCTATATTTATAGAGAATAGGGGAAGGGGATGCTCTCCACCCTAATGGGCCGCATGGGCCGGAGTGGGCCCAAATGGCTAAAGTGGGCCGGATGGGCCGAAATGGGCCTAGCTGCTCGGGCTCCGTACTACGTAAAGCCTTGGACTCATGAACAGTAATAGGCCGGGATAATATATCCCAACACAAGTCCCCCAGTTTCTTGAGTAGTGAGCCCGCGAATCTGCTCGAGAAAATATACTCTGCCTGCGCTCTTCCTCTGTCTTGCTGGAAATTGTGTCTTCACATAATCATCATATATGAGTGAGTGTCTGCACTCCTGAACGTAATCTACCAGTGAGGCACCCCCCTTCCCGACAGGGTCGGGCGAAGGGTGCTCCTCCACGGGCACACTCCCCCTGAATGCATCAGGCGGGAGTAAAGAACTCTGACTCGAGCTTTCCAATCGGAGAAGCTTAGAGGTCCATCATCTATAAACCGACGTCGCGGTACTGTCAAAACATGATGCACGTGTGTATGTATGAATGTATGAGGTATGATGCATGAATGTATGTATGTATGTAATGTATGTATGTAATGTATGAGAGAGGGAATGCAAGATGTGATAGAAGCAGTAACTCTCATCGATAACCCGGGCATGTCAGCGCCGAGAAGCAGACGCGCTGCGTAAGACGGGTCCCCCATCCGAGATGGCATGGGCGGAGCCGAAGGTGGACTAGACATGATGCCGCCGAGGGGCCAATCATGCTGCATACGACGGGTCCCCCATCCGAGATGGCATGGGCGGAGCCGGAGGTGAACTAGGCATGATGCCGCCGAGGGGCCAATCGAGCTGTATAAGAGATGTTCGTCGCCATCCTGGAAGGGATGGGCGAGCCGAACACGAGCCAGACACGATGGCGCTGGGGCGCTGATCGTGCTGCATATGAGACGTTCGTCGCCATCCTGGAGGGGATGCATGATCCGAACGTGAAAGAGACACGATGGCGCTGAGGGGCCGATCGTGCTGCATAAGACGGTCGTCGCCATCCTGAAGGGAATGTGCGAGCCGAACCGTGAAGCCAGGTACGATGGCGCTGAGGGGCCGATCGCACTGCATAAGACGTTCGTCGCCATCCTGGAAGAGATGCGCGATCCGAACGTGAAAGAGACACGATGACGTTGAGGGGCCGATCGTGCTGCATAAGACGGTCGTCGCCATCCCGGAGGGAATGTGCGAGCCGAACCGTGAAGCCAGGTACGATGGCGCTGAGGGGCCGATCGCACTGCATAAGACGTTCGTCGCCATCCTGGAAGAGATGCGCGATCCGAACGTGAAAGAGACACGATGGCGCTGAGGGGCCGATCGTGCTGCATAAGACGTTCGTCGCCACCCTGGAAGGGACGGACGGGCCGGGCGTGAGCTGGGTACGATGGCGCTGAGGGGCCGGTCGTGCTGCATAAGACGGTCGTCGCCATCCTGGAGGGAATGTGCGAGCCGAACCGTGAACTGGGTATGATGGCGCTGAGGGGCCGATCATACTGCATAAGACGGTCGTCGCCATCCTGGAGGGAATGGGCGCTCCGAACCGTGAATCAGGACACGATGGCGCTGAGGGGCCGATCGTGCTGCATAAGACGTTCGTTGCCACCCTGAAAGGGATGGACGAGCCGAACGTGAGCTGGGTACGATGGCGCTGAGGGGCCGGTCGTACTGCATAAGACGGTCGTCGCCATCCTGGAGGGAATGGGCGCTCCGAACCGTGAATCAGGACACGATGGCGCTGAGGGGCCGATCGTGATGCATAAGACGGTCGTCGCCATCCTGGAGGGAATGGGCGCTCCGAACCGTGAATCAGGACACGATGGCGCTGAGGGGCCGATCGTGCTGCATAAGACGGTCGTCGCCATCCTAGAGGGAATGGTCGAGCCGAACCGTGAACTGGGTACGATGGCGCTGAGGGGCCGATCGTACTGCATAAGACGGTCGTCGCCATCCTGGAAGGGATGGCGGGCCGAACCGTGAATCTGGACACGATGGCGCTGAGGGGCCGATCGTGGTGCATAAGACGTTCGTCGCCATCCTGGGGGGATGGACGAGCTGAACGTGAGCTGGGTACGATGGCGCTGAGGGGCCGATCGTACTGCATAAGACGGTCGTCGCCATCCTGGAAGGGAATGGGCGAGCCGAACCGTGAATCTAGACACGATGGCGCTGAGGGGCCGATCGTGGTGCATAAGACGTTCGTCGCCATCCTGGGGGGATGGACGAGCTGAACGTGAGCTGGGTACGATGGCGCTGAGGGGCCGATCCTACTGCATAAGACGGTCGTCGCCATCCTGGAAGGGAATGGGCGAGCCGAACCGTGAATCTGGACACGATGGCGCTGAGGGGCCGATCGTGGTTCAGAAAAATAGTGATGATCATCTCATGGCCCTCGGCCTGTCGGTGAGTAATAATCGTCTCGCGGCCCTCGGCCGTGCTGGTGATGTGTCAAGTCTCTCTCCTGATTGGCTGTGAGAAGCCGATCGTCTGCCAGGACTCCATCCGGAAAGAATGGTGAGCCTGAAATAAATCTGGGCGTTGTCCCTCCTACCTGATCTGGGGAGCTGATCGTCGTTCGTCTACCGTATCCGTGGTCCTATGTACGGACCGCTATGCGGTGTACACTCGGCACGCAACAGACTCCGATAAAGAACTGGTTCTTCATGTCGGATCCATGGAGCTGGTCTTCGTTCGTCTACCGTATCCGTGGTCCTATGTATGGACCGCTAAGCGGTGTACACTCGGCACGCAACAGACTCCGGTAAAGAACTGGTTCTTCATGTCGGATCCATGGAGCTGGTCTTCGTTCGTCTACCGTATCCGTGGTCCTATGTATTGACCGCTAAGCGGTTTACACTCGGCACGCAACAGACTCCGGTAAAGAACTGGTTCTTCGTTCTTCCCAAGTCTCGTGAGTACTGGTCTCCTGGTTTCGCAGGAGACGTTCGTCATCCCAACTATGAGAAGAAACAGGTTTATCCACGTCGGGATTCCCTATTCTTCGTTCGTCCTTGTCGTGGTCCTACTAATCTTCTTACTTCGAAGAAGACGTTTGGTCATCCCACGATCGCAAGGAGGAACAGGTTTATCCACGTCGGGATTCCCTATTCTTCGTTCGTCCCTGTCGTGGTCCTACTAATCTTCTTACTTCGAAGAAGACGTTCGGTCATCCAACGATCGCAAGGAGGTCACTGGTTTATCCACGTCGGGATTCCCTGCTTCGTCGTCCCATGCTCGTGGCCCTACTAGCCTTCTGCTTTGGCAGAGGGTGTTCATCGAACCACGGGTCATGGGAGGAACTGGTTTATCTTGCCGAGGTTCCCTTTGGTACGTCTAGCCCCCCCCCCCCCACGTTCCTACTAGCCTCCGCGTCGGGAGACGTTCGTCATACGCGGCGAAGGAAGATCAGGCATACCTCGTCAAGACTCCCTCTCTCATAGGATCTCGTCTCCCCTTCTCCCCATCTTTTTTTTTTCTTTTCTTCTTTTTTTTTTCTTTTTTTTTTTTTTTTTGAGGGAGGAAAATACGTTCGTCGGTTCCAAGAATAACCACAAGTGATGTCACACATAATGTCATGCGAAGGCGATGGTCACCCTCATGAAGGGAGGGGTAAGCCCGATCGCTAACTCAAGAAGGTCGGCATTGGGAGCCGATATACAATGATCATAATGTCGCTGAGCAGTCGGTCCTGATAATGGAGATGACAATAGTGTCCGGTCAGGCCGATTTATCCGAGCAACGGCTCTCATCCAACGCAGCGCGGGGATGAAACCGGTCTTCAAAAGATAAATATGTCGTGCCGAGAGGCCGAACATAACATGATAGTGTCGGCAGTGAGAGGCCGACCTGAAAGAATCAAACAACGGTCTTCGTCCGCGAGGTAGCGGGGACGAGGCCGGTCTTCGAAAGATAGGCACGCCGAGCCGAGAGGCCGGTCGTGGTATAATGGTGTCGGCAATGAGCGGCCGATCTGAGAAAATCAAGCAACGGTCCTCTTCCGCGAGGGCGGGGGCGAGGCCGGTCTTCAAAAGATAGGCACGCCGAGCCGAGAGGCCGGTCGTAGTATGATGATGTCGGCGATGAGATGCCGAACATGATGTGGCAGTGTCGGCAATGAGGGGCCGACCTGCAATCCAGCAACGGCTCTCATCCGCGCAGTGCGGGGATGAGGCCGGTCTTCAAATATGGAAAGCACGCCGTGCCGAGAGGCCGGTCGTGATATGGTGTTGTCGGCAATCAGAGGCCGATCTGAGAGAATCAAGCAACGGTCCTCGTCCGCGAGGGCGGGGGCGAGGCCGGTCTTCAAAAGATAAGTACGCCGAGCCGAGAGGCCGGTCGTGGTATGATGGTGTCGGCGATGAGAGGCCGACCTAAAAATCAGGATGGTCTCACGGCCCTCGGCCGTGATGGTCTCCTCTAGGCCCTCGGCCTCTGAATGATGGATGATCGTCTCACGGTTCTCTGTCATGGCATTCGCCTCTAGATCCTCGGCCTCTAGGTGTTCTCCCTAGGCCATCGGTCTCTGGGGTGGAGATGCCCGTCCCACGGTTCTCAACCGTGGTGGTCTCCTTTAGGCCCTCGGCCTCTAGGTGGAGATGCTCGTCTCACGGTCCTCAGCCGTGATGGTCTCCTCTTTAGCCGGCCCTGCACGCCTTCAAGACTCGGGCCGAGCGTCTTCTAATCATTTTGCTCAAGCGCGTCGAGCGGCTTCGGCTGCGCAATAAGCATGGTAACGGGCCGCACGGCCCGACAATAAATATGCACGCATAACCATCTGCATGGGTCATCGTGGCTCCCCTCTAACACCCACGATTACCGGCCTATGGGTCATCGTGACCCTCGGCCCGGCTCATCGTGCGGGGTTAATGGACGTAGCAGCTCGCGGCGGGGCCAATTAGCAGCCCGCCGAACGTCACATAGAAATATTCACCGGTCCGTGAGTTTTCAAACTCAGACCCAAGTTGGTCGCACTACCCTCGAAAAAATGAGGTTGAGCACTTCGGTGCCCTCGGGCCCCACAGGCCGCGTTTGGCACAGTCACTTCGCCTAGTGGCGCAGATGGTACTAGGGTACGATCGTCGCTCGGGCACTTGGTGCCATGCGGACCAATGCGTAACCCCCCAATTAAAATGCGTCGTCGGGGCATCGCCCTTCTGGAGACGCTCGGATCGCTTAATCAAGCTGATTGAGAGTGGGCCATCGGGCCCTCAAGAAATTAAATATTTAATAAAATGTTAGCTGAACCAACCATCACCAGAGCTTCGCTCCACATTATTTAATTCGGGACATTTTATCCCTAATAAATAATAGTGATGTAACAGGTAATAGCAATGATATTATCCTATCAAAGGCCATTCAGATATGCTCCGCTCGCTAATTAAAGTCGATCAGGAGTGGGCCGACGGGCCCACAACAACCAGTCATTTAATTTAAATGACGGTGAAATCTAATTATCACGAGAGCGTCGCTCGGCATTATTTAATTTTGGGAGATTATAATCCCTAATAAATAATGGTGATAACAGATTAACTAATAGCAAGAAAATCACTCTAGCATTCATCATTAAATATACCAATTTTGAAAGTAAGCAATTAAGTGTAGATACTTAGCTCTCCTGAGGAGTAGGTTCGGCCAGATAATTAGTCCTGACTTGGTAAAATTGAGCCCCCCACCAGGTTATGACTTTGTCAAAATTCCCGCAAGGTAAGTGGCCCTCCATTGCTTGGCCTCAAACACACAGACGTGGTCTGCTTAGAGCCAAGGCAATCATATACGGAGTATCCTTTGGACATCTAGGTGAAGAGCCCACTCGCAGACCAGTTGGATGATGGATTGATGGAGATGGCCCCTGCAGCAGAGCACGGGTGTCCATGGGTGCTAGTCCCTGGTGGAGATCTGGCCGAACCGACCAACGTGCTTCTCCGACCCCCAAGCTGCCATTAATGGCGGAAGTCAAGGAGCTCTCTGCCGGAATTCCTTCTCAGTCTCGTCGATAGAGAAGTTGGAGCCCGAGCAATGCTTGGACAGACGGAGGGATGACCCTCGTCCCACCGTCGGCGACTTGGCGACGACGACGGTGTCGTTGGAGAAACAGGCTTCAACCGGTGAACAGTGCTGCTGCGATGGAGTTCTCCTCGGACCGAGATGATGAGCCCTGGGGTGCCACGGCGGTCCCCGTCTGGTGCAGCTGAACTCACCGGATGGTCCACCGCGGCGGACAGGGTGGCAACAGTTCCGGCGACCCCAAACCCAGGTCTGGAGAACCCAGATTTGACTTCTCAGAAACTTTCCTCTGGAATTTTTTCCTTGTTCCCAGAATCTTCTTCCTCCTCTTTTGCTTTCCAGAATAGTTTTCTTTGTCAATCAGTGCATTTTCGTATGAATTTTTCTTAGAAACGAAGAACAACGTGAATCTTTTTGGACAGATTCCCACAGACGGCGCCAGTGTTGAGTTTAATCCAACACGATATAGTAAATATATGTATGAATGTGTATGAACAAACTATTTTTACGTGGAAACCCGAAAGGGAGAAAACCACGGGACTTTTTAGGCTAATGTCCAAGCCCTCTCATTCTCATTAGGACTCTCCTCACCATTACATAGTACAAGTATTGAAGCTCCCATTAATGGAGTTCTAAGCTATTCTAGTGAGAAGGAGGAAGAAGAAAAGGATCTATAATATGGAGGGAAACTCCTATATTTATAGAGAATAGGGGAAGGGGATGCTCTCCACCCTAATGGGCCGCATGGGCCGGAGTGGGCCCAAATGGCTAAAGTGGGCCGGATGGGCCGAAATGGGCCTAGCTGCTCGGGCTCCGTACTACGTAAAGCCTTGGACTCATGAACAGTAATAGGCCGGGATAATATATCCCAACATTACCTAAATAATGTTTCATAACCTTTCAAGACAAGTTGAGGAAGGTCGGGCGGCCCAAACATTATTTTGGGCCCAACCTGCTAAAAATAGCAAGTATTCGAGAATGACGTCCTAGGCCCACTCAGGGGTGACTCACACGTCTAGTAGTCCAATAATATGAATGACAAATGTCAAAAGAAGTGATAGAATGATTAGAGAAGAATACAAATGCCTATGGTCCCATCTTTGACATTATTGAGCTAAATAATGGGAGTAGGATTATTTCTTCTATAATATTCATCATGTACGGCGGATTGTTGACATGTCCGGGTAGGTCCGGGGCGTGACATCATCCCTTATTGTAACAATGTTAGAGGCGTGGGGGTAGTAGTAATTTTCTCCCAATTTTACTCAACTAATGACATATGATAGGGTACCTCGATAAGTCATTTGGTGGGCCTTAACTGGAAAAGCCATATCACGTACGTATATCATTATCATTATCATTATGGGTATGTATGAGGCTTACACTACGAGTGTCCATACTAGTGTAGGGAGGACTGCAGAGTCCCCTATTACTCTCGAAGTGCACCAAAGATTGGCTCTGGGTCCTATCTTACTTGCTATAGTTATTAATGAACTTATGAAGTCAATTCAAGAAGATATATTATGGTGCATGATGTTTGTCGATGATGTCGTATTGATTGATGAGACACAATCAGGTATTAAAGCCGAATTTGAAGTATGGTGACAAACATTGGAGCGAGATCAAGGGTTTCGGACTGAGGCAAAGCAAGACTCAGTATATGGGACTCAGTATATGGAGTGCAAGCTTGGTAGAGGTAGAAGTAGTAGTAGCTTTGGTATTACCCTTGATGGCAAGGAGATACTAGTGTATGCTATGTTTCGTTACTTGAGCTCCATAATTCAGAATGACGATAAACTAGATTGAGATGTACTTCATATCATAGAATCTTAACAGGGTGGATGAAAATGGAAAAACGAATCAGGATTTCTATGTGATCGAGGTATGCCGGATAGACTGAAGGATAATTTTTATCGAACAACAGTTGGACATGTATTAATGTATACACATCCAACACATTGACAAAAAATGAAGCTTGGATGTTGTTGGTGTAATGTTTATGAAAATATGACAACTTTCATAATTTCAAAAGTGAGACTAAAAAAATGATTACCGATATGTCATCATTAATGATTATCAATTTAAATGATCTTATCAGTACCAATCATTGTCACTGACAATGGCAACATGCAACTACAACTTCGTTTATCTGGTCTTTGATTTGTTTTTGTCATTAATTTTCCAATGGTGTCTCTAAAATACTACACAGTACATACGTCCCATATGTAAGATGCACTTGGGTTTGATACGAGTTTTAAGAAAATAAAGATAAAATGATTGTTTTACGCTTCTAACCTTCAAAGAGTAAGAAGGAGTAAGGCAGGTCCATAAAATTGGTTTACTTTTGCATGAATCACAATATCGTCTTAGTTTACACATTTGCTTCTTTATGTTTGTAATCTAAAATTAACAAATCCTTTTAAAATATAATTTCTAATTCAAATGAAAAGTAATACACGTTTGAGATCTTCTGTGCTAAAAAGGATCATAGTATACCAAATATTTTATCTTAAACCTTTATCATATTAAAAATTTTTACATGCAAAAGTACACATTGTCACCTTACCAAAACTTTTGTATATCGTGTTTCTATTTTCCTAAATTTTGTATTGTTAATGTACTGTATCAATAAAATATTATGATTTACTTGAACTTTAATACAACAAATTACTATATGCCAAATGAAGTTTATAAAATTGGTGTTAGTAATGATATACTAATACATCCAGTAAGATTAATCACAAAGTACTAATAGTAATATGTGTATGTCCTATTCAACTCTGAACAATAATAATTATAAATATGTTTCAATATTCCAATATATGATATATGAAAAAAATACATTCTGTTAAAATAACTTGACGACATATAATAATAATAAATAGTGATCTCCCATAAAAGTATGAATATTTTAAGCAACATTAATATAAATTCATTTATCTTTGAGTTAATATTGTGTTTGTAGTTGTTTTTATAATTTTAAACAAATTATTGGTTCTGGGCTTTCCGTATGACTATATTATATATTAGTAAACCGATTATTTTCAAATATATACCGATATCGTACCAAAGTAATTCAGTACGGTATCATACTATATCAAAAGTGTCATTGTCACATTTTTTTTATAACTTGGGTATGATTCAAGAAAATAAGTGAGGTATACCAAAGTTTTGATATATTTACTCACCCCTAGACATACTTATGTTTTTTCTTTAGTTATATCGATGCTTTGATTCATGTTACATACATCACAAAAAAAAACTGAAAGCATAAACAGCCTTTTAAAACTCTCCACACTTAAAATTCTCATCTATTAAGAAAATTAGCTACTCGAATATGTGTGGGATATGGTTTGGTTAAAGTTTGGAAACTCTTATCTTCCTAAGTCACTTTAGTTCTTTTAAATTTGACCATTGTAAAGAGTAGTAATAAAACATTAAGATTTGATTATTTAAAGAGTTAATTTGATTTTTTCTTTAAATTTTGGATAAAAGTATGTCACATCTGCTACTACAAATTGATAAAGGAAAAAGACTTGTGATTTTTGTGTGTGTAAAGTTAAATTAAAATAAACCAGGCCTTAATGCTATCCTTTAAATATGTTCCACTTTATACAAACGAATTTATTTAAGGCATATTTTACACTACACTAAGGTGTAAAAGCGGTGGTATATATAATTTGTTTATCAAACATATATATATTGATTTGTTTGAATCATTAGATGGATTATAGGTGATGTTCTACGTGTTTAAAAGTGTAGATAAATGATATAAGTGTTTATATTTAACTTACATGAGTCATTGAATGGATAGGAATTGAAACCGCCGGAAACTACCATTGAGATGAGGTTGTATCGTGTTGCAGGGCCCGATAACCGCCCGAATTTTGTGAAAGCCACCTAGCCTTCACTCACTGTCCAAGAACATTATGGATTTTCCTTGCTTGAGGGTTTAACCTTGGGGATTCAATAGAGAAGCTTGTTGGATATGTTTAAGGTGGAGATGGCAGACTACATTGTTTATAGCTGGTGAATTAATTCGTGAGATTACCGAAGTATTAAAGCATAATTTTAATTGATTAAAATGATCCTTAACATGTGGAATGAGGACATTGCTGTCTATGAAGGATTGATGCATGATTAATAAGTCTATGAACAAACATTGCATGATTATTTGTTATCCTTGAAATGCAGTGCCAATTGAAATTGAGATCCATGAACATTAATATTTGGAATGAGCCATGGATTAGCTTCCACACTCATCCAGAGAAAGGAAGATATACACGAACATAAAGCTTGAATATACAAAAGGAAGCCCGAGTGGTACTAAGTGATTAACCCAAGGTTGTGTAATTAAAAGGATCCAAAGGTTTGGAATTTTGGATTTTTTTTGTTTGGAATTTTGGATTATAATCTAAATGATATATTGATCCTAGGCATTGGATTGTTGATGTTATTTTCCGGGTGGGCTTTGGGATACCCGCGATTGATTGTTTGATTGGTAGCAAGGACCATGACTCGAATCTAGTCTAAGGATAAATGTCCGACCACATGGATTTGTATGATAATGGATAGATGGGGACCATGGCCCAGCCAAGTATAAGAAATGTGCCCGACTGCATGGACTCGTAATACAATATATAGTTGTAAAGGCCATGGCCCTGTTTGACTCTAGTGAGCGTGCTGGATATCAGGACTTACAATGTGATCACGTATAGGAGTGGAATCCTTTCTACGGAGAATAGGGTATGAGTCTAAGGACGGGATAATGGACACCGACCGAGTACCTTGTGAGGCCTCCGACAACTGTGACATGTCATGTATGATTGATGTGACCCTCGGGTTCTATTGTATGAATTATCATTGTAAGGAATTATCGTTGGGCAATACGAATAGTATTGTTGAATATAAATGAGTACTAATTTATAACTAGACGATACGAAGGGTTTGTGATAAATACAAATGGGCTTACGAGCCGACTATTTGACTTTATATATTTATATATGGTTTGAAGGGGGTAAGTGTGAGATATTACTTAGTATATGATATCACCCTAAGCTGAAGGTCTTAAGGATTGAAACATTGATTATATAATGTATAGTTTCATTGTAGTTTTCAAATCTTTCGAAGCATTGCACTCCCCTCACGGGGAAGCCACCTCTCAGTTTTAGGTAGAAGTTAGAGCTTGTTTCTTGTGCTTGTTACTTTCAAGAAGACGTGGTTCGTGTTTTCTCCATTATACTTTCAAAATATTAAATTAAGATGTTCATAGATAATATAAGATTTAAACTATTTGGGGCCTGCATGCTCATATTTGTCATGTGTGGCTTTTGATTTTCTGAGTACATTGTTTTCTGATGCGTACTTGATTTACTTTACTTATGGTTGTTTATGGATGATATATGTGTGAATCATATTCATGATGTCTTGTATGATTCGGGTAAGCTTGATTGAGACTGACTTATTCGGGTTGTACGACGGTCGTTAGTACATTCAGGGAGGTTTGAGGCATGACAGTAAATATCAACACTCACTCTTATTTGATTAATTAAATCTCATTTTAGGTTAAATTGTGTTTCAAATCGACAATATAAACAACATTTATATTTGAGGGGGAAGACAATGATGTTGAAGATCATTAATTAAAGACGTAATTGTTATTTAAGAATCAAGAAGTAATCACTCGTTGTAATGGTGAAAATTTAGCTTACCCCTTACCTTTGTTTTTAAGGAAAAGTGCTAATATTAATACCATTAGGAATCAGATTGTTACAACAAACTCAAAGACACCAACACAGACAACAATTATCCGTGACCAACGTGAACTATCAACTTTACGACTAGACTTAGAAATGACTGCCCCTAAAAGAACAATACAAATCATTAATCATCAAACAAGTGTGACACATTAATCACTGCTCATATGGATCTTTCTAACGACATAAAAGCCAACAGAATTGCCCATCATTATTGTAGACCTAAAACTAAATACATCAACAAAAAGCAGAGCAACGTAAACAAACATAACGTGAAAATAAGACCATAAAAAAATAAGTGATAAATACTTCAAACTCCGTCCTGCCAACTTTCTTAAATTTCATCTTCCAAACCCTAATACCACGATCACTCCTAAGCGGCGGTTTAGGAGGGGGCAGTCGATTTGCCAATCTATCTTTTCTATTATTCAGCCCTTCACTGCTCCCGTCTGCTCATCGCTCGTGCTTCCTCTTAATATGTTCACTATGTACCTGTCAATTTTTTCTGATGTAATGATTCCTACTAGTGAAAAGTTCCCACCTGAAGTACCAAATTCATGGCCTCCACCAAGAACTCCACATCCTCTTCCTCTATCTCCATGCAGTTGACACCAACCAGTCAAGGTATGGCCTTGGTTAAAGAGAACAAATGATGCGGGCACCATCAACGGATAAAGAATAAATGGGGTACTATTTATATTTTTGGGCCTTTTTATTAGTGGACCCTGTGTGAGCGAACATCTTACACTCCCTCAGGGCCGGCCCTGTCCCGAACTATATTAGATTATTGTATTTAATGCATGTACTCGAAAAACTATTTATATGATTATTCAAAAACAAAAGAATATCATTATTATTGATGAATAATTTTATGTTTTGGGACTATTTAAAATGTAATGTGTAACTATGATGTGACACTTAGATGTATTAGAAAAATCATTTTTTTGAATAGCATGAATGGAGATGGTCTAAGCTAATATCTCAAACAAAATAAGTTTGACATTTATTTTGCTACCAATTTTGGAATAATTTACCAAACTTTGCTTTGTCTCTTTTTTCTTCGAAAAATTCAAAACGTACCTTTTTTGTAAACTTTTTATGTACACTCTTAATTTTACATGTGTAGGCAGACAGTTGTTCTAAGAACAAGAAGTTAACTTTAGACACATACTTATGTATGAAAAATGTACACACGCCAATCATTGTCCATATTGTTGCTTTCTTTAACGTAGACAAGGTTCCTTTAGTTTAATTACTCAGTATTATGTAATTAATTAATAATGTGCCACTTGGCAGTATTTACGAGATGGGATTAAAAAATAAATTAATATTGGGCCCAACATTATTACTCATTCGCCCAACATTAAATTAAAAATGCATTTTAAGGTAAGAGGTAAGGTGTTGTTTTTGAAGTTTTGTTTGAGATACGAGTAATTGGCGGAAGTCTACCCCTTCTCTAGGGGTTTGTTTCTTCCTCCGTTCATGCAGGTATTGGAATTGAGCGCAACTTTGGCGCAAAGATATTACAGCATTTCATCGTGAAACTTGTTCCACCAGTCCCGCGTCTGTCGAGTCGCTCACATGTTTTATGCGTAGGGTTATATTTTCCGCCATTGAAGTGTGTTGTTGTTTCGTTATTGATGCTCAGATCAAGTTATCTTTAACCAAGGTTATACCGTGGATGGCTAGTATCGACTGTATGGAGTTGGAGGAAGAGTGTGTCGTATTCTTGGAGGAGGCCATGGATCCAGGTACATCAAGTGAGAACGTTTCGCCAGTAGGAATCATTACTTCATAAAAATTGATTGACAGGTACATAGTGACCATATTAGGAGGCAGCACAGACGACAAGCAGACGGGGAGCGGTGAAGGGTTGAACAAGAGAGAAGACAAATCGGCGGTCCGGCCTTCTCCTAAATCGCCACCTAGGAGCGATTGAGGTGCTAGCTTAGGGTCTCGAAGATGAAATTTTATGAAAACTGGCATGACGGAATTTGGAGTATTTATCAGTTATTTTTTTTGTGGTCTTAATTTCGCGTTTGTTTGTTTACGTTGCTCTGCTTCTTGGTGATGTCTTTAGTTTTATGTCTACAATCATGATTGGCTTTGTATATTATTTTGAAAGTAAAACGGAGGAAGCACGATCACACCTTCTCTCCAAAAATTCCTGAAGCAACGAGCACAAGAAACAAGCTCTAGCTTCTACCTGAAGCTGTGAGGTGACTTCCCCGTGAGGGGAGGTCAATACTTTGAAGCATTTGAAAACTACAATGGCAATTCTACGTTAATCGATGTTTCAATCCTTAACACACTCAACTTAAGGTGATATCATATACTAGGTAATATTCCATACTCACCCCCTTCCATACCATGCAAATATATAAAGTCAAATAGTTGACTTCTAGGCCCACTTGTATTTATCACATACCCTTAGTATTGTCCAATGACAATTATTACCTCATTTATATTTAACAATACCATTCGTATCGTCCAACAATAATTCCTTACATTGAAGATTCATACAATACAAACCGACAGCCCGCAACCCTTTACAGTATTACCAAGGGCAAACCCCAGGTCGAGGAGGACGCTCGTCTCCATAAATAGGCGGGAAACCGAGATCTTGGCGGGAAGCGCATTTAATGCGGGAGATTTGGTGGTTGAGGCTTCAGTCATCCATAACCCTCCACATCAGCATGTCAACCTGCCCCTTGGTAGTATAAATAGTAGCATTTATTTCATTGTAAAGAGTTGACAACTTACCCTCCTTAGCATCCTAGCATTCATTCAGCTCTTAAGTTTATTGTCCGCAACTCTTCTGTCGAGTAGTCAGACGAACGGCCGTTGGGCATTAGCATAGTGTAGTGTAACGAGGAGTTGTTAGACCTTAATAATAATCGGCCCACTATTGCATGCTTTCTTAGTCAATCTTACTTGCTATATTCGCATATTCACACACACCATCCATTCGAAATCCTTGGGCTTACGTGTTGGGCCTACGGGTTGAAGGAATAAACCTCAACACAGGCGCCGTCTGTGGGATTCTGAACTAAAAGTTTCCAAAACTCTCCCAAACAGCTACTAAAAACTACCTCAAGCAAGAAGGATGGCGAGAAACATCAACAATAGCAACCAGGACCAACTGAACCTCTCTGAACGGCTGGAGAGCAACCGGAGGTCGCGGGGACAACCCACGAAACAATCCATGACCTCGTGGACTGCAGGGGGAGGGCGTGACCTCACCAGCATTATCCCCGGGCTGCCAGGCACGACCCTCGAGTCATGAGGAAGCTGGAAGAAACTATGCACCGTTTGGCGGACGAGAATGAGGCTCGAGAGCAGGTGTTCTCAGCAAACACCCAGCACACCCAACATTCTCCAATACACTGGATGTAGCTGTTTGGAGAACGAATGGCGGAGCCTGAAAGAGGCAGGCGGCCTGTCCACACTCGGATAGGCGGGACGCCACCCTCCCAGGACATGGGGGGCACACTGGAGCAAACACTTCCCGATTCGAGAGACACAATGAATTGCGTGCTCACACGTCGAACGTCCCTCACGGACACCATGGCGGGGAGCTGACCCCCGTAGCAAGCAACATTGGGCAGCGCTTCCAGAGAAAAGGTGTCCATATACAAACGTCATCCTCACGAAAGACGCGCGCATTGTGGAAATTGACAGGCGTGTTGAGAACAGTCTGGCACCGCCCCGTGACTCCCTGACATCACCTTTCACCCCAAGGCTCATGACTGCGAAAATCCCACAGGACTGCAGGCTGTAGGGCAACTTGGTGTAAAATGGAACCGGGGACCCCATGGCTCATTTGATCAGCTTCCACGGGAATCTGTCCATGCTCGGGGCTTCAGATGAAGCCATTTGCAGACTCTTTTTCAGCACCTGTCGTGCACTTTGTCGTGTATGCACTCAAAATAATAATCAATACGACACCAATACGTAGTATAGTGTAGTAAGGTTCGTATCCACAGGGAAAAGAACACTTCTCTTTTTATAAAAACTAGAAATAAGTAACAAGGGGGGTTTTATGATTGGTTGATGAACTTAAATTATATTTAAGCACGAAGATAAACGACTTATGTGATTTAATTAATGAGAAGGAGACTTGGTTTTGCTTTTATCCACTTAATGAAATGTTCGTCGATCCCAGTTATATCTTTAACTATCTTCCTCTCGAATACTCAATCAAGGAGTATATCCAATTCATCAAGGGTAGTTATTAACAAGCGGTTTATTGGTTTAATCAATATAATTAATTCCCCTTAGATTATTAACCATGAGACACATGCATCAATAATCCAAGTTTACTACCGTGAAATGACCGAATTAATAACAAGCGTATTAATCGACCAATTCTAGTATTAATTAATATACGAAACAAAACTAGTTGATCCTTTAAGTAATGAGATAGACTCGTTCCGTTCCTATCTTTCACCCATATTTTGGGTGTTGATTGTCTATTTTTTATTTATTTATCGGGTGACTATTGGGGGTTTTGAGTGAAAATTTGCTATTTTTCGGTCCCGGTGGCATTCATATTCAGTGTAGTATATTTGTACACAATTTGACATTCTTTGAGTAATTTGATTGTAAAGTTACATATTATTAGCGAGTGTGGTGAGTTGTTATTGTATAGGCCGAGTTTGCGGTGAATATGTTTGGACCGGATCATTTAAGGACTATTTTTGAAGTTAAGTGCAATTCAAGAAAAAAAAAGGCACAACAGTAAAAAAAAAAAGGGAGCAGCAGATTAGATCCATCTCTATCAGCCCAAAAAGAAGAAGACCATGAGCTCAGCCAGGGTTTATCCTGGAACATTCAGGCCGCACCAAGTTCATCCATTTTTTTCTTGCTATTCGAAGCACAAAAACATGTAGCCGCAGGGGATTTCATTCTTTTCTGTTCATTCACACTTAGCCGCAATTCAGTTTATTCATTGGAAGCACAAAATCATTAGCCGCAACAGAGTATTTTCCTTCTCCTATGCAATTAGCCGCTGAATTCAAGTGAGACAACAGTAGATTTTTTTTCTCTTTTGCCGCAGCAGCAACCATAAACCAGGGAGCTTCATTTTTCTTTGGGAAAACTGTCAAATAGGTCCTCGAACTTTCATAAAAAAGTCAATTAAGTCCTTCTATAGGAGACTCTGTCCGGTCGTCGCGATTTGGGGCGGTACCCCGGTGGAATTTTTTGATGAAATTTTTTGAGCATCTTATTCATCAAATCTAGTTTACTCATACCAAATTTCAGCTAAAAATTTAAATGGGAGCGCATTCAAATTAATTCGAGAACGCAAAAATGCGCAGTTATCTTCTAGAATTTATTTGAATGTGTTCCCGATTGATTTTTTAGCTGAAATTTGGTATGAGTAAACTAGACTTGGTGAATAAGATGCTCAAAAAATTTCATCAAAAAATTCCACCGGGAACTGCCCCAAATCGCGACGGCCGGGCAAAACCTCCTATAGAAGGACTTAATTGACCTTTTAATGAAAGTTCGAGGACCTATTTGACAGTTTTCCCTTTTTCTTTCAATTTCTTCCATTCTAGTTTAGATTTCATTTACGGTATTAGTTGTTTTTTTTAGACTGAAATTCATGTTTTGTTCTTCTCCAGTTAATAACTTTCGAATTTCCCATTTAATTAAGTCATTCTTTTCTTTCTATTTTAATCAATTATTTATCTAGATTCTCATCATGTTTATCAATGCTAAAGTCATGTTAATTTTAAGTATGAGTAACTAATTCTGTATAAGGTTTGAATTGGGGCTAGGGTTCATGGGTTCTTGAAGGTGTGAATTTAGTTTTTTGAAATTCAATTAATTTTCTGGAAAATTGTATAAGATTAATTATAATTGTCTATATGAATTTGATCACCTCATATATGAATTTTTGGATTTAATTCAATTCTTGTCTATGAGAAATTGAGTTAAATTAGCTCAGGTCTTATACAAGCAATCTTACCTTAGAAATAAGTTAGGATTGTGAATTATTGATTTAATTCTTGTCAATGAGAATTTATTTCATTTTCTTTCCAGGAATAATTGAAAATTAATTTACTTAATTCCAATCCCGAAAGAACACCCAGAACCCGAACCATCCAATTTGAACCCTACTTTAATATCTAGAATCAATTTAATTATTATTTTTTCTCTCTATTTATTTTTGCACTCGCTATTAGTTAGTTTTTTTTCTAAACCACCCAAAACAATTTATTCGGAAAGATTACGATGACTTGTGCTAGCCTGTGATCACGAACTGTATTTAGAACTTCCTTTTTGCCACTCCTTGAGAGACGACACTCGTGATCTGGTTATTCTTCGGATTAGCCAACTACGTTTTACTCACTAAAAAAATACACCGATCATAATGCTCAAAATATTAATATGAAATAAGAATAGGAATTAATTAATATTCAAGGAAGAAGATTAAAGAAAATAACTCACAATTTACAATTCATTAAGCTTCAAAGTAGCAAAAACCAAGATGAAAGAGTTTAACTCCTCATTTGGAGACTAAGGATGTTTTTACTTGGACTGTAATTTGCTGGTCTGGTCTGATCTGGTCTGTCTGGTCTGGTCTGAACTGGTCTGGTCTGGTCTGGTAAGGTCTGGCTTCTTTGTATTTTTATAACTATCCAAGTCTGGTCTGGTCTGGTCTGAACTGGTCTGGTCTGGACTGGTCTGGTCTGGGACAAATTACAGTCCAAGTAAAAACATCCTAAACATGAAGAAAATATAAAGAAATAACTTGTCTAAACTGAGCTTAGAAGTATATGTGAATTGGTTCTTTTCTGGTGGAGGAAATGAGGTGTATTTATAGGCTTTTTAGGCTTGCAGGGTCGTGTACCCGATCGGGTATATAGGGTACTCGACCGGGCCTTCAGTTGCTTCGCGGAAGCTGGAAAAACATGGACATACCCGACCGGGTATGTCGGCTACCCGATCGGGTATAGACACTCGATCGTGGTTAAAATCTTCCCTGCACGTTGCCTTGTTCGCGGGTTGATCCGATTTGATTTCTCAACAACTTACCCGATCGGGTATAGGTCATACTCGACCGGGTACAACACCAAAAATCAGGATCTTCATTTTGTCTTGGAATTTTTGCACCTTCCTTCCACTTGTGATGTTCACCAGTGGTCCCTAGAGTGATCTTAAACCTATTTGAGCTCAGAATAAACCTAATCTAAACAAATTACAAACATTTTTACAAACTAAACTATTACACCAAAAGTGTGTAATTTCCAAAGTAACAATCAATCCAAACTAATTAAAAACACAAACATAAACATGGAAATTACATGAATGTCAGCACCATAGGGGGACCAGCCCAAGAGTGGTTCGGGCAGCTGAGGCCTTGAACCATAGATAATTATAAACAGCTCTCCTAGCAGTTCATGGCACAGTTCGCAGCAAGCTTCACCCCAAAGAAGCATTTCACCTCGCTCACGAACGTCCGCCAGAGGAAAGACGGGTCCTTGTCCAAGTTCTTGGTCCGGTGGAGAGACGAGGATTTGAAGGCCAATGTCCTAGACAAGAGCATGGGTACCAGAGACCTTTACCGGGATCTGAGGAGGAACCCTGGGACGATCTATACCGAAGTCCTTGCACGAGCACAAAGGTATGCTGCAATTGAAGAAGAGATCAAACAAAGAGATGAGGCACCAACCGCTCCGGTCTGAAAGATGTTGGACCGGCTGGGCCAGGACCCGGGAATTCCCCCGCAACAAAGAAGAAGAAGAAGGATAACAGCCTTATCCCATGGGCAGCACAGGCCCAGGGTGGTCACGAACGCCCTCATAATTGGGGGCTCATTCCCCTTGCTGCAAGGGGTGTAAATGAGCCAAGCCGCTCGCGAGCTGCTCGTGGATCGCTCGGGAAAAGCTCGACTCGAGTTTGGTCATATTAAGCTCGACTCGTGTTCGGCTCGACTCAAATAGTTAACAAGCTCAATTCAAGCTTATTTATTTTAGGCTCGTGACTCGCGAGCCGGTTCGCGAGCCTCTGTGTCATATTTTATATATAATAAATATATATGTAATAATTATATATATATATATATATATATATATATATACTTTTTTAAAATATGTATTCTAATTTAGGACTATTCCA
The DNA here is from genome assembly GCA_945859915.1 of Cuscuta epithymum. NCBI lineage: Eukaryota > Viridiplantae > Streptophyta > Magnoliopsida > Solanales > Convolvulaceae > Cuscuta > Cuscuta epithymum. The sequence goes on along the minus strand of CAMAPF010000951.1, from coordinate 1,053,863 downwards.
TTTTCAATACTTATCACATAGTGTATTATAATAGTAATAATTACAGAAATAATAACATGTGCATAGTATTATTTTTATAACTATAATCTGTAATAATTATAATATGTACTCTTAATATTTATTGACAGTACAATAAAGAATAAAAATGTAAGTAAATGAGAGATAAACTAAAAATGAGAATGAATAAGTACACATGTAATATTTTTAGCTCGAGTTCGAGCATCTTATTCGAGTTCAAACCTATAAAACTTAATTAGCGAAACTTGACCCGAGCTCGAACCAAGCTCGAACCAAGCTCGAATGGAGCTCGAGCCGAGCTCGGCTCGAGATCGAGCTCGAATTATTTAACTCGTCCAAGCTTGAGATCGAGCTCGAGCTCGTGAATTCTTATCAAGCTCAAGCATACCCATGCTCGGCTCGACTCGTTTACACCCCTGGCCTTGCATATCCACTTAGCCAGATTTTTGAGGCTATCAAGCACAAGGGCCTCCTCGCGGAACCTCTGGACTCCAAGGCCACAATGGGGAAAGACGTGACCTCTTACTTCAAATACCATCGGAGGACGGGCCACCATACGGATAACTGCCATCAACTCAAAATGGCGATAGACGAGCTGATCCGATAAGGATACCTCAGAGAATTTACAAAGAGCTCGTCGCAACACAACCAGAAAGAGCCATACAAGAAGCCGGGTACATGGCGCCTCGATGACCGGCGAGAGGCCGAACCTGAGGACGTTGATTATTGCAGTGCAGATAAATGTCCGGAGGGGTCCCTCGGACCGAACGGCACCCTCCTGAACCACCGTCGTTCCAGAAAGATGACATCATATGGAGTGCTTTCTTTCTGGTGGCGGGTGAAACCGGAACAAATTCTACGCTCGCGCGGCTCCTTACCGATGGCTGGGCAAACCGGGATGTTCAATAATTTGTTTGAGAAATATTGTGATTGTAGCAAGAGAAGTCAGTCTGCAGGTAAAGTCTACTTCTTTGAGGGATGAGCGATTCAGTGTTTTCAATTTGAATCTTCTGTTTCTATGTCATATCCCATTATAGTCTTGAGCTATATGATTGTAATTGTCTTTGTTATCTTTTGTTATCTTTATCAATACTAATTAAGTTATTTTCTTTCAAAAAAAATTAACTAATGAATTATTGTTTGAACTAATGATCCGTTGCGGGGAACGATTAGAAATATGAGGCATTGTGACGCCCCAAGTTCAAATCCATAGGCTCATTAAAACAAAATGCGATAGTTGAGAAATTCACATCTCATTTGAATTTGAAGTAGAGTACGAGTAATTATAAATTTATAACATTACACAAGCATTCAAGTTTTGAAAACTGACTTTGAGAATTGATATGGATGGTGTTACCGAGTCTTGCAATTTTAGTCGTTTGAGTTTCGATATTTCACTTTCGGCATACAATAATATCGGTTTTGGTCTCATAAAGTTTTTGACACCATCGGCGCCTTTCTGATAGTCTTTTGGCAGAAAGTGTACTTTCAACTGAGAATATTTTTTAAAATAGATAGATTTATAACGTTACACCCTTAGTTCCATGACCAAATTTGTCAGTCATTAGACTCATTAAAGTTAAATGACTAATAACGATAAAAGTTAATAGACTAAAGTTGCGAAGGGGCAATTCCCATAATAAGAGTAAAAACATCTTGAAATTTCAAAATAGGAACACTACATTCTCATTCTCTAAATCAGAATCATTACTGTCAAACTTGGAAAATTTTACGCCAAAATGTCCAATAATAATTTCTATTTTAGGACAATTTTTTAATTGCAAATCTCCACAACATCATTCATTTTAGTGCTGGACTCGGCCCGGGCGGCCCGACCCGGAACCGGCCCGGCCCGGCCACTGTAGCAACCGGTCCACCGGCGGTTCGGGTCGAACCGGCCCGGTGGTTCCCGGTTCCGTGCCCGGACCTTCCATATGGTGAACCGGCCCGGCCGGTTCGGGCCCGGTCCGGGCCAGATTTTAATTTTTTTTTTTTGAAAAATTTTTTAAGTCTTGGGTTGGAATAGGTATTTTGGGCCATTTGAGGTGGTTTGGGGTGGTTTGAGGTTGAGGGGGAGGGGTAGGGGATTAAATAGGAGAACCCAAAAAAAAAAAAGTGGACCGGTTTGGCCCGGAACCGGAACCGGCCACCGGCGGTTCGGGCTCGGGCCTCCCCTTTCCTGGCCCGAGGCCCGGCCGGGCCCAGGCCCGAACCGGGCCCGAACCGGCCCGAGTCCAGCACTAATTCATCTTAAAGTAAACTTTTCACTTTGACAAGCGTTTTTACTTCTAGCACTTCTAGTATTAGTTTTTGTACTCCGTAATTTTTAATGATAATCTATTAAATATTATAAAAAATGATAATCTATTAAATATATATATTAACCACCAAGCTCTCAAAATTGAACGTTTATAAAGTCGTAGCTAGTCAAAGTGCTACAACTCAATAACAAGGAAAATATTACCCTACATATTAGAAAAGAATAAAAAATTATAAACGTACATTTTGTCAGTTATTTGGGTGCAGTTAGAAGAACTGGTGTTCTTTCCCTCAAGATTTAGCCAAGTAATAACGTTAAAATACGGGATTATAAAAATAATTAGTCAGTGTATAGAGTATAACATGGCAGAAAAACAGGAAAAAGATGTTGCTTTCACACGGGCAAGGGAGTAGCTATTTTGGTATTTTCTCTCAAATCAAACGAATTGCATGGGCTCCCTAATTTCTGTGTGCTTATATGGAAAGGGGAAAAGTGGTAGTCTGACCCATGAATTGCATGTGCCCTACACCATTTACATGCATACAAAAAAAAATGATCTGTGTCTATTTGGAATGATCGGGGAATTGGATATTAGGGTACCCCACACACACCTTAAGCACCACCCCGGCCCCACTTTAGTTTCATGTGAAGTCACACAGTGGGCCCCTCAGACCCCCACTAGTCTCGTTCTTGCAAGTATGTTGACCGTTTTACCTTGGAAAAATATGTTGCTTACTCAGAATTTGAACTAATATTGAATTTTGCATGATATTTCATATCCAAACTCCAAAGCAAATTTGCAATAAACTTAGAGCCTGTTTGGCAATTCTTTCAATTGATCAACTTTATTATCCACCTTTTCATCAAATACAAAACTTTTGATTTCGAGGTGAATTATTATATAATCAAAATAAGTAAGGTAGAAATTACTTTTCTGACTGAGTTGACTTAAATTAATGTAGATGACACTTTTAACTATTTTTCTTGTATTTTTTCTGTATTTTTTTTAAAATATATTTTAGATATCGTTTTTCATAATTAAGCCAATTCAACAGCTTCTTTCAGAATTTCATCAACTTCAGCAGAATCAGTTGTTTTAACCAGAACTTCATCAATTTTAGTGTTATGCCTTTATTGGTTTGGTTGAGAAAGAACATGACACTTGAATAGATACCTTAATATATTTAGCTATACATTATTATACAAAAAGGGCGGAATTGGCATCAATAATATTTACATTTACATATTTTATAAGAATAATCCCTACTAGAAAAGTTCACAACAGTAATCTCAACTAGTTAACTGTTTGATTAAAATATACCGGAGGTTGACGGTGTCAACTTTCCCGTTTGGCCAAATTGACGCCAATAATCTCTACTGTTACGTATTTTACAAAAATAATCACTCCCAAAAAAGTTCACAATAATAACTCAAACTAATTAATTAAGTGTTTCACAAAAATAAATAAGGAGCTAACAATGTTAACTTTTGAGTTTATTTTTTTTAAATTTTTTAAAGATAATGAAGTAATAGGATTAACAATATTTTATTTGAGTTTAATCTTATTTTTACCAAAAAATTAATTTAGTATTCACTATTTTTCATAAAATTTAAAAGAAGTATAAACAAATTATTTTTTTGTATCAATTTCGCCAAAAGGTAATGAACAATACAACTATACGTACAAGCACAATATATGCCATTTTAAAGCGGGGTGATACTATCATAAAAAAAAGCGGGGTGATACTCCGTACAAAAGATGACTTTCCATTTTTCCAAAGTATTAACAAATTAAATTTTCTTGCCAAAAAAAGTTAAATTTATACTTGTTTTGATACGGAGTATCAAACTAGTAAAGGTAACATTATAGTAAAAATAAGGAAAAATTGATAGTAATAATCCTAACTATTGGCGGTCCGCTTATAATAATTCCAACTAGCGATTGTTTCAGAATATTCCCAACTTTAGGGACCTTTCGTCAATAATGATCCCTATAAATAAATTCTTATAGTTTCTAAAATGAATGAGAAGAGATATAACAAGTAATCCCTATAAATAATCCGAATTTTTAATTTTTGCACTTAATTTCTATTTTAAATTCACTTGTTATAGGATGTAATATCTGGTCATGGACCATTATTGGGGGACGGTCCATATAGTTGGGACTACACAAAAATAATCAATAGTTGAGATTATTATCAGTAACCGACAATAGTTGAGATTATTATTTTCGATTTTTCCTAAAAATAACCGTGGATGGTGATTCGACTTTTTTGTATTCACGGCCTGCGTAAATACGAAAAGTAACCTCCTTTTCACATATTTTAAACATTACTCCGTATAGGAGTAGTATTATACTCCTTATTTTTATCTGGGGAAAAGGTGCAAATAGGCCCATGTACTAACCAAAAAAGGTCAAATAAGCCCTTATTTCGGAGACTTTGCCCGGCCGTCGCCATTTGGAGTCGTTCCCGGTGAAATTTTTTGATGAAATTTTTTGAGCATGTTATTCATCAAGTCTAGTTTGCTCATACCAAATTTCAGCTAAAAATTCAATCGGGAAGGCATTCAAATGAATTCTTGAAAATAACTGCGCTTCTAACTGCGCAGTTATTTTCAAGAATTCATTTGAATGCCTTCCCGATTGCATTTTTAGCTGAAATTTGGTATGAGCAAACTAGACTTGATGAATAAGATGCTCAAAAAATTTCATCAAAAAATTCCACCGGGAACCACCCCAAATGACGACGGCCGGACAGAACTTCCCAAATAAGGGCTTATTTGACCTTTTTTAGTTAGTACATGGACCTATTTGCACCTTTTCCCTTTTTATCTGCGTACCTAAACATTTCACTTTGGAAGATATCCCTTTTCTTCTACTCACTTTTAACTACAACTTTCAAAAGACAGTAAAATTTCCCCATTAACCATGCGTGAATCGAACGTTTTTTATGTGAAACCTTATTTTTAGTGTGAAAACTGAAAACAACATATTTATCCTGCCCCACGAATTTACTGGGTTGGTTTGATGAACTCACACCATCTTTTTACCGCTGCCTTTTACTGCCGATTCTGTTAAAAACCAACGCACTTTAGAGTTTAGAGCACAGTAAATAAACATTGACCTGACTTTTCAAGCGGCCAATTTGGTACGTCCAGTCACAAAATTCTTTACCCACCCCTACCATCGCCATCCTTCCTAAAATTCCTTTCTTTTACAGATGTATGTACTTGTACTATGTACTGTGTACACGCATTCTTCAATTATACGGAGTATATAATTTAATTTAATTTAATTTAAATACATTATTGTACAATTATTACTCGTTTTCTGGTTCTGATTAACAGCCACAATTAGGCAATTACCGATATGGAAAGCACCTTAATTAACTTTAATGGTGTAACCAGCAGCGTAATTAGTACCGCTATTTATTTCTAGCTTTTCGAATTTACCCCTAAATTCTCGATCTGGGAAATCAGTCTCTCCTTCATTTCTCATTTTCTTCTCTTCTCTCAGCCGACTCACCGTATCTTTTCCTCCTGTTCTCCACCGCTTTCTCTCATCTGCTTACGTTTTGTATCTTCTCGTTTTCATCGCTTTCGCTACTGCGGTGGCGGCGAGTTTGATCTTACAACTGGACTCCGGTGTACCGCTGGAGTTTTCGGTGGTACTTCTGAGCGGAGGATTTTGTAATCTATGAAGTTTGGGTGGAGTAGGGTTTGGATGTGATCAAGATTCGAGATAGGATTATCTCTGTGTAAATGCTCGTTGGAGGGGATCTAGGTTTTCTCTCGCGCTTTGTGGTGGCGGCGTTGCTGGTGGTTGCGGGACCAGTGTTGGGTTTTGTGTTTAGATGGAAGTGGCGTCGTGCGGTGGCTAGGAGGGAGGAGGTTGACCAGCTTTTGTATTTTGCCTCCACTGATGCTGCTAGGGCCGAGCTCGAGGCTGCTGCGCAGTACAGCTTTGACTACGGCGGATATAGCTACGGTTCTGTGCTGGAGGGTGATGTTCCAGCTGCCGTTCCCATGCCTTCTCCTGTTCCTGCATATTCATCGTCGACATCTGTGCCAGCTGCACCGCAACTGCAGCACCAATGTGCTAATTGCTTTTCCCCAGCTTCTACGCGGTGCTCACGGTGTAAAGCTGTTCGATACTGGTATGTTGATCTTGTACGCCAGTTTTCTATAACTTCCCGTTTTTATTCACTATATGGTGTCTCCAACCTTGGGAATTGTACTTGTGCAGTTATGCTACAGATTTATTTTTTCTTAAAGGAGTGCCTTTTGTGTGTGAAATGGCCACTAAATAAGGGCAACCGAGCTTTCTCTCCTGACGCCTGGAAGACTTCGATTATTATAACGATTCCCTATCTTTCATATCTAATTTAATAGTTAAGCAGGTTACATATCTGCTTAAAAATGTTTGTATAGCACAACCTTTGAGTTTTTGAAGGTATATACGGAGTATTTTATTATGCCTTGATGTGGGTTAAAATAGATTCTTTTATAATCTCCCTCCCCGCCGCCACACCTATACAGATATTTATTTATACAAGTAAATAAGAAGGTATAAAAAGACAGGTTTATGGCTCATTGTGCATTGTGGCTGTGAGGGGAGGCATAAAAATATAACATTATAGCCACAAATTGTCAATTTAAGAAGCATTCAGATATCGACGCATAATACCATTGGAATACAGAAAATGAACAAGCCGTAAGATCTTTTTTGGTGCATCGGAAAGAACAATTCATATGATTGGTGAGTCATTAACATGAGCTGTTCCCACATGACGCATTGCGGTAACGTACACCTCCAGATTGCTTCAAATCGCACAAGAATTCCCCTAAAATGAAAATTAGGATTCTTACATTCGATGTAATCTAACCGGAGAGTAATCTCCGAGTACTTCACGAGTACTCGCTACTCGGGGTAATCCCTTGCCAAGTAGGTTACCAACTTAGTTCATTCGAAAATTTCGAGTTAATCACCAAGTACTCGGCGATTTTTGTGACTCTGTGACTTGGATTACAAGACGAGTAACTCCGGTGGCTAAAATTGAATTTTTGTAATGGTTAAATCTTAAAGTTTGATACTAAAATGGGATATGTGGGATTTAAGAATACCTATTAGTTACTTTGTTATATTAATTTAAAATATAAAACGAAAAATTTAGACTTTTGGAAGTACCAAGATTATTTCAAAGTTTATTTAAATTACACCATTCTCTCGGTGAGTTCTTCTTCCTTTGGTTCTTGCTTCTAGCTCTTCTTTGTCTTTTCAAACCTTAATTTTTATGTATTACTAGAATTTTGTAGCATATAAATTTATAATTACATATCTGAATATTCACCAAGTAACCGACCCTGATTGCAACTCGGTCCTTGACCGAGTTGGCACCTAGTAGCAGTTTTATATCTTAGCTTCTTTTAAACCTCTATGCAAACCACTGTAGCAAATTGAAAGGGGTGAAAATGTTAAAAGCCACAAGGAAATATAAATTACTTCGATAAAACAAAATTTTGAAACTTTCAAGTGTCAAGAAGAAAACCTTGCAAGGGTTCCATAAGTTTTTCATTCAATACACAGTACATGATCTCCCTAAATAGCTAAGCTCCCTAAGGATATCTTTCAAGAGTTGTGTCTTTTAATTTTCAAATATGGACAGTAAAAAATTATTTGAACCAATAATTTAATTAATCGTTCCCATTAACCACACGTGAAGACAATGTCAATGATCTTGAAGAAGGCCTTTCCTTCAAACTGTTACCAATAGCATGAACCACGACTGAAGATCTTTCTTGACATAATCCACCCAATAGGATATTAAAAACCATCCCAAACGTTCTAAAAACAAAATAAGTTAATTTATAATACTAAAATAGAAACAGATTGTTTGCACATTGAAAAGAAGCTTTGTAGCGATTTCAGCGCACTAGGTGTGCCGGTCATTAGTTTTAAAATTCATTCCCTCACTATTAATTTTACAAACATATACGGGTCAGAGTGGTGCGTGAACATTGAAATTTGTACTGGTCTTCCACTAAGACGTGCACCGTATCCTCGTAATTAAGAACGGCCCATTACTAGACAGCATTATTTCATTATTTGCACCCTCCATGTGTTTCTTCCTTTTTAATTACAAGTTGGGACGATGCAAGCCCAATCTTGAACTAGTGTGCCGATTGGGCTCTCATAAGTCCTGTTTCCGAATTAAAAGAATCATGATGTTCTTTCCTTACACTTTTCACATTTATATACTCACATTTCCTAAAAATGGGCATTGGCATCACATTAGAAATATTTTTTTTTTCGTGTGGAGGATTGATCTCTTTTGATCTTTTTATCATTCTTATGTTCTTTATTTATCCTTTGATCCCTTTTTATATCTTATATCCTCTATCATTTTATATTATCTTTCTATCTTTATTTATGTTTATCTTTATCTTATCTTTTTTTATCTTTTAATTTTCTTATTCTTTTTGTCTTTCTTATTTTTTTGCTCTGATTTCATGTGTCGATTCTAGTTAGTTGACCCCAAACTCTTTTTGGGATTAAGGCTTGGATGTTTGTTGTTGTTGTTGTTGTTGTTGTTGTCTTATTGTGGATTCATTAGCATCTTAAGAACTGTGTTCCAAAGATGTTGCTACACCTTGGTTCTTACTTCATAGTTTTGTTTAAGAACCGTTCTTCCTCTATAGAGTCACGGGCTGGCCCACCTTTATGTGTACCACGATCCTCACCTTTTCTGATTAGAGGGCCTTGTGTAGAGTTCTTAATTGCTGGCTTTGCAGCTTTCTTTTTACGGAGGCCTTTTAATGAAGCTCGGAACTGCAATGAATTTATGAGTGAGAAGAAGATACCTGATGAGAATGGAGAGGAAGAGCCGAAGAGAAGAACATATGTGTTCTCAGTTTGCGAGAAGAAACTCCTAGTGTGAATGGTGAAGAGGAGAATAACATTGAATTCTCCGAGATGTCTGAATTCCGAAGAAGGTTTTCAATCAGGCAGAAATATGTAGGGTTTTGCTTATGGGCGTTTGGGGCTTTAATGAGTGAAAATTGATGTGCCCAACGGGCGCTAAATCTGAAGATAATAATGCCAGATATGAGCCTCAAAACCGACCACATGCATAGTGCTTCAGATTCCAATAAAGCCCTAGGGTGTGCGGGGCTTCCATGCCTCAACCATCAGAGGCATAAACTTCATTGGTTAGCGTGGATGCGTAGCCTTTAGTGTGAATTTCCTCTGCTTCGGATAGAGGCAAGCTGCAAAAAAGCCTTTTTAGTAAATAATTTATATCATGATGTTTGTTCGGTTCAAAAATTCCTATACTTTGGGGTTGTACCAGTTGGTCGTTCGGAATCGTGTATATCAAGGTCTATCTGAGTAAACAGTGGGCATATAATTTTGCTACCTTTTGTGGCACTATGTTCCCAGACTACTCATTTTATACAACCAAACTACTTCATCCCTTGTTGACATTAAATGATTGCTGCCTCGGATAGGGAAGATAAAGCAAAAATTGAAACTTGGTAATGGAAACATTTCAAGATTCATATGGTCAAAATAATACGAATTGCATAGGTATTCCGTTCATTTCAAAATAACTGTGGCTTTGGATAGAATTTTGTTTCGAAGTATCTGTCATTTTTCTTTATTTCATGAGGAATTAAATAGTTTCTTAGTTTTGCTCTTCTTTTAGTTATGTGACAGATCTCATTATTGAAAGGGTAATGTAATTAGTTTATACATATTATTGTACCTATTTAATAAGTTTCTTAATCTGTGAAAAAGTATAACTATAAAGGGCAGATATTTTGAAATGCAGGGAGTACTATACTTTTATATTTGCATATACGCTTCTTAGGTTTTCAACTACTTCTACTTTCTCTTTTGTTTGTCATCAACCGAATCATGTCCAGGTTCTGAAATATCAATTTGCGTAGCTAAATGGTGAAGCTGTGTTTGCAACTTTTGCATTGCACAGTGCACACTTTCAACCTCACTATTACTGTTGTTTCTACTATAATTTTTTTGTGGAATTTCACTGAAAAGCAACTTGAATGATTTGTTTTCATGGAAAACCTTTTAGCTAGCAACTTGCCCAATTGTGTAGTATAATCTCTTCTAATCCTTTGCACTTTTTTAATGGCCTTACCCTTTGTTTATTGTTTTTTTTTTAATTTTCCGGCATTCTCACCCAAAGATGAATGTTTCAGTTCAGGAAAATGTCAAATAATCCACTGGAGACTTGGTCACAAAGATGAATGCCAGCCACCGTCCAACCATAATCATGGTAGTGATGGTGAGGGAACTAATCATTTCAAGGCATTTAAGAAAGAGGAAAATGAAGGTTGTGCTGGAGGAATTGAACCCGAAGAGAAAAACTCTCCCGTATCAATTGATCAATCATTTCCAGAGCATATACACTCTAAATCCAGTATCTCTATGGAATCAAACACAGCGGATGTCTTGAAAGGAAAACATCTCACAGATGACAGATCTACAAACTCAGACCCTGAGTTCTCATCTCATATGTTTTCAACTTCCACCTCTCGTGAATCATTTTCGTCCACATCCATCAGTGATTCAAATGATTCTGGTGGTATTGACAAAGCTGCTGGCATTCGTTCTTTAAACACTGAGACTTCTCAAACCACCTCAGACCATCACAGGCCACAGTTTCTGGAGCAACCCACTGTGGTCAGTTCTATAAATGCTGTCTCAACATCTAGTGAATCTCCTTGCATAAATCTGGGGCCCTATGGAAGTACAAAATCAAATTATTCAAGCTCAAGGGCATCAACTGTTGATGGTTCTAGTAAATCTTCATTATTGGTGTCCTCTGTACCGTCTTCTGACTTTTGGAAAGAAATAGCTCGCTACAGCAGATCTAAAGTCAATGCAATGGAAGACGTTGTTGGTCATCCTGATTCTGAAGATGTTATCGCCTCCAACTTTTTAGATGCTCAGTTACTCCCACTTGGTTCCTCTAAAATGGCTAGAGCTACCACTGCTCTCAGTATGAACGAACCAAATGCAGAAGTCATTGATAATGTGGACATGCGGAGGTCTTCGTCATTGAGACCCAAATCACGTAATACTATGGAGAATGACATGTTGAAAACATCATCAAGCTATAAGGAAACTAGACATTCTCTGTCTGCTGCTTCCTGTGCTTTTCCAGTGAACCATCTAATGCAGAATGATACACTGAAAGCCAATAGTGCCCCAAAAACTTCTCTGAATGTTTCACATGCCCCAAAAGCCAGACAAGTTGAACATGTTCTTGCAAAACCTCCTCAAGTTTATCTATCTTCTACTGCTAATAGGCATGATTATCAAGGCGTAAAGCCTGTAAAGATTGATAGGGCACAAGTCAATTCTTGCGTATCAGGCCCAGGAGGTGATTCACAAAGTTCAAAGATTGGCCTGAAATCATCAATTTTGAAAGTCGTTGACCCATTCAAAGTTTCAAAGTCATCACAGCATAATGCCTTAGGAGCCTGGGGTGAAACAGCAGGAAGATACAATAATAAGGTTTAGCTTCATACTTTGCTTTGTGTTTTCATTTTGTATGCATTTGATATAGTGTTGGAGGATTTTACTGATTGCATAATCTTTGACAGGGCCTATTTCCATATGAGTTGTTTGTGAAGCTTTTTAATTCAAACAATATCGAATTACGTCCATTTGGCCTCACAAATTGTGGTAACAGGTATCTAAAACTTGCCATAAATAATTAATTCTTTGTTAATGATGCTTTATTCAGAATTTATTTGAAGTATTTTTAGGTCATGAACTAGCTTGATCAGGTATCATTTATATGATCCTGTAGACTTGTAGAGCATAAATTTATTTCATGGTTTTGATACGGTATGGGTGTTTCTATCAACCATCGCTTCTTATCTGCTTATGTGCTTCACCTCAGCTGCAAGTCTACAACTCTAAATATTCCGTTTATTATTACTCAAAAGTTTGACATCTGTATTGATGATATGTGGATGTATTTGCATGCTGCTTATATTTATTCCAGATCTTCTCCCATTATGCATGATTTGCTATACACATATGTTGTCTCAATTTCAACTCATTGCCAGTGACCTGCTAGTTACTTCAATGTGTTCATATTTTAACAATCCATAACTTTCTCTTAAGAGTCAGCCTTTCATTTAGTCTATTCAAAGTAGTGACCGGTCATTTCTTATTTAATATCTTGCAGCTGTTATGCGAACGCTGTCCTTCAGTGTTTGGCATTCACTCCACCCTTTACGGCTTATTTCCTTCAAGGATTCCATTCAAAAGGATGTGAGTTTGTAAATATGGAACAACACTTCTGAGTGATTGGTTATGTAATTTCATTCTATCATCTAATCATGCGTCTCATATTCTTGTATCACTTGCTTGTTCTCCCTCATCTTTGTTAGGTGCAATTCGTGCAAAGAAAGAGTGGTGTTTCACATGTGAATTCGAATCTCTAGTTCTGAATGCGAAGGGTGGAAGTTCTCCCCTCTCCCCAAGCCGGATAATTTCCCATTTGGAGAATATCGGAAGCAGTCTTGGGAATGGGAGAGAAGAAGATGCTCATGAATTTCTCAGGTAACCTCTCACTCAGAAAATCTCCACTTTCATTTGCTTATTACCATAAGGATATGTTTGGAGCCCGGAAAGTGTTAGGAAAGGGAAAAGTAACCAAGTAAAATGATTATTTCCTTATTGGTTTTACCTTGAAAAAAGTGAAGGAAATTCAAACTTGATAAGATCTTTTGAATTTTTTACATGTATTTAGATTTCCTAAAAACTTATGTAGTAGAAATTTATAAATTAGATAGATTTCTTACATTGCACCATTTTTTATTTTCACACAGATTTTTTAATAGTTCTAACTTTCAAAAGCGTCCACTATTTCCCTTCTTATTTGTCTTTCCCTAGCTTTTTCCGGATTCTAAACGAACCCTAGCGCTATGTTTGGTTGAGAAGAGAAACTGAGAACTGAGAAAGAAGAATGAAAGTGACCGAGAAGAAATTTCTAAGAAAGGGGTAGCTTTATGTGCTGCATGGTATGCAAGAAATAGAAGGGGATGGAGGGAGAGAAATGTGTAGAAGACAAAAAGTCCGTTAGTTATGTTGCTTGTTAAGTTTATAAGAGGGTGTAAAAGGAAAATGAAAAAATGAAGCTTTCCATATTCCACTATCTTTTCATCTAAGGGGAGAAAAAACAGATGGTGGTCCTGGTCTAGTTTTTTTTTCTATCTTCCCTATTTCTCCTCCAGGGAGAAGTTGAAAAATCCCCTGTTCTTCCCATTTTCTTTTTTACCTATTTCTTGTCTATCAAACATACCATAAATTTTTCTAACACTGGAATCAAATTTTAAATTTTAGGTATGTGATTGAGACCATGCAATCGATCTGCTTAAAGGAAGGTGTCCATGCACCAAGCACTTTGGAAGAGCAGACGAGTCTCATTGGCTTTACCTTTGGGGGCTTCCTCCGTTCGAAGGTAATCAGTGCTCTTCTTGAAGCATGCTGTGATTTTGAGCTATATAACCTAGAAAGGATCCAAGTTTGAACATTTTAATGTGCCCACATTTTCAATTATGGTTATAAACCCATGCTGGTCCCATAAGAGTTTGATCGGACCCACATGGCATTATTTTCACATGTGGTAATATGGGTAAATTAACATGGATTCTGTGACCCTCCCAATAAATCAATATTGCAATTTGCAGATTGAGTGCTTGCGTTGTGGAGGCAAATCTGAGAAACATGAAAGAATGATGGACCTTACGGTGGAGATTGATGGAGATATTGCAACCCTGGAAGGAGCTTTAAAACAATTTACGCACACTGAGGTTCTAGATGGTGAAAACAAGTACCACTGTACCAGGTATTTCCGGATGTCTTCTCAATGTATCTTCTATTGCCTTATATTCATAGAGGCATACATCTTTGTGTATCTTTTCATTGTAATCACTGTTCCATTTGTCTCGAGTTATTGATACACTACTTTGATGCCTGCTTTTACTAGTTGTTTGGTAGCCACTTTTTCCTCATCACATATAACCAAATACTAATATTGTTTGGTGGCGTGCAATGAATTGTTTAATAAATGGAAAATTTAGAGCCATGCATGTGTAATCTTTGGCAGAAGGTATGAAGTTGCTGATCATTAGCCTCACAGTGAAATATGAACCAAATACTAATATTGTTTGGTGGCGTGCAATGAATTGTTTAATATATGGAAAACTTAGAGCCATGCATGTGTAATCTTTGGCAGAAGGTATGTGAAGTTGCTGATCATTAGCCTCAGTGAAATATGAGTTTTTTTTCATAAATCAGCAATTTCAGCCAGTTTCATCCTTGTGAACCTCAGTCGTTAATATGCTTCCTTAGTTACAGTTCATTTTCCATCGCAAGTTTTTTGTAACTTATGTGATTTGAGGACTTACATCATACATCTAATTAGAATTTTATATTTATCAGATGCAAATCGTACGAGAAAGCCCGGAAGAAGTTGAAAATATTAGAGGCCCCTAATGTCCTTACCATTGCATTAAAGAGATTTCAGGCAATATACTTTAGTACCATAAATGAGCTTTCCCTATTAATACTTTTCTTTGCTCTCACTGCTCAATCATTCTTTTTTCTTTCTTTTGCAGTCAGGTAAATATGGGAAGCTTAACAAAATGATTACATTTCCTGAGATTTTGAATCTGGCCTCGTACATGAGTGGTACAAGCGATAAATCACCGATTTATAGGCTTTATGGAGTTATTGTACACTTGGATGTTATGAATGCTGCCTTTTCCGGTCACTATGTATGCTATGTCAAGAATTTTCAGAATAAGTGGTTCAAAGTTGATGACAGCACGGTATGTTTTTATAATTTTATCTCATTCGAAATATCAACAATAGGCTCTCATTGGATCCTAGAAAATGCTAGGGAAGATAGAAGGATGGAAATATGGAGGAGATTTGAAAGAACACAAATCAGGGGAGAATAAAAACATAGGCTAAAACTCTATAAATTTATTTTGGATATTGGTTGATAGTGGATACCTTCATGCACCGGTTTAGGTGCTGCTGTGAGGTCACAGGCTCAAATCTTGAGAGCGGCCTCTTGTCAAAACTTGACAGGGGGGAAGCTTGCCCCTTACACCCTCGTGGAGGGAGTCTCCCGCGGATCCTGCCCTGGAGGGATGCCTTCGTGCACTGGGCTGCCTTTTTTATTCGTTGATAGTGGATACTCTTGTTTATTCATGTCTATTATATGAAAATTAAAAAATCTTAACCTATGGAAATTTAAATAAAATTAATCATATTTCATTTTCATTAGCATTTTCCAAGGATTAACCGAACACTAGAAAACAAGTTTCCTTGGCATATTTATTTCCTTTCCTGGCATTTTCCGTAATCCGAACATACCTTTTAGTGAATTGTTTCCTCAAATTCACTTGAAACAACTATTCATGTGGTTTACTTCTCTGGCTCCTCCTATTAGGTGAAACCTGTAGAACTAGAGCGTGTCCTGTCAAAAGGAGCATACATGCTTCTGTACTCAAGGTAAGTAATTAAACTTGCCCTATGTTGAAGAAGGCTCTAATGGAGGGATGCATAGTATATAACCTGTACTTCATTTATAGGTGCTCTCCGCGGGCCCCGAGGTTGATAAGGAATTCAACAGTTTCTCATGATGCTCGGGCACAGAAGCCTTTGCCCTGTAAATCGAGTTCTCATAGAAATTCACTGGATTACTCGTCAAATGGCCAGGGATGTAAACAATGCTTGAATTCTTCGCGAACGGGACCCTGGCCGAATCAAACAGTAATGACAGAGGACTCGTCGAGCGACAACTCGTCATCGCTCTTTTCTGAAGGCGGCTCTTATAGCACTGACAGCAGCAACCGGGATTCCACTGAGGATTTTGTGGACCAGTTGTTTGGTGGCGATCCCGGCTATGGGTGGAGGAACTCTACAGATTCCGAAACGTCCTCTTCTTCGTCATCTCCTTTTTCCAGGCACTCACCCCTTGCTGACATGGACCGTTACGCTTCTTCTGGATATCCCGAGGCAAGGAGTGGGTACATAGACTCTTCAACTGATCATCAGCCGCAGGGGTTTTGGAGAGGGCCATCGTCAGAGCAGAATACAACAGCCAAACATTGTAGCAAGAGCTTAGGTGCCAGTAGAAGCAGTGGCAGTAAAATAGGATCTGATAAAGCTTATGGAAACATGAAATGTAGATGAGGTAAATGTCAACCCTACCCTAGTCTGAACTATCTATCATATATGATTATTAAGTTTTGTCTGTATTGTAGATGGCAAGTAAATAAACCCTTTATGAGCTGTAGAGTTTGGGGTTAAGAGTTTGGGCGTATTTCCTGGGGCACCCCTAGTGAGAAACGTGCCAGAGCCATGTTTTTTGTCTCCCTTCCCCCCATTTGTAATCCTAGGGTTTAACATAAATACTCCGTATATAATTTATTAATATACATGTATCCTTAACTTGAGTATGAAATGTGGGTGTTCTTCCCATTTCCAAATGTAACTGCGGGGTTTGTTTAATTTTGGGGTGTCTATTGCATTTAAGAGCATCATTTAAAACTAGAGGCGTGTACAGTTTCTTAAAATGAAGTAACCGGAACTGATAGCCCTGAGTAAGGATGGCAATGGGGGCGGGGGCCCGTGGGGAACCGCCCCGTGGGGGGGAGTTGGGGCGGGTGGTGGGGTGGCGCGGGTGGTGAGGTGGGGGAGATATTTTCTCCCCGCAAAAATATGGGGCGGGTGATGGGTTATGCACCCCCCGCACCGTCCCTGCCCCGTCCCCCGTAATAATTAATAATAATAATCTCAATAATAATACTAATAATAGTAGTAATACTAATACAAAGTAATTAAAATAGCATGGTGGTCCGGTGGGTTTAGTGGTTTCCTATCTAATGGATTGTGCGTAATGGATCTATCTAATTCTTGTTTAATAACTAAGCTATCTTGTAAAATTGCTTATCAAAATCATAAAGTAAAATGATTTTTTTAGAGATAAAATAAAATGAATTTGGGAAAGTTATAAAGTGATATTAGCTTAAACGCCTCAGGCACGGTGTGAAAGTTTTTTCCTTTACTATTATAATGCATTAATTCTTTTCTTTTGAATGTCATCTTTATGATTGTAGTTAGGGCTCTTAAAATTTGGTGATCATATGTCGTCCTAGATGCCATCAAATGACCATGATTGATTGAATGCAGGGTTTAAGAAAATATTATAGAGCTAATCAATGCTAATTTAGAGTTTGATAAAAATTACTAATTTAGAACGCGTATAATGTGTTCTAGATTTGAAATGGGATGTAAGATTACATTGACACTTAAAAAGTAAAAAAAAAAATTGGCTACTAGAAGTGTTGTTAAATTTTTGAAAAATTGTCCCCCGAGTCTAAAATGATGTTAATTTTTGACGAGTACTTCCCCGTTGGGTACCCGTGGGTCTAGCGGGTCGGGGCGGGGGATGGGGCGGGTCGAATAGTAGTGGGGGATGGGGCGGGGGTGGGGGCGATTTTTTAGACACGGGGCGGGGGATGGGGGAGTGAACCCCCGCCCCAACCCCGCCCCATTGCCATCCCTAGCCCTGAGCCCTGAGAGTCGGTGCAGCTGCATGACCCGAATGAGATTTGCAAAAAAATAGGCCAAATTCAGTCCCTAATTAAGCGAGGTGTCCCCGATATGGATTTTGGAGGATTTAATGGAGATTAGAATTCCGTTAGAATTTAGGTGTCCCTGATAAATAAGGATGTTCTCAAACATTTCGTGAATTTCTATTACGTAGTATTACTCAATGTTCTAAAAGGTGTTAGGCGGTAGTCAGGCGTCAGCTCAGCGGCTAGGCGGGTGCTTAATCGGGGACTAGTCGGAGACAAAGAAATCACATTTTTGTCTATATTTTCGCATAAATGTGATGAGTAATATTGTATTTTTGTGTATAAATTATACATATATAATAACAAACATGAATGATAGAATTACCACATTTAATCATATGTACTATACGATAACTAATCACTTAACTTCATTATGTTATAAATATAAATAATGATGAAATTTAGGTATATATAGAAACATACTCCGGGTATATAGTTTTATTTTAATTTACAACTTCATTTCTTTTTATCCATGGCTAAAGCTAAAGTACGTATATCGCTTAGAAAACTAAAACTAAAAAGTAAAGTAATGTTTGGTGAATCTCGACGGCCTAGGCGGCTGATTAGGCGCTCTAGGCAGGCAACTAGGCGGCATAGGTGGTCGACTAATTCACCTAGACTGTTAACCAATTAGTCGGAGCGCCTAGACGAAAATCGGGGCGCCCGACTACCACCTAGTGCCTAGGCGGAGACTAGTCTGACGCCTAGAACAATTTTTAGAACAGAGATATTACTTATTGGGTTGGATGAGAGTATAACTTTAGAGAGAGCAAAGTGGCGGGCAGGTATTCGTGTGGATGAGTAATTTCTTATTATCTTTTCCTCTCATCTTTTTTTCTTCTTGTTTTTTTGTATCCTTTTATCCTTATACGTAGTATATATTAACTTTATTTTTATCCTTTCTATTTTATCATTTTTAGGTATATTTATCTCTTTTTGTACTATTTTTTATAATAGCTTATCTTTTTTATATTTATTTTCTTTCTTTTCCTTTTGATGGTGATTTCATGTATGGATTCATGTTAGCCGACCCCAATATCTTTTGGGACTAAGGCTTGGATGTTGTTGTAGTATTACTTATTGGGAAAAATAAATAAAATACACTAAACTTTTCCTACGTGTGAGTTCCCTACCTTATACTTGTTGCACCTCCAATTATTTGAATTTGTAATACCCATATCCTATCTTTTAGTAACAAGTAATATTTCTGAATTTAATGTTTATTGACACAATCAGGTACTCCCTTCGTCCTTTCGTCCCATTTTATCTCTCCTACTTCCCCTTTTGGTTTGTCTCAAAATAAGTGTCTCATTTTCTCTTTTGAAAAGAAATATGTTGCCTACAACATTTCACTTGTTATACTTAAATCTCAATCACAACTTTTACTTTTTCAACCATTTTTTTAATAATTGTGCCAAGTCAAAGTGAGACACATAAAATTGAACTGAGGTAGTATTATATATTCAAATAGAAAACAAGAAGGCCACTGAAAAATTATGCCAACTCAAATGTCCTTTGGATCTTTAGAAATAATAAGATTACATGCATCTAAAATTTAAGAGTTAATGCTTTGTGTACACACCGTATTACTCATTTGCTTAGACACCCAAGTGTAATTGTCTGCGATCCTGAATTGTCTGTACACATATAATTACACTTGGGTGTGTGAGCTAGGGGTGGACCGGTTCCGGGCCGGGCCCGGTTCGGGCCTTGAACCGGCCGGGCCTCGGTTCAAGGTAGGGGAGGCCCGGAACCGGCCCGGGTTACCCCGGTTCGGGCCGGGCCGGGCCCGGTTCGGTTCTATATAATTTTTTTTTGGGTTATCCTAATCAACCCCCCCATCCCCAAACCACCTCAAATGGCCCAAAATACCCAATCCAACCCAAAAATTTAAAAAAAAATTCAAAAAAAAAAAATTAAATTCGGCCCGGAGCGGGCCCGGACCGGCCGGACCGGTTCACCAAAATGAAGGCCCGAGCCCGGAACCGGTAGCCACCGGGCCGGGTCGACCCAAACCGCCCATGGGCCGGGCCGCCGGGCCGGTTCAAACAGTGACCGGGCCGGTCCGGTTCCGGTTCGGGCCGCCCGGCCCGAGTCCAACCCTAGTGTGAGTCAGTGTGTAACTCGGTATGTCCGTACACGAAGCAAAACTTCAAATTAAAATAGATGGAGGTATATTTTTAAACAAGACAAGTATGGGGTGATAAACTCACACCTAGGGAAAGTTCATGGTATTTTATTTTATTTTCCCTTACTTATTTGGATGGATTTTGGTGGCACCCTCGTATTTCAAGAATGACGTAATTCAGACATAAGTGCCTATTTATACTAACAACTGAGATTTAGGCCAAACGGGCCTAATACACACGCACATGGTTGTGCACGAAGTGTGCGTCTTTCCTTCGTCGTGATGCGCACAAAGGTCGTGTGCGCGCCTTGCGCGGTATCATGAACGCGCCGTCTCTGCAAATGTTCTATGGTGACACGGTGGTTAGCACGCACTGCGGATCGGCCGTGCGTACACACCTGAGCCATGAAAATCAAAGTCAATAAATTGTCAATTTCACTATTTCAAGCTTTCGGCAGTTCAAACATTACGTGAATACCGCTTTTAGTAAGTACTAGAACAAATCCAATTCCAAACGGTCCGATTTCCGCAACTCAATACTAATTTGTTTAGGAAAACTGTCGAATAAACTCTCAAATAGCACATGATAGAAGTAATTAGGAAGCTAAACCCAAAAACACCGATGTGCCAGTTTCGCTTACTTGGTGATACACTAGTGAAATATAACACCATCTTCTTCCTCCAATCCGTCCACCGATAAAGTTCAGAATTCTTTGCTCTAGTTTGAGATTCTTTTTAGTTGACCACAAGTATTCATTTTCAGAAACGCCACAACGAAGTCAATTAAAAATTTAACAACACCAGCATGAGAACATGACTTTGCCTTCATCTGCTTCATTAAATCTTCAAGCAAACCTTGGGGGTACCATTATTGGAATAAACACTTGTTATGAATTTCAATGCTCCCCATGACATTGACAACTACAAATAAATAATATGGTCTTAATTGTTTTCATATCTTAAGAGAAAAAATTACGATAACGAAAGGATATGTAAACAGGCTGGATTTCGTCTAATACACAAAAAACATGCATTTCTTTTCGTATGTATGTGATGATTCTCTTCTTTTGCATCAAGGTATCACCTATTCCCTTCCGCGTTCTCTCCCTTTAGAATGCATTTAATTAATAAATAAAACTATAGTGTATTTGTGAAGGAGATTTTTGGTAATGCTGTGAGCTAACTTGATTCGAAGTAATAAAAGGCTTAGATAAATGGAAGCAAGAGACATGGTCACCATCTTTTGTTTTTGTCTCTTTATTTAACCTTTTTCACCAGAAGGTGATATGTAAGTGTTTTCTTAACTGGATAAATATAGGTACAACATATGATCTAATATGTTATGAGGATCCATAAAAACGAAAAGATCAACACCACACGCATTAACGGGAAGAGAAAAGACTATGTGGGCGCGAAAATAGTTAATATAAGGAACTTCGCAACTGGCTTTGAAGTTTGAACGTTCTTTGGGCTTCCTTGGGAGTTGGTATGGGGTGTTTCTGCAATTCTGCTTTTCCTTCTATTTGAAACTTCCAAATTTCCAATGTATCCATTTTTTTTGTTACAAGTTACAACCAATGTATCCATTTAATCCCCCTTATCATTTTTTCATTTTTTTTTGGAAAAAAGGTCAAATAAGCTTATAGTATTTTCAAATCCGTCACTTATGTCCTTGTACTAAAAAAAGTACTCCGTATCACGTATGTTTACTTTTAAAATTAAATCAATCAAGCCATTTGACCTGCTATAGTAGGTCATTCTAAAAAAATTAAAATAAAAAATAAAAAAAGCAGATAACTGAAAAAAATAAAGTGAAAATAAAAAATAAAAAATGTAAAAAACTTTTTAAATTGATGTAGAATATAAAAATATTTTTAAACATTAAAAAATATTAACTTTGATATTTAAAATCTGCTACAGGTCAAAAACTGATTAAATGGTCAAATTGATCAATTTTGTAAAGTATGCGTACTTATAACATACTTTTTAGTATTGGGCCCTAAGTAACGGATTGAAAATAGTAGAAGGATTTATTTGATCATTTTTCCTTCTTCTTTGGTTATCCAAAAAACTTTTTCATTTTCTCATTAATTTGCAGTTCTTATTATATATTTCTCTCCTCTTTGTACAAATCAGTAATCACCATTGCAAAACTTTTCTTGTGTTATTCTCAATGTCAATCAAACTTATCAAATTTATTAGGGAAAAATATTATTAGCCCCTGAGGTTATATCATAATTACTAATGCAACCTTGCATTTTAAAAATTCAATTAGTTGCTCCCTAAGTTTGGATCATTCTCACTATATACCCCTTGACATTAATATTTGCTAATTAAATTTAATATACCTCTTAAATTCAATGAAAGTTGTATATAAATTTAATTTTTAAAATATAGTACAATTTATTATCATAATTATAAGTCATTGTTGATGATCGTTTATTTTTCTACTTAACTACTGGATCGTAGAGTAACTATTAATGAGAGTAATTAAGAGAAAGACTCACGAGTAATATCCATGAGATACATAAAAAGAATTGTTTATAGAATGTGTTATCAAAATTTTATGCACTTCTTCATTATGAATATAAAATTCTTATTTGTAATTTATTCGGTTGAATTAATGTCAATGACATTTCTTTTGTGTGTAGCAAAGAAGAAATACCAAGATTTTTTTATCTATCCATGACCTAAAAGATAGGTTTCGTATCAATAAGGGACCTAAAAGATAAAGTGTGTAATGATTTTGATTATTTCAATTATTCCATGATCTAAATAATTGAAAGCTATCAATTTAAGACCTAAAATATCATAGCTTTTAATTTATTTAAAAAAATTATTATCTCTGTTACTAATTTGTGATGATTTTATCTTCACAAAAAAATTTTGACTGTAAAAAGCTTATTAGTCTTACAAAATTAAATGATATTTAATTTTTTAAATTAAAATTTTAAAAATTCATGATATTTTTATATCTAACTGGTTCGTATTTTTCTTAATTACTCTCAATAATATTTATTCCACGATGAAGTAGCTAAGTAGAAAAATAACGAGCAACTACAATGACCTATAATGATGATACTAATTTGTGTTTTACATTAATAATTAATTTTATAGACAATTTTTATTGAATTTAAGAAAATTTTTAAATTTAAATTTAACAAATATTAACGTGAGAGGGAAAAGAATAAGAATGATCCAAACTCAAGGGGTAACTAGTTGATTTTTGAAAATATAAGGTTGCATAAATAATTATGACATAACCTCAGGAGGTTAATAGTAAATTTCCCAATTTATTAAGTATAGAGGGCGTACTAAATAGTCCAACTCACCTCACTAGTACTGCTTCTCTCTCACCTCAATGGGACTTTCTCCCTCTAATGAGCATCTCAATGAAGTTGCAATGAAGTTCAAATTACATCGCAATTTAAAAAGTTGCATTGGAGAATTTAAAAGCATCTCCGATGCAAAACCCAACTAGTTATTAATGGTGATCTTCGCAATAAACCTCATGTGTGGATCGGCCTACGTTTTGCTACTCTCCACCAATATTCTCTAATCAACTCAAGTTACCCTATTAATTTAGATTGTTTCATTATTCTTTCTCAATTCACAACTAAAGTTTTATAAATCTAAAACAAATAATTGTACTTTTATTTGCCAATTCTATAACTGTTATTCGAGCTCTAGCTTATATAATTCAGCTCGTATGATTTGTATTTTTTATACCCAATAAAGTTCATCATATTCCACAAATTACATAAAAATATACTACACTTACGTATAATTCATTTACAGCAAATTTATAACTTTTCTGTCAGTGAATAATATACACAATACACAAACATATATCATACTTTTACGGTTACATACTTTTCACATATTGTTTACAATACTTTGTACAATCATTTACACCAATAATATAGGTTTTGTATAAAAAGAGTACTACACATAGGATGTTTTTACTAAGACTGTAATTTGCCGGTCTGGTCTGCTCTGATATGGTCTGGTCTGATATGATTTCTTTGTATTTATATAACTATCCAAGTCTGGTGTGGGACAGATTACAGTCCAAGTAAAAACATTCATGGTATATATCATTTACAATATAATGCGTCTCAAACTATTTCGAGACTAATAAGGCTTTAATATTATTGTTGTATATACATTGTTTATTTTAATATCTCTTGCACATTTTAGTAAGGGGTGGAGAAGGCCCCCGGAAGAAAAAGATTGTGATGTAAATAAATATGTATGGAGTATAAATATATATAAGTAGTAATTAAAGAGAATATAGTGAAAATTTAAATTTTGGCCCCCGCTTTATAAATTCCTTAAGCCCGGTCCGGTCCCCGTTACCTACCATTCCTGGCCCCGCCATTGCATTTTACACAGGTATTATATAAGTTAAAATAACATTTGTTACACTAAACATTTTTGTACACATTCTTAGACAAAACTTACCTATATTCATGGGCGGAGCCAAGGGAGGGTCAGGGTGGACAGCCGACCCCGCTGAAAATTTGAGAGTATAGAGCTCTGGAATATCTTTGATTTGATATATTATGGCTCCCGTAACTCATTACAAGTAAAAAGTTATGACTTTTGGAAAATCAGCACTTTCTAAACGTAAAATCAGCAAAATTTAAAGCGTAATATTGATTATTTTCCCAAATGATACATTCCATTTGGACATTGTCTAAAAACAATCTACCATTTCATTTTGTACAAAATTGATTTTCGACCCCCCTGAGCCATTTTTCTGGCTCCACCATTGCCTATATGTTGGATGAATTCGTCGTCGGAACCTGCAAAACAATGTTAGAAAAAAAAAACAGCTCGAGACGCGTTAGACGCTGTTCTAAAGAAAGTATTTCCGATGGCCGGAAATCTTTCACCAGGATATAACGAGCTCTTCGACGGATCGCCGGACACAGAACTACGAGGATAGAAAAATGATTTTGTAATCCAACAGTGTTTAAACGATAGACATGTAAAAGGCTTAGTAAAAATATATGGACGTGTGTTTTGTTAAGAAATGTTTATGGGAGAAGATAAAACTTGGTTTATAGCAACTGGATTTTGAACTTTCGTATATAGAAGGAAGCCAAAGTCTTACGTTTTGGAATACCACTATCTGCCCATTTTATACGAAGTATAATGATAATGAAAATTAATCACTTGGAGTTTGTTGTGGATCCATATTTGTAGGAGTGAAAAATGCTCAACGAAGTTTACTTGGTCAGCCAACAACACGTTTATAAACAATTCCGTAAAGCACAAACCCACTCACCCAAACAAAATAATTATCCACTCGGCTATATTTGTTGAAAATCATAAACTAATTGATTTAAAGTCAAAATTGTATTTGAAATACAAATTAATTTTCCAACTAGGGGTGGGCAAAAATACCGAACCGGCATGATACCGAACCGGACCGGTATGGTACCGGACCGATAAACGGGGTTGGAAACGGATCTCAAAATTTTTTGTCCCGAACCGGACCGAACCGGTTCCAAACAATGTCATGACCGGTTCTCATAAAATGAGAACCGGTACCGGACCGAAGTATGGTTTATTAAATTTGTACTACTATAGTTTATCTAAAATATATTAATTACCTCATCCGTCCCAAATTGATTTGCAAAGCCAACATTTTTTTGTCAAAGTTAATGTTAAGTTCTTGAATTTAATGCAATTTTTAATAATTAAATGTTACATATTTAGAAGCCACACTAAAATCTCTCTAAAGTTGCAAAATCAAAATTAAAATATACGAAGTACGGAGTAGTTTTTTTGAAAGGCCAAATTAGAATATAATTAAAAAGTGAAATTCTAATTAAGCGAATAAAAAGAAATTGTTTGACCAAAAAAGATTGACTTTGCAAATCAATTTGGAACGAAGGTAGTATGATATATGAAAATTGATAAATTGTGTGGATATTTTGGAGGATGGCTAAACTTTAATTTTTTTCTTAAACACCTGGAAAAAGTGGCATTGTTTGGTATTGGTATGGCATGGTACCGTCCCGTTTGAAAATGGACTGTACCGAACGGGTTTGGGTCTAAGACCGAACCGTACCGAACCGTTTCAATAGTACCGGTACGGGTACGGGTTCGGCCAAATATTGGACCGGACCGGAGCGTGCCCACCCCTATTTCCAACACTATATTCATACCGTTTCTGAGAGTACTGAGTACCGTGCGTGTGTATGGTCTGTCCATTCCACGATATGGCAACGGGTGATATCTTTTGGAGCAAATCTGAACTATTATTCACAAATCGGGTATATTATACGTAGTATATTGTTCGTATGCTAAACAAGATAAAAAAAAGTAAACTATAGTAATTAGCAATCCATTCGAATCCCTATATTAGTGCAAAATATTAGATTATATACAACCTAATCAAATAAGAGATGAGATTACTTGCTATATGACTTATATCCATTTAGAGCATCTACCATCTAAGTGCAACGGTGTTCTTTAAACGGTCTTCTTTGTTTTCGACATATTTATCCATAATGTCAATGGTAGTGTTTAGACATGGACATTATTAATAACAAGGCAATTAAAAACATAGACTGTCGTGTCATCAAGATCAAGGTTATTAAATACATATAGAAAAGACATCTACTAGATTATATTAGTTCATACCATACCAAATCAAGTCGGATTTAAACAAATCAAAGCAAACATTATTGTACAGATTACAAACAATAATGTTTTTACAAATAGGAATAACACTTAATTTGTAACAACTCGAGAAGGAAAGCGAGCCAAAGCAAAGTCATGGGGCCCAAACTTATCACACCACTTTTATCTTTTTAAGAGCTAAAATTAAAGTTAAAACACTTTTTCTTTTATGCAAAAGCAATTAAATACTATTTAAAGATTGTGTTCATAAACTGGGATGAAGGCATAAACTTTGCGCTCTCAATATCAACCATAAAAATTCATTTTCTATAATCACATCACCTTCCTTTGTATCAATGTTAGAGGAATAGAAGTACTACCTTCATCCCATTTTATGTGTCTCATATGGTTTTGACACTACTTTTAACAAAGTGGTTGAAAAGGTAAAAGTTGTGGTTGCTGAGATTTGAGTATAATAAAGTGAAATGTTGTGAACCACATATTTCTTTCCAAAAAGGGAAATGTGACATTTATTTTAGGACAATTCTAAAAAGAAAATAAGACAAGTAAAATGATAGAGGGAGTAGTAATTAATAGGAGGACAACAGCATGTGGAAAGTTTTTTTCAAGCCGGACGTGTGGATAAGGATAGAAGAGATCAGTTTGATTCACTTGGATCTCCAAATTCAAGAACTTTAATGATCGAAGATCGGGTTAACTAGTGCTAGTTCAGATTTTATACACCTACAAGCTCTAGTTCTAGACTCCATAATGGATGATTATAAATACAAAAACTATGCATTTTAAAAGAGAAACATAACCGTGACTGCAATTTTCATATTTCAGCCCATGTGGAGAGATCAACCAACTGAAATTATATCGTCTTTGTACCGGTACAAATTGTACCGGTATTCATTTCTTAAACGGATTTGAGTAAAGCTTTGGACTGTAAACAGAGACGAACCTGTTCCAACTTCCAACCTCGAATGAGACCTAATAGGCCTAACTTAGGTTGTTTTGTTTTGAACTAAAATTTATCTGGTCTGTTTGGTAAATGTCTGATCTCTATGCATTTTATAACTATCGTGGTTTGGTCTTATCTGATCTGAACTGGTCTGGGACTAAAACCAGTCTAAAAGAAAACGTCTTTAACCTTTAATGTCCGACATAGAGCCGTCAAGATGGGCTGAAATCCACGGGCTAGCCCGTTTCAACCCATTAATTAATGAATTAGGGTTATCATTTTTTTGACCCGATTAACTCGCGGGTTTCGTGGGCCAACTCACATGGGTTGTGGGTTAAATGGGTTAGCCCACACGGGTTGCAGGTTGGCCCGTGGGCCAAAATCAAAATGTATAGTTTTGACTTTCGTAATCTTCAATATTTGTTCTTTAAAACTAAAATTATGATAATTACAAATGTATACTTACCATTTTACAACTATAGCAAAATAATAGTTATTTCTATAATAATTATTCAAATCAAATACATATTTCATGTAAAATTGAATATAATTTTTTGCAATTAGTTGTCATAGTTTACAAATAATCACTCAAAAGATTTAAGTAGATCTTTACTTTTATGCAATGAGTATTTTTATTAGATACCATATTATAATTTTAAAATTCTCATATAATTAGTATTTAAAAATTTAACAACAACAATTGTTCTAAAACTCGCCAGGCGCAAAAAAAAAAAAAACTCGCTAGGTGCAAGTCGGGCGATTGAGGGGCGCCTAGACCGATTAGTCCTCTATGAACAGTTAGGGCCGATAAGGCGGACTAGACCTGTAAAGTGTGATATTGAGCCAAATCAATAAAGGAGCTCAATCATGCTTAGGTCACATCAACACATTCCCTAGGCATATAAATATTGCCTTTAAGGGAATGTGTAGCAAGACTTTCAGATATTCACCCATACATTTTGTCTAGTGAGAGAGAGAGCCGCACTTTGTATTTCTCGATACCCTGCTCTATAATTAATAACTACACAAATACAAAGATATATAACTAGATTGGACACCATAAAATATTCCCAACAAGACCGATTAAATCGGTCGAATTAGGCCTGTTTTTAGATGAGTGACGACAACTAGCAAGTATTGAGTTTTTAGGATGTTAAATTCTTATATTTTCTTTATAATGACAACCAATAAAATATATAATCTAGGTTAATTATTTTTAAATAATTTTATAATATACTCCGTATATTTTATACATTGGCCCATAGGTCGGGCGGTTTAACCCACATGTTAGGTGAGTTCAGTTAGGATTGTAAAAATTATAGCACGCCATTAAACGAGTTGGGCCGACCCAACCCAGATAAAGCTTAACCCGTCTCGGGTTGGGTCAGGTTGGGCCAGGTTGGCCCATTTGACAGATCTAATCCGACACTAAAAATTGTTTAGACTTGCCTGAAATGTTATGCTACCTCTATCTCAAAATCAAGTTCTCATTGACTATTCATATTCTATTTAAAACTCTATTTTAATCTTTAAATCTATATATTAAACTCCTGTCATATTGGATATTTTATAAAATAGTACTACGATTAGAGTACAATATAAAGTTTCTAAAGATGTAAATTTTCATTATATATGTATAGTTATTGAAATACGATTAGAGAAGAGTTGGCGTTATCGTTAGTTAAATTAAACATCATCATTAGCTAAAATACCAACTTCATTTTGAGAAAAATAGAGTTCCAAATTAAGTAGCCATAAGTAGTTGAGTAGTTCAATGACGTCTAATATTCTCTTTTATTTACTTAAATACTTAATCAACTTAAATAATGTCATATTAATTTAATCTTTTGACTTGTGTCTCCAATGGCGTTGCTTATGGTTTGTTAAAAAAAAAAACTTTTTAGCTTCTTCTTCAACCTAGCAATATAATCTTATCTACCGGTATGAAGTCCAAGTATAACCTTCACCTATGAATTCAGAGTTTAACGAGAGCAGATACGGACATATATATGACATATCAATAGAATACAAAAGTACTAATCCTCTATGATTGTCTCCCGCTGCTGCCTACATGAACCCTTGGGCCTTGGATGATTAGAGCTTTGGGTAATTGCGTCAGTTCACCGTTTGTCTAAATATCTTACGGTGCTGAGGTTGAGACCAATGGCCAGTGCCATGTTACATAGAAGTGGGCATAAAAAACCATAACCGATCGATTAACTGAAAAAACGGGTTCGGGCCGGGCTCGGGCCGGACTTTTTATAAATTTTTTGCCCATCATGTGTGGGCGGGCCCGGCCCGCAAAAACGGGCCTAACTCCATGTCCATACCCGCCCGTAAGAGCGGGCCGGGTAGTCCATCGGGCCTCCCAGCCCGGAAATACTTTAAATTTTTCTAAATTATATAATTTTTTTAATACTTCAAAAATAATATGACAACATTTAAAAAATTGTTAATACGCTTATAATATTTATAGGCCTTTCACCACATACAAAAATAATACTTACATAAAAATAATAATGAGAAACTATATCTAAAATATAAATTTCAAGCAAAAAGTATTATCTTTAAGCACAAAAATAGATACTATATTAGTTGGGCTAGTTGTTAAGAACTAAAAACTTAAATTTACATATAATAAACTATAAATATGTATAAAGGTAAATTATATTAGCAAATATAAATATACATGTGTACATGTAAATAAATAAATGAATAAGTGTGTATATATATATATATATATATATATATATATATATATATATATATATAGAAAAGATCCTGTCCAGACGTCCGGACAGGAGCCGCCGTCCGGCCGGCGGCGTTTGGCCGCCTTCCCGGTGGAATTTTTTGATGAAATTTTTATGGCATGTTCTCCATCAAGTCTAGTTTATCCACAAAAAAATTCAGCCAAAAACTCAATCGGGAAGGTCGTCAAATGATTTTTGCAAGTTAACTGGTCCGGAATATGTATTTTCCGGACCAGTTAACTTGCAAAAATCATTTGACGACCTTCCCGATTGAGTTTTTGGCTGAATTTTTTTGTGGATAAACTAGACTTGATGGAGAACATGCCATAAAAATTTCATCAAAAAAATCCACCGGGAAGGCGGCCAAACGCCGCCGGCCGGACGGCGGCTCCTGTCCGGACGTCTGGACAGGAGCATTCCGCTATATATATATATATATATATATATATATATATAGACAACTTTTCATGTCCAGCCGGCCTGACGGGAACCGCCGTCCGGCCGAGGGCATTTCGGGCACTTCCCGATGGAATTTTTTGATGAATTTTTTTTAGCATGTTCTTCATGAAGTCTAGTTTATCCATACCAAATTTCAGCTCAAAATTCGATCGGGAAGGTCGTCAAATGATTTTTTCAAGTTAACTGGTCCGGAAACTACATATTCCGGACCAGTTAACTTGCAAAAATCATTTGACAACCTTCCCGATCGAATTTTGAGCTGAAATTTGGTATGGACAAACTAGACTTGACGAGGAACATGCTCAAAAAATTTCATCAAAAAATTCCACCAGGAAGGTGCCCAAACGGGCTCGGCCGGACGGGGCAGCCCGTCAGGCCGGCCTGACATGAAGAGCACTCTATATATATATATATATATATATATATATATATATATACACACACCCTAAATGTAGCGGGCCGGGCTTATCGGCCCGAACGGGCCTACACCCTAACCCAAGCCCGTCCATATGTTATTGCGGGCCGGGCTCGGGCCGGCCCGGTGGGTAAATATATATGTCCAAGCCCGCCCATTTGTGCGGGCGGGCCGGCCCGGTTTTGTACAGGTCTAGGTAAAACCCCAACCATGATCATAGTTGATTGATTATATTTCTTCACACATTATTTAATTATTATATTCTCATGATCTCATCACAGAGTGCTAAGATGCGATGCCCCTAACGCGCATTATTATATCACCTGCAAAGTGGTGTGAAATATATGCCCCTAGCCTGCCGACAAAACCATTTAGACTAGTTGCAATTGGGTGAAAATTGGTTATGTGACGTTTTCACCCCATATGATGTACTACGTATTATATTGATGTACAACCATGTTAGAGATATTTTCATTATATTGTGATCAATGTTTCTTAGCTATTTATATTTAGCATCTTAATTTAATAGATTAGCTAGAATAATGAATAGGCCTTTTAAGGCAATTTTGTAATAAAGGTTTTATACCTTTTTAGGTATGGGCCTCCTAGGAAAAGGAGCCCAAATGATTGTAAAACCTACCTTTCCCGTCAGGCTATATATATGCCTTAAGGGAAAGGCTAGGTTAAGCTTTTCGTAACATTCTGTGCCGCAGTGCCTATATCGGTGATAGAAGTTTTACGCTAAATTGTTCATCATTCTGTAAACTTCTTTATCACATCAATGGAAAGCTTCATTCCCAGATCTATCTTCCATACATACATTTTATAGATTAGAAAACAGGGACCTAACATCTGGTATCAGAGCCGGAGCTGATCGATCGATTGAAGGCTGAAAAAGCTTCTGCGCGATTCTTCATCCGCGAAGATTTTGCACTTGAGCGATCTTTGGGTCTATTTTTGTTGTTGTTTTTGCAGGAAATGGCTTGAAGGAATAAGTTTCTACTGTTGCTAGGATCATTCCTGGAGAAAATCTCGATCTGAAAGGTGACGTACAGGTGAAGCTGAAGTTGAGCGATTCTGCTGTTTCGCGCAACTCGCTAGAAGAGAAGGAAGGAACACGCAACTCCACTCCTGCGCGATTTCTAGAATCACGCAACATCTCCTGCGCAATCCTCACGTTCGCGCAATCCTCCCTGCGCAATTTTGTCCTTGCGAGATTTGGCAGGTTGAGCGATCTTTGAACTTGAGCGATTCTCTTGTTGCGCGATTTCTAAGCTGAGCGATTTTGGAGTTGCGCTATTTTCTTCGTTGCGCGATCTCAAACTTGC
The DNA here is from genome assembly GCA_945859915.1 of Cuscuta epithymum. Lineage (NCBI taxonomy): Eukaryota > Viridiplantae > Streptophyta > Magnoliopsida > Solanales > Convolvulaceae > Cuscuta > Cuscuta epithymum. The sequence goes on along the minus strand of CAMAPF010000951.1, from coordinate 1,021,209 downwards.
GTCTTTCTCAGCAGATTGAGCGATCTCAGTTTCGCGCAAAACACCTCCTGCGCGATCCTCGGACTTGCGCAATTTCAGACTTCACACCAGAATCGTCTTTGCGCGATCCAGAAGTTGAGCAATCACTCCTGAGCCATTTTGGACTTGAGCGATTTGGACTTAGAATTTTTAAGTGTTGAGCGATCTTCCAACACCTGCGCGATCTCACACTTACAATTTTTCTGAACAAGAACCTTCTGCCCAAAGCACTGAAACCAACAAAACAGAATCAAATCAATCAACTGATCAGCCCGATCATTTAACATGGATGCACTATCTATTGGAAACGATACAAGACCCCCGATTCTACGAAGAGGGGAGTACAATGTATGGAAGAACCGATTTCTGAACTTTCTTGAGAGCAAGGACCAATCCTCAGGTCTTCTTGATTCTATCACAAATGGACCTGCACAATTGATGATAGCAGTTGAGAGAGATAACGGAAACAACCCACCTGTTGAGATTGAATGGAGAGCAAAGACGGTAGATGAATATGATGATGAGGACAGAGCAAGACTCCGGGCAGATCTCATTGCCAAGACCTATCTGTTGCAAGCCATCCCGAACGACATCTACATGCAGATTGACAGCATGTCAACAGCAAAAGAGATGTGGGATGAGATCTTTAAGATCATGCAAGGCACGGAGATCGGAGTAAAGGCGAAGAAAGCCAGCACATTCACTGCTTACGACTCATTCAAAGCCAAGCTCGGAGAATCACTTGAAGACACCTACCTGAGATTTCTGCAATTGATAAATGAGATGAGAAAGATTGGCGTGCATAAGTCCAATATGGAACTGAACGTGAGATTTCTATCTTCTCTTGGAGCTGACTGGAAGAAACTGAGCTCACAGATAAGGCACACAAAGGATTTGGATGAGATGGATATCCATGCAGTGTACAACACACTTGACCAGTATGCTGAAGATTTCTCTGATTTTGTGGTTGCCACTGTGACTACTGATAAAGGAAAGGGAGCGGTGGACAAACTAGCTGACACCCTTGTCCTAATGCTTGACAAGCCTTCGAAGTCTGGTTCCAAGAAAGATAAGATGATAGCTGATGAAAGTGAAAGTGCTGACAGTGACATCGGATTTTGGGATGATTCTGATGATGATGAGCTTCGTGACTTCCAGAAGCAGATAGCCCTTCTTACCTCCAGGTTCAACAATCAAATGCAGAAAAAGAAGAACTCTTCTAACAACAAGCTCCGCAAGTCCTCTACCAGCAACAACAAAAGAAAAGAGCGATCTTTTGAATCGTCTGAGAATGGTATTGCTGAGGATGCTCCAAAGTGCTTCAATTGTGGGAAGACTGGACATCTGATGAAGGATTGCAGGATGCCAAAGAGGAGGAAGGATGCTGAATACTATAAGCAGAAGATGTATCTGAACAAGAAGAAGATGTTGCTGGCAATGGAAGAAAGTAGTGAGAAGAGTGCCCTTATGGCAGAGAAAGATCACTGGCATTGATGGACGATTCTGATGATGAAGAGAATATGGCATTGATGGCAGTTGTCGAAGAAGAAAAGAAAGAGAAGGATACTGATGAGGAAGGAAAGATGAAGTCAACCCCTGCTGCTGAGGAAAAGAAGGAGAAAGACAAAGCTGAGGAGAAGAAGAACCTGCCTACTGCAACCAATGCTGATGTAATGACTGCCCTGTCTGCTGAGAACAGGAATGCTGACAATGAAGTAAGTACCTCTAATTCATCTGTCCATACTTGCTCTAGAACTGATATGCATGATAAATTTAAGGAGCTTGAGGTGAATTACAAACGTTTGTATGAGGTATATAATCAACTGCGTGAAAAACAGACATGCTCCAACATTAAGATAATCAATTCAGAGAAAACAATCACTAAACTCACAACTGAGAATAAGCGACTTAGTGCTAGTGAGAAAGAGTTGACAGAGAAACTTAGAACAACTGAAAAGGAAAGAATTAGGCTTTTTGGTGTCAATAATTTGCTAATGGAAAGAAGGGGTGCTCTTTATACTAAGATCAAAGAACTTGAGGATCTGTTAGCCAAAAGGGACCAAACAGATCAGACTATCTTCCTTAACCAGCCTAAGGACACTCGTTTCTATAACGCCAAAGAAGGCTTGGGTTTGACCAATCCTCAGAACCTGAAAAAGGTCAACTGTAGACAACTCTATGATGTTAGATACATGAAAATAGGATTGACCAAACTCATGGCCTTCACTGGTGCTGAAGAAACGAATGCCCTTGAGGATGAAAAGAGAAAGACAAAGGCTGGTGTTGAGGTTCCTTTTGACTACACAGAGTTAAACAAGAGCTACAAAACCAAAGCACTCCCTTTGACCCCTGCTGAAGAAATCTTGACCTATCCTCCTGAAAAGGAAGCTGAGAAAGACGGAGAGGAGGCTTCCACATCTGAACCAATTGAGAAACCAGCTTACATTCCACCATTGGTGAGAAAGTTTGCTGAGTTAAAAGATTCTTTTGAAAAGGAAAAACAGATTTTAGAAAAAGAAAAGGATGAACTTTTAAAAGAAATAACCTCTTTGAAAACCGCCCCTCAGTCTAACACAGCTTCTCAATCCTCTTCTCCTTCTACTTCTGAAAACTCTTCTGAAAATTCAAGCAATAGTTTTAAGAATTCTCCTTCTCACCCCAAGTCTCATTCTCCGACAGGGAAAGATGTGAAGAAGAGAGTCGAGAAGAAAGGAGAGTGGATTGAAGACAAAATAAGAAGGAAGAAGAGAGAAGAAGAGTCGAGATTAAGAAATAAGTGTCAGCGGTCGAGCGCCATATTTTATGTTAAGAATAAGTCTAGTTCTAGCATTAGTGAGCCATCTACTAGTTATGCTAAGAGAGTGGCTCCTAAGTCTTCTAGTTCTAAGATTTCTGTCTCGAATCGTTGTACTAAATGTGTTTCTCTGGATTGTGTTAAATTAATGAAATGTTGTTGTTATAAGTCTGTTTCTTCTTGCAAAGCAAAAGATCCTGTGATTGTTAAGAATGTTGTGAATAAGCTCAAGATTGATAGGGTGAATGTTCAGAGTGAGGTGAAATTGCCATTTTTAAGGTATCCTCTCAAGATTCACTCAGTCAAACATCTGAGAAGGCTATCACGCGAACCAATCTTGAAAGACCATTTATCTGAACAATCACTAAGGACAAATGAAAGTTCCCTCGCTCCAAAAATCAATCAGATAAAACAAAAATGGGTTCCTAAGGCTGAAGCAGAACAAATAAAAATGAAAAACTCTTCTCAATCAGCCAGCCTAGGATCCCAAATCAAAAAGAAGTTGAAACATTTACTCACTGTTGATAAGGAAGGACCCATCTGGCGATGGGTACCTAAGCGAAACTAATCTGTTTTGCAGGTCAGTCATGTGTGGCATCTTGATTCGGGTTGCTCGTCACACATGACTGGACAGATTGAACTACTGAGCAACTATTCTGAGAGATTTGGAGGAAATGTGAGGTTTGGGAACAATGCTTCATCGCCCATACTCGGGATAGGAGATGTCATTTGTGAGAGCGTCACTATCAGAAATGTGTCGTATGTGCAGGGACTGAAGCACAACTTGCTTAGCATCGGCCAATTTTGTGACAATGGAATGGAAGTGAGATTCCATGCTAGGCAATGTTGTGTGATGGATATGGGTGGAACACCATTATTAAGGTGTCAGAGGAAAACCAATCTCTACACCATTGATCTGAAATCGGTACGATCCCCCATATCCATCTGTCTCCTGTCCAAAGCATCAGAAGAACAAAGCAGCCTATGGCACAGACGTCTCTCACACTTGAATCTGCCAGCCATCAGTTCCCTCTCCTCAAAGAAGTTGGTGAAAGGACTGCCTGTTCTGAAGAACTCCCCCAACCATCACTGTTCTGCATGTCATTTGGGAAAGATGAGGAGAGCGTCACACAAGTCAAAACAATTTCCCTCCTCATCTCGTCCCCTGGAGCTACTACATATGGATCTGTGTGGTCCGATGCGCGTACATAGCATCAGTGGACGCAAATATACTTTGGTAATTGTGGATGACTACTCACGCTACACATGGACCAAGTTTTTGCGCTCCAAGGACGAAACTGCAAACTTAATCATGACGTTCATCAGGACCATACAGAACTATCTACAGCAGAATGTGAAGATCATCAGAACTGACAACGGGACGGAGTTCAAGAACAAGGAACTGACCGAATTCTATGAAACTCAGGGAATTACTCAACAGTTCTCTGCAGCTAAGACACCACAGCAGAACGGTGTTGTAGAACGACGGAACAGAACCTTGGTGGAAGCAGCCAGAACCATGCTGATACAGTCAAAGCTTCCTCACTTCATGTGGGCGGAAGCTATCAACACGGCTTGCTTCACACAGAACAGGACAGTGATCCACAAAAGATTTGACAAGACGCCCTATGAGATTGTGTTCAAGCGGATCCCTAACATTGCCTTCTTCCGCGTCTTCGGCTGTAAATGCTACATTATGAACGACAGGGATGCTAGGGGGAAGCTTGATCCAAAAGCAAATGAAGGGATATTCATTGGGTATTCTACCAATTCCAAGGCGTACAGAGTATACTTGAAAGACAGAAGAACCGTCATGGAGAGCATCAATGTGAGCTTCTATGAAATGGCGGACTTGGCTTCTGAACATTTTCATTCTGAACCATCAACCTCTGCAAACAATGAAACTCCATCATCTTCTGGAGTAGGAGGGCAGGGAGGTGAGACTAGATCAGATGAGCATGTGGTTCTGGATTCTCTCTTTGAGCACTTCTACAGCCAACCACGTGCAGCACCAACTACAAATGCTACAATCACTCATAACCCCCTGTTACCTGCTCCAACCAATGAAGAAACCAACACTCCTACTCAGAATGATGATGAACACACAGAAAATGAAGCTGAACATGAACCAACCTCTCCTGTTAATGATCAACCTGAAGAAGCTGCAACGCAAGAAACCCCAGAAGTACAACCAGAACAAGAATATTCTGACCCTGATCATCCAATCATAACTCCACAGCCTCTACAACATGAGAAGAAATGGACTAGAGCACATCCGCCAGAGCTGATAATTGGAGATCCATCTCAAGGAGTCAGAACCAGAACGGCATCAGTCAATGAATGCTTATACTCATGTTTTCTGAGTCAGAAAGAACCAACAAAGATGACTGACGCATTGGCTGATCCGGACTGGGTGATTGCAATGCAGGAAGAAATGAACCAGTTTGAAAGATTGAAAGTGTGGACCCTGGTGCCAAGGCCTTACAAGAAAACCATTATCGGCACCAAATGGGTATTCAAAAATAAGAAGGATGAGGATGGTGTGATCGTGAGAAACAAGGCCCGCCTGGTTGCAAAAGGTTACAATCAACAAGAAGGAATCGACTACGATGAAACCTTTGCACCAGTGGCAAGAATTGAAGCAATCAGACTATTTCTAGCATATGCTGCACACAAGAGTTTCACAGTGTATCAAATGGATGTAAAGACAGCTTTTCTGAATGGAGATTTGAAAGAAGAAGTATACGTTGCACAACCTGACGGCTTTGTTGATCCTGAACGCCCCAATCATGTATACAAGCTGAGGAAAGCCTTGTATGGCCTGAAACAAGCACCGAGAGCCTGGTACGAAGCACTGTCAGATTTTCTTGAAGAATCAGGCTTCTCGAAGGGAAAGATAGATCCAACTCTCTTCATCAAAAGACACAAGGGTGACATCATGCTGATACAAATTTATGTTGACGACATCATCTTTGCCTCGTCGAATCCAAATTTCTGTAGAAAGTTCAGCAATCTGATGCGCACCAAGTTCGAGATGAGTATGATGGGAGAGTTGAACTTCTTTCTAGGGCTTCAGATCAAGCAAATGCCAGACGGAATATTCATAAATCAGTCCAAGTACATTCACGATATGCTAAAGCGCTTCAAAATGGACAGCAAGTCAACGATGAAAACCCCCATGTCTCCCTCACAAAAGCTCGACTCTGACCCTTCCGGGAAACCAGTCGATGCTACCAATTATCGGGCTATCATCGGTTCCTTGCTGTACCTTACATCTAGCAGACCAGACATTGTCTTTGCAACTTGCCTATGCGCCCGCTTTCAAGCAAATCCTAAGGAATCACATCTGAATGCTGTTAGAAGAATACTGAGATATCTCAAAGGAACAGTCAATCTGGGCCTTTGGTATCCCAAGGAATCAGGTTTTGACCTTGTTGGATACTCAGATGCTGATTTGGCGGGTTGCAAACTGGACAGAAAGAGTACATCTGGCGGTGCTCAATTTCTTGGCGATCAGTTGGTGTGCTGGTCCTCCAAAAAGCAGAATTGTGTGTCTACTTCTACAGCTGAGGCAGAATATGTCGCGGCTGCTAGCTGTTGCTCACAAATATTATGGATGAGGACCCAGCTGAAAGACTACGGGTTCACATTCTCACACATCCCGATCTACAGTGACTCTCAAAGTGCAATAGCCATCACGTGCAATCCGGTCCATCATTCAAGGACGAAGCATATTGACCTCAGATATCATTTCATAAAGGATCACGTTGAGAAAGGCACCGTAGACATGTACTTTGTGTCTACGGAATTGCAATTGGCTGATATTTTCACAAAGGCCCTGGATGAAAAGAGATTCAATTTCCTGATCTCTAAGCTGGGGATGCTGAACCTGAACGATTGAGTAACATCTGAACTGTGTGTGTGCGTGTGCTTTCATATTTTCACTTTAAACATTTTTCAAAATTTGCATTTTTTTTTTCATGCATGCATCTCATATTTTTATTATTCTGTTTGCATCATTTTTTATTATTTACATAAATTGAGGGAGAGCTTTTCAAAATCTGTTCATCTGTTGAGGGGGAGTATTTCAAAATTATGTATAAATTGAGGGGGAGTTTGCTAAATTTTTCATCCTTAAAGAGAAGCAAGTGTTGAGGGGGAGCATTTTTAAATCAGACTGATTTGGGCCCGTTAAGTTCAAAATTCTCCCGGGCCTATTTAAACGATTGAAACGCGCAACTCCACCTCCCCATTCCACTTAGCGCGAAACCCTCCAACTCCCAAAACTCAAAAACCTCTTCCATCTCCTCCTCCTCGAACTTCAAAGGGTAAAATCTCTTCGCTTTTCTTCGATTAACAATGCTTAACAGGTTCGCTACTGAAACGATGAACAGGAATAGGAACCAGTCCTTTGCGCGATTTGGTGTGTTGCGCGATTGTCCTCTGAGCGATCTGGGGTTGCGCAATCTTCTGGTTTGAAAGACTTGCCTCGTTGAGCGATCCATGCCTTGCGCGATTACCCTATTTGCGCGATTTCCCCATTGCGCGATCCTCCATGCCTTGCGCGTTTTCCCTTTGCGCGATCGATGTTCTTGCGCGATTCGCCCCCTGCGCGATCTGATGCCTCTACGCGATGAGCTCGGGCTGCGCGATCTTTGACCTTGCGCAATCTCTCAGAAGTGTGAGATCTGTTCTCTTGCGCGATCTATGGCCTGCGCGATTGTACACTTAGCAAAACTTTTGCCCTTGCGCGATCTAAGACCTTGCCCAATTCTTTTGGGCTGCGCGAAATTAACCAAGCCCAGCTCAAACCTCACCCTTTGTGGAAATCATTATGTGGGCCAAAATAAACCAAAAACAATTAAGCCTGTGCCCATGTCAGACCAAGAGCAGTAATCAGACCAAATCGGGCCCCACTTCTCTTTAACAAAAAAAAAACAAACAATAAAGGGCCCAAATTGAACAGAAGTGATGGACTTAACCATTTTTTTATCCAATGCTCTAATCTGTTTATCATTTTCAGACTGAAATGGCTGCCAACACTCCAATCAACATGATCTACTCTAGGGAACAATGGATCCCGATCAAGGAGAATAACTCACAGTTGGATCCCGAAGTCTTCTCATGCCAAGATGACGTGGTGGTCTCAATTCTCAAAGGCCACAAGCTGTGGAAGGCACTGAGCGAAAACGCTGAAGTCCCTCAGGTGTATCTCCAACAATTCTGGGGTACACTTGACAAGGACGTTGATGCGAATGGCAGGCAACTCGATGATGTTCTAGCTGCCACAATATGCAACACAAGAGTCACCATTACAAAGGCGCTGGTCCAACAAGTGCTACAGATCCCGGAGGAGGAACATTATGACGCGTTGGTCCCAGAGGCACAAGTAATCGCCGACATGATCACTCTTGGCCACGCACAGCCTCTCCACGTGATGTCAGAAATCAAGACGGCTCGCTTGCCGCGCCCATGGAGGACACTAATGGCTACCCTGAATAAGTGCTGCACTTCCAAACACACTGGATTCGACAAGTGCAGTGCTTACCTTGTATACATCTTCCATGGGATCGCCTTCATGAAGAAATATGACTATGCTGCTCTAATATGGAGTGAGTTCTTGGAGATGAGGAGAAGAAAATTCGACACCAATCTGATCAAACATCTGCCATACATGAGATGGTTCTCCCTGCTGGTGCGACACTTCTGCAGAACCATTCCAACAATCCAAAGGCGCAAATCATCTGAGAATGTCAGCACTCCAGCCCTACAATATCTGAAGAGAATGCCAGAGGTACGCACACTGGTACCATTACCTATTCCTGTCCCTCTCCTCCTGCTAGCTGGTCGCAATGATCCACATGTCATACGCTACAGTGAGGAGAATGGTGTCATACTCCCTATGGCTCAGATAAACCCCCCTGAGCCTACCCCGGGGAGTCAGCCGAGAGTAAGTGAGGGACCTGAGAGTTCAACCCAGCCACAGAGACCAGTGGCAAGCCGGCCCCATGATGATCAGACTATGTCTGCTGAGGGCCACACCCGTGCTGAAGAGACTTCCTATGATTCGCCAAGCGTAGCCACAACACAAGACGCTGACGATGAGGGCTCTGGGAGCAAGGCTGAGGACGACAACGATGATGATGATGAGGACGACGACAACGCCAAGGCAAAGGGCAAGAAAGTCGAGAAAGCCCGCGCTAAGAAAGGACGACTCGTTATCCGGCTTTCTCGGGCTACAACACAAGAGCAGTCTCACCAAATCAAGGACACTCAAGGAAATATCATCAGTGAGACTCGCTCCAAGGTGCGTCATGATCTTGCCTCATCATCTACTCCTGTGCAAAGAGTGCAAACCGCGAGCAACCTGGCGGAAGAGTTAGCTTTGTACGACAGCTGCTCTGACCTAGACACAATAAACCGGGCTAACCCCATAGGTGCAGAAACTGATATTTTCAGTTTCCGAGTAGAAGACGCAGCATCTAGCCCAACTGCGCATGCACAAGCCTCACCTAGCCACTCTGCTGCCTCCCAACAGGTAGTAGTTTCACATATAGGGGATATTATACCCACCTCGCTGTCTCCCTACGAAGCAGCTGAGGATTTATTTTGTGGTCTTCCGCCCCAGACCACTACCCCTCCTTCTAGCACATTGAGTCTAGTTTCCACCATCCCAACATTTTCCACATTTTCTAGGACACATACACTGCTCACACCACTGCACACGACAGGTGCACTCTACTTGTCCTCAACGATCGGAGATACGTCAATGATGATCGGAAGTCCTGCTGCTCAACAGATATCTCCATCATTATCTGCAGGCCACACTTCGGTAATCTTTACTGATGCTGTGACAACGGTTACTACCCCTGTAACCGGTAACCCTGACCCTACCGATCTTTCCGTCATTCTGCAACGTTTCTTGGATTCCACCATCAAACCATGGGTGCACGAAGCAATAACCGCTCGGGCACAGGAATTCAGGAACACCCCGGCGCTGCTTAATGACATCATCCAACCCCAACCAACATCCTCACATACCCAAGAAACCCAACCACTTCCTATCATACCTACCCAACAAACCTCTGAACCATCCACAACCCTACCCCACTCACCTACTGCTTCAAGGGGAACCCAGGATACAGAACTTGTGTCCTCCCCTACTTCGACCACACCTTTTCCTGACCCTAAAACTTTACCGTTCGAGGTACTCGAGAACCTAATGCTAGATCAACTACTAGCCACCGAAGAAGGCAACCTAACCCAGAAACAAAAAGACCTTCTTCGGATCCTTAAGCCTGACAGCTCATGCCGTGATAGTCTCCTCGGTCACAAACGTTCGCATGAGGACCCCGATGACTCGGATCCTCATGAGGGGGAGAACAAGAGACAAAGGACACTTGAGCGTGATGCGTCAACCAGCCAACCCTCTACGCAATCCAACCAACCCGAATCCTCGAACAATCAGCCCCCACCATCCACTCAACACAAAAGCCAAACAGCCAACTCACCCACATCTAGCCCGGTCGAGCTAGAAACAACACTCCTAGGCTCATCTTTCATAGATGTAGACCAAGGATGGAGTGGAAGTCCTGAGGTTGCTACGTCGAGTACACCATTCTATTCAGGCCATCAGAAAGAACCTAGTTCTAATCTGATGATAACGGGCAATCCTGAGGATCCCGGTGTTTCACATGACAGGTCGCCTTCGACACAACAACAAGCTCACTCTAAGCCCTCTGGTAATCAAATACAAGATGAACTGGAAGACCTTCTAGTTCATGATCAGTGGCCTCGCGAGTGGACAGAGTGGGATGATCTTAGAGTGGAAGCGGAGCAGTACGAAATGTGTCGAAGCTGGCAACTCAGAGAATTCCTCAACAAATATCATGCACAAATGATTGGACTCGATGAAGATGAACTCAAGGAAGGGGAGAATCATAAAGAAAATCCCAAGGCACCAGAACCAGTCAAAGAAAAATGGGAAATTGTTAGAATCAAAGCCCCCTTCCTAGAAGAAATCCGAGAGAAAATCAGGAGACAACCTGAAAAAATCAAGAAGTTCAGTGAATTAAAGATGCGAGGAATCAATCACTTGAAAGGAAAATACCGAGGAGGTAACCTGTATATGCTAGGACACAGATCCACAGGGGAACGAAGACAAGTTCTAAATCATAATCTTGCAACAAGTGGATGTCCTATATCGAAAATCCTGGATATCACAGAAGACTACTTGGAAACGATTAAGTTCCTGATCTTTCGTCTACGACGTACTGATGGCTCGGAGTTCACCTGTCAAGAGAATGACTTCTTCCTACTGCATATGGATGATATTTATCAAATGTTCATGAGATGCAGGGAGCTCCCAGTGCACAAAGACAGACTTGCTAGAGAAGGTTTTGAGGCCATTAAGAGATTCATGACAAGACAAGTTCGGTTCTACGCCTCCCATGATCTCCAGATGACTCTTGAGCACAATTATTCAAAGGCGAATCTTACACGACCGGACTTGGATAGACCTGGGCTTGAAACCTTTACAGCATACTATACATTTGACAAGCCCATCTCAGTCATCTATCTGAATCACAAAGAAGAGAAGCGTCTGATGATTGTTGAAGACATTCAAAAATACTGTGATGGGACCCTGCAAATCATCCGAGAACAGCTCCAGCCAAGGAAAGAAGAGCTAGATAAAAGACAGAATGAAGCCTCGAAGGAAGAAATCAAAGAATTGGAAAGAGTCAATAAAATCTTGAAAGCCATCGAGAAACAACTAGACAGAAGAAGGTCTCTCAGAAATTACGAGCATGCACTCAATCTTAGAAAGCATTATTTTAAAGCTCAGAAGTGAAGAAAAGAAGAAGCAAGAACATCTGATCACAAAGGGGGAGATTGTTAGAGATATTTTCATTATATTGTGATCAATGTTTCTTAGCTATTTATATTTAGCATCTTAATTTAATAGATTAGCTAGAATAATGAATAGGCCTTTTAAGGCAATTTTGTAATAAAGGTTTTATACCTTTTTAGGTATGGGCCTCCTAGGAAAAGGAGCCCAAATGATTGTAAAACCTACCTTTCCCGTCAGACTATATATATGCCTTAAGGGAAAGGCTAGGTTAAGCTTTTCGTAACATTCTGTGCCGCAGTGCCTATATCGGTGATAGAAGTTTTACGCTAAATTGTTCATCATTCTGTAAACTTCTTTATTACATCAATGGAAAGCTTCATTCCCAGATCTATCTTCCATACATACATTTTATAGATTAGAAAACAGGGACCTAACAAACCATAAGAAAATGAGAACAATTTTGTTCACTTCTCAATAGAGAGTGAACATCACCCCATTTCTGCCACATGTCACATTAATACATTACAATTTTGCAATTCTTATAGGGAGTATTTTTTTTTCATTTTCTGTTCAATTTTTTAAAAAAATATTAATTTGTTTTTAATTTTTATGATCTTTCATATTGTATCAATAGTATATATGTAAAATTTTAAAAACAAATTTGGCTAAAGAAAGTTTAAGAAAAAAAAGATTTTGTTTTCATATTTTATATGCAGTATGGATATCATTGAAAAATCATAAAAAGTTATTAAATTTGATAAGTTTTGTGAAAATTAAATTCTATATAAAGAAGTCATAATAATGCTAAGAAAAAAAAAAAGAGGGAGTGATGTTCATCCTTCAAAGAGGGTGAACAAAATCGGATTCTAAGAAAATAAGGTTATAACAAAAGTAGGAGGTCTGGTAGAGGGTAAAAAAAATCTGTTTTCAAGTGTTATGTCTTTTTATTTATACTCTATTTTTTTAAATAACATTTCAAAAATCATAATTTTTATGATCTTTCACATGATACCAATATACAAAGTTAAAAAATGAAGATCCGACTGCTTGGTTTTTTAGGTCCAATTTTTTATAGGCATATTCAAGTGTTAAAATTAAGTTCTCATGGAGTCATGGTCGTGATATTTCTTTCATCTTTCAGTTATTTTTTTTTTTCAAAAATAGGGTTGAAATAAGAACAAAAAAAAATAAGAAAGAATGATGTGTATAATACTCCTGAGATTGCTATTCAGATACATAGGACTTACCTCAAATACCCTTCCCTGACCCATTTAATCCATCTGCTCTCACTAGGGCTGCACAAGAATAACTTGAACTCGCATAACCCACCTGACCCGACCCTACCCGACCCTATTTATTCGGATATTTGATTTTTAAAAATATTTATGGGTTAAATATGTTTGAACTCACACCTAATGGGTAGGGTTGCATAATTAAAATCTCAAACCCGATAGTACCTGACCCGACCGAAGTTCATTTTACTATTATTAATTATGCTACAACGTTTTCTTAGATAATTTCAATTTAAGACCAATGTGCTCTATCTAGGACTTTATGATATTAGAATTATAATTAAACATTTGACATTTTGACTAGATGATTATTATATATTTACGTTTCCTTCTAAATGAACTTCCTTTACGGAAGGATGTTTTAATGCTATTACCTAATGTTTTTGCCTATAAAAAAATATGAGTACTTGTATTTGTTTGTGCGTTTTGGAAACAAGTTAATCGAGTTTTAAAATGGTTACATTGATTTCCCACATGAAAGATGCAACCCGAAATGATTTTTTCCCCAATACCCGACCCTACCCGACCCGTTCATGCATGGTTTACCAACTTATTTTGCATACCGCGGGTTGGTAAATAGTCAACCCGAACAAATCGGGTAGGTCCAAAAAATATAGCAAATCAGACCCAACTCGCCCCAGCCCTAGCCCTAGCTCTCACCGCCTAACTCAAACAGTCAAACATATCACGCACCTCCTCCGCGAGCAGATCTCCTCATCCAGCAGACGACAATCTCCATGCCAACATCGACCCACCGGCCTGAGCCGCCCGCCGCCTCCGTCGGCTAACCTCTGCTTCTGTTCCTTTCTTTCTCGCAGACCACTATTCTAACAGATCAGACCGGAACAGTCGCCGCTCAATGCGGAGCATCTGTCCGACATCGGTCTTCTTCTTCGATGGAGTGATGATGTCGTCCTCCGACCTGATGTTGTGGTCGGTGTGCCTATTACATTTACTAACGGCGGCCGGCTACACGTTGATGGCGATGAAGGAGGCTAGAGTGTGGAGGGATGTCATATATGCGCATGAGGGGGGGGGGGGGGGGGGGGGCAAATAGGGATACAGATTGGGGAACGGGACGGGTTGGGGTGGGACTGGGGGAAAGGGGTTGGGTAGGGGAGGGGGTAGGGTGGTCGGAGGGTGTTAGGGCTAGTGAAGAGGCATGTATTGCAATAAGGGTTAGGGAAGGGGCACAACTGGCCTGGGTTTGGGGCAATGGAGTGGAGTTACAGATTGCAGGCAGGAAGAAGTTTGGCAGGGGGTCGCCAGAGGTGATCGTCGGCGGTGTCAGATGTGGTTGCCGCCGGCGGTTTCCTAATGTGGTAGATGGTGGTGGTAATTGGTAACCGTAAATGATTGGACCAGGTAATTGTAATTGATCGGTGTTTGATAATTGTAACGGGTCAAATCGGGTAACTATTATTGACGAATTAGGTAACTGAAACTAGCGACGGCAGATCACTGGCGGGATGAGTCACTGATGGATTTTGGTAGTCACCATCACTATCGTTAGCACTTAGCAGTTCTCACTGGAGCGATAGTAACTGAGATGGTGGTCACTCGAATGATAGAAACTAGGACGGTGGTCACTGGAGCGGTAGTAGCTGGGAAACTGAGACAGTGGTCATTGGAGCGGCGGTAGTTAGAAATGGCAATTTCGGCCGACCCGTTGGATACCCGCATCGAACCGATTTGGTCAAACTGGAGAAAACCGGTTTGATTGGGGAATGGGTACGGGGCGGGGAATACCCAAATTTTTGAAATGGTTAATGGTGCGGTTATGGTTCTATACTAATCCGCCCTGTTATCCGCCCCGAAACCGCCCTTTTCACTAATGGTGCGGGTACCCGCACCGTTACCCGATCCATAACATTATTAATGAATTATTACTTTTTATATATAAGAATAATAAGTATATATGCTAAATTGTGTATACTAAATAGTACAATATATATCATATAAATAATGCTAAAAAATATACTACTTTTTAATTTAGGCCTAAAACTAAATATATGCCTAAACTTGTTTTTGGAATTTGGATTCTAGGATGATTACTACTTTTTTATTATGTTACAAGAGATATTAGGTGAATGTCATACTAATAAATTTAGGCCAGTCTGCTTGATTGCTTAAATATTTACTTTTGTAAGTTTTAGGGTGCTTTGAATATATAAATAACAAGTAGGATTAAGAATTGGTTATTTGTTTTTTAAAAATGATTATTTGGTATCATTTGGGGCGGGTACGGTTCAAATAAAAATTATCCGAATGGGTAATGGGGCGGTTTTGGGGCAAACATTTATCCAACGGGGCGGTTTCGGTTTAATGTGTACCCGTCCCTGATCCGCCCCGTTGTCATCACTAGCGGTAGTAATTGGAATGATGGTCACTGGAGCGGCGGTAGTAACTGGAATGGTGGTCACAGGAACACTGGTAGTAACTGAGACAATATTCACATTAATTTTTGTGTAATAATTTAAATATTTAAGTCTTCTAAATTTACATCCAAATACTTCGTACTCCGTATCTATTATTGGAAATAATTTTAAAATAGAATAAAAAATTAATTGCTAGAGAATGCAATGACATTGATAAGTAGTGCACTGTACGGAAATTTTGCGGCTTAGTTATATGCCTGCAGCGGTCAACCAGGGGAAGGGTAATTTAGAGAATTAGGTGTTTATTAGCCACATTTTTGGAAAATTTGAAAAAAGGTCTCTTTTTTTCCATTGCATATTTTTTAGTAATATTCATGTCAAAACCCCCAAAAATAAACTTCAAATTTATTTATCTTACATCGAAATGTTTGACTTTTTAAATTAATATGATTATTCATAAAAAAGTATTTTTTAAAAATATTAATTTTAATAATAAAAGTAAGTCTCGTATTTCAATTGGATTGATGAAACGAATATGCAATTCTCGTGTTAAATGTAAATTGATTTAGTTTATTAAGGAAGCATAATTGCGGATTGTAGCCTATGAATATTTTAAAGGTTAACACAGCCGATGACTTGTTTTTAAATATAATAAACAATTTGCCCAATCAAATCCTTTTCCAGCAAAAACTTCCATTCAAACAACGGCTCAGGTCCACTCCAATTTGAAAAATGGTTAGATTTTGTGTGTGAAATTTTATTTGAAAAGGTTTTTTTTGTATCAATTTACCCAACTTTTGCAGCTGGCTACAGCTGCATTCGAGCATGTGCTTGACAGTAGTTCTCCGTTCCTAGCTCTCTCCTAAATATTCATGACCTTATAAAAATTACTTCCCCTCCAATAAAACATGGCCAATTTAAACTTGCACGTAAAATAATGTTATTTATATAAAATAAAATCTGAGGTTAAGATTAGTTTGTGCAAAAAAAAATTAATCATACATTTTTTCTTTAAATAAAATTGATAAATTATTTTTAGACAGAAAAATAATGAAATTTGACAAAATCTTATAGACGGATGGAGTAAATGTGATCTTGGGAGATGATGGGATGAGCTAGGTTGCAGTTCAGTGGATACAAAGAACATGACTCATATGGCCTCATTCTAGAGAACTCTATAGCGTAATTTGTCTATCCTGTTTTTGTTTAGTTTTTTTGGAATTGGTCAAAATGGGAATAAAATGTAGAAAAAAAACTATAATAGGATTAAGTAAGTTTTATCATAGTCACTACATTATAGTAACTTACATTATAGTAACTTTGAACATAATTATAATCACTAAAAGTTACCAAGTCACATTTTTATCCATCACTTTTTCACGAGTAATATTAGTGAAATTTGTTCTTATATTTATTTTGTTCTAGAATAGTTTTAATTTTTTTATTTCTGGTATAGGTTACTATATTCATAAGAAAAATAGGTATTTCCTTTAAAACTTTTCAATTTTCCAAACTGAAATTGTTTTAATTTGTTTGGCGTTTTTAATTATTATATTTTATTTAATGTATTAAGGGCTAATTTGCTCATTGAGAGGAAAATGAAGGGTATTTTTTCATATTTCAGAATGTTATTAAATGGATTGGTTTTACTGCTTGATCAAAAAAGAAAAAACTTAAAGGCATGTTTACTAACAGAGATATTTTCTAATTTTCTATTTCTGTTTTTCGTTCTCAGAATTTTTGTTTTCATTTTCCTGTTTTTCTATCTCCAATTCTTTGTTTTCATTTTTAGTTTTCCATTTTCAAATCTGAAAACATGATCATCAATTTTTTTCACCCGATTCTGCGACTGACCAGAAAATCAAAAGAACGCTAGCAGTTTGGAACCGAACCTAGTACAACCCAAGTAAGGTACCACGTCCCACGTATATGAAAGTCGGGATCGAAACCGGTTGCTCCCGATCGATCTGAATGGTTGGTTTGACGAATTCTTTTCTCATTTCCCGATTGGTTGACAAATCAACGGTTCTTTTAAAACTGTTCACTTCAAAAATGATTTCAAAAAACCGAGACTGAACCACCATGTCATTGACCGGCCCGATCAGGGACTATTGGGTCATTGATGGGACTAGCCCAAGACCGTCCGATTGTCGAGCAGACCGAACACAGACCCTCGGGTCATTGGCTGGACAAGATAGGGACCACAGGGTCATTGATCGGATAAAACAGGACTGCTGGGTGGTTCACCGGGTAGGACAGAGACCGTCAAGTAGTTGACCATACCGAATGGGGGCTGTCGAGTCATTGACCAGGTGGTTGTGGATCAGACCGAAGAGGGACCATCGGGTCATCGATCGGACTGGACAGGGACCGCCGGGTCGTGGACCGGACCGGGATCGTCGAGTCATCGACCGGACCAGACCGGGATCGTGGAGTCATCGATCGAATCGAATAGAGACCGCTCGGTCGTGGATCGGACCAGAAAGGGACTGCCAGGTCGTGGAACGGATCGAACAGAGATTGCCGAATCATCGACCGGACCGAACTACGACCGTCAGATCGTCGATCGGACTGGACCGGGATTGCTCGATCATCGACCGATCTAATAGGGACCGTGCGTCGGGTCAATACTGGTCCGGACCGCTGGGTCATTGACCAGACCAAATAGGGACCATCGGGTCATTAGCCGGACCGGACTAGAACTGACACCGAAGTATGACCGTGTCCACTACTAGGCGTAAGTATGCAACTCATTGCAGCGGCACTGCAGCATCGACGTTTTCGAAATTTGGAAAAATAGTAAAAGTCACTTCTCCAATTCATTAAGGAAAACAGAGACATATCTTAATCTTTTGGTTTTGGAAAACGTTATGGTAAACGCATTTCTCTATTTTCTTTTCTCCAGTTTTCCAGCAATTTACTTTGGTAAACACGTTTTCTGTTTTCTTTTTTCTAGTTTTCCAGTTTTCTAGAAAATTGGAAAATATCTCTGTTAGTAAACATGGCCTAAATATTTCACATACATGACTTCAAAAGTTGTAAAATACACATAAAAGTTGTAATATACACACAAAAGAAATACTATGTATCAATTTAGACAAGATCAAACCATACTTAACAGAACTAACTATTCTTGGTGTTCACATGACTTGTAAACATTTTGTGTACACACTCCTTGTTCGTTGTCTGTGTAAACAGACAGTTTCATAAAGAATTGCCTGTATACACATCCAACTAGAAAGGGTGTATACAGAAGTGGTAAAATACATATAAAACAGATATATATATCAAATCATATCAGTTTAGATAAGAGCAACCAAACTTAAACAGAACAGATATAATTACAAAATTTCAATTTATTAAAAACAACTTTAAAACTTGAAGGGCATATCTTGATATCCATATGTACTACTCCCTCCGTCCCATAATTATCTTCATTCTTTCCCTTTTGGTCCGTCCCAAATTTATATCCTCTTTCCCTTTTTAGCAAAGGATTTGTGGTTCACAACCATTCTTACACATTTCTCTCTCCTCTGCACAACTTTCCACCACACATTTCCCACTTTCTTAATCTCCGTGCCCAGTCAAAACCGAAGTTAATTCTGGGACGGAGGGAGTACAAAGTTACTAGAGTATTAGGCACATTCCCCTATTTTTCCTTTCAGAAGATCTTTGCATAAAAAATCTTTTGAACAGTCAAAAGCAACAATGATAGTAACCAAGTGGAGGGTTGGGGCAGGGAGGAAGAGACAGTAATACATGTCCAGACATATTCTAGGGCACAGCAACAAAGGGCGTGCCCATCCAGCCAGCTGAATGATGAGTGATTTACTCTCCTCTTATTTCCCCTCTTTTACCCTTTTGGGACGCGTATAAGGACATGGGCAGTCTCCCAAGTTGCTATATAAAGTAATTAAAGAGTAACTAAAGAGTAACTCTCTGACTTCGTACACTGTACCTGCTAGCTAGTAGCTACCCACTATGGTAAAAAAATCATTCGTCCGTATCCCTTAACTTTAATTCTATCCCTTTCTTTCTACCCTCATCATCAGCTATATAAGATAGAATTGAAGATACATAGATCCATACTCCTCCGATCCGTGAAAGAAGGGAAGTTAATATACTCCATTTTCATAAGCTTGAAGATCTGATCTGGTAGTAATATATGTGACATATATATAGCTTTCTTTATTAATTAAATTGATATGTTTATTTATATATATAGTGGTGGGTAGATCGATGGTGAGGGAGAAGATAAATATTAAGAAGATCGACAGCCTAACGGCCCGGCAGGTGACGTTCTCGAAGAGGAGAAGAGGGCTCCTCAAGAAGGCGGAGGAGCTCGCCGTCCTCTGCGACGCCGGCCTCGCTCTCATCATCTTCTCCGCCACCGGAAAGCTCTTCCAATTTGCTAGCTCCAAGTAACCCTTATATCATTCTTTTACTTCTTTCTTTCCTTTATTTAATTTCTTCTTTTTATTAATTTCTTATGTTGATTTATCATATGTTAATAATAATAGTTGTTGTTTTATATACTGCTTATGACTGAGAGCTGACTTGTATCTAATTAATGATACAAATATCGATTTTATGTGAAATAAAATTTGGGGATAATTCGATATTCGTTTTTTTGTAAGTTTGATTGAAGATATTGCATAATGAGGATATGGATATTTAAGTTTTTTTAAAGATAATTTTTGACATGTTTTAATATTTTTTGTGAAGTTATATGAGATTTTTTTTATTACTTTTAACCTTATTAAAATACGTAATATAGATAAAAGTTTCCGAAATTTTCGTGTATTCATTAAGCTTATCAGTATTTTGACATGTTTTAATATTTTGAGAGAATTCTCTAAATAGGAGTAAAAAAGTTTTGAAATACTCCAAAATAGGAGTAAATTTCTCTCAAGTTTGGCATTACTAAGATTTAAACATGGCATTTTCTTTCAAACTTGGCAGATTACTCCTATTTAGTGAATAAAAAACATATACTCCTATATTGGAATTTCAAAACGTTTTTGCTCCTATTTAGGACAATTTCTATAATATTTTCTGTGAAGTTATTTGGTTGATAAATGGCTGCGAATGTTTTTGCCTAGCTATCAATTTTCTTTTATCCTTGACTAATAAATGGATTGACCTATTTAGTTGCATTTCTGGGGGGTTTAAGACATTCACAGTTTGTTAAAAAAACATGTTTCAATATAGCTAGCTTGGGTTTTTTGCCAAAATATAAGTGAAATGGAAATTATGTATACAAATGTGATTACAGTTATTTTAGTATCATTACTTAGGTTAAAATTGAACATTATTATATTAATATATTATATTAATAAAAATTGTTGATATAGTCACGGTAGATATGAGGTTACATTTTATCAATCATCTTTATTTTAGTTTTAAATAAATTATTACAGTATATCATATACAAATTATAAGTAGATAATGCCGTTGCAAAATCAATGAAAGTATATCATATACAAATTATAAGTAGATAATGCCGTTGCAAAATCAATGAAAGTTTGAAAGATATTGAAGTGAAAGATTCCCAATGAAGCCAAGGGTGTTGGCCCCAAATGTTTGCTCTCCATCGCACACTGCCCCTATGAACTTTCTTAAACATAATATTACAAATCATTTGTGAAATTATTATTAATATATACTAGTATATATATAGAGAGGACTGCTCAGGTCCAGCCGGAGGGACGGGAGCAGCCGTCCGAACATCACTGTTTGGGGCGGCTTCCGTGGGAATTTTTTGATGAATTTTTTTGAGCATGTTCTTCGTCAAGTCATGTCTATTCATACCAAATTTCAGCTCAAATACCAAATTTCAGCGCCAAAATATACATATAAAAACACAGTCAACTTCAAAAAAAATGATTTGAATGCCTTCCCGATCGAATTTTGAGCTGAAATTTGGTATGGATAAACTAGACTTGATGAAGAACATGCTAAAAAAAATGCATCAAAAAATTCCACCGGAAACTGTCCCAAACAGTGAAGTTCGGACGACTGCTCCCGTCCCTCCGGCTGGACTTGAGCATTTCTGTATATATATACACGATAGTATATGTATACTATTGTTACTCACTTATATATACTTCCAATATGTTGTTTGAGTTATATTTGTCTACTTTTTATTAACTTATACTTTTGGAGAAACCTTGCGATTGAATGAGATCAGGTTTAAAGATATATGTAATTTATTTTCAGACAAATCAGTGTTGGGTTAATGTGTTATTTTGATAGTCCACCGACCACCGATTAAAGACATTAACGGCCTGTTTGGATTGAGTGTTATGGAGTGTTAGTAATGGAAGTGTTAGTAAGTGTTGATACTAACACTTGTTTGGGAGAAAAATTAAGAGGTGTTAATAAGTGTTAGTAAAGGTTGGGAAGTGTTAATAATAACCTTTACAACACCTCAATTGCCCACTATTGAACACCCCGATTTGGAGTGTTTTGAGGTGTTGGATAATTATTACCCTTCTCATATACTCCTAAAAACATAAAATGCTTTTATGTTTGATTGTCTAAAATGCTTTTATGTTTTGAGGTGTAGTATATCCTAAAAACATAAAATGCTTCGACATCTCACTTCGAATCTCTTTCCCGCAGGTTGATTGTCTGTATTTTTCATCTTTTTTCCTTACTCGTTTCTTCTGCCTCAAGGTAGAGTTAATTATTAACACTTCATTCATTTGTTTCTCCCAAACAAGGTAAAATAATGTCTAACTACACTTACACTTCTTTTCCCTTACTAACACTTTCATTACTAACCCTCCTTAACACTCAATCCAAACAGGCCGTAAAACTTATTTGAGTGTCGCACATAATTGCAGGCAATTTTTATGTGGTTTTTTCCCATTTTAGATCTTAGGATGTTTCTACTTGGATTGATTTCAATCCAGATCAGACTTAGACACTTATAAATTACAAAGAGATAATGTATTTATCAAACTAAACCATATCAAACCAGACCACATCATAAAATTACAATCTAATTAAAACATCCTTAGATGAAATTACTTCACATATAATCCAACAAATGTTACTTATGGTATTTTTTTTACTTAGATTGAATTTTTTTAGATTAGTATGATCAAATATAAACTAGTGTAATCCAATAAATGTTTGTTTTATGTGAATTGTACTATGGAAATTGTCCTAAATAGAAATAAAAGAAGATTTGCAATTTTAGTTCTGTAACTTTTGGCTGTTAAAGTTATTAGTCCTGTAACTTTTAGTCACATGCAAATTTTTGGTCCTATAACTAATAAATATTTTCAATTTAAGGACTTTTCCACCGGAAAGTACACTTTCTGGTAGAAAAATCTGACGCTGACGACATCTTTTTCCGTATACTATCGCTGAAAAGTGTACTTTTCAGATCAAATGTCCTTAAATTGCAAATATTAATTAGTTACAGAACCAAATTTGCAAGTGATTAAAGTTATGAGACTAATAATGAAAACGTCCGAAAGTTACGAGACAAAAATTGCAAATTTCTCAGGAATAAAAACGTTTTAGAATTCTAAAATATGATTAATATATATTTTTCTTCTCTAAAAAAGAGTCGTTACTGTCATGATTAACAATTACTACTATTAATGATAGTAAGTATTGTCATGTTAATGACTTGTACCATGATTTTAAATTGCGACAACGGTTGGGGTTATTGCGGTTGCGGCTAATGCGGTCGTTGTGATGCATATTGCAGCCGCTACAGTGTGAAATATTTCTAATAAGTTGAGTTATAATTACCCAAATTGGAGTAAAACATAAGAGATGTTCACAAAAAGGAATAGTAGTATTAAAATGGCCAAAATAGGAGTTTTTTGTGATTGGACAAAAATGCCCCTGCCACCGCCAGACTTTGTCAGCCGCCCAGAATATCCCAGCCGCCGTTTGCCCGCCGCCGGAGTTCCGGTGGGAGAAAAAGTTCACATTTTTTTGCCCCAACTCTTCTACCGCCGCTGGCACAGATCACTGGAGCTCCGCTGCCGCCACCGGACTTCCCCTCCACCAACGGACTGCCCTTGTTGTCAAAGGGAACTAGGGGAGAAATTACTTAAATAGATTAGGGGTATTTGAGGTAGAAGTTTAAGGTTTACTCCTATTTAGAGATGTTAGGGGTTAACTCATATTTAGGCAAAAATGTTAAGTTTTACTCGTCATTTACTTTTTCAAGTTTGCACAAAATAGGAATAAATGATTTTTTTGTATTTTTTAACAAATCTTTTTTTTAAGAAAACAAATCTTCTATAATTACATTTAACATAATTTTTTTATTTGATTTAGTGGTTGATAAAATTAATAGAAGTATTATGAATACTCCTTTGGAATATTTATCATAGCGATTAAAACATTCATAGATTTCTAATACCAAGTACCATCCTCCATATCGTATTAGTTGCAACATTGAAATTTATACACTATTCATGTACTCTATTTTGACTATATTTTATTTTTTATTAATATATGTGAATTAATATTTTTGAAAAATATTGTTGAATTCATCTCATTACAAAGTTTCATAATTTGATTTTTAAAATGCTTTTATTAATAGAGAATTAAATATAATTACGGTCAAAGATGTGCGTTAGCAAATGCGAAAAAGGGGATGTCGCAACTAAAAAAAGAACGTTTGGCTAACAAATTGAAGCATGTCTAAGTTTGAGTGACAACTAAACTGAGAGAGAAAAAGTAGCATCAATACATATATCATACCTGAAAACATCATTACGTTTGGAAGAAGAAGAAAAAACCGTTTAATCATATTTTAAGAATAACCACTTCTTTTGGTGATAACCCTGGTAGTTTTCTCTACTCTTTTAAGCACCTATATCACTATATGTAAATATGAAATCAACCAACAAGAATATGAAGATTAAAAATGAATAATGATTAAAAAGATCAGTAAATTAAATAATTATTGCAAACACAATAATAGAGTGTTTAGTGACTCAGTTTAGTAACTCTTGTGGAATTACGTAATAATAAGAAAAAGTAAGGTTGTAGTTACTTTTTCGGTTGTATTGGCTGACGTTACGGTAGAGGAACCTTTTAACTATATTTTTCATACTATTGTTTCTTGATTTTATTAATAAAATATATTTTAAATTTAATTTTCTCATAAATTAGCTAGTCACTTTTGCCAAAATTTCATAAATTTCAGCAAAATCAGTCAATACAGCCAATTTGGGTATTACTAAAAGGAGGAAACTTCATGTCAGGCCGGCCTGACTGGGGCAGCCGTCCGGCCGAGCCCGTTCCAGGGTCTTCCCGGTGGAATTTTTCGATGAATTTTTTGTAGCATATTTCTCATCATGTCTAGTTTATCCATACCAAATTGCAGCTAAAACTTCAATCGGGAAGACAATCAAATGATTTTCTAAAAAATATTGCGTTGTTTATATATATATTAAATTTGAGAGGGCTCTTCTCATCAGGCCGGCCTGACGGGCTGCCCCGTCCGGCCGAGCCCGTTTGGGCACCTTCCCGGTGGAATTTTTTGATGAAATTTTTTGAGCATGTTCCTCATCAAGTCTAGTTTGTCCATACCAAATTTCAGCTCAAAATTCGATCGGGAAGGTCGTCAAATGATTTTTGCAAGTTAACTGGTCTGGAAAATACATATTCCGGACCAGTTAACTTGCAAAAATCATTTGACGACCTTCCCGATCGAATTTTGAGCTGAAATTTGGTATGGACAAACTAGACTTGATGAGGAACATGCTCAAAAAATTTCATCGAAAAATTCCACCGGGAAGGTGCCCAAACGGGCTCGGCCGGACGGGGCAGCCCGTCAAGCCGGCCTGACATGAAGTTTTCTCTAAATTTGAAGTGTTCTTAAATATATTATTTGACAGCCTTCCCGATTGAATTTTTAGCTGAAATTTGGTATGGATAAACTAGACTTGATGAAGACGATATGCTCTAAAATTTTCATCAAAAAATTCCATCGGGAAGACCCTCAAATGGGCTCGGCCGGACGGCGAGTCCTATCAGGTCGGCCTTGCAGGAACGCCACTCTTACTAAACGTGCTTTAAGTCATTTTAGTTTAAACGATTTTACATGTGCAGGGCATCTAAATATTTAAGTCTTTTTAGTTCATATGTAATGTCTTTTTTAATCCAGGTTAGGAACATCTATTTTTGTCTAATGATAACTTGAAAGTACTATTCATTTCACTTTTTTCAACTTTCAATAATTGGAATGCTCACTAGAAAATTAATTTATCATATGTGAAATTATTTTTGAAAATTTGGTTTCAAATTTTGAGGATGTGTATACTATTGTTACCCACTTATATATACTTCTACTGTCCATCTTTCCGCGATGTTGTTTGAATTTTAGTTGTCTACTTTTTATTATGAACTTATATTTTTGGAGAAACCCTGTGATTGAATGAGATCAGGTTTAAGGATATGTAATTTATTTCAGACAAACGAGTGTTTGGGTTAATGTGTTATTTTGACAGTCTACCCATTGACGACATTAAATGTCATTTGAGTGTCGCATTTTAGGCAATTATTTATGTGGTTCTCCCCCATTTTAGATCTTAAATGGCATTACTTCATACCCAGTGTTACTTATCTAATGCAACAAACGTTACTTCTAGTATTCTTTTACTAGGTTTGTAATTTTCTAGTCTTGTAAGTTCTAGTATAAATTAGTGTTATCCAGTGAACGTTTGTTTTATGTGTATTTTACTAGTATTCTACCCGTGCGATGCACGGGATAATAAAATTTGCAAATTAAGAATAAATTTGTTAAAATAAACTGTTGTCGTATAAACACTTAGTTTTGTCAAATATATTATGTGGAAGAAATATTTTACGCTTTTTATGGCCTTGAGTTTATTAGGGTCTCAAAGGTGTAAAACATGGTGAACAATGACTAAGAGCCCGTTTAGTAGCACAAAAATCGGCTGATTTGACTGATTCTGTTGAAATTAATGAAGTTCTGGCTGAAATGGTTGCATTGGCTGATTCTGTTGATTTAAGAAAAAATTATTTTGAAAATATATTTTAGTAATAAAATAAACAAAAAATTATATGTAAAAATAGCTAAAATGATCATCTACAGTAACTTCAGCCAATACAGTCAGAAAAATAACTTCAACCTTACTTTTTCTGCTTATTACACAATTCAGTGCCGAAAGAAAAAATTACGTGTTTGGTGAAAAAGTTGACTGATAAGCCTCAAAAGTCGAAAAATAGTGTTGACAAACGGCCTCTAAATGCGAATATTTTTACCCATCATATGGCCTTAAAATTCTTACTCCTAGTGTCTCATCTTAATATTGCAAATATATAGATATACGTAGTCCATATGAGTACACAAATATATTAGTCGAACAAAACCTCTTGATAATCTTTGAGAGTGAGAATTTCATTAGAGTTTTATAGCTTGAAACTCTTTCGATGAATTTTTTGATGTGTAACGTAGGAAGCTAAGTAATGACTTGAGATGAAGATACAATAATGTCTCACGTAATGATAGAAAGCGTGTAATTAACCTCACATGGCATTGTACGTTTTATTTTCAATATATAAGAGGAAATGTGTTCACTCAAAATATTTTGCGACATTGTATATGATATTTTAAAATAAGGGAAATGTGCAAATATACTCATGAAGTATATGTGGAGGTACATATATACACCTGAACTTCTAAAAAGTGCAAAAATACCCCTAATGTTCCTATAAATTGAAATTTTGAAATTGAAAAATAAAAAAATTAAATTTTGCAAAAATACCCCTAATGTTTCACAAAAAATAACAAAAATAAATTATAAATTTAAATTTTGAAATTGAAAAATAAAAAAATTAAAGAGTTAAAAATAAAGATATATTTTTATGTTAAAATATTAACTCTTTAATTTTAAATTGAAAAATTATTATTTTTCATTGTAAATGAAGCACTTAAAATTCATAGTATTAATTTTAGTTTTGATGCAAATTTCGAACACATTGTTACATTTTTTTCAATAACATTCTTGGGTTTTGGTTAAACTTAATAAAATTAAATTCACTATTTTATAATCTTGGACTATTTACCATCATACAAAGTTATATGAAAAATACTCAAAATGTTCATTTATAATAATTTCAGCCAAAAAGAGTAACTCGAATGGTAGTCGAACCTCACTTATTTTGATTATCATAAAATTTAGTGTGTGAAATAAAAAGTTATGTGTTTGGTGAAAAAATTACTTATAAAACTGATAAGCCAAATATAGGAGTCACCAAACGGGCTATAACATATTAGGATTGTATAACGCGTTTTCATGCTGCAATAAGGGAACATTTTATTTATTGCTAATAGGGAATGCTAGTGCCACTTAATGCCTCCTAATTCACACTTTCAGTCAATAAATAAAATGTTCCCTATGCAATTGTGAGATGCTAATTTGTGCTGAAAATTGTGCAAATTAAATTGCGTTATACAATCATGAGATGTTAATTTTTGAACTTGAGTGTATGTAGAAGGTGCCGAGTCAAAAAACCTCAACCTATTGTGTCTTCATTTTTATTTGTATTTATATATATGCAATATTGATATCAAATAATGAAAGATGTTATGAATTGTGATTTTTTTTTGTAAAAACTTAACTATAAAAAAAGTTATAGCAGTTTAAAAAGAAAGAGGCTTTGGGTTTGGTTCCCACTAAGTGATTTGAGATTTTTGTTGTATTCCAATTAAAAGTTTGCATTAGAACATACAAAGTATGTAGTTTTGTTTAATAATAACGAAATCCTCCCTCATCTCAGTTCAGCTAAAGATTCGCATCACTTTTAAATGACAATTTAATCACCAAATATTAAAAATAATATATCTATAACAGTCCAGTTTTCATCAATAACCTCATTAATTATATACTCATTGAAACCATTTTTCAAAATATACACGAATTATCTTATTTGACATTTTCTAAATAATCATGATATTTTTCAATTCAATTAGAATCTTAAGCTGAACATTGTAATTACATTAAAAATCAAACATATTAGAAAAATTGAAGTGTGATAATGACATTAAAAATCAAACATATTAGTAATGACAATTTCTAAATAATCTCGAGCATTTCCTACTAATCTCATTTCCAGAGATGGTACAAAACCAATAGCAACTTATTTTTTAAAAGAAACAATATCAACTTTTTTTTCAAAGAAACGATATCAGTTTACTAATAATTTTGTGATAATCAATTAACATTTGATAATACACAATAATAATAACATTAGATTATAATTAACTTAAGTGTTAGGATTAATGTTTTGAACTTCTCCATATAAATTATTTTCTTACAAAAAGTATAGATATGTAAAATAAGGTCTTTTGACTCAATTTGACTCAATTATCTCGGTGTAAGTTTTTTTAATTAACCTATTTTCAATGTGATATCCAAATATGTCATAAAATTGGAAGTAAAGAGTATAGGTATTCCTCATAAATTAACGGAAATTGTCCTAAATAGGACTAAAAAGTTCCTAAAAAGCACAAATAGGACTACTATTTTTAAAATTCCCTAAATAGGACTAAACATTGATTTTCTACCCTAAATACCCCTAAGAGTATTAATTCATAACGAAATGCTTTAATTCATAATAAAATCACAAAAAAAGTAAACAAATATTTAAAAAACGTAAAAAAATTAAAAAAAAAAATTATAAAACATTTATAAAATAAAAAATTTAATTTTTTATTTTTTTAATTTTTTTAAAAAAATAATAAAAAATAGTAAAAACCCATAAAAAATGAAAAAAATTATGGATACCTTTCTCACCGCCTCCCGCCGCCTCCCAGCACCACCACCTTCGATTGGTGAAATTTCTTCCACTTTTGGTAAAAAAATGCCATATTTTTCTGAAAATGCCAAAAAGATGGCATAATTACTCTTCAATATGCCAACATTTTCATTGATTATGCCATCATTATGGCATTATTTAAAATGTTGGCATATATTTGTCCGGTGATGGGAGATGGTGGTGTTGGGGGTGGCAGGGGTGGTAATGTGTTTTTTTTAATTTTATGGTTTTTTTTTTGTTTTTTTTTTATTTTTTTTAAAAAAAAATATTTTTTTTATTTTTTTAAAAAAATATTTTTATTAATTTTCTATTATTTTTTTACGATTTTTAGTATTTTTTATGATTTTTATTAATTTTTTTATGATTTTATTATTAATTAAAACATTTCACAAGTTACAAGGGTATATTTGTCCAAACACACATAAATAGTCCTATTAAGGGAATTTAAAAAATGTAGTCCTATTTGTGCAATTTTTCCACTTTTTAGTCCTATTTAGGGAATTTACTCATAAATTAATACCAATTACGTATTCCTCACAAATAAAATGAATATATTTAAAGGCTCCTAAAATATGACAATTACATTGCTTTATAAATTATTATATAGAATCTTCTATACTTAATTATAATAAACGGGTAACTATAACACTATTATTATTATATATATTATACTAAACGGCTAAATGGAAATTATTAAATGGTTATAATAAAACTTTAAATGGAAAGTGGGTAAATGATTAGATTGTAACGGCAAGTGTCTTTCTATAGCATTTCCTATCATCTATACATTTATGAATAAAGTTATGATAAACGGTAATAGTAAAAAATGGTAAAATGAGAATAGTTGTAATTAAGTTATGGTATTAACTTTTTAAAGTGAATAAATAGTATAGTGACATGTGGCAAGAGTAAATAATAGAATGACACATGGCATGAATGTGACTTTCAATTGTATAATATATAGATATAGATAATATATAGATTAGAAAGATTCTTAAATAGGAGTAATAACGTTTTAGAATTTCAAAATATGAGTAGTATGTTTTTCTTACCTAAACAGGAGACATTACTATCATGATTAAAAAATATTGTCATTAATGTTAGTAAGTATTATCATGTTAATGATCTAATTAAGTACCATGATTTTAAATTACGGTTTCGGTAACGGCCATTGTGTGGTTGTGGATAATGTGGTCGTTGCGATACGTATTGCGGCCGCTGTTAGGGGCGGGTTCGGTTCAAAGTTCAAACAGTTCGATTTTCATCTAAAATCAATAGCCGAATCAAAGTAAAAAGTTCGATTCGGTTCAGTTTTATGTTAAAAAAAATTGGAGCCAAAGTTTGTTCGGTTCGGTTTTTTCGGTTTTTGCCAAAATATTTTTGTTGAATAAAAAATAGTAATTGGAAAATAAAAACAAAAAAAAATGACATCAAACTATACATAATAGTAATACAATACAAAAACATAATAGAAAAGAAGAAGAAACAAATGCACTTCCAAGCAATGAATTAGAGAGTATGTGTATACCAATTTAAACATTTTTTAAATTAATTAAACACATGAGTTTATTTGTTAATTATATATAGTGTATTCACAAGTTAAAATTTTATTTGTAAATGTTGTGCACACTAATTCTTTTTCATTTTTACTTGAAGACTTTTCTTAATAGTGTATAATTGATTCTACTTTCTTTTCATTTTATTTAATTCAATTTATTTTAATTACGGAATCACGTTCTTACTCTTTCCTTAATGTTGAATAATTTAAAGATCATTACATTCTATTAAAAGCAAGTCAATTTGATGTTAATTTAATTTAACCTACTTTCTATCCCATTCAGCGTGTGTTAGGAACTTGTATGGAAAATAAATGAGTTAAAAATTCTTCACTTTTCATGGGAAAGTTAAGATTTTTTATCATAAGAATCAAATTCATACCTTACTTAAGGGGGGAAGTTCCCGAAATAGTACTAAAAGAGTTTGAAAATTCCAAAATAGGACTGCCATGTTTTTCTTCCCAAAATAGGAGTAATTACTGTTAAATTTCAAAAATACTGCCATGTTTGAATTCTGGTACTGCCAAAATATGCCAGTAATTAGTCCTATTTTGGGAATAAAAACATGACAGTCCTATTTTGGAATTTTCGAACTCTTTTAGTCCTATTTTGAGTAATATCTCTAACTTAAGCGGTGTATTGCATATCAATTGTGGTGACTTTCTTTTTTGATTTGTGAACTTTTTAAAAAGTCCATTGAAATTTAAATTCATAGAACTTTTATGAATAAATTCGATTGATTTGCATAGAAATATGAATTTCATATAATACATGATCGAGTGATAACAGCTTGTTTGAAAATTATAAAAATAGTTAAATAACAAATTATTGTATTAAATAGGAGTAAAAAAGTTTGTGAATTTTAAAATAGAACTAATATATTTTTATACTTTACATAAGAGAATTATTACCACGTTGGCTTTACCAAACCATCAACATGACATTATTTTCAAATTTAGTAGTAATTACTCATATTTAAATGATAACATCAGAATGTTCATATTTTAGAATTCCAAAACATTGTAGTTCTCATTTTCGGTAATTTTCCCTATTTCAATTCATCAGACTTTAATTAAGTCTTTTATCCTATGGAAAAATAATTTAATTGCTCCAATCTTTAGAGAGGTGTAAGGTAAGTCCTTTTTAGAGGTAAGTTCCTTAAATTTGCCTATGTGATATACATATGTCGAACCTTGTATAAAAAATATGTTTAGCACCATGATCATATGATTTATCTTGCACACATGTAAACTTATTGTGTCGAGTACATAATTTAAAATATCATAAACATTTATGTTGATGTATTTAACATATTTAACATAATTGTATGTGATATGAATAATATTACATTTGGCCAGTCTATATGATTGTAAGTCAGTCAAAGTATAGTTTGTGAATAATGTCAAAGGCTAAGAAAAGTTGTGAAAAAAAATCAAAGTTTTCAATTTTCAACTACTAAAGAACTAAGGAAGTGTGAGTATGTTGAAGGCATCTATAATGTATTCATATTTTCTCCACTTTAATAGTTGAAACTAACTTTTACACCTTTTATATACTCTACTTTGACATTTAAACTATTCACATTCAACTTTTATTTTTATTTAGTTTATTTATGTAAAATTTACACGGAGTATAATTTAATTTTAATTCAATGGAACATAGAATATTCTTTCTAAATATGTAAATTTTAATTATTGATTTAAAACTTAGTGACTAAGATTGGTTTGATTTTACTGTCGGCTAACATTAAAATATGGAAATTTGATAGAGAATAAAGTGAAAAAGTTAAATAAATATTAGCCGCACAAAATTTTTCAAAACGTAAATTGGAAGAATTTTTTGGGATCTCCCAAAATTATGAGTAAGAAAATTTTTATGAGACGTAGGGAGTAGATAATAAATATGGAGTATCATAGTTATATCTATTTCCCTTTTGGTAACTATTTCTTGGTCAAAATGGAAAACAAGTTTAAGTTTTTAATAATTTGTTTGAATAGATCAGACAAGCACCTTGCTGTACGATAACATTATTGATATTTTTAAAATTGAGTTCACAAGTGTGAATTTCATCTAAGTTAAGGCTATTATTACTCTTAAATAAGATTAAAAAAAGTTATACAGCTATCTATGGAAATACTTAGACTTTTGTTACCTCTGATGTGAAAAAAAGTGAAAAAATAGTTTTGTAACAACAAACAGCATGAAACAGAGTTGAGAAAGATAAAATAAATCCATCGCAACAAAATGAATAAGAGTTTTACATCATTTCTTGTAGAATAAATCAATCTATACTTGGGATTTTTATATATTAAAGCATCATGAAGTGTGACATGAGAATATATATTGTTCCTTCTGTCCCAAAATATTCTTTTCTATTAATACTTTGGGATGTCCAGAAAAATATTCTCATTTCCTTCGTAAGAAAGTTTTGTTTGGTTACTATTCATTTACTTTTTTTCTTATCAAATCACAATTATACATTTTGATTTTATGCTCACTTTCTTAAACTCCGATCATCCAAGTTAAACCAGTACAAAAATTATTGGACATGAGTACATGTAAATGGGAGATACACTTCTCTCATGACTATCTATAAAGTAATTACCACAAATTCTATACTCGGGGATAGTTACAAATACTAAAGCAGATATGATAGAATAAGTATAAAGCATATAACTCTATTTTTTAAAAGACAGCGTACTTAACATATAATAATAAAACAAAAATGTAATATATTTTCACAAATTATAGTTCATTAAATACTACAAAGACCTTTGACAATATATTCTCTCTTTACATCATGTCTAACCCGATAATGCGTATATGTCACTACGTGCGTGTACTTTCCATTTGAACTCTTTTGTCCCTATGAATCTCTAACGACCTTTTTTTATTCAACACACTTGCATTTCAAACACTAGAGATGTATTGATTAGGAACACTACAATTTTACAACGTAATAGTACTCCTTTTGAACGATTGGAGGAATATTTTTTTTTTAAAAAGTAGAGGTATCAATTTTATTTTTATAGTACTATTTTTTTTTCTCGAAATGGGGTGTTGCGTTCCCGATTGATATTTTTTTTATAGTATCAATTTTTTTTCGGACCAGTTAACTTGCAAAAATCATTTGACGACCTTCCCGATTGAATTTTTGGTTGAAATTTGGTATGGATGAACTAGACTTGATGAGGAACCTACACAAAAAATTTGAGCAAAAATACCACCGGGAAGGCCCCCAAATGGAGGAGGCCGGACGGGGCTCCGGTCAGGTATACCTGACCGGAAGACTACTCTCTCTCTCTCTCTCTCTCTCTCTCTATATATATATATATATATATATATATATATATATAGAATTTTATTCATGTCCGGAATTCTGGACAGGAACCACCGTCCGGACGGTGGCGTTTGGCCGCCTTCCCGGTGACATTTTTTGATGAAATTTTTATGGCATGTTCTCCATCAAGTCTAATTTTGATGAAGAACATGTCATAGAAATTTCATCGAAAAATTCCACCCGGAAGGCGGCCAAACGCCGCCGTCCGGACGGCGGTTCCGGTCAGGAATTCCAGCTGACCGGAAGAGTACTCTATGTATACACACACACACACACACACACATACACACACACACACACACACACACACACACACACACACACACACACACACACACACACACACACACACATATATATATATATATGTATATATATGGGGGTGAGATCACATACAAACTAGTCCTCCCGTGCTAACCTACAAACTGTTCCAAATTGTGCATCTTCACATTGTTTGTACTGCATATTATAGTTCAAAGTGTTGCATATTATTTGTATTGCATATTGAAGTTCAAAGTATTGCATATTATTTCTATTACATATTGAAGTTCACAGTGCGCATTTTTACATTATTTGTACTGCATATTGAAGTTCAAAGTGTTGCATATTATTGAGTTTGTAGGTTAGTATTTTAAGCATGGTTTGTATTTGATCTCTTGTCTATATATATGTATAAACATATATATATATATGTATATACATATATATATATACATACATATATATATATATACATACACATATATATATATATATATACATATATATACATACATACATATATATATATATATATATATATATATATATACATACATATATATATATATATATAGAGTGCTCTTCATGTCAGGCCGGCCTGACGGGATGCTCCGTCCGGCCGAGCCCGTTTGGGCACCTTCCCGGTGGAATTTTTTGATGAAATTTTTTGAGCATGTTCCTTATCAAGTCTAGTTTGTCCATACCAAATTTCAGCTCAAAATTCAATCGGGAAGGCATTCAAATCATTTTTTGAAGTTGACTGCGTCAAAATATACATAGAAAACTGCAGTCAACTTCAAAAAATGATTTGAATGCCTTCCCGATCGAATTTGGAGCTGAAATTTGGTATGGACAAACTAGACTTGATGAAGAACATGCTCAAAAAATTTCATCAAAAAATTCCACCGGGAAGGTGCCCAAACGGGCTCGGCCGGACGGAGCAGCCCGTCAGGCCGGCCTGACATGAAGATTTGTCTATATATATATATATATATAGATAAGAGATCAAGTGCAAACTCATCTTAGTATGCTAACCTACAAACTAATCTTGACCATTCATTAAATGGAGATCACCGTTCGTGTCATTTTAATTGTTGAAAGCCAAGTAATTAAAAGTTAGGGATATTTTGGTCAATTACTCAACTTTTATTAGGGAAAGAAAATCACGTTCGCTTCTTACCATTCCCATAACCGCCTTTTCCATTTATTCTTTCATTCTAGCTTTCTGGTCGATCATGTTTCTCATCTCTGTGCTTGTCTTCTTGTTAGCTGTGTTGGACATAGGCTTGTCTCCAGGGTATCAAATCTTTCTTCATCTCCATCTCCTTCCCCATCTCTATCTCCATCTCCATCTCCTTCCCCATCTCTATCTCCATCTCCATCTTTACCTCAATCTCCATCTTTATCTCAATCTCCTTCTCAAATTTAATATAAACTGATGAGTGTTCTATTCAAACGCCATGGATTCCAGCATCGCCATGGAATCCGATGTGCAAGTCCGATTTTTATTTTTATTTTTTATATTTTTTTTCATATCATCATCAATTACATGTTTTTGCAAAATTCTTGTAATTTTAGTATCCAAAAGTTTTTATGCGAAATCGTTTCATATAAATTCACACAATTTCATATTTATGCGAAATTCCTATAGCTTTAGTATGTAAAATATAGTACGGAGTAGTATTTTTGTCATTTAGAGCATTTTTTAAAAATATATTATGCATCCTGTCTTCTAAATCTCATGATTTTCATATGCATGTCACGTGAGTTTAGAATGCATATGTCATGATGATAAGATGCAGTATATGGTCCCCTAAGATGCACCTGTCATCTTACTGAATTGCAATATATATGAACTTCTAAAAGTGCACAGATGATAATGATAAAATGCAACATATGAATTTCAAAATTTGTAATGCACACGTCATAATGACAAAATGCAACGTATTGGCTTTCAAAGTGCAACGTAATAGATTAATTAGCTCAATATAACAACCATTATCTAAATAATGCTCATATCATGTGACTGAAAGTGCAACATATGCACAACTAATATGCAGACGTTGTAAATATGAAGTGATTAATTTCGTAAAAAAGGGAATTTATTTCAAAAATATTATCATATGTGTACGTTTTAATAATAAAATGCACATCTCGTAACCTTAATATGTAGTTTCATGTATGTTGAGCACTCATATGCATGTGAGTAGAGTATATAATGCAGCCGCCATAACAATAAGATGCAGTATGAACTTCCAAAGTGCATATGGGAAGTCATAATGATAAGATGCAGAATATGAACTTTTAAAATGCATATGTTATCTTACTGAAATGCAGTGTATGAACTTCTAAAATGCACATTCCATGTTACTAATATGCATTTTATTAACTTCTAAAATGCACATGCATATTCATAAAATGCAACATATGAATTACTAAAATGCAGATGTCATAGCGATGAGATGTAGTATATTAGTATGAAGTATTAAAGCGCACATTTCATCATACTAAAATATAATATATGAACTCCTAAAATGCACATGTTATAATGATAATATGCAACATATGAAACTATTAAATGCAGATGCCACAACGGTAAGATGCAAAATGATACCAAAGTGTACATATTATCATACTAAAATGTAATATATGAACTCCTAAATGCACAAGTTATAAAGATAAGATGCAACCTATGAAACGCTAAATTGCAACGTCGATAAAGTTTATCACTATGTAGATCTAATATAAATTGTGGAGACATTATAAATATAAAATGCACATCCTATCACCTTAATATGCACAACCCGTAACCTTAATATACACATCTCGTAAACTTAATATGAACGTCTGGTAACTTTTATATGCAAAATTTACTAGTGCTCATTTCTTCAATCGAGAAATATCCAACTTATCACGTATAAGTTTTGAAAATTGGAAAGTTAATTATGGAGCGTCTGAATCCGTAAATCAAGATATTAGTTTTGTAAATGCTATCATGTGTGTTTGTAATGATATTACAATCTTCTTTGTTGGATAAAAAATCTCACGTTAATCTTTATATAAAGATTCAACTTCCTAAAAAGAAGTATAATGAAAAATAGATGGAGGTCGAAATATTAGTAGTGGGTTACCTAAAGTGTTTGGACATTGGTGGTGGATTACATTAATTAGTGGTAGAATATTAGTGATGAGTTATTTCCGTTCTTTCCTTTTCTGCTTGGAAGCTCCGTTTTTAAAAAGTTAAATGACCCTGATAACCTTTCCCACCGATCACTCCAATAAAATAGCCCAAACGATTGAGATTCTCTACATCTCAACACACGCTCCATTATTGTGGATGGCTTTTATCCGCTTTTGATTCTACAGATATGGACGGAAGTGATGAGTTTGTAGGTTAGCACCGGAAGCTTGGTTTGCATGGGATCTCACCCCTATATATATATATATTAGAAAAATGCTATTTGTACACATAAGTTGTACACATTTCTTGTACACCCCCTTTGTTTGCTTATGTACTCAAGCAGCTCGTTCAGAAGCTGCTATATACATAGGCAACTAGGAAACGTGTATAAGAAATATGTACAACTCATGTGTACAAGTAACACCACTCTTTCCCTTATTGAAAATGATATTTGTTTCATTTGGAGTAGAAAATGAGTCAAATGATGTATATTATATTTCCCCTTTTCACCCACAGTATGAATGATGTGCTCGAAAAGTACAAATTACACTCGAGCAACCTTGGAGAATCAAGCCAGCCCTCTCTTGAACTTGAGGTATCTCACACACACATAGGTTTTGATCAAATAAAAAGGATTGATGTGTAAGATAAGAAACATCACTTTTATAGTGTTATGATACATACTCCGTATTTCTTTGCAGGTGTTGAATTTTTTCATCTGTACAAATTCCACTGATATATTTACGAAGTTCTCATTGTCTATTTCAAACAAGTGTGTTTTTATCATTGCTTAAAGTGCAACACCTCCTCATTCTAAGAGAGCTTCTTATAACAATGCTTAGATAGGGTGCAAACTGTTAATCGTCACAGTTTACTCAACTTGGTGCACTTTATAGCTGGTCTTTGCACTTTTAAAATGTTGGTCAAGTCATTGCAATATCAAGTTAGATTAAAGAGGGTGACATTTTGGTCGAGTCATCGCAATATTTGAGTGGCTATAATTCATTCTTAATTTATTTTTATTTTATTAATTCATTATTATAAACCACATAATTCTAATTTTCTTAACAACTGCATCATTTTGCGTTCTCTCAATCTTAACGGAAAGAGGTAGTAATATTTTAATTGATCCACGCAAACAAACTACAATACCCTCAAAGTAGCATAAAATTTAGGTGCCAAAAATTTGCTACATAATTCATTTTGTTGATGGATTTGAGTGGGGGGAGAACTTGCCACGAAGTCAAGAATTTTAGCATGTATGAATGATATCGAATAATATACTCCGAATTAAATTTTAGAACATTCTCTTTCTTAACGTAATTAGGCAGAAGAAGGCCTTCATGGAGCAGTAACCAAGGAGGTTGCAGACATGATGGCTTATGAGCTAAGGTATAAACTAAACTTAAACTACACAATTCGTCTTGCATACGTTTAGTTAAATTTTATTGAATGAATTTATTTTGTTGTTACTACTTGCATCACTGGTCCCATGTAATCTTGTTTGAATATATTTGTACAACTTTTGAAGTATTTAAATTATAATTAATGTACTTTTCAAAAATTTATGTGAAATATCAAATTATTAAGTTAACTTTATCTTAAAATTTTCGTATTTGTTTAGAAATTTAATCTTCCATCATCTCATATTAAGCTCTTTGGTTTTGCTCTGAGTTTGTACTCCTTATTTTAGAGAAAGAAAATGTAAAAAATCAAATTTTGAAATTTCATCTACATAGGTTTTTATGTAAATAAATTGTTCGAAACAAGACTGTATATTTTAGAAAAGGAAGGACAAATTAACCAATTTATTATCTCAAGTGAACATTCATTATGAATTAAATTAAATTGAACAGGAACCTAAAGGAGGAGGACCTTGAAGGATTAAGCTTTGAGGAACTATATGAGTTGGAGAAAAAGCTTGAAGATGAATTGTCACGTGTGATAGAGATTAAGGTTTAATCGTTTCCATTAGAATTATTTTTATTTTGTCGTGTTGCACATTATCAATTTTGTGTTGAGTATGAAAAAAGAAAAATTGTGAACTTAGGGTTTGTGTAGAAAAGTAAAAATTGTGAGCTAATTTTTTTTAGACATATAAAAACAAAAGTTGACAAAGTCCAGTGAGAAAAAGAGAGCTATTGTTTACCTTTACGCCTTGAAAATCTTTGAATACCCCGGCTTATCCTAATTAAAACTTTTAAGGGTTCGCCTCACGATATCTAAGTAGAGAGAGATAAATTAAACAAGTATGGGAGTCCTCTCATGGGATGTACTTGTTAAGATGAAATCATTGCCCTTATTTATAAGTGAGATCTCAAGTAAGTGGTTACATAACCGTCTTGTGGCGAATGAAAGATTTTAGAAAATACTACACCATCAAAATAGAAGGGCATCAAAGTTGGGTGGCCATGCCATGCATGACCAATCCCTTTCCTAAATTATATAAGACTTTATATATCTTTGCAAAATTTATTCTACGTATATAGTTATCTATTGGTCTACTCTAATATTCTATTCTTGCTACACCAATGTTAATATGTTATAGCATATACACAATAGAATTTGTAACATATTATTATCATTTAACATTTCTACTTTAAATTGTTTTACAAACTTTTGTATGTATAGTAGTAAGTATCTATTTATTAAGATATAATTTTTGAGTTGACTCAAATATTTGTTTCAGGGTAAAAGAACTATGGCCGAGATTGCCAATCTTGAAAGAAAGGTAAGTGATGCATGCATGCACAAATTAATTTGTAAATTTATTTATTGGTATCAAATTAAAAAGTGAAGTAAATATTGAAATGATAAGAACATAAAATAAATTATTAATGTTTTGAATGATATTATATTATTGATATTGGAATTATCTTGTAATTACTGTGAAACCAAGTTGTTGTGTTCATGATATATATAAATAAAAGTATATCTCTAAATAAAAGTAACAAAATAGCTAAAAGATAATATCAACATCAACCATACTGTAGTACAAAAAATCATGATTAGTTGTTTTATCCTTATCTCCCTTTCCTAAAAAAGGTACATCTTTGTGGCCATATAGTTATCACCACCTTACTTCTAATCTACGAAGTGTAGGGTGTTGAATGGTTGAGGATATTCACATTTAGCTTGCAATATTTTTCAATTAGAGAATTATTTACTTTTGATTTGCATTCTCATCCTCATATATCTTGCAGGATACTGAGTTGATGGAAGAAAATCAACGATTGAAGCAAAAGGTACAATAAAGAGTTGAATTAAAATAGAATTGTAGTAATATTTAATGTTACATCTATAAGCAACACGCACAATAAAGTAATATTTAATGTTACATCTAAAAGGAACAGGTACAATAAAGTAATATTTAATGTTACATCTAAAAGGAACACGCACAAAATGACATATGTTACACATAAAGAAAATTAATTTAGATGTAAAACTTAATATGAGAACTCAAAACTGAAAAATTGTGTTTAGATACCAAACTTTGAGAAGCCTACTTAAGACTTGAATAAATTATACTACGTATCAGTTAGACGACAAATTTATATGTCAACACCATTTTTAGATTACAAGAGGAATAGTTACAAAAGCAACTCACAATATTACAAAATTCTCATTTACCAGGGTTGATGGTAAGATCACCGCTACTAGCTATGTGTGCATCGTCGGGTCAATGAGACAATAGATAGTTGGATTCAATGAACAACAATTATTTTATTAAAATCTTTGAATATATCAATTATTAAATTGATAATAAAAGGAATATAAATGCCCTAATATGTAAGATATATTGTGACTTTGAAAGAAAATGTATGGCCATAATGAATAGGCTACTACTATTTGGAACTTAAGAGGAAATTAATAATTAAAAACATGAGATAGGTAATGACATTAGTTGTAGATAAGATAATGGATCCATATATGTCAATCAATAAAAAAAATCATCTCCTTATTATTTTCCACATCCACAGTTTTTAGGTTTTTATCCACATTTTTGGGTTTGATTAATTGGTGATGATGGCAATACCAAATTCTCTTCCCAAGCATCTGATCCTTCCTCCACTGTTGTGTAATTCGTATTTATCTCCACAGTTTCTTCTAGTCATCTACGGTCTACACGTTGCAACCTTCATTTTTCTTAATTCGTTTATTTGCTCAATTGTTCCACTCATCCGTTGGCCGTTGCAATAGTGCAACAATCAAATAAATCAGTAAGGCTTTTGGTCTGGGACACTTAGCGACTTGGCTAATCTAGTAATCCATTGCTTTTTGCATTTTCCTCTCATAGAGGTTAACTAATCTATCGAGCAGATGACCCCTTGAGCCTCAAGCTCATGTAATTTATGATTAACTTAAATTGACTAGTATATAAATATATGAATCAAATTAAAACTGTATTTTAGTGTTAAATATATGAACTACAAATTTAGAATTTAGTTGTACGAATTGAGACTTGGAATTCTGGAAAACTCTTTCTATATGCTTTTTAGCTTGCATTTTTGCATGACTTATGAACAAAAGCATTTAATTTTGTGTATTGAATTTTATTTTTGACAATGAAAGTAATGCTATACATTTGTACAGCATATATAATTAAGGGCTGTTTTTAATTAGTGTTCAGGAACGGTCTAACTAGAACAGAGAGGATATTTTACGGAGTAACTGAATTGCGCCTTCTTTTAATATTACAACTTTACTTGCTTTCATATTTGGTCATATTAAAGACTTTCCCACCAAAGTATACTCTCCCGACGAAAATTTTGACGTTAAAATTGGTGAGTTTATCTCTATATGTTTTTTCACTAGAAATTGTACTTTCGTTAAAAAAGTTTAAATACAGACAATTTTTTACTTTATAGGACCAAACATGTAAGCGAGTAAACTCACATGACTAATAATAACAAGCAAAATTGGAAGTTGCGAGACTAAACCAGAAAATTTTTGAGTTTGTTTACTCATTATTAAGGCATTCTCGTCGAACTAATGAACTATATGTGTGAATATGTGATAGATGGAAAGCATAAATGACAGGCAATCATCGGAGTCCACCACCGCAACTTTCGCCTGCAGTAGTGGCACATCACTGCTTGAAGACGATTGTTAGGTCCCTGTTTTCTAATCTATAAAATGTATGTATGGAAGATAGATCTGGGAATGAAGCTTTCCATTGATGTAATGAAGAAGTTTACAGAATGATGAACAATTTAGCGTAAAACTTCTATCACCGATTAGGCACTGCGGCACTAGAATGTTATGAAAAGCTTAACCTAGCCTTTCCCTTAAGGCATATTTATAGCCTGACGGGAAAGGTAGGTTTTACAATCATTTGGGCTCCTTTATCTAGGAGGCCCATACCTAAAAAGGTATAAAACCTTTATTACAAAATTGCCTTAACAGGCCTATTCATTATTCTAGCTAACTATAAACTAGCAAAGTAACATTGATCACAATTACAATGAAAATATCTCTAACAATCTCCCCCTTTGTGATCAGATGTTCTTGCTTCTTCTTTTCTTCACTTCTGAGCTTTAAAATAATGCTTTCTAAGATTGAGTGCATGCTCGTAATTTCTGAGAGACCTTCTTCTGTCAAGTTGTTTCTCGATGGCTTTCAAGATTTTATTGACTCTTTCCAATTCTTTGATTTCTTCCTTCGAGGCTTCATTCTGTCTTTTATCTAGATCTTCTTTCCTTGGCTGGAGCTGTTCTCGGATGATTTGCAGGGTCCCATCACAGTATTTTCGAATGTCTTCAACAATCATCAGACGCTTCTCTTCTTTGTGATTCAGATAAATGACTGAGATGGGCTTGTCAAATGTATCATATGCTGCAAAGGTTTCAAGCCCAGGTCTATCCAAGTCCGGTCGTGTAAGATTTGCCTTTGAATAATTGTGCTCAAGAGTCATCTGGAGATCATGGGAGGCGTAGAACCGAACTTGTCTTGTCATGAATCTCTTAATGGCCTCAAAACCTTCTCTAGCAAGTCTGTCTTTGTGCACTGGGAGCTCCCTGCATCTCATGAACATTTGATAAATATCATCCATGTGCAGTAGGAAGAAGTCATTCTCTTGACAGGTGAACTCCGAGCCATCGGTACGTCGTAGACGAAAGATCAGGAACTTAATCGTTTCCAAGTAGTCTTCTGTGATATCCAGGATTTTTGATATAGGACATCCACTTGTTGTAAGATTATGATTTAGAACTTGTCTTCGTTCCCCTGTGGATCTGTGTCCTAGCATATACAGGTTACCTCCTCGGTATTTTCCTTTCAAGTGATTGATTCCTCGCATCTTTAATTCACTGAACTTCTTGATTTTTTCAGGTTGTCTCCAGATTTTCTCTCGGATTTCTTCTAGGAAGGGGGCTTTGATTCTAACAATTTCCCATTTTTCTTTGACTGGTTCTGG
The DNA here is from genome assembly GCA_945859915.1 of Cuscuta epithymum. NCBI lineage: Eukaryota > Viridiplantae > Streptophyta > Magnoliopsida > Solanales > Convolvulaceae > Cuscuta > Cuscuta epithymum. Next base: position 977,299 of record CAMAPF010000951.1, on the reverse strand, counting down.
TGCCTTGGGATTTTCTTTATGATTCTCCCCTTCCTTGAGTTCATCTTCATCGAGTCCAATCATTTGTGCATGATATTTGTTGAGGAATTCTCTGAGTTGCCAGCTTCGACACATTTCGTACTGCTCCGCTTCCACTCTAAGATCATCCCACTCTGTCCACTCACGAGGCCACTGATCATGAACTAGAAGGTCTTCCAGTTCATCTTGTATTTGATTACCAGAGGGCTTAGAGTGAGCTTGTTGTTGTGTCGAAGGCGACCTGTCATGTGAAACACCGGGATCCTCAGGATTGCCCGTTATCACCAGATTAGAACTAGGTTCTTTCTGATGGCCTGAATAGAAAGGTGTACTCGAAGTAGCAACCTCAGGACTTCCACTCCATCCTTGGTCTACATCTATGAAAGATGAGCCTAGGAGTGTTGTTTCTAGCTCGACCGGGCTAGATGTGGGTGAGTTGGCTGTTTGGCTTTTATGATGAGTGGATGGTGGGGGCTGATAGTTCGAGGATTCAGGTTGGTTGGATTGCGTAGAGGGTTGGCTTGTTGACGCATCACGTTCAAGTGTCCTTTGTCTCTTGTTCTCCCCCTCATGAGGATCCGAGTCATCGGGGTCCTCATGCGAACGTTTGTGACCGAGGAGACTATCACGGCATGAGTTGTCAGGCTTAAGGATCCGAAGAAGGTCTTTTTGTTTCTGGGTTAGGTTGCCTTCTTCGGTAGCTAGTAGTTGATCTAGCATTAGGGTTTCGAGTACCTCGAACGGTAAAGTTTTAGGGTCAGGAAAAGGTGTGGTCGAAGTAGGGGAGGACACTAGTTCTGTATCCTGGGTTCCCCTTGAAGCAGTAGGTGAGTGGGGTAGGGTTGTGGATGGTTCAGAGGTTTGTTGGGTAGGTATGATAGGGAGTGGTTGGGTTTCTTGGGTATGTGAGGATGTTGGTTGGGGTTGGATGATGTCATTATGCAGTGCCGGGGTGTTCCTGAATTCCTGTGCCCGAGCGGTTATTGCTTCGTGCACCCATGGTTTAATGGTGGAATCCAAGAAACGCTGCAAAATGACGGAAAGGTCGGTAGGGTCAGGGTTACCGGTTACAGGGGTAGTAACCGTTGTCACAGCATCAGTAAAGATTACCGAAGTGTGGCCTGCAGATAATGATGGAGATATCTGTTGAGCAGCAGGACTTCCGATCATCATTGACGTATCTCCGATCGTTGAGGACAAGTAAGGTGCACCTGTCGTGTGCGGTGGTGTGAGCAGTGTATGTGTCCTAGAAAATGTTGAAAATGTTGGGATGGTGGAAACTAGACTCAATGTGCTAGAAGGAGGGGTAGTGGTCTGGGGCGGAAGACCACAAAGTAAATCCTCAGCTGCTTCGTAAGGAGGCAGCGAGGTGGGTAAAAGATCCCCTATTTGTGAAACTACTACCTGTTGGGAGGCAGCAGAGTGGCTAGGTGAGGCTTGTGCATGCGCAGTTGGGCTAGATGCTGCGTCTTCTACTCGGAGACTGAAAATATCAGCCTCTGCACCTATGGGGTTAGCCCGGTTTATTGTGTCAAGGTCAGAGCAGCTGTCATACAAAGCTAACTCTTCCGCCAGGTTGCTCGCGGTTTGCACTCTTTGCACAGGAGTAGATGATGAGGCATTGTCATGACGCACCTTGGAGCGAGTCTCACTAATGATATTTCCTTGAGTGTCCTTGATTTGGTGAGACTGCTCTTGTGTTGTAGCCCGAGAAAGCCTGATAACGAGTCGTCCTTTCTTAGCACGGGCTTTCTCGACTTTCTTGCCCTTTGCATTGGCATTGTCGTCGTCCTCATCATCATCATCGTCGTCGTTCCTAGCCTTGCTCCCAGAGCCCTCATCGTCAGCGTCTTGTGTTGTGGCTACGCTTGGCGAATCACGGGTAAACTCTTCAGCACGGGTGTGGCCCTCAGCAGACATAGTCTGATCATCATGGGGCCGGCTTGCCACTGGTCTCTGTGGCCGGGTTGAGCTCTCAGGACCCTCACTCACTCTCGGCTGACTCCCCGGGGTAGGCTCAGGGGGGTTTATCTGAGCCATAGGGAGTATGACACCATTCTCCTCGCTGTAGCGTATAACATGTTGATCATTGCGACCAGCTAGCAGGAGGAGAGGGACAGGAATAGGTAATGGTACCAGTGAGGGTACCTCTGGCATTCTCTTCAGATATTGTAGGGCTGGAGTGCTGACATTCTCAGATGATTTGCGCCTTTGGATTGTTGGAATGGTTCTGCAGAAGTGTCGCACCAGCAATGAAAACCATCTCATGTATGGCAGATGTTTGATCAGATCAGTTTCAAATTTTCTTCTTTGCATTTCCAGAATGTCACCCCAGATTAGTGAGGTGAAGTCGTAGTTCTTCATGAAAGCGATGCCGTGAAAGATGTAAACGAGGTAACCACTGCATTTGTCGAAGCCGCTGTGCTTAGATGTGCAGCACTTGTTTAGTGTGGCCATTAGTGTCCTCCAAGGTCGTGGAAATCGTGCGGTCTTGATTGCGGACATCAACCGGAGGGGCTCAGCGTGGCCTAGAGTGATCATGTCTTCAAAGATTTGCGTTTCTGAGGCCAACACGTCATAGTGTTCCTCCTCCGGGATTTGTAGCACTTGTTGGACGAGCTCCTTAGTGATTGTGACTCGGGTGTTGCAGATTGTGGCAGCTAGTACATCATCGAGTTGCCTGCCATTTGCATCCACGTCCTTGTCAAGTGTACCCCAGAATTGTTGGAGATACACCTGAGGGACTTCAGCGTTTTCGCTCAGTGCCTTCCAGAGTTTGTGTCCTTTCAGAATGGAGACCACGACGTCATCTTGACAAGAGAAGACTTCTGGGTCCAGTTGTGAGTTGTTCTCTTTGATCGGGATCCAGTGTTCCCTAGCATAGATCATGTTGATTGGAGTGTTGGCAGCCATTTCAATCTGAAAATGATAAAGAGATTAGAGCATATGATCGAAAATGGCTAAGTCCACAACTTATTCCTCACTTGGGCCCTTTATTGTTTTTGTTTTTTTTTTTGAAAAGTGGGGCCCAATTTAAGAATGGTTATTGGTCTTGGTCGAAGTTGGGCCTGTACTTGGTTAATTTTGGCCCACATAAAGAATTTCCTCTAAGGGTTGGAACTTGGGCTGGGTCTAACTTGGGCCTGCTTGGTCTCATTTGATTGTGCAGCCTAAGTAATTTGGCAAAGTCTAAAATCGCGCATCCCACAGAGATCGCGCAGACTGGTGGAGAATCGCGCAAGGGTCAACAATCGCGCAAGGCAGATGGATCGCGCAGCTCGCCTAAATCGCGCAACCTGCCCCGGATCTCACAAGAATGAAGATCGTGCACCCCTGTATTTCGCGCAATTCAGTCAGATTGCGCAAACCCTGTTCGCGCTATGGGTCGAATCGCGCAAGGGCGCCAGATCGCGCAGCCTGTAGAATCGCGCAAGGGCTTCGCGCATCAGTTCATGTACTTCCCTGTTCATCATCTTCACGAGATACCTGTGAAATATTCATTTGAAAGCAAGAGGGAATGGAGATTTTACCGTTTTGAGAATATTGGGGGCTTGAGAGAAGAGAGATGCTAGATTTTGCTCTGAGGGAGTCTGAGGGTTTCGCGCAAGAGAAAGAAATGGGGAAGGGGAGTTGCGCGTTTCACTTGTTTAAATAGGCCCGGGAGATTTTTCAAAATGTAACGGGCCCAAATCAGTCTGATTTCAGTTTAAAAATTGCTCCCCCTCAACACTTGCTTCCCTTTTGAAATGAGAATTTAGCAAACTCCCCCTCAAAAAACAGTTTAGAAAAGCTCCCCCTCAACAGATGAACAGATTTTGAAAAGCTCCCCCTCAATTTATGCATTGAAAAAAAATGATGCATGAAAAAAAATGATGCATAAAAAAATGAGATGCATGGGAAAAAAAATGCAAGTTTTGAAAAATGTTTGAGAATGAAAATTATGAAATCACACGCACACACACAGTTCAGAGTTACTCATTCGTTCAGGTTCAGCATCCCCAGCTTAGAGATCAGAAAATTGAATCTCTTTTCATCCAGCGCCTTTGTGAATATATCAGCCAGTTGCAATTCCGTAGACACAAAGTACATGTCCACGGTGCCTTTCTCAACGTGATCCTTTATAAAATGATATCTGAGGTCAATATGCTTCGTTCTTGAATGATGGACAGGATTGCACGTGATGGCAATTGCACTTTGAGAGTCGCTGTAGATCGGGATGTGTGAGAATGTGAACCCATAGTCTTTCAGCTGAGTCCTCATCCATAATATTTGTGAGCAACAACTAGCAGCCGCGACATATTCTGCCTCAGCTGTAGAAGTGGACACACAATTTTGCTTTTTGGAGGACCAGCACACCAACTTATCACCAAGAAATTGAGCACCGCCAGATGTACTCTTTCTGTCCAGTTTGCAACCCGCGAAGTCAGCATCTGAGTATCCGACAAGGTCAAAGCCTGATTCCTTGGGATACCAAAGGCCCAGATTGACTGTTCCTTTGAGATATCTCAGTATTCTTCTAACATCATTCAGATGTGATTCCTTAGGATTTGCTTGAAAGCGGGCGCATAGACAGGTTGCAAAGACAATGTCTGGTCTGCTAGATGTAAGGTACAGCAAGGAACCGATGATAGCCCGATAATTGGTAGCATCGACTGGTTTCCCGGAAGGGTCAGAGTCGAGCTTCTGTGAGGGAGACATGGGGGTTTTCATCGTCGACTTGCTGTCCATTTTGAAGCGCTTTAGCATATCGTGGATGTACTTGGACTGATTTATGAAGATTCCATCTGGCAATTGCTTGATCTGAAGCCCTAGAAAGAAGTTCAATTCTCCCATCATACTCATTTCGAACTTGGTGCGCATCAGGTTGCTGAACTTTTTGCAGAAATTTGGATTTGACGAAGCAAAGATGATATCGTCCACATAAATTTGTATCAGCATGATGTCACCCTTGTGTCTTTTGATGAAGAGAGTTGGATCTATCTTTCCCTTCGAGAAGCCTGATTCCACAAGAAAATCTGACAGTGCTTCGTACCAGGCTCTCGGTGCTTGTTTCAGACCATACAAGGCTTTCCTCAGCTTGTATACATGATTGGGGCGTTCAGGATCAACAAAGCCGTCAGGTTGTGCAACGTATACTTCTTCTTTCAAATCTCCATTCAGAAATGCTGTCTTTACATCCATTTGATACACCGTGAAACTCTTGTGTGCAGCATATGCTAGAAATAGTCTGATGGCTTCAATTCTTGCCACTGGTGCAAAGGTTTCATCGTAGTCGATTCCTTCTTGTTGATTGTAACCTTTTGCAACCAGGCGGGCCTTGTTTCTCACGATCACACCGTCCTCATCCTTCTTGTTCTTGAATACCCATTTGGTGCCGATAATGGTTTTCTTGTAAGGCCTTGGCACCAGGGTCCACACTTTCAATCTTTCAAACTGGTTCATTTCTTCTTGCATCGCAATCACCCAGTCCGGATCAGCCAATGCGTCAGTCATCTTTGTTGGTTCTTTCTGACTCAGAAAACATGAGTATAAGCATTCATTGACTGATGCCGTTCTGGTTCTGACTCCTTGAGATGGATCTCCAATTATCAGCTCTGGCGGATGTGCTCTTGTCCACTTTCTCTCATGTTGTAGAGGCTGTGGAGTTATGATTGGATGATCAGGGTCAGAATATTCTTGCTCTGGTTGTACTTCTGGGGTTTCTTGCGTTGCAGCTTCTTCAGGTTGATCATTAACAGGAGAGGTTGGTTCATGTTCAGCTTCATTATCTGTATGCTCATCATCATTCTGAGTAGGAGTGTTGGTTTCTTCAGTAGTTGGAGCAGGTAACAGGGGGTTCTGAGTGATTGTAGCATTTGTAGTTGGTGGTGCACGTGGTTGACTGTAGAAGTGTTCAAATAGAGAATCCAGAACCACGTGCTCATCAGATCTTGTCTCACCTCCCTGCCCTCCTACTCCAGAAGATGATGGAGTTTCATTGTTTGCAGAGGTTGATGGTTCAGAATGAAAATGTTCAGAAGCCAAGTCCGCCATTTCATAGAAGCTCACATTGATGCTCTCCATGACGGTTCTTCTGTCTTTCAAGTATACTCTGTACGCCTTGGAATTGGTAGAATACCCAATGAATATCCCTTCGTTTGCTTTTGGATCAAGCTTCCCCCTAGCATCCCTGTCGTTCATAATGTAGCATTTACAGCCGAAGACGCGGAAGAAGGCAATGTTAGGGATCCGCTTGAACACAATCTCATAGGGTGTCTTGTCAAATCTTTTGTGGATCACAGTTCTGTTCTGTGTGAAGCAAGCCGTGTTGATAGCTTCTGCCCACATGAAGTGAGGAAGCTTTGACTGTATCAGCATGGTTCTGGCTGCTTCTACAAAGGTTCTGTTCCGTCGTTCTACAACACCGTTCTGCTGTGGTGTCTTAGCTGCAGAGAACTGTTGAGTAATTCCCTGAGCTTCATAGAATTCGGTCAGTTCCTTGTTCTTGAACTCCGTCCCGTTGTCAGTTCTGATGATCTTCACATTCTGCTGTAGATAGTTCTGTATGGTCCTGATGAACGTCATGATTAAGTTTGCAGTTTCGTCCTTGGAGCGCAAAAACTTGGTCCATGTGTAGCGTGAGTAGTCATCCACAATTACCAAAGTATATTTGCGTCCACTGATGCTATGCACGCGCATCGGACCACACAGATCCATATGTAGTAGCTCCAGGGGACGAGATGAGGAGGGAAATTGTTTTGACTTGTGTGATGCTCTCCTCATCTTTCCCAAATGACAAGCAGGACAGTGATGGTTGGGGGAGTTCTTCAGAACAGGCAGTCCTTTCACCAACTTCTTCGAGGAGAGGGAACTGATGGCTGGCAGATTCAAGTGTGAGAGACGTCTGTGCCATAGGCTGCTTTGTTCTTCTGATGCTTTGGACAGGAGACAGATGGATATGGGGGATCGTACCGATTTCAGATCAATGGTGTAGAGATTGGTTTTCCTCTGACACCTTAATAATGGTGTCCCACCCATATCCATCACACAACATTGCCTAGCATGGAATCTCACTTCCATTCCATTATCACAAAATTGACCAATGCTAAGCAAGTTGTGTTTCAGTCCCTGCACATACGACACATTTCTGATTGTGACGCTCTCACAGATGACATCTCCTATCCCGAGTATGGGCGATGAAGCATTGTTCCCAAACCTCACATTTCCTCCAAACCTTTCAGAATAGTTGCTCAGTAGTTCAATCTGTCCAGTCATGTGTGACGAGCAACCCGAATCAAGATGCCACACATGACTGACCTGCAAAACAGATTAGTTTCGCTTAGGTACCCATCGCCAGATGGGTCCTTCCTTATCAACAGTGAGCAATTGTTTTAACTTCTTTTTGATTTGGGATCCTAGGCTGGCTGATTTAGAAGAGTTTTTCAATTTTAATTGTTCTGCTTCAGCCTTAGGAACCCATTTTTGTTTTATTTGATTGATTTTTGGAGCGAGGGAACTTTCATTCGTCCTAAGTGATTGTTCAGATAAATGGTCTTTCAAGATTGGTTCACGTGATAGCCTTCTCAGATGTTTGACTGAGTGAATCTTGAGAGGATACCTTAAAAATGGCAATTTGACCTCACTCTTAACATTCACCCTATCAATCTTGGGCTTATTCACAACATTCTTAACAATCACAGGATCTTTTGCTTTGCAAGAAGAAACAGACTCAGAACAACAACATTTCATTGATTTCATGCAATTCAGAGAAACACATTTAGTACAGCGATTCGAGACAGAAATCTTAGAACTAGAAGACTTAGGAGCCACTCTCTTAGCATAACTAGTAGATGGCTCACTAATGCTAGAACTAGACTTATTCTTAACATAAAATATGGCGCTCGACCGCTGACACTTATTTCTTAATCTCGACTCTTCTTCTCTCTTCTTCCTTCTTATTTTGTCTTCAATCCACTCTCCTTTCTTCTCGACTCTCTTCTTCACATCTTTCCCTGTCGGAGAATGAGACTTGGGGTGAGAAGGAGAAGTCTTAAAACTATCGCTTGAATTTTCAGAAGTGTTTTCAGAAGTAGAAGGGGAAGAGGGTTGAGAAGCTGTGTTAGACTGAGAGGCGGTTTTCAAAGAAGATATTTCTTTTAAAAGTTCATCCTTTTCTTTTTCTAAAACCTGCTTTTCCTTTTCAAAAGAATCTTTTAACTCAGCAAACTTTCTCACCAGCGGTGGAATGTAAGCTGGTTTCTCAATTGGTTCAGATGTGGAAGCCTCCTCTCCGTCTTTCTCAGCTTCCTTTTCAGGAGGATAGGTCAAGATTTCTTCAGCAGGGGTCAAAGGGAGTGCTTTGGTTTTGTAGCTCTTGTTTAACTCTGTGTAGTCAAAAGGAACCTCTACACCAGCCTTTGTCTTTCTCTTTTCATCCTCAAGGGCATTCGTTTCTTCATTACCAGTGAAGGCCATGAGTTTGGTCAATCCTATTTTCATGTATCTAACATCATAGAGTTGTCTACAGTTGACCTTTTTCAGGTTCTGAGGATTGGTCAAACCCAAGCCTTCTTTGGCATTATAGAAACGAGTGTCCTTAGGCTGGTTAAGGAAAATGGTCTGATCTGTTTGGTCCCTTTTGGCTAACAGATCCTCAAGTTCTTTGATTTTAGTATACAGAGCACCCCTTCTTTCCATTAGCAAGTTATTTACACCAAAAAGCCTAATTCTTTCCTTTTCAGTTGTTCTAAGTTTCTCTGTCAACTCTTTCTCACTAGCACTAAGTCGCTTATTCTCAGTTGTGAGCTTAGTGATTGTTTTCTCTGAATTGATTATCTTAATGTTTGAGCATGTCTGTTTTTCACGCAGTTGGTTATATACCTCATACAACCGTTTGTAATTCACCTCAAGCTCCTTGAATTTATCATGCATATCTGTTCTAGAGCAGTTATGAATAGATGAATTAGAGGTACTTACTTCATTGTCAGCATTTCTGTTTTCAGCAGTCAGGGCAGTCGCTACATCAGCATTGGTTGCAGTAGGCAGGTTCTTCTTCTCCTCAGCTTTGTCTTTCTCTTTTTCATCAGCAGCAGGGGTTGACTTCATCTTTCCTTCCTTTTCAGCATCCTTCTCTTTCTCTTCTTCTTCAACAATTGCCATCAAGGCCAGATTCTCTTCCTCATCAGAATCATCCATCCAGTGGTCCTTTTCAGCCATGAGGGCACTCTTCTCACTATTTTCTTCCATTGCCAGCAACATCTTCTTCTTGTTCAGATTCATCTTCTGCTTGTAATATTCAGCATCCTTCCTCCTCTTTGGCATTCTGTAGTCCTTCATCAGATGTCCAGTCTTCCCACAATTGAAGCACTTTGGAGCATCCTCAGCAACAATATTCTCAGACGATTCAAAAGATCGCTCTTTTCTCTTGTTGTTGCTGGAAGAGGACTTGCGGAGTCTGTTGTTCGAGGGGTTCTTCTTCTTCTGCATTTGGTTGTTGAACCTGGAGGTAAGAAGGGCTATCTGCTTCTGAAAATCACGAAGCTCATCATCATCAGAATCATCCCAAAATCCAATGTCGCTGTCTGCGCTCTCACTCTCTTCTGCAATCATCTTATCCTTCTTGGAACCAGACTTTGAAGGCTTGTCAAGCATTAGAGCAAGGGTGTCAGCTAGCTTGTCCACAGCTCCCTTCCCTTTGTCAGCTGTCACAGTGGCTACCACAAAATCAGAGAAATCTTCAGCATATTGGTCAAGTGTGTTATACACTGCATGAATATCCATCTCATCCAGATCCTTTGTGTGCCTTATCTGTGAGCTTAGCTTCTTCCAGTCAGCTCCAAGAGAAGATAGAAATCTCACGTTCAGTTCCATGTTTGACTTGTGCACGCCAATCTTCCTCATCTCATTTATCAATTGCAGAAATCTCAGGTAGGTGTCTTCGAGTGATTCTCCAAGCTTGGCTTTGAATGAGTCATAAGCAGTGAATGTGCTAGCTTTCTTCGCTTTTACTCCAATCTCCGTGCCTTGCATGATCTTAAAGATCTCATCCCACATCTCTTTTGCAGTTGACATGCTGTCAATCTGCATGTAGATGTCGTTCGGGATGGCTTGCAACAGATAGGTCTTGGCAATGAGATCTGCTCGGAGTCTTGCTCTGTCCTCATCATCATATTCATCTACCGTCTTGGGTCTCCACTCAATCTCAACAGGTGGGTTGTTTCCGTTATCTCTCTCAACTGCTATCATCAATTGTGCAGGTCCATTTGTGATAGAGTCAAGAAGACCTGAGGATTGGTCCTTGCTTTCAAGAAAATTTAAGAATCTGTTCTTCCATACGTTGTACTCCCCTCTTCGAAGAATCGGGGGTCTTGTATCGTTTCCAATCGATGGTGCATCCATGTTAAATGATCGGGCTGATCAGTTGATTGATTTGATTCTGTTTTGTTGGTTTCAGTACTTTGGGCAGAAGGTCCTTTGCAAGTAGAATCGCTCAAGTGTTGAAGGATCGCTCAACTTTACAAAGATTGCTCAACTTTAGAAAGGATCGCTCAACTTTACAAAAGATCGCTCAACTTTACAAAGATCGCTCAACTTTATAAAGATCGCTCAACTTTTACAAAAGATCGCTCAACTCTCACAAAGATCGCTCAAGTCTTAACAAACAATCTCTCAACCTTTAAAAAGGATCGCTCAACACTTAAAAACAATCTCTCAACTTTACAAACAATCTCTCCACAATACAGAAAGATCGCTCAACACTAAGTAAAAGATCTCTCAACTCAACTAACAATCTCTCAACTTGTAAAAAGATCGCTCAACTCCAGAAAATCTCTCAAGTCCAAAATGGCGCAACTTAAAGATCGGGCGAGTCCAAAGTGCGCAAATCAACGATCGCGCAGGTGAGCTTGCGCGAAGTGAAGATCGCGCAGAAGACTTTGAGCGAAGTGCAAGATCGCGCAGCAGTCAAATGAGGATGGCGCAAGTCCAAGTATCGCGCAAGATGTATTGCGCGAAACTCGAAATCGCGCAGGAGAATCGCTCAACCTGTTCTTCTTCTTCCAGGCGTGTTGCGCTATACTGCAGAATCGCTCAAATCTGGCTTAACCTGTACGCCGAGTTTCAGATTGAGATTTTCTCCAGGAATGATCCTAGCAACAGTAGAAACCTTTTCCTTCAAGCCATTTCCTGCAAAAACAACAACAAAAATAGAACAGAAGATCGCTCAAGTGCGAAATCTTCGCGGATGAAGAATCGCGCAGGAGTATTTTCCAGCCTTCAATCGATCGATCAGCTCCGGCTCTGATACCAGATGTTAGGTCCCTGTTTTCTAATCTATAAAATGTATGTATGGAAGATAGATCTGGGAATGAAGCTTTCCATTGATGTAATGAAGAAGTTTACAGAATGATGAACAATTTAGCGTAAAACTTCTATCACCGATTAGGCACTGCGGCACTAGAATGTTATGAAAAGCTTAACCTAGCCTTTCCCTTAAGGCATATTTATAGCCTGACGGGAAAGGTAGGTTTTACAATCATTTGGGCTCCTTTATCTAGGAGGCCCATACCTAAAAAGGTATAAAACCTTTATTACAAAATTGCCTTAACAGGCCTATTCATTATTCTAGCTAACTATAAACTAGCAAAGTAACATTGATCACAATTACAATGAAAATATCTCTAACAACGATTGCTTTGAGACATCCTTGAAACTAGGGTATGAATGCAAACATTGCTCGCATATATAACATGTATTATTAGAACTTTGAAGAGCATTTACTATGGTAATCCCTTGAGAAATGAGAATAATGCAAAAAAATGCACATACCTGTTTCTGGAGTCGTACATTTCCGGTTAAGATTATGCACATTTTGCAATAGTTGAAAAGATCTCTTTATTTATAAAAATGTTTTAGATTTCAATCAATACACAAATGAATTTCAGATAATGCACATTTTCAAATCCAACAGTCCATTTTTATTCTCATTCCTCTCCTTGGATCATATTCTCGTGTTGTCCAAATTCTATCTATGTATATATAATACTCCCTTCGTTCCATTTTGGTTGTCCTACTTTCCTTTTTGGGTTGTCCCAAAATGAATGTCTTGTTTCCTTTTTTGGCATGAAATATGTGGTTCTTATTAATTCACTTTATTTTACTCAAATCTCAACCACAACTTTTACTTTTCAACCACTTTATTAATAATCGTGCCAAATTGAAAGTGGACAACCATTATGGGACGGAGGGAGTAGATATGTATGCATCCATATAGAATTTGGATAAAATAAATGAGAAAGCAATTTAAAAAGACAAATGAAAATAAAAATGGTGTGTTATATTTTAGAAATGTGCAGTATATATATGAAACCCAAATGTGTATTTCAATTTATCGAAAATAGGATGGCATTTTTTGTACATAAATTATATGTTTATGTCAATTTGAATTGTGCACAATTTTTTATGTTGATGATGACCAGGTTACCTTTTAACTAAGCTTCCAGAACGAGTAATATGCATGCATGGGCGCAATCGACGTATTAGATACTTCATAATTTTCTCACTATGTGTGTCCTAAGTTGTGTAATGTGGCGCATGTTAATTATAATGTAAGGATAAAGATTTGAAAAAACAGATGATATATATAAGAATTGAACTTATGTAGTATATTCATAAGTGATGGTCGGAAATTGGATGATAATTGTGATGTGACAATATTCTCTAATTGTAATGTAGATTTTCAAGTGTTCAAACTTGAACTAAGAATATGATTGTGTGGATTAAATTATTGTAAGGAATATAATGTGTGTATGTGTCTTATTTGTTTGCGTGTAAATGTGTTTACATTCACCTGACCTCGTAAGTTTCTTAAAACTAGTTCGTATATTGTGGTTTGGAAGAATCGTGTAGCAGAAGGTGGAAGGAAGTGTATACCATACAGCCGGCTGTACGGCTGGGCACCGTACAGCCAGTAGCATTTTTGTAATTTTGATGAAGTTCACGATTTGTCGTAAATGAGTATTGATGTAATTTTATTGAGCATCGAGTCAGTTCTTCTGAGTATTAAGAGCCTAACTATGAGCACCCGTGGTCTTTGCTTCATACCTTCTAATTCAATTTCTTTTTATTAATTTCTGTTTTTAAAAAATTCTTAAATTGTGTTTGTAATTAATTTCAATATGTCAATCTATTGTAGTATGATATGTTTGATATGTGCATCATTTTCAAATGAACATAAACCAGTACCAAATGAGCATACCTAATTTACAAAATGAGTATAAAAAAAATCAAAACTTCATTTGTGTATGCTCATTGATTTTGGGCGTTATATTTAATATATGCATCATTTTAAAATGAGCATAAAGCAATACCAAATGAGCATACATAATTTACAAAATGAGTATCAAAAAATTTAAAAGCTCATTTGTGTATGCTCATTAATTTTGGGTGTTATATTTGATATGTGCATCATTTTAAAATGAGCATAAAGCAGTACCAAATGAACATACATAATTTACAAAATGAGTATCAAAAAATTCAAAATCTCATTTTGTGTATGCTCATTGATTTTGGCGTTATACTCATTTAAGTTTAACATAAAACTCATTTTTAATGTGTTTAATATGTAGTTGTGTATGTTCATTTCTTTGAGACGTATACTCATCTGAGTTTAATATAAAACTCATTTTTAATGTGTCTAATATTCAGTTGTGTATGTTCATTTTTTTAATGTGCATACTCATTTGAGTTTTTTATAAAACTCAGTTAAGATCAATAGTAGTAGGAACTTCCTTTTTCTGCAGTAGGATCCCTTTGTCTTCCAAAATCACAATCTCAATCACCAAAATTGAATAAGAAAAAGAGAAAAAAGAAAAGAGTGAAAAGAAAGACAGAGGAAATCTGTTGTGCCCATTCTAGGAGATCAGCTGTGAGAGGCAACTACCTGGGAGAGAAAGAGACAAGTGGTTCGAAGCAGATGGAAGAACCAGACGACATTTGAGACTGGTGCGAAGCTGGGTGCGAAGTCGAGGAAGAAGGCCGAGCGAGATCGATTGAGGAAGAAGGCTGAGTGAGATCGATCGAAGGCCAGAGCAAGATCGAGGAAGAAGCCCAGAGCCAAAAAGGGCCGGCTGTACCGTGCGCACGGTACAGCCGGCTGTACCATGTAATTTACGAAGGTGGAATGATACTTTAGTACTTGTTGAGGTTTATTCCTTCAACCCTTGGACCCAACACGTAAGCCCAAAGATTTCGAGTGGAGTGAGTGTATGGTTATCTAGCCCAACAACTATTAGATGAATCAGGAAACAAGAGTAATAGCAGGCAATGTAAATAGGTATTATTGACTTCGTAATAACTCCCCTAAGTACAATCTACTTGCTAAAAAAGGCACGTCGGCCGTTCGTCTTACAAGGCAGTTAGAGACGCTGCGAGTAAGAATGCTGAAGCTAATATGCTAAGAGTAGAAAGTTGCCAACCCTTTACAATGAAATAAATGCTTCTATTTATACCCGCCAATGGGCAGGTGGCTGTACTGACGTGGCAGCCTGTGGACCGCTGGTGTCCCAACTACCAAATCTTTAGCATTAAATGCACTTCCCGCCAGAATCTTGGTTTCCCGCCGGATCAGTGGGGACGTTCGTCCACCCGGGAAGTGAGTTGGATTGCTCCAAGTGACCCTTGAGGGATATTGGCTGTTCGTCTCCTGGCCTTGATAGATACTCACCATGTGCACTGGGTTTTCTCCGATGACTACAGGCTTGCTCTGGGGACGTTCGTCGCCATCCCTGGTGGCCCGTGGTTCTGCTCCTTGTCCCTGCATAGACGTTCGTCGGAATGAGCTGCTGGTCCCGAGTCCTCCAACACCAGACGTTCGTCCATCCTCAAGAAACATGGGCCTGTGGGCTGGCCTAGTGTTCTAACCGGACGTTCGTCTGGCAAAATGGGTTAGTGGGCCGGACCTCGGCTCGGGCCCTTAACCCAACACAAGTCCCCCACTTCTGATGTTCTGAGCATGTTCAGGAAACGAGGTGACGGCTGATGTTGCGGCGGTGCATTTTCCCGAGGAAGTGTCATCATTACGTTCCCATCCCACGCACAGCGCGTGGGCCGGAATACGCTCCTTGCCACGTGTCAGCCCCTCGTTGGTTTCCCCAACGGTGTTTTCTCCTATAAATGCCGGGTTTTCCCTCTGAATTAGGGTTCCCAATTCCTGCTTTCTTGCTCTCGATTTTCCGCAGCTCTTCAAGTTTCCTGAATTCGGCCAACCATACCTTTGTAAGGTAATTTCCCCCCTCTGCTTCTTTCCTTTACTCTGATTTCTAGCCGGAATGACTTCGATGGAGATTTCCTCAAGTTCTGATTCCGGTTCGTCGGGTTCCTCCTCGGACTCCTCTTCTGAAAGTGCGAATGCACGCTCCCTGGGAAAAACTAGTGTTTCCGGAACCTCGGGTTCGGCCACGACGGTGGGAACCATCCGGGCTGATGGTGAGCCGGGTGGTGATTCCCAAGGTAGTGGGAGCAGCGCCGGGGACGGGGTGCTGACGGGGCCGTAGATGTTATTGACGCAGTCCCCCTGAATGAGCGTCCTGCTGACTATGATTCCGGAGAGGAAGCCGAATCCGGTTCTGATGTGGAGGTGTATGATCTGGGCATCCCCACTGATATGGAGCGCCACATCTGCCCGATCAGGAGCGCACTTGACCATGACCAAGTCCTCTCCCGCGTGGCCCTCAATAAGATCCGTACTTTCCTTCCTCCGCCGTTCGTCTGGAGTGTGAGAGGTGCTGAGCATGTGATGAGGAGACGTCCGGGGATGATCATGCTTCACCTGGATTCCGTTGAAGCCGGGCTGCGGTTTCCACTTCATGCATTCTATGTGGAGTTCTTCCACTGTTTCCAGGTGGCCCCGGCGCAATTCATGCCAAACTCTTACAGATTCATATCGGCCTTCTTGGTGCGCTGCAAACTTGCGGGGGTCGATGCCACTTTGGAGCTCTTCCATTATTTCTACCGCGTCACTCCCCAGAATGCCGACGGGTATCTGAGCGTGGCCGCACGTCCTGGGAGGCGGCTGTTCAAGAGCTACCCCTCGTCCATCCACGACTGGAAGAACCGCTTCTTCTTCCTTCGATACGACGGGCCTCCTCTCCCTCTCCGGTGGAATGGGTATCCCCCAAAGATTGAGTCACCGGAGCCGACCGACGATCTGCTTTTGGATGCGGAGAAGGTGTTGGAGGGTGGCGTCCGTCCCATAGCCGGATTTCTGACCTTCGAGGCACTCTCTGGGGCAGGCATAGGTACCGCCCGTGTCCCTGGACTTTTTCTACCCTTCGACGCTCGTCTCGGGGCACCGGGCGGTCCTGTCCTTCGAGGTGAGTGTCTTACTCTACCTCCCGCTCGTCTTCTAACCCTTTGTTGTTTCATGCAGGTTCACCACCCGATAGAGACCAAATGAATCACGCCGAGTGTCTGAAGACCAGGAAAGCCAAGGCGGCCGCGGCCAAAGCTGCGATGGCGAAAGCCAAAAACGCCCCCGCCTCGGAGTCCAACTCCTCGGCCTCTGATGCTGCCAGACGAACTGCCGAGGGTGAGCAGCATTTAATCGCCACCATGCTGGCCCAGGGTTCCGGGGCCCCTGCTCTCGAAGCCGCCCTTCCGCCGCCGGTCGTCCCCACGAAGACGGCTCCTCAGAAGGGGACAGAGAAGGTCCCCGAGAAGAAACAGAAGCGGGGCCGCGAGGCAGGCTCCACCGGCCCCCTGCTTGAAGATGCCGGGTCCCTGCCTTTGAGCCGCCCGGCGGAAGAACTTTGGAGGGAAATGGCCCTCAAGGCCGGTCTCGAGCTGCCCCGCCGTTCGTCGTCTGAGGCGACAAGCGCTGCCCTGGCAGCCGCTCTTCAGGTAATTCCTCCTTGCTAGATCTGAGTATATATATTTTTCCCTTGACGTTCATCCCCTGATCCTTATTTTTTCTTCTGTCATCCAGTCTGGGCTTCTAGTCCTTCAGGCTGAAGCTGCCAGGGAGGCCGATCTGAAGGAGGCCAAAGCTAAAGCTGATGCGGCCATCGCTGCGGCTCGAGAGGCCGCTCGCCGAGCTGAGGCGGAGGCTGCGGCCAAGGGGAAGGAGATCGCCGCCCTGCGGGCAGAATCCCGCCAGCAGCTGGTCAGCCTTGAGAAAGCTGGCTTCAAGCTTGTCCCGGTGCACCCTGTCGCGAAGGATGCGAGTCCGGAGTGGCTGGTTGATACCTCCGGCTACCGGAACACTGGGGAGTTCATGGACTCTGCCAAAGACTATTGTGCCGGAGTCTTCGCCGACTTGTTTGCCGCGGCTCTGGAGAAGATACCGCCCCGCCAGCGTCTGGCCCGCGGCGTCCGGCTACTTGAGGGTTCTCCTCTGTCCCGCAAGTTCCTGTACGAGGTCGGCGACAGCACCTTCTCAGCCGGGTATAACGAAGGGGTTAAGGCCACCCTCCCCATCTTTTCGAGGCTGCAGGGGCCTGACTTTGAGCTTGCTGCAAATACGGACGACGATCTGCTGCTCCAGGCCCTGGGGAAGTTGGGGAGAGACCAACGGCGGGAGGAAGCCAAGGCTAGAGGGGAAATGCCGGAACCCCCGTCCCCCGAGCCCGAAGAAGAGGAGGAGGAGCTGAACCAGGGTGGCAGCCGACCGGAATCCCCTTTCTTTGTATAATGTAGTTTGTATTTTCTTATTCATGCTCTTGTAATGTCCGGCCATTAGAGCCGAAGAATATATATCTTTTTGCCCATAATTGCTCCATGTTCATGGTTTCCACTTGTTATTTTCCTTCCTTTTGTCCTTCGTTGTATGGAAAACCCCTTCGGCGGCCCGACACGCCTTGTAGCAAGGTCAGAGTCCGAGAGGACGTTCGTATCTGTCCCCTACTTGCTTCCAGGCAAAAGCGTCCCGAAGTCAAACCTCCGTACGTACTCAAAGTGTTCTGATAATGGGGCGACGCTCGTCGGCGGTTTATGGTGCATGCTCGAAGTGTAGACATAGGAACGTATTTCTCAGCACCAGCACTTGATAACGATGTCCGTCCGTCGTCGCGTGGTATGAACATTCAAACCATGCGCGGGACGCTCGTCTGTTCTGCGTGTTCATCTGGTATGAAGTGTGGAAAGGCGACGTTCATCCTCCGCGCACCGCTAATGGACGTGATTTTTCCTTCATCCTTTTTGTGTCCATTGTTTGTAGTATAAGGAATCCTTCCGGCGCCTCGACACATCTTTACCGCCCACGCGGTATCTTGACAATGGGAAGACGTTCGTCGGTAGCTGTTTTGTCAGTATGCATCTTGAGTATGGACATATGGGCGTATCTCACTGAAATAGCGCTTGATGACGACGTTCGTCTACAGTTGCGTGACGTGAAAACTGGAGTACCGCAAGACGGACGTAGCCAGTTGATGCGTGTGCCCTCATCAGCCGCCGACGCTAGGGTCAGCCGGGGGACTAAGGAAGCAATGGAAGGCGAATGTCTTCAAACTCCTCCGAGCCGGTGAGCCCTCCTCAAGGGACGTCCGTGGCACGGACCCGGATGTCTTTGTGGTGGTTATGCGGCGACAAAATCGAGACGCCTTAAATACCGTGGTAGGTACCGGTACCCAGGTGTCACGTGTCCCGCTTCGGTTGGGGCAATTCTGCGGTGTTGCCTATAAATACCCAGGGTCCAAGTGATCCACTCACATTTCTCCTTACGCTGCCCAATTGTTTTCTCTCTCTAGATTTCTCAAGTACCAAGATCGGAAATCTCGAACCCCAAAGGTACCGTTCGTTGTCATGTCTTCCGAAAGTCGCTTTGACGATGGATGTTCTTCCGGTGATGACCTGGAGTATTATGAGCGGGGAATGCCACCCCGGCCTCCCCGTTATAGCCTCAGCTTCTCATGCGTTCGGCGTCAAGTACAACGCCTGACGAACGCTGACAAGCGACTGATCAGTCAATGGTTTTACCCCCCAAGGACCTACGACGATCGGCGTCTTCGGAGCCCCATGCGCCATCTGCCCGGCTATGTGGTGGTCCACCTGGATTCGGTGATAGCCGGGCTGAACTTCCCCTTGCACAGCTTCCACTTGGAACTCTTCAGGGCCCTTGAGATTGTGCCTGCGCAGCTCGTCCCTGCCGCTTATCGGATAATCGCTGGCTTCATCATTAGATGCCACAGCGTCGGTGTGACCCCCACCGTGGACCTGCTGCACCACTTTTTTCGTCTGTCCACCTTCGGACGCACAGGGTATTTGACCCTGATCGCCCGTCCGTCCATGGTTCTGTTTTCGAACAACGCTGGGAACCCGGACGGTTGGGAAGAACGCTTCTTCCTGGCTGGCGTAGGCTCACCGATGCCATTCTCTGATCGGTGGAACGCTTACCCCGTGAAGACGATCCCGCCGCCCATGACGGACGAGGAGCTTGGATATGCCAAGCGCATAGCCGGACTTGGCATCCAGAACCTCCGGTTGCTGGTGGCCGAGCCCTTTAAAGCTCAGGCTGGATTAGGTGCGTCCGTTTGTACTTGTATTGTTTTAACCTCTCTTTGCTGTTATGGTTCTGAACGTCTTGGTTCCCGTTGTGCAGGAGTTTTTCCATCCACGTCCATCATGCGCCGAGACAATACCGCTCCGTCTGCCGCCGGTCGTGGACATAAGGGGCATGACAAGCCTGGGAAGCCGCTCGTCCCTAAGGTTGAGACCCGGGTGACCAGGGCCCGGACTGAGGATGATTTGGGAGCTGGTGCCTCCAAGAGACCGCGCGTCGAGGGTACTGCCTCCAAGGCTATCATAGTGGCCGATGACTCTGATGGGGAGCCCGGAAGTCCCCTTAAGCGGAAGCCCGCCTCTCGGAACAAGTCCCGTCTTTCTCCCCCACGAACTTCTGACGTCCGTCGTCTCCGGGATGATGATGCCCAGACTGCCAAAGATTCTGATGATGCTCGTCCTCCTTCGCCCCCGGAGACCAGTGGGTCCTCCCTCGGTTTGATTGAATTTTCCGGGGTTGGCCCGCGCAAGGAGTCAATGATGCTCTTTGGTCAAACAGCATCCTCTATATGGTGCGGCCTGAATCTCAAGGTCCCCCAGGATTTTGCTGCTCAGGAGGCACCCGAAGACCTTCTGGAGTGTGGTCAGAGCACTTTGGACAAAGCCGGGCTCTACTTCCACAGGGCTCGGATGGCCTTTGAGCACCAGGGCAGGGAGATGGCCAGAGTGCGGGCTGAGTGTGATGCCCTTCTGAGGAACGCAAAAGGCAGGGCTGGCACTCTTCAAGAGAAAGCCGATGCCTATGATAAGCTCGTTCAGGAGAATGCCTCTCAGAAGGAGCTCCTTAAGAAGCAGGAGGCCGAGCTTGTGGATCTTCGCAGCCGGATGTGGGCCGTAGAGAAAGCCAAGGTGGAGCTTCGCCAGACGGGCGTGGACAATCATGTCCCTATTTATGAGGCCGATGTTGCCAAAATCAAGGAGTCTGGTTCCATTGCCTTTCAGAAATCCAAGGCTTATACTGGCGCCATCCACACTATGGCCATGAAGTTCCTCCCGCGGCTCGTTGGCGAGTTCCTGGCCACCTGCCCGGATGCTTACCAGGATGGGGTTAACTTGCTCCAGGCCACCCCCACCGGACGTCGTTTCCTTGACGATCTCGCCGATGACACCTACCGCAAAGGTATGGTTGGGCTAGTAGCGGAGAATCTCCCGACGTTCGAGCGTCACTTTGGGGCTCCCTTCGACCCGGAGGCAGCTGGCTTCGACGTTTTGATGGCAGATGCTCATGCAGGGGCCCTTGAGCTACTGAAGGAGCAGGAGGAAGCCGCTAAGAGTGACAAGTCCAAGCAGGCCCCTTCCTAATCTCCAGCTCCGGACGCCGATCGGCCGTGGTTCTCCGTTCATTATCTTGTACTTAACAATTTTTCATTTTCTGTATTGTACCTTCATACATTGTAATTTTCCGGCCAATAGTGCCGAGGAATAAGAATCATTCTTTGCTCCGTGCTCTTCTGGCATCTTCTTTTTTTTTTCTTTTTTTTTTTTTGGAGTCTTTTAGTCTTCGTTCGTCATTGGTCCTTGGTCCTACCGGCGTCCCTACTTCGAGGAGACGTTCGGTATCCGCGGACATCGCAATGAAGAACAGGTATATCTACATCGAGATTCCCCCTTTTTTCGTTCGTCTCTGGTCCTTTTAGTCTTACTGGCGTCTCTTGCATCGAAGAAGACGTTCGGTACCCAAGGAACTCGCAGGGACGAACTGGTTTACCCTCACGGGTTCCCGTCTTTGTTATCCCACGTCCATCGATCCATGGTCATTGTGGGATGAACAGGTTTATCTTGGCAAGGCTCCCTTGGTTCGTCTAGCCCCCTCCGCGTCTCTACTAACCTCTACATCGAGAGGCGTTCGTCTTCGGCAGTGGGAGAAGATCTGGCACACCCGGGCAAGATTCCCTTCCTCATAGGAGCTACCCTCCTCTTCTCCCCATCTTTTCTCTCTTTTTTTTTTTTTTTTTTTTTTTTTTTTCTTTTTTGAGGGAGGCAATCTATGGTTTTCGTTCGTCCTTGGTCCTTGGTCCTACCGGCGTTCCTACTTCGAGGAGACGTTCGGTATCCGCAGACATCACAAGGAGGAACAGGTTTATCTGCATCGAGATTCCCTGTGCTTCGTTCGTCCTTGGTCCTCGGTCCTACCGGCGTTCCTACTTCGAGGAGACGTTCGGTATCCGCAGACATCACAAGGAGGGACAGGTTTATCTGCATCGAGATTCCCTGTGCTTCGTTCGTCCTTGGTCCTTGGTCCTACCGGCGTTCCTACTTCGAGGAGACGTTCGGTATCCGCAGACATCACAAGGAGGGACAGGTTTATCTGCATCGAGATTCCCTGTGCTTCGTTCGTCCTTGGTCCTTGGTCCTACCGGCGTTCCTACTTCGAGGAGACGTTCGGTATCCGCAGACATCACAAGGAGGAACAGGTTTATCTGCATCGAGATTCCCTTCTTTAGCGGTCGTTGGCAAGAACAGAAGTGGTGTAAAAAACAGGGGGCCTTTATTATGGACGACGTCCGGTCATTTTACATGGGAGTGGGAATACAACAAGGTCGTCAGCCTCTAACTATTGATAGAACTTCTTCAGGTGTTCTACGTTCCACATCCCGGCATGGTTCCCCTCCAGGGTATGGAGGAGGAACGTCCCCTGGTTGTATCTTCTGATGACCCGGTAAGGTCCTTCCCAGTTCCTTGCCATCTTGCCGCCTTCGAGCGGCTTGCTCTTTTCCCTTTTCCTGAGTACTAGGTCCCCGGCCTCTATTTCGCGGAATTTCACGGCCTTGTTGAAGTATCTCTGGGTGGCCCTGTGATATTCTTCCATGCGACGAGCCGCTAGGTCCCTCCGTTCCTCAACGAAGTGGAGCTCCGCTCGTAGGTTGGTCTCGTTGTCCTCCGGTTGGAAATGCTTAGTGTGGTGTGTAGGTACCAATACTTCCGTCGGTACCTTAGCTTGGAATCCGTAGGCCAAGGCAAAAGGGGTTTCCCCAGTCGCCGTTCTTGGCGTCGTCCTGTACGTCCACAAAACATAATTCAGCTGCTCCGGCCAGGTGGAGGTGTAATCTTCCAGCTTCTTCTTGATCCCATCCATGATGGTTCGGTTCATGTTCTCCACTTGGCCGTTGGCCTGCGGGTAGGCCACCGAGGCCTTAGAGTGCCTGATGCCCCACTTTGCCAAGTATGCCTCAAAGCCTCTGCCGACGAACTGCCGGCCGTTGTCCGTGATGATCTGCTCTGGGATCCCGAAACGGCAGATGATGCTCTGCCAGACGAACTTCTGGCATTGGAACTCAGTAATGGAGGCCAATGGCTCGGCCTCGACCCACTTCGTGAAATAATCAATTGCCACGATGACGAACTTCCTTCCACCAGCAGCTGTGGGCAGGGGGCCCAGCAGGTCTATGCCCCACCTAGCAAAAGGTAGTGCGATGGTCATCGGGGTGTAGAAACTTGCTGGGCGGCCAGGGACAGGCGCATACTGCTGGCATACTGCGCACTTCCGAGTGTGGTTGAAACAATCTTGCTGTATGGTCGGCCAGTAATAGCCCTGCAGGATGATTTTCCTGGCCAAGGTCCGGGGGCCCTGGTGACTGGAGCAGATCCCTTCATGTATTTCCTCGATCACCGCCGCTGCCAGGCTCGGCGGGAGGCACCTGAGGTAAGGCCCGCCGAACGTCTTCTTGTAGAGCTGCCCGTCAATAAGTTCAAAGTTGGGGGCACGCCTCTTTATCCATGCGGCTTTACCCGTGCTGCCATCCCCTTCGGGCTCGGGGAGTGTTCCATCTCTGAGATAATCTGCTATCTCCTTTGCCCAGTTAAGTTCGGCAATGGAGATAACCTCCACCCGGATGACGTCCGTCGCCGGAGCTAGGAATACCTCCTGCCTAACGAAGCCTCTGATGTGCCGGGGGATGCTGGATGCCGGCTCATCGGTTGGGGGGTTGCTTAGTTTCGACAGTATGTCCGCCTCCGCATTCTCCACCCGCGATACCTGCTCAAGCACCACCTGCTCAAATTGTGCGGTCTGTTCCTCCGCCAGCTCTTTGTAGACCTTCATTCTCTCTTCCCTGGTTTCTGCGGTGCCGTTCATCTGGGTTACTACCAGCTGGCTGTCCATTCTCACCTTCAGACGAACTGCTCCGAGGGCTTTCGCGCATTTCAGCCCTGCGATAAGCGCCTCATATTCAGCCTCGTTGTTGGTGACCCTGAACTCGAATTTCATAGAGTAATAGGCCTTGAAACCCTCGGGGGAAGTGATCACCGCTCCCCCGCCACAGCCCCGCGCACTCGAGGCCCCATCGGTGTACATCTCCCACCAATTATCGAAGTCGTTGCTGTCATGGGTTTCGTCCTCGGTGCGCGCGGTGCATTCTGCAATGAAGTCCGCCAGTGCCTGTCCCTTGATCGTCGGTCTTGGTTTGAAGTCCACGTCATACTGGCCGATCATCAGGGACCACTTGGTTATCCTCCCGCTCGCCATTGGATTTCTGAGGATGGTGGCGAGGGGTTGCGTTGTGTAGACGGTCACCGGGTGCGCTTGAAAATACGGCGCCAGGCGTTTGATGGAGGCAATCAGGGCGAGGATCGTCTTCTCCATCAGTGTGTATCTCGTCTCGGGGCCGTTCAGCGCCTTACTCACAAAGTATATCGGCCGCTGAACGCCTTCAGATTCCTTCAGCAGCACGGCACTTACAGCCAGGTCGGCCACTGCCAGGTACATGTACAATCTCTCCCCGGGATCCGCTTTGGTGAGGACGAGCGGGGAGGAGAGATACACCTTGAAATCTTCGAAGGCAGCCTGACACTCCGGGGTCCATTCAAAGGGATTGGCCTTCTTCATGATCTGGAAAAAAGGAATCGCCTTATCAGCCAGTTTGGACAAGAATCTGCTCAGGGCCGCCAGACGCCCGGTGAGTCGCTGCACATCCTTTAGGTTCTTCGGGGCCTCCATGTCCATAATTGCCTTCACTTTTTCCGGATTAGGCTCGATCCCCCGCTCGCTCATCATGTAGCCGAGGAACTTGCCGCCCCGGACGGCGAAGGCACATTTCTTCGGATTGAGCCTCATGCTGGCCTTCTCCATGATGCCGAAGACCCTCTCCATGTCCCGGACATGATCCTCCTTTCTCTTGCTCTTGATCAGGATGTCATCCACGTAAGCTTCCATTGTCTTTCCAAGTACGTCTTTGAACAACATCCCAATCATCCTCTGAAAAGTAGCCATGGCGTTCCTCAGGCCGAACGGCATAACGATGTAGCAATATACGCCATCCGCCGTAACGAACGCCGTTTTTTCGGCATCATCGGGGTGCATGAACACCTGATGGTAGCCCCTGAATGCGTCCATGAAGCTGAGCAGCTCGCAGCCTGCCGTCTCATCCACCAGCAAGTCGATCCTCGGAACAGGGTAAGGATCCATCGGACAAGCTTTGTTCAGGTCCGAGTAATCGACGCACATCCGCCAAGTGTCGCCCTTCGGGGCTAGTACCACGTTGGCCAGCCACTCCACGTGGATGACCGGCCGGATATGTTTAATGCTGAGGAGAGTTGCCGTCTCCTTCCTGATGAAATCGCGTCGGTCGGCCGCCATGTACCTTTTCTTTTGCTGTACAGGCTTGGCGTCCGGCCGCACGGCGAGTCTGTGGCATATGAGGTTGGGGTCGATGCCCGGCATGTCCTCCGGCCCTCTGGCGAACAAGATTCGGAACCTCCGTAGGACAGCTATGACCCCCGTCCTGATTTCTGGCTCTAGATCTGCACCGATGGACACCTTCCTGTCCGTCGGGTCGTCGAGCTCGATTTCCTCCAGCAGAGTTGCTGGTTCCAGATGAGCGTCCAAGTCGGCCTGTTTGGCCTTCTCGGAAATGCTGTTGACCCGAGCCTCCCGCTCGCTGAGCTTCTCCATCGCCTTCGTGTAGCAGGCCCTGGCCATATGCGGGTCCGTACGTGCCACTCCCACTCCAGTGTCGGTGGGGAATTTGATGCATGAGTGCCGTACGGAGCATATGGCCTCCAAGTCTTCCAAGCCGGGTCGGCCCAAAATGGCATTGTGGGCGCATTTTAGGCGGACCACGACGAACGTCATGCTGATTCGGGCCGTATGAGGACCATCGCCGATTTCTACTGGCAAGACGATGGTGCCCTCGGCATCAATGCAATCCCCGGTGAAGCCGGACAGCGGGGTGCGTAGGGGGTGCAGCATGTCCTTCCTGAGCTTCATCCCTTCGAAAGCCTCCCAGTAGAGGACGTTCACACTGCTCCCGGTGTCAACAAGGACGCGGCGGACGATGGCATCGTTCACGTCCATGCTGATCACCAGCTCGTCCCTGTGCGGTGCTGGTGACATTGGCAGATCAGCGGGGCCGAAGGTAATTGCCTCGATTTTGTTGCGCTTGGTGGGGGGTGCTGATACGGAACCCACATAGAGTGATCTCTCAAATTTTTTCCGTTCGGCGGGTGTATCCCCTGTCTCAGCGCCCCCGAAGATCACCTTGATCTCCAACTTCTTCTTCTTGCCCTTTGGGCCGAGGGATCCCTCCGGACGTTTATCTGCACTCCGATAATCCACGTCCTGAGGTTCTGCCTCGCGCCGGTCGTCGCGGCGCCATGTCTTGTGCCTTGGGGTCGGCTTCTGCTGGCTGTTTTTGTTCAGCAGCTGGGTGAATTCGCCCAAGTACCCCTGACGGATCAGCTCGTCGATTGCCTTCTTCAATTGGCTGCAATTGTCCGTCAGGTGGCCGATCCTCTGATGGTACTCACAGTAAGCCGATTGGTCAAGCCCCATATACTTCTTCATATCCTGAGGTTCCGCCAGGAGGCCCTTGTCCTTGATGGCCTCGAAGACCTGGCTTACTGGATAGGCCAATGGAATGTAGCGATCGTCCGGCCGCGTCTGGCTGTCTCCGGAGGGGGCCTTCCACGGGATCATCGCTCCGTCCATCCTCTTCTTTTTGTTTGGGGGTGAGGGCCCGGGTCCCGGTTTAGGTCCGAGCCTGTCCGCCATCTTCCTAGGCTGGGCCGCGGGAACTCCGTCCCGCTGCCTGATCTCCTCCTCAATGGAGGCATATTTTTGTGCCCGAGCCAAAACCTCGGTGTAGCTGGTGCCGAGATTCCTCCTCAGGTCCCGATATAGGTCCCCTGTGGCCAGTGCGCTGGTGAACATGTTGGTGGCCAGACGTTCGTCCAGATCGTCGACCTGCAGGACCTCGTCCCTCCACCTTACCAGGAACCTAGCCAGTGGTTCGTCTCGCCCTTGTTTGATGTGGGCGAGAGCCGTGACGTCCTTCCTGGGGGTGGTGCTGGCAGCAAACTGTGCCATGAACTGCCGAGAGAGCTGTTCGTATGAATCAATGGTGCCCGGCCTCAACTGGCCGAACCATTCTTGCGCCGGCCCTCTGAGGGTGCTAAAGAACAATCTGCAGATGGCCTCGTCCGATGCTCCCAGCATGGACAGGTTCCCTTGGTAGCTTATCAGATGGGCCTTAGGATCACCAGCCCCATTATACACCAAGTTCCCCGGGGGTCTGCAATCCCGGGGAATCTCGACGCTCATCACCCGTGGAGTAAAAGGTGATGTGAGAGAGAAGGAGGGTGTGGCCGAGCCGACGTCCGCCCGCCTATTCATCTCGGCTATCTGCCTCTCCATGGCTTCCAGCCGTGCGTCCTGTGCGGCCCTTCCGGGGGACACAGGGGGCGCGGCTTCGGGGGTGGCATTCTGCTGAGCGGCCACAACATCGTGCGGCCGCCTGAAGATCTGCGCACCTCGCCGTTGGAAACGTCGTCCAACGGTGTTGATCCTTGGGGTCTCGTCTCCCCGCGGAATCTGGCGAGGAACTGATGGTGTGAGAGCCCTGGATGCAGCGATGCTAATCCTGGTCCGCCCTCCCGTCTCACGGGAGCCTGAACCCCCACCTAGCCGCTCGTGGACGGAGGGCCGGTGGTCGCTGGATCCCGTCGTATCATCATACGACTGCATGCGGCGTATGGGAGAGAGGGGCGTTCGCTGGGTGCTTGCAGAGTACACCTGATCTCGGGCCTCCCGCTCGTCTGCCATGCGACGCATGGTGTCTGCGAGTTCACGCATGAGTCGGGGATCCTGCCTGGCCTCCAGGGGGATGAGGTCAGTGATACCCCCGTTTCCCCCTGAAGTCCATATTGTTGCGGATAGTTCCGAGTTCTGGCCGCGATTCCGGCGGCTCGATTCCAGACGCTCGGAGAGATCACGCTGGTTGTTGCTTCCTGACATCGTGTTTGCTGTCGGTAGACTTAGTAGCTGTTTGGGAGAGTTTCTGGAAACTTTTTGCTCAGTTTCCCACAGACGGCGCCAGTGTTGAGGTTTATTCCTTCAACCCTTGGACCCAACACGTAAGCCCAAAGATTTCGAGTGGAGTGAGTGTATGGTTATCTAGCCCAACAACTATTAGATGAATCAGGAAACAAGAGTAATAGCAGGCAATGTAAATAGGTATTATTAACTTCGTAATAACTCCCCTAAGTACAATCTACTTGCTAAAAAAGGCACGTCGGCCGTTCGTCTTACAAGGCAGTTAGAGACGCTGCGAGTAAGAATGCTGAAGCTAATATGCTAAGAGTAGAAAGTTGCCAACCCTTTACAATGAAATAAATGCTTCTATTTATACCCGCCAATGGGCAGGTGGCTGTACTGACGTGGCAGCCTGTGGACCGCTGGTGTCCCAACTACCAAATCTTTAGCATTAAATGCACTTCCCGCCAGAATCTTGGTTTCCCGCCGGATCAGTGGGGACGTTCGTCCACCCGGGAAGTGAGTTGGATTGCTCCAAGTGACCCTTGAGGGATATTGGCTGTTCGTCTCCTGGCCTTGATAGATACTCACCATGTGCACTGGGTTTTCTCCGATGACTACAGGCTTGCTCTGGGGACGTTCGTCGCCATCCCTGGTGGCCCGTGGTTCTGCTCCTTGTCCCTGCATAGACGTTCGTCGGAATGAGCTGCTGGTCCTGAGTCCTCCAACACCAGACGTTCGTCCATCCTCAAGAAACATGGGCCTGTGGGCTGGCCTAGTGTTCTAACCGGACGTTCGTCTGGCAAAATGGGTTAGTGGGCCGGACCTCGGCTCGGGCCCTTAACCCAACAGTACTCAAAATTGTTGATATGAGTTTTCTCACACTAAAAATATGTAGCAGTATAGGACTAGAGTACGAATATCGTCTCTACAGGGACGAAAAAAGGGAATAAGGAATAAAATAAATTCAACAATAAAAATAAATAAAAAAATGGAATTGTGTGAGATTTGGATTTTGGGAAAATTAACTACGAATAAGCAACTAAATTAAAGGATTATTTCTAATTAACGACGGAAAGGAACATGGATTGATTCTGGGGTAATCAGATTTCGGCGCTGATCAGGCTTAATCATATGAATATTATGTAATTGAGTAACGTTGATCAATACTAAGTTTTTACATCTCTCGTGGTATAGAGTACACTAGTTTAGGAAACCAGGTTGATTTCTCATTCGAAAAGGTTCTAAATTATTGCCAAAATGAGTGGGCGTACGGCTCCGTAATCATTACTAATATCTTAGCGAACGATTAAGTGTGTTTGAAAGTGTCCTAGAATGAATTAGATCACAATTAATTTATTCTATGTGCAATTATAATCTTAGTTGAAGTTCTAGGTTACAAGAGATGTCAATTAAATTATTCAATTACAAATTAAATTATGATCATGCAATTAAACCAACAAGAAGACAAGAAATTAATCCTAAATCATAATTAACCCATTCATGAATCTCAAATCCCTAATTAAAACTATTCACAATTCATAATTTCAAACTATTCCTAAATCACAATTCATATTTTCCAGGAGGCTAATTGGACAGCGCACCACATTTCCAGGTGCTTTCCTAATTTGGACAACTTGAAAGTAATTGGATCTACTCAGCAATTGGACAACTCTTGTCGCAAAGCTTATTGGGCCGACAAGTTTGGGCTGGCCTATTTAAGATTTTAGATCTTTTTTTCTTGTTTATCAATTGGGTAAGATTTAGTCCCCCCAGGCCCCAACTTGATGATTTTTCATTTTCATTTAATTCTTTAATAGATTGGGTCAGGTCTAGCCCCCTCAATCTATTTCACTTGCTTTATTTCGTTGTATTTCGAAAAGGTTTAGTCCCCTTTTTCATTATGTATCATCTTTAATTTTAATAAAACTCTGGTAAATGTTCCCCGGCATTTTACCCACTGATTTTGGTGGTTCGCCTTCCGGGTTAAAAAAACAGAATTGAGAAGAAAAGAATTAATTGTCATTAATTAAAAAAATAAAACATACAAATAATCTCAGGGTCTTGAATATTGAAGCGAAAAAATACTCAAGATTTCGTCCTAGGCCTCTTTATAAGCTCCATAATAAAATAAAAAAAAATAGAGGTTTACAAGCTGTATAAATAGAAAACAGTGGAATCCCGGCCCAAACGGAAAAGGCTGAGGGGCACGCACGGCGCCCACACATGGCGTGCATGGCGTCCGTGCATCCGGAGCAATACGCGTGTCAACCTACCACGCACGGCATGCGCAGCCTCGAGTAGGGTCTCCGTGATTTCCTCTTCCGCACACGGTGTGCGTACTTCGGGCACACGGCGTGCACATTTCCCTTCCGAATTTGACTATGCTTTATTCACCAAAGTTGTAGCTAATAAAGTCCTCTATCCACCAGAACTTGCAAAACTGGTATTGGATCATCCAAACAAAAGGTATGGACAAGATGGTGGAAGGTCGCATCCCCGAAATCTTAACAGCGATTATCTGACTTCCTCATCTGTTTTCAACTTGTTCCTCTCAGATTCTCTTCATGGTGTCTTCATATGAATCGTAGACCTTTAAGTTATCTTTCATGTGGAACTTAAATTATTTCCTTTTGATGTTTCTACGAAAAGATATGCTTGAACGATTGACAGAACATCATCTTCATTGCCGTTTTCAAGCTCTATTCATCCCTCTTTTTATATCGTACTTGAACTTAAATGTGATGCATTTTTATGTAAATATACAAAATTAAAATTTAATTTGTTGGATTTGAAATGTAGATTACTGAAATGGAAGAACTATAATTTAATTCTAGAATAAGAGTTGCAAACAAATCAAAGTATCAAGCACAGTTAAAAAAATTGGTGCAAATACTACTGTAACTTATGTATATAAGCATGAAAATTGTTTAGTGTACTATATTTTGCGTTTATAGTATAATGCGGTGAACTAAGTTTGATTTAGAATTCAAATTACTAAATTGAAGAGTCAAAAAAATCTTACGTGAATTACGGGTTTCTCATATACACTTATAAAAATATAGATAAAGAACTAAATTTTAAATTATGATTTAACGTTTTACCTTTGTTTATTATCGTGATTAGGCACACACTCATAAATGTAAGACACACGACTCTCAAAAAACACTTTCATCATAGAATCTTGCACAACTTTCATAGTCACTCAAAGCATCCTAAAAATAAATATTGTGACTTGATAACATGACATTGGCTTAAATTAGTCAAGTTTTTAATACTTCTCACAATAGTTCATCAGTTGGGTAAATACATCATTTAGGGAAATAAGGTAGACACACATCACATTAACTTAAAAACATTCATGAATACTCTAGCCAATAGCCGATAAGTCACAGGCATATGAAATTGATAAGCACAATCTATCTGGTCAAACAAATTACTTAAAACACACATAAATGACATCTCAGAATTCATAAAACACATTTCAAAGTGATAATGTCTTAATGACATTACATTGGATTAAACAATTTCAGCGCACATGTTTTCATCACATAGCTATTTGTGAATAGTCTAAGTTGGAATAAGTATAAAAATACGTTGACTTTGGAGACCCTCTCACCAATAAACTAAGATTTTTTATTGGCAAACAGAGTGGTCAGACGATTAAAGAAAAATGCCCAAAAGTCATGCCTAAATCTTGCATAGCATCACAACAATCACTCGGGTCATTTGACCAAGTGCAGGAGTCTCACGAGAATAATGTAGAAACTGGAGGAACATAGATATTGCCACAACATGCTATATGTATCACACATTAGGACTCTTAGGCAAGACATGCATCATACATAAACAAACACACAAGTCACAACATGTATCATAGAGTCACCTTTCAACGCAATGCATCCACACAAATACATGACAAAGAAGGTTAAGTCAAGAGATAATGTTATCATTTTTGTAAAGAGGCTACCACTATGAAATGATCTTGTTAATGCCTTCTTGAACACTAGGGCCTCAGTTACGAGAATGGTGCACAAGTTGTATCCACAAACCAGAAGTAGATGACTATCTTATTAATGTTTGTTTGAACAATGGGGTATACAACCACTAGTGGAAGTGTGATCGAACTCTACTCCTGTGATCGAGAAGACTCAATACTCCCTGATTGTAAAATCGTTGGATCAGTTATGAACCATTCTCTAGTCCTTCTAAGCTCAAGCTTGATTCCTTCTCCTCTGATGTCTGCTAGTGGAGGAATCAATTGAGCCATCAACCAATGCACCATAAACTCAAAGCTGGTGAAGCAATTTAAATATGTTTCCACCTCAAAATGATTTGTTGATTCGGATGTGAGGTGGGGTGGGAGGACTTTACAACACATATGTGAACACGTCTCAGGATGGGAGAGAGATGATATATGATGTACAAACCGAACGAACAAAAATATGAATAAACAGGGAAACTTTAAGTTGATATAAGAAGAATATAGAAATACTAGAGGGGTAATGGTAGAGTAAAATATTGGAGGAGTATATAGGTGGGTTGGGGTGATGAAAAAAAGTGAAGAAATTGTAGGTAGGTGAAAGTTTAACTAGTAATAATAGTATAGTAAATTGTCAAGGTAAAGTTTCAAGAAAAATCCCCAAAATAGGAGGATAAGGATTATAAATTTTAAAATAGTACTATGTACTATATACATTTCCCTAAAATGTGTGTGTTACTATTATTCTAAAAATTTGTCGATCATCATGTTTAGTGATACTACCTCCGTCCCACTATGTTTGGGACAATTCGGTTTACGAAGCTTGATCGACGATAAAGCAAACAGATCCCTGTCCGCATTCAAATTATTTTTAGGAAAAAAATACAGATTCAGAAAATACATTAAAAGCTTTATAAAGTCGCAAAAACCAGAATCAAATTTGATAAAAATTTGATATATAAAGTAAGAAATTAAGAGTGATTTGTGTTGAGCAAGTGAATAGTGTCTGGGATAATCTTAACGGGGTGGAGGGGGTATCTTCCAAATATGACAATAATTACTCTTAGGAAAAATTGAAAATAATAATCCCAACTATTGCCGGTCCGCTAAAAATAATCCCAACTATTGATTATTTTTGTATAATCCCAACTATATAGATTGTCCGCCAATAATGGTCCATGACCTGATATTACCTCTATAAAAAGTGAATTTTAAATAGAAATTAAGCGTAAAAATTAAAAGTTGAGATTATTTATAGGGATTACTTGTTATATCTCATCTCATCCACTTTAGAAACTACAAGAATTTATTCATAGGGACCATTATTGGCGGAAGGTCCCTAAAGTTGGGATTATTCTGGAATAATCAATAGTTGGGATTATTATGAGCGGACCGCCAATAGTTGGGATTATTACTATCAATTTTTCCTTACTCTTATATAGGAAATAAAACGATAATGCTCATTGCTCCTATTTTGAAACTCCAAACCTTTTAACTATTATTTAGAGCACCTTCTTTAAAATTTAACAAAAGGGGAAAAAGTATATTAACTTGTTCTTATTTTTTGTTAACATCAGTGGATCTCGGCTTTGCTCGACTAATCATGTATTCCCAAGAGCTCACGCCAAATCCTTGAGAGACGTAAATACGAGTGGATCAAACAATTCACTAAGTTCTTAACTTATTGATTGCGAGTGAGGAGAACCACCACTAATAAGTCAAATGCCACCAAATTCTCAATAAGAAACTAAAGTTAACAATATTAATTGAATCGAGACGAAGTGTTCATTATGTGACTACTTGAGCTAGCCCCGTAAATCTAGAATCATTTAAGAAAACTCTATCAAAAATTAACACTCTACCAAGATCTCGCTATCCTATATGCCTAAAGGGAGAATCTTTTTCAATATTATTTCCCGCCCATTACTTGTGCATTAAACACAAATTGATGAGTTATAATATATTCATACAATTCATATTTCTAACCTCTTTTTATTGTCCTTGTTTATTTATTGAATTCAAGTAACAAACGTGACTCTCTATTTAGGAAATAATAAATTATAATCAAATTATATGTGAATGTCCTAACCCTATATACATAGAGGGATAATCTATTGACAATAATGTTTTGCTCTCATATGCATTAAATTCACTCATAATTTACAAAATCAATTTCTTTCTCACAAATAAACCATAGACTCTCACTCTTTATTTTATAGTTCATCTTTAGGTATCACACCCAAGTATCAACTATGTCTCTCTTTCACCATTTTTAAAATTTTATTTTTCTATTTCATTTTTCTATTTTTTGTAATTTTCTTCCTTAATCTTTTCCTTCAAACAAATCAGAGGTACACTTTAAGTTATAAAATGCTACCCCCGTCCCAAAATGATTAGCCAAATCCAAAACTTTGACAATTAATATATATATTTTGGAAATTATTTATAATATAAAAATGATATGAAAATTTTCTTTGTTAAAAGTACTTTCATAAAAGTATAAAATTTATAATTTTATACTCTTTAATGCATATAAGGAAAGGAGCGTGAGTTTCTTCTCTCTAAAGCTTCGGTACTCCTAGGGCTCGGCCGCTAGGGTTAGCATCTCCGATCTCGGCTCTTGGCCGAGAATCGGGTATCGGTTTAGCAAGGAAGAGGTTTCGGACGAAGCACAGGGCGGAGATCTCAGGCGTGGTGCAGACGGCTTCGACAAGGCTTAGAGCGGAGATCTCGGCCGAAGAAGTTTTGCATGGAAGATATAGTGGCTTCATATAGGAAGATGTCGATGAAGGAGCCGGATTCGGAGCTTAATTTTGACGAGGAGCCAAAGGACGGCAGCGAGGAGGAGAAGGAACTGGCGACTTTTCCGGTGGTTGGGGTTGTCGTCACTGACCGCAAGGCCAATTACCTAGATTTCAAGAGCTGATGACCTCGATCTGGAAGCCAGGGAAAGGTATATCTATCAAAGAAATCGGCGAAAGAAGGTATTTGCTAAATTTTAATCATGTTTTGGATATGAACCGTGTGATAGAGGATGGCCCCTGGCTTTTTGAGCGAGATTTAATTTTGCTAAAGGCTGTGCAACCAGATGATATACCAGAATCCATGAATTTGTTTGAGGCTAGCTTTTGGGTACAGCTTCATATTGCTCCTATTAAGTATAAGAATTTAAGATCAGGCATAAAAATTGGTAATTTTTTAAGCTCATTTATTAAATTTGAGATGTGCCACTTTGATGGGAAGCAAAGTTCTTATTTGCGAATTCGAGTGTGTTTGGATGTCCGTCAACCTTTGAAAAAAGGTACCAATTTAACGCAGGATGGGGTGAAACATTGGGTAGATTTTAAAAATGAAAAACTACCCAATTTTTGCTTTATCTGTGGTATTATTGGGCATTAAGACAAGTTCTGTACATTGAAGTACGAAGAGGACTTTGTAGCTGAAAAAATATATGGGGTGGAACTTAGAGCTGGAGGAAGGGTGAAGACTAGCCCGACAAGATTTAATAAATGGTTATCTGATGGAGCCTCTAGCTCAGATGGATTTGGAGGACCGAGAAAGGCTGATCTTGGGGTAGAGAATTCGGCTGAGTCCAAGGCGAGTAAGTCGGCACTGCAGGAAAGTGAAGACAGGGAAGTGGCTCCTGGAGATCCAAAGCGTAGAAGGGTGCAAATGGTGAAGGGATGACTCTGGATGGGCCAAAAAATGGGGAAGGGGCGAGTCAGGTCTCCTAGACTCGCCTTATCTCTGTTGGGCGGCAGTGGGGAAGAAAACTTACAATAGTGTTTTTATTATTGTCTGCTTTGGTTACTTTAAATTAGATTGCTTTGTTATGTTTGGCTTTTGTGATTTTATTCCTTGTAAGACTCTCGCATTAAGGTTGGGGGAGAGAAAGTATGTGGTAACCGTCATTGGCTTTAAGTTGCCCAATTTTGGTCTAACGAGTTATACTGCTTTTTTACAGGTGGTTGGCTCTCAGTCTCGGCCACGAACGGATGGTTATTTGTGGTTCTTTTCTAGTTTGGTACCCTTGATGAATGCTATTTTTATGAATTAAGCCTTCTTGGATAAAAAAAAGTATAAAATTTATAACTTTCATAATATTATACTAATCAAAAACATGGTCCAAATTTTGAGATTTGGCTAAACATTATGGGACGAAGGTAGTAAAGAATAAAGATCATGGTTGTCTAAACATGTGATTAAATTGCAAATGATATCTTCAATGCAAATTGGAACGTACGTTCACATATATTTTGCTTTATTAGTTCCAAAAATACAATCTCATTTTTTAATTTTTTCATTTCTTTGTAAAAGTAAAACTCAACATCTAGAATTTTAGAATTGTGATTCATCTAGAATTTATTTATTCTCCTCATAGTGATGCTATAGCTTTGTTTTTTTTTTTTGCTTCAAATCGTCACCCCCATTGTAAATTTTTTTAATTTTGATTTTTTTTTGTTTTCCACTTACGTGATTTGTTTCTAATTAATACGGAGTAAGTGATATTTGAGAATTTTCCCAACATATGAGTAAAGAAATTACAAAGTAGGAGTATAATATTCCCCCCTAAATAGGAATAGGTTACCACCATTCTAGAATTATATTGTCATCTTTTGGTGTGATCGGCAATTGATGTTACAATATTATTGTCATGATTGTTGAGTTTTTTCAAGTATATCAATAATTATTCATACTTATGATAAATATAATACTCCTAGAAATTTCATATTATTTTTATTCTTATTTAAGAAATTTTTTGTTCATTTTTATGGAAAATGAAGTTATTTTATCTAAAACCAAACGTGTTCTCTGATAGAGATACTAATTTCATACACAAATTAAAATTATTTTATCAAATAAGAAGTGGACATATTTACTTTTTAAAAAAAATGATTCATGTTACACATGAGTAAGATTTATTTGTTTTCAAATTATTATTCTAATGGAAGGTAGCTAGAATAGGTGAATGCTTGAGCCCTTTCGGTTTTTTTTTTACCCCAGAAGGCAAACCACCCATTGATGGGGCAAATGTCGGGGGACAAATGCCAAGGTTTTATTGAAAATACCGAGTTACACAACTATTGGGGGGACTAGGCCTGACCCAACAAATAAGCAAAATTAATAACGAAATCTAGGAAAACCAAATAAATCCGCAAAGTAACTAGATTTCACCCGACGGGCAAAGAGCCAACACGATCGAAACGAACACAAAGGGCCTGCTCAGTGTTATGGGCCGCTAAAAAGTGAGCAGGCCCATTTCCTTCTCTGTGTACATGTCCGAAAGAGAAGCCCAATCCAAGAGCCTTTCTCCTGAAATCCTCTATTCCAGTATAGTTCCCTAATTTCTCCTGCATCACAGACAACGTTCGAGCAGCATCGGTTTCTACTTGGGTATCCACATAGCCACCATTTCAACTGCTAGCACCAGAGCTTTCATCTCTGCCTCCTCGCTCGAATCAGCCCAAAGATGAAAGGCTGTGGCATAGACGAGTTCGCCGATTGATTCCGGAGTCTCGCACCGCTTTGAGCAGAACCAGGTATGTATGCAGCATCGACATTTAATTTATACCGCGACCAAAAAGTGGTTGGGTATTGTGGAAAGCACATGCTTTATCAGAATCAGTCTACCCCCTTGTGATAATCTTTTTTGCTTCCACGACGACAGTTTAGAATCAAAATGACTGAGTAACTGCTGACAATACTGATATTTGTTTCTTCCTTTATGCAGATTAGTACTTTATAGGAAGACTGGTCTTCTTCATCCCCAGAATTCTATGAATGGCTGAGCTCCTCCTGGTAGTAGCTTTCTTCCCACAGATAAAGCTACTTTTATCCAAATTAACTGTTTGTCCAGAGACAGCTTGATATTCCTTCACAAAGTTGTTGAATTTCACTAGTGATCTAGCATCTCCATTAGTGAAAACCAATCGGTCATCAGCAAAACCAAGATGACTGACTGAATATCCTTGATTACCCAACCAGTAGGGCTTAATCTCGCCAATTTCCATTTTATGCTTCAGACCTCTAGAAAAGCCTTCAGAAGCTATAATAAACAGGAAGGGGGAGATGGGATCCCCTTGTTTAACTCCTCTCTTGGGTTGAAAAAACCCATGAGGGCTGCCATTTATAATGATGGATAAATATGTGGACTCGAGATTGGATCTAATCAGGGATATGAACTTCTCAGAAAAACCAAATTTAGACAAAGTATCAAATAAATAACTCCATGAAAGTTTGTCAAAAGCTTTTGCCATGTCAAGTTTAATAACGACATTAGACCCCCTTACATTTTTATCAATGGAATGAATCATCTCTTGGGCTATTAAAATTTGGTCACTAATATCTCTGTTCTGAACAAACCCGACCTGTTCACCAGAAATAATCTTTGGCAGCAAGGTAGTAAGTCTTGTAGCTAGGACTTTAGAGCAAATCTTATTAGTGAAATTAGAAAGACAAATGGGCCTAAAGTCTGAAAAATACTCAGGAGAATCTTTCTTAGGTATTAGAACAATAAGGGCACTAGAAATAGCCTTAGGAAGAGGCACACCTAAAAAATAATCTTGGACTGCCCTGATAACATCATCTCCCACAATATGCCAGCACTTTTTAAAAAAAATTCCAGAGAAACCATCAGGGCCTGGCGCACCATTCTGATTTAAACCCCAAACTGCTGCTTTAACCTCTTCTCCTGAAGGCAATGAAGTCAGAAATTCATTATCTGCGTTATTGATCAGTGTAGGTATATGCCTCAAGAAATCTGTAGCAGGCTCCACAGGCTCATTGGCATATAAATTGGAAAAGAATTCCACAACACCTTTCCCTATCTCAGGTAAATTTGTAAGAACTCTACCCTCTATATCCTTAATATTGGCAATCATCTGTTTTCTCCTTCTAATTTTGACTACAGAGTGGAAATAGTGAGAATTACTGTCTCCATCCTTTAGCCATTTAACATGAGCTTTTTGCTTCCAGAACTTCCTCTCCAACTTATATTTACTCAGGAGTAAAGCTTTTTTATATTGCCAGTCTTCTCTATTTTCCTCTGTGGAGTTATCTGCATAAGTCTGCTCAGCTCTTGAAACCTCCTCTTCAGAAAATTTGATATCATCAAAGATATTTCCAAAAATATCCTTATTCCATTTTTTCAAATCTTTTTTGAGTTTCTGAAGTTTAAGCACCAATCCATGCATTCCTCCTCCTGTAAAAGTCTCGTTCCAGCTTTCTGAAATAGTAGACAAAAAGGATTTATGGGATAACCACATGTTTTGGAACCTAAATGCCTTAGGTCCTGACTGGTTAAGATTAGAACATTGCAGTAACATAGGACAATGATCAGAGGGGGCCTGATTGAGATTTGTTAGAAGAATTTGATCAAACATATCCAAAAAAACATCATTAACAAGGCACCTATCCAATCGTCTCCACAATCTTCCTCTAGACCTAACCTCAGTCCATGTGTATTTGCAACCCGTATAAGGTAAATCGGTAAGATTGCAGTGAGAAACGCAGTCCTTAAACTCCAACATACTAGTCTGATTAGGAATGATGCTCCTTTATGCTCAGCATTATACATTATAGTATTAACATCTCCACCCACTAGCCAAGGATGCTGCATGTGGTCTGCCAACTGTATAAGGTTATTCCATAAATCTCTCCTATCCACCTGGGTATGTCTAGCATAGATAGCTGTAATCCAACCTGAAATTGATGCCCAAGCAAATCTGAAATGTGTAAATTGAGCATCCCAAACAATATCTGTGATAATAAGGTTCGAATCCCAGAATATCCAAACCTTGTTTAAAGGGCTAAAAGCAATATCAGTAAAGCCTAACTCCAGCTTAAAATGTTCTGCTTTAATAGAATCCACTAAAGGTTCAATGACAATTAAGAAATGAATCCTCCATTTATTAATTAAATGAGATAATCTAGGCTCGGAGGCAGCCAGACCCCTCACGTTCCATATGAGACCATTCATTGAGAAGGTTGGGGGGAAGTAATTGGTTGCCTCTTGGCAGCATTTCTGGTAGTCACACCCGGGGTTTGAATGTGTATTTTCTTTTGTCTTCTCCTTTTTCCAACAGTGATGAACTCCCCCTGCTCCTCGATAGGAATATTATTTTGACCTGACTGAGTCTGATCAAGAGCAGATAAAAGTTCAGAATCCTCCCTGAACTTCCTTGAATTGTTCAGGTTGTTTACTTTGGTGGTAAGACCCGGTAACGCTGCTACCCACCCCTCCTTGTTTTCCATGGTACGAGGTGATTCTGAATCTGAGCCATACTCCTTTGCTGCTAGTTCTGGGTCAAAATCAGCTGCTCTTTCCAGGTGAGTTAAAGAAAAATCATCTTTGGAAGCTTCACAGTCTTTAGAGATAACAAGACCAGGTATGTTACTATGAAGGATATAATCCAATTTTGATTTACTTATTTGTTCAGTCGCTTGAGCCCTTTCGGTTGTTGCTTAAAAAAGAATTTGGGACAATGATCCAAGATCCGTTTGTAAAATGTTTGTTGCTGTTAGTGGGTGGCTAGAATGCCATATGTGTATTCAATTTAATGTTATTTGCACTAAAAAAAGGTTAGTGTCTTATTTGCACTTTCACTCCTACCATAGTGGCCTAATTTGCCCTTTTTCCCATATTTATTGAGAAAGGGAACTGGAGGGTCCTAAAGCTGAATTTTGTGATGAAACTAGTGGGATCTTGAAGATGGAGGCTTCTTTAGGAGAAGATCTCTGTGACAAGGGGCTGAAACAGAGGATGGCTGGAATCGAGCTCCGAGGGGTCGGCAAAGCATCTGACTTTGACAATAGATCGTCTCTTCAGCTCTGCAGAAATTGTAGGCATAAAGGGGATGATCTCTCTTCACTTCGGTTAATTTGGAGCGGAGAGTCATATATCCACTATACGTATGTATACACACGCATATGACAGTGATTATGACCTTCGGATATTAGAGGGTATAATAGCAATTATAAAATTAGATGGCTATAATTACTATTAATTAGTAAATGGCGGACTGTAAATAGAAGGGAAATTCTATACACAGCCCATAATTTACTATTCACAGCCACAAAATTAATTCAAATGTCTAAATTACCCTTAATCATTAATACAACAAGATAACAGGCCCCTTACATCCTTTAACTCATCGCACCTAATACTATGAGGAAGAAACTAGTTGCCGCTATATCCCGTCCATTCTCATGGTGTCAACTACTGAATTGCCACAAGAAGACGTATGTGCACAGCAAATAATTAAAGCAAAAAAAGAAGATCTAAATAGAATTCCAGAAGACATCTATCTTCAATAGCCATTCTATTTGTTCTATTAGGCCAACGGCCAGTCTCTAAAACATCTTTAATGAAAATATCATTAGCGTAATTTTCCTTCCATTGGACAAATTACATGTTTGTAATATTTAAGTGTTAAAACTATTAGAAAGAACGAATCGTTCATCGTTTATTTGTTGGCTATTTCGCCGCTGGCAATTGCTTATTGCTATACCCACTGAATCCACGATCTATGTGGTGTTTCAACAATTCAACTTGTTGGCTGGACAAAGAGATGGAGATCGTCAGTTAGATATTTCCCTTCGGCTTCTTCATCTTTGTGGAAGGCTCATACACAAGCTACAGGACGTCTGAGTTGGAGTTTTAAAAATACTCAGGCTGCGTTTAGTAAAGGGCATACTAGGGATTATCAAAACATGTGTGTGTGATTAGTAAATAGGGGGCTGCATATAGAATTACCCTAAATAGAATTCTCCTAAGAATAATGCATCCTAAAAAAGTGCTCTAGGCCCAAGTCAGTGAAGATCCTTCGTTGTGCCCAAATCCAAAGGGTAATTCTATTCACAGTCTCCAAATTGCTATTCACAATCACTAAATTATATCTTAATTAATAAAAAAATTGCTATTCACAATCACTAAATTATATCTTAATTAATAAAAATAATTTCAATACCTAAGTTATCCCTACAGGCTACCGGCCTACCGCTGGCCCGCCGTGCCGTATAAACATTCGTTGAAAGAGCCCCAAACTCAGGATCTATGATACTGCAATGAAGCTTTGAGATTATATGCTCCGATTCAATAGTTAGTCCCAATTTTTTTGTTCAATTGCATGTCAACAGACACAAGGTCATCAACTACTAACATCAATGATCTGTAATTTATTAATTCCATATCGTATGGATACACATTTTAATGCTCCCCAAAGATGTCCTTGCATCTGAGTACTCCGAGACATCTTAGAAGAATATTAGTATTGTACCCGTGCGATGCACGGGAAATAATCACATGCAAAAATATACAACGCAAGATAAAAAAATTAAATATTTGAAATTTAAAAATAATATGCAAATTTAATAACTTTTTATACATACAATACAATGTAATAATGTCTTACAATTTAATGAATACATTATTACATACTACGTACAATGTAATAATGTAATAATATAAATATAAATGAATATCTATACAATTTGTAAACACAATGTCTTACAAATGTCGAAATACCTTCTAAATACAATGTTCATTGTTACGTTGGCACTTTTCTCATCTCCATCACATATAGGTATTTTCAAACCCGCTGGATCAGTGACACGTCTAAAATAGATTTATTTTAGACTAATCCATCATTGGATAACGATAGGACTTGAATCCTATTTATCTTCATTGCATATGAGATAATCAAAGGAAATTGTCTTCTTTCAAACATGAAAGGCAATCTCACATCACTTGGAGTCAAAGACATTCTCGATATAAAAACCTTCTCACATTGTAACACCGTCCCCAAATATATTTACTTTTATGTAAATAATGTATCGAACTTTATTAAAGGATTAATGAATTTACGAAGTTGTAAATTTTTATTATTTCTTTCGCGTGAATAGTAAATTGCACGTGGGACCCACACCGGGAGCGAGGGCCGCCCGACATTCCCGAGACCATATATTTTATTCATCTTGGCCTATATATTAAATATATAGTGGTCGATATTTCATTTGGGCCATGGAGAGGCCCAGAGTCGACCGATTGGTCAAAAGAAGCCCAATTACCGGTACCGACAATTAAACAGATAACAGCCCGAAAATGAATTTCGGAGACTTCCAAATTAAAGTTTTGGAATATATATTATTTCAAGGGGCGTTATGATTGGGAACACATAATATATTTTATTTTACCCGATAAAATAAATTATGATTAAAACAGTCCGAAAAATACAATTTTCGGGACCGATTGTACACTTCTGGACAAAAAGGGTTGACCTCCCACATGGGTGGGGGCCAACCCACGAAATTAGCCTCATTTCTCAAGGCTTTGGTCGGCTGGTGTAAGATGGGAGGCATGGGAGAGGTCATGAAGTGAAAGAATAGGAATCAAACAAATTGAGGTGGATCCCATCCACACTCATTTGATCATTAAGTCAAAAGAACTATTCTCACCTTCCCTCACCCCTCATCCCTGTGGCCAGCACCTCAAACAAGAAGCCAAGAAAATTCTCCATCTTCCCTCTCCATTGTTGAAGAGAGCTCAACAAGGAAGGATCCCAAGAAAAGGAATTTAATTGCTAAAAGTGTGGAGGTTAAGGTAATAACCTTATAATAACTTTTTCTATATTTTCCCTTCAATCTTATGAGATATATATCATATTGAGAATCCTTGGGATTATTCTACATGAAACGAGTGTAGAATGATGGGTTGGAAAGTGGCTCTATGTCCAAAAAACGGACTTAGAAGCCAAAACGACCGGTTCACCGGAAAATGACCGTTTCGAGGTTATTTGTATTAATATAGGTTTTATGATTATAAAACCTTGTTAGGAACTTGTGAAAAGTATTTCAAGTGATTTCACAAAGTTGGAAAAGTCGCCGGAGTTGTCGCCGGAGTTGACCAAAAGTCGCCGGAGTTTCACCGGAGTTCAACCAAGAAGGGTAGAACTTCATACGCTAATTCAAGGTGAGTGGATGGCTTAATATCTTATAACTTTTGGGTCAATTATGAGATTACCTAAATAAATGTCATACGTGTTCATAATGATGTTTAAAAGATATTTAAACATGTGATTAGCCAACATAGTTAAGTGCATATGAAAAGAATTAATTGGTTATGCATGAAATATGATATGAGAAATTATATAAAATGCATATTTGCTTTAAGTGTAAAAGAAGCACAAATGGATATTATTAATTTAATCATGTGATGATTTAGTTAATAAGTGTAAGATTTGAGATGACGGTCAACAACAACGTTGACCGATGGATAATGGATTAATTAATATCGATTGGTATTAATTAATTATACATTTACATAATTGCATGGTTTTGCATGGAATGTGATACATAAGTTTTATGTATTGCATTAGTTATGAATGGCTAAATATGATATAGACCCTATCTAGTGTGATATGTGGTAAGTCATAGGTCGGGTGGAGTACCCAAGGATCGGGCGGTTATCCTCAAAACTCGGTTATATAGGGTGGAGTACCCAAGGATCGGGCGGTTATCCTCAAAACTCGGTTATATAGGGTGGAGTACCCAAGGATCGGGCGGTTATCCTCAAAACTCGGTTATATAGGGTGGAGTACCCAAGGATCGGGCGGTTATCCTCAAAATTCGGCTATAGGGTGGAGTACCCAAGGATCGAGTGTGTATCCTCAAAACTCATAGATTACACTTAATGATCTAGGACCGGGCGGTGTCCTTATGATAATTTACTTGAACAAGGAGGAGTTCTATACACTCATAGGCATATGGGTGGGTTGGGATTCAAGTCAAGGATATTGGCTACTATTATTTTCCCAAATAAACAATGACCTACGGGTCGGGTATTTCGAAGTGTATGTATACTAATATGTATTTCGAACT
The DNA here is from genome assembly GCA_945859915.1 of Cuscuta epithymum. Taxonomy (NCBI): domain Eukaryota; kingdom Viridiplantae; phylum Streptophyta; class Magnoliopsida; order Solanales; family Convolvulaceae; genus Cuscuta; species Cuscuta epithymum. The sequence continues at coordinate 932,645 of CAMAPF010000951.1, read as the reverse complement.
TGGGAAAGGACTATACGTATATGTATCACCCTATGATTGGGTCTTATACTTGAAACGCTAGTTATTCTATATTTAGCCTGCTACTCGCTCGGTACTTGTACTGACCTCTTCGGGGGGGCCCCACCATTTTCAGGTTGAAGCTAGGGCTTGCTACCTGCACCTTTCTACGGGTGACATCAAGTCAAGGAAGACGTGGTTCGTGCTTCCTCATTTCCTTTCAAATTACTAAACATTGCTCATGGATATTTTTATTTGTTATAAACTACTTTTGGGGCTTGCATGCCCATGTTGTTGGCCGGTTGTGGCTTATGACTTACCGTTGAATATTTCCGCTATTCATTGGTTTAAATGCGATGTTGTTACGTATGTTTACTACTGAGTATGGATGGTTTATATTCTCGGACGCCTTGTGTAATTAAGTGAGGTTGACTCGCGGGTGACGTCACTTGATTATACGGCGGTTGTACACGCGCTTGGACTCCGGTCTGGGGCGTGACACACATGCACTCAACTTTGTCAAAACTTTGCTTCGAATACATGCTTACCTAGGGATGGACCAAGCCCGGTCCGGTTCCGTGTCAGGACTGGGCGGGCTTGATTTTTCTGGGGTGAAGCCCGGCACCGGCCCGGGCCCAGGACGGTTCTTTTATTTTTTTAGGTTTTCTTATTTATTCCAACCCCAAAACCTCGCCAAAACACCCTGCCCAGCCCACCTACCATAGGCCCAAAGAAAAAAAAGACCCGGACCGGACAGGCAGGTCCCTATTTCCCAAGTCCCGAAACTGCCCCCAAAAAACACCGGGTCGGTCCCGCACACTAGCGGTCTGGTTCCCAGGCCGGTCAGACTTGAGAACGATCAACGTTTCTCATTAGCATCACCGATGTTCCAACTTTAAGATGGAAATCATGATTTAGAACCAAAATAGTTTTCATCTCAAAACCATTTAATGAAAGCATGTAATCATTGTTGAAATCAACAACTTGAGATTAAGGTAATCAAGCAATATATATCTATCTCACACTACATCTTATATAAAAAAACAAAAGTTAATAATTGAATGTGAGTTATAAAGTGAACCATAATCGAACTTTGTCCATGAATTTTTAAGTATTTCCGTAAGTTGAATTTTAAAATAAAGATTATATTCACATTCTTTTTATATCGAGAGATCAATTCAAAATTCAGCCCCATAGCCAATTTTGTGATTCTAGCCCAGTAGCCCAAGAGAAAAACTACAAAACCAAGCCCATTTTCTTATTTCAGCCCAAAAGCCCAGGATCCAAAATATAAACTCATCTCCAACCCTCCCTTTCATCTTCTTGGCAGTAGATCTAGCACCTTTCACAACTCTCACTCCACCTCAGAAAGAACCATTGACATGAATTCCCACAGCTCCTCAACCTTAACCGTTGGAGCAATGTATCATCGACACATTGTACGCTTACGGCTTACCGGCCGCATCTTCCGATTATTATTTTGAAGAATCTTAGCCAAAAAAAGTGAAAAATGAACATCAACTAATCTGGAGAGATAAGTATTTTTTCACACAAATTGTGAAGTGATTTAATTAATTTCTCCGAAATAAATGCATGCAAATTAAAAATTGATTACTGTGTCATCGTTAGTATAAAATGCACGAAAATTTGTAAATCTAATTTTAATTCAATCTAGCAGAATAAAAATCCTTATTTTTTAAATCCGGACCATGTATCCACACTTTAAATTAATACATATATGTGTTATCAATTAAACCTATTTTATTTTGTTCATTGAATATAAATAGCAGCTGCATGTTTAAAATTAACCCAGTTGGATATTAAAATTATTTCTTTTCGTATTTACAAATCTATATATACTTTGAAAAAGTAATTTTGTTATTAATTGATAATAACCTTAATTATGCATTCAACTTAAGATATACACATTAATCAACATATTCCATTAAATGGATTTCAAGTATTTTTTATTTTTTCCCGTAATAGTAGTTTTCATTTATCTTAGTAAACCAATAGCACATTAATATAATTCTTTTTTTAATTATAATAATTGGGCAGTTTGAAATGCGAATTTGTAATTAAGGCTATACTTTATTAAATTTTGGATATAGCATCATCTTATACTCATAAAGTTTGTAATATAAAGTTTTTTTATTTTACAGAATTTACAAAAAAAAACCTATACCCAAAATTGGAGGGTATGAAATTAAGGACAAAGAAAGTGATCAAATGAACACTTCTTAAAATCTGTTCATTGTCCTTGAATCCAAGTTGTTGAGGTGCCATCAATTTTACTGAAAGTATACACAGATACATACACACAGTTGATTTCTAATACAGTCTATTCACATTAAAACAATGAAACTCAAAGTATACCATTTGAGAAATGGTAAACTTCAAATGTTTTTCTACTTTATAATCAATCCCACGTATAGTTTAAGTTTCACTTAATCACCTTACACATAGATATAGCAAATGCCTATACATTGCAATTGTGTTACATTTTTAGAAAATAACTGTGTTATATTTTAACTTTATCATGGATTGATGGGTGGTGGTATGTACACCTATTTTTCTCCTGTATTGTTCACTCTCGATAGCTTTCACCATTTTGTATTTTTTCAAGCAGACCTGCAATTTATTAAGCTTAAGATATGCAAAATAACCTATTTCAATGAATAGAAGGAAAAAATCTGTCAACATTCTGAATCCTAAATGGAAATTAATACTAATTTGTAAAAAAAAATCTGATATATATGTTCGTTTGTTTATTGAAATGCACCTATCATTTCAAGAAAGTGACTACAATATTTAATTGAAAACATTTATAGGACTACATAAATACACATTTGAACCAAAATCACTTATATTTAGAAAAAATACCCCTAATATTACACTTGGAAAAGTGATGGACAAAAATGTGACTTGATAGCTTTTGGTGACTATAATCATGTTCAAAGTTACTATGATGGAGTGACTATGATATAAACTTTGAACATGATAATAGTCACTAAAAGTTACCCAGTCACATTTTTGTCCCTAACTCTTGTATTAGTAATATTCTAGGAAAAACCTCATTTATTTAAGCATGCAACTACACATTAATTCTGCAAAATTATGAAGCTAAACTAACATATCTTTTTTTCTCTAGCACGTAAGCAAAATCATGGAGAATTGGAGATACATAATGTATGCAAAATAAGCTTCTTCAATTAAATATGTAATTAAATATGTAAAGAATCTAAACCTTAAACACGAATATGAACAAAAATCTATATTAAATTTTCTGAAATACATCTAATCTTTCTATAAAGTGAACCTATAGTGGAATCAATACCTCCCTATCATGGAATACAGATTCCAATCCTCGATTATGTTGTGGTAGACACGAAGCAAACGCAGACGGAATGCCCAATGCGTGTCCCAAGATGTAATATCCTTCACCAAACCATACGTTAGAGACATCTTCAAACAAAAAAAAACAATCTAAGAAAAAATTATTTGGACCGTATGAATACTTCACTTGGAAGAGAGTACTTCGATTGGGAGAGCAAAAAAACAATTAATGTGCAAAGAGTAATTCACTTGGAAACTTGGATTGAGAGAAAAAATAAATCATCCTAACAAAAAAAATCATATGTTGACAGCAGTTTTTTGTCTTGCTGGAGAGCACTTGGCAAAAGAAGCTTGAACGCAGGAGAGCACTTGGCAAAATAAGCGTGATATTTGGTTGCAAATAGTATTAAATGTGTAAAATTTGAAAAGCGTGACGATGTAGCATGCGTGTATTGAGAATTGGAGAGCCGCATCTCTCTCGTTGTGCCTTTAGTTACTCGGTTGAATCATTCTCTTTAATAATTGTTTAATTGATTTTGCCAAACTGGTTTAACTTCCCTAAGAAATGGTGTCAGCCATTCACATGTCACTCCACATTTTATACTCCGTATGTAGGTGCATCGATATGCCATAATAATTAAGTGATTAATTGGTGCCAAATCCCATCTATTTTTGATACATTTTTTCCCGCCCCATTCATGTCTTGAACCCTCCTTGAGACTTTTCTGCTTTAATATATATATAGATTTCTTAGTGCGATTTTCTTCTTTTTAATTTTCTTTTTCAGTTTCTTTTTTAACACAACTAGTATTCTCACCCGTGCGTTGCACGGCCGAAATAATTAAACTTGTATGAATTGAATTAAAAATAAGTTTGTTTAAAAATTACACATCAAATAATTTACAAAACCCAGCATAGAGACAACAAAAACATCCTATTAGTCATAATTTTACATGGAAAATTTTAAATATTTTGAAGAACTTCCTTGTACACAACATTGGTTGTTTCATTCGAGCATTCACCTTTATCATCCAAAATTAAAATTTTCAGTCCTTTGGGGTTTGTAACTCGTGAAACTGCCACATACAATTGACCATGACTGAACACTGGTTTCTTTAGCAACAAACCAACTTGCGAAAGAGATTGTCCTTGACTCTTGTTAATGGTCATAGCATAAGCAACCATGATGGGAAACTGTCTTCGCTGAAACTTAAACGGGAGCCTGATGTCAGATGGTGTTAAGGACAGTCTTGGAATAAGCACTTGTTGACCCATACTTCTACCAGTGAGAACTCTTGCTTCTAAAATATGATCACCAAGCCTCGTTATTATTAGCCTCGTACCATTGCACAAAACCATAGAATGATCTATGTTTCGAAGAAGCATCACCGGTGTACCTACTTTTAAAGTCAACTCATGATTAGGTACACCTGACACTCGGATTTTATTCAGAAATTCCGGTGAATGCAAATCTGCTAGAAGATCCACATTACAATCTGATTTACACACACTATCGGAACTGAGATAAGTTCTTGAAGGTTGAGATGTATCCAACTTCATCATGTAATCATTTATTTCATCAACAATGTTCAAAGTTGGTGCTAGGATTGCCCTATCTTTGAAGTAGCTAAAATCTTGGCTTGAGTTCAAAAACTCAGGATATGTGCTCTCAACTATTTTTGCAATGGGATCACCCAAAGTGCGCAAAATAAATTCTTCCGGAATTTGAATTGAAATAGAACCATCATTTGCACCTCCAGCTATACCATCCCCAATCGAAATGATCCATTCTGAAAATCTCTTGATAGTTTCAGAATCATTCGCATCAAATGAAGCTTGCAATCGCATGTTCTTCGTCAATCTCAAAACTTCACAACTATGCCACAAATATGAGAAATTTATGGTTGCATTCACAACATCTTGACGACTACCTTGAGGTATGACAGGTAAAACTTGGCGAAAATCTCCTCCAAAAACAATTGATTTACCTCCAAAAGGCTTAGATAAGCTATCAGGAATAGAAAACCGCATTATGTCACGCATACTTCTATCAAAAGCTTCAAAGCAAAACTTATGTAGCATAGGAGCTTCATCCCAAATGATTAGCTTGGATTTCACAATCAAATGGGCCAATGGACTCCCTTGTTTGATATTGCATGTTGAATCCTCATTCAGTGACAGTGGAATTGCAAACCGAGAATGAGCAGTACGGCCTCCTGGCAACAATAATGAAGCAATGCCACTTGAAGCCACATTCAAGACAATTTCACCTTTAGAGCGTAAAGCAGCCGAAAGGGTTCTCCAAATGAATGTTTTACCAGTACCACCATACCCATAAACAAAAAACACGCCTCCTTGACCATTATCAACAGATTCCATTATTTTATCATAAACTACACGCTGTTGATCGGTTAAGTTTCTAAAAAAAGTACCATGTTCTTCTGTTAAAGCTTCACGATCATACTGCAATTCTTCAAACATTAACCTATTTAAACCACCCAACATTGAATCTGAAGGAGGAATAGGCATGGGTGGATAGTCACGTAAGCTCTTACCCCGACCTCGCAATAGAAGCTCTAGTTCAATTAGAGTAAATTTTTCCAATTGCTCATCACTCAAAACCAACCCTAAATAAATAAATAAATAAATAAATAAATAAATAAATTACAATTTAATATAAATGATTATAAAAAGTCAAAATTCATATATATATATATATATATATATATATATATATATATATATTAAAAAAATTAAAATATTTATATGCATTTAAATTATTCAAACCTGGATGTTGATACAGCAAACGCTGTTTATGTTGAATGTCATCTGCTAGAAATTTCCAGCATTTTTTCCAAACATCGTCAGGTCTACTCAAAGATTCCGACACTAACAATATAGCAAATAAGATTCTCAGCAAAAATGCAAAAGCCCAATAACTTGCTTCAGTTATCCCATCAACATACTCCTTATCATCACTTAACAATCCTAAAGCATAGCAAGCCTCACGATAAGTTCTATAAAGAACACCCTTGATGGTTTTTAAATCATTGAAGCACGTGGCACCGCGGATATGATTGAGCAAACACCTTAAATAGTAAATCTCTCCACTTCCAGGAGGAACATAATAAATTCGCCCAATCGAAAATGCAATTTTCCTTGGGACCCACTCTCTAGTTTTTTGTTTCCACACGAATTTTTGTGGGAATTCAACATAAGTCAATCCTCGTGCTTCGGCATATTTCTTGTTTGCTTCAAACCAAGCAAGAAACATACTATCTTTGACAGTCTTACGATCCAATATTCTGTCCAATTCATCATGATCAGAAAAGATAACTGGTTGTTCGTCTGGAAAATGAAAACTCAAACGCTCAACTGCAGGGTTTTTATATTGTATTTCAAACCCAAATATGCGCCAAGATGCCTCACATGGAGAGATATACCTACAATCATAATACATCTTAATCTCATCAATTGGATTGTTAGTACCTTCTTCATTAGTGGTACTATAAAATCCTGCAGTAACCCGATCTCGACCTTTGTTTATATATTTAAATAAATACTTAATAGACCGAGATTGGTTGCACCATTCAACATTCATATGAGCTTTGTATTTCATCAATAAATATCGGTTGTGTGGCACAACAAAACGATTGTCCAAAACAATGTTATTTTTCTTCACAGTTCTTCCATTTTTCCTTCGTCTATAAACTGGATACCCATCATCATCCACTTTAGTTTCTGAACACCAAGGTTTTGGAAAATGTTTCGTACATTTCCCATTAACCATGCAAGGGGAGGATTTCACACCAGGGCCACACGGACCATGCATCATAAGTTCTTTGACAGCTTCATAATAAGATGGATCAGAGTGGAAATCAGGAATTTCAGCTGAGATTATCTTATCCACATCATTCATTGTTGGATACTTAGAATCATTTTCAAGAAAGAGCAGAATATGTGCATGTGGAAGCCCACGTTTTTGGAACTCGATAGTATATACAACTGGTCAATAAAAGAAATGTTAGTTTAACATAATAACATATATGGTTTGTAATATAAACTATATTAAAAATACCTGCTTTGACATTTCCAAATACTTTCTTTCGCCGGAAATCTTTTATCAAGCCATCGAGTTTGACTTTGAAAATTCTACTGACAATATCTGGGCGATCTTCTGGCTTCAAATTATGCACTCTCAAAAACCTTGTGATCTCCGGCCACTTTGGATTGCAAGTAAAAGTGATAAATAAATCAGGATAGCCAGCCCACCTACAAATAGCCATCGCATCTTGATAATTCTGAATCATAAATCGTGCACCTCCTGTAAATGAGGGCGGCAAAATGATCCTTTTCCCCTGAGTGCAAGGATCATTTTCTCCTCTTAAAATTGCATCACTCAAGCCCTTGTACATCTCGCATCGTAATTGCTTTTGATGAATTCTTACATATTGCAATCTCCCTGACTCAATCATGGTGTAGCCATCAACAACAAATTGCTGGAAAAGACGTTTTGTCTTCAACATACATGAATTAAGATTATCTCGTTGTTGTAATCGAAACGCAAGAAATTGCCTGATACTCACTCTTTGCCGACCACGACTTGTCACACTATTTGCATTTCCTAAAGGAATGTCCTCCCTATAGCCATCCTCACCATATGGAAACAATAAAGGGTATTGTAATCCAAAGTAAGCAGGATTGAGCTCGCTGATACGCTGTAACTTACCTGTTCTAGTCTCAACCAAAATATCTCTTTCACCAAGAGATTCATCAAAATCTCCAACCACTAAAGCTGCAACTTCATTCACAGTTGGTAAATTATATGTCCTCGCATCACCGGAGCGCTTGCCAATTAACTTTAACTTAACATTAGAGTCTTGGCTTTGATGCAATTTTTCCTTAGCCATACGAAAACTTTTCACCAAAACATTGTGCTCATTCAGCATGTCTCTCAATTGCTCAACTATATTTTGATGGAGCTGGTTATTTTGATCACTATCACTGTCATTGCAATATAATGCAACGTAAGTTAATTACTTTTATCTGCTGAAAATTAATTTATTAATTTTGACATTTTTAGAAAGAAAAAAAACTAAAGCCATAAAAAAAATCAAATACCTAACAGCCAAAAGTCTGTTCCTTATTTCATTCTCCGTATCATATATATATATATAGTTGAGCAAATTTTGGTCTCGCTCCCTCAATTGGCAGTAAACTTCCCATCAGATGGTAGTTTTGACCGTGAAGCTTAAAAATTGGTGGTGATTTCCCTTTGTTGATATTATTCTCAACTCTTCCTCCCATAGAAGTGAAAGAAAACATACTATTATAACTACGGATATTTTCAAGAAAATGACGACTTCTTTCACTCAAGCCTTGAATCAACTCCTGCAATAACATTGGAGGTGGTTTCATAGAAGGAAGTTTTACTCTTCCATGAGTACAACAAAGAGAATATTTCGGGTTTTTTATTGTAGATGTTGACTCAATTCTTTCTTCAAACCAAAAAAGTGCACCACAATGTTCACAACTATATATTGGATCACCAATATCCCAGTACTCTGTATAAAAAAAGACAAATGGATATCACGTTCAATGAACTAATGCTATTCTTAATTTAATAAAAAAAATTATGTAATATTAATCATAATCAATTGATGAAAGAATAAAAAATAATTTAACTCGACCTCTAGATGAATCAAATGTAAGATATGGAAATTCTCCATAATCAATGACAGTGTCTTCCATTCTAAAAAAAAGACAACACGTAAAATAGAAATTTTATGAAACAAAAAAAACATGGTAAAAAAATGTTACCTCTGAAACACTCAATAATTCATGTACACTCGTCAGTTTGACATTGCCACTGGATATATCCCCATCATAAATGTTTTGAGATGACATTGTGTTTGTGGCTGCACTCTCAACCTCTCGTGGTGGCAGCCTATCATGAATAAAAGTAACAAAATAAAATGAAATAGCTAAAACATTGATCACACCACTTAAAAACAGAAAAATGACCAGATAAAATACCTCGCTCTAAAAGCTGCTATTGGTTCACTATTACCATTCACAATCATTTTGGTGACATTGTGAACATTATGAGCGTAAACGCGACCTGGAAATAACATCAAAATTCAATCCTATCTCATCGCATAATGTATAAATAATTCACACAATTTTTCACACCTTCATATTTTCTGCAACGACACATTTGAAGGACTAAGATAATCTCATCAAATTGTTGCTCATGCTGGGTGTAACGATCAATTAAGTCCCCCCATAAAGTAGCAGTGATACAATTGTTTCTAGGAAAAAAAAGTCAGTACTACAACTGAATCACATTGGAACCCAAAAAAACACATGATACCAAAACAAACATCTTACATTTCATCATGCAATGGAATCTCCATCAACCTCCTACCATTTCTGTACTTAACAATACCTTTACCTACAGCCCTACCAATCACATCTACAACGAAGAACATTAGATAATACATACATATAAATCTATATGCCACTGTACACAAATAAAAAAAGCTGCCCTGCATACCAAAGGCTATATTTTCATTGAGAACTTCCTGCCCCTGGAGAAAAGCAAAGGTCGAAAAGTCATAAATCCTAGCCGGGAATTCATCCCTAGGAATTTCAAACGCTGCTGTCTTGAAGAAAAACTCCCACTTCAAGGGGTTATTAGGAGTAGTCTTGAACGTCATGTAATTTTCCTGGACCCAGAAATTCTTAATGGCATACATATGACCTTCAGCAAAAAGATATTCAAACTTTGAAATCAAACTCTTCTCAATATGAGCATGCACCCTTGTGCCCTGCACAATCATTAAAAAAAAGATTAATAACATAATTCAAATATGAAGAGAACGAAAAGCCAAAAAAATCTGCACACGTTTACCTCCTCATCATGAAAGATACATTCCAGAGACTCCTTATACTTATCATTTGCAGGCACTCTGTAAACACGAACAGCACGGACCTTAACCGCCCAAGTTGATGTACCTGGGGTGATATCCCTAATCAAACTCCACATACCAACCATTGCTTCTTCTTCAAAATAATAAAACAGCAAGGAAAGCAAATGAATTTCGATGGCAAGGCAAATGCAAGTACCTGAGTATATATATATATATATATATATATATATATATATATATATATAGGTTCAGGCGTTGGAATAAGAAGGGTTAATTGAAGGTGCGATATGTTGGAATACCAAGGGCTAATTGCCACACACAATATACTTTAATGATAACACAATTTTTTTCAATCGATGCAACAAAAGTAATGATAACACACCTGTCTGGAACTTTCCACTGCAATACTTTACTCCATGCATCCTTGGAATACGAAGAGTGCATCGCCGCACACAATAAATGAAATACTCACAATTTCACTACAAATCTACAATTTCAATTAAATCGCTGCGTCAAAAAATACAATAACACAACTGCCTAGAAACTTCAGCCGCAAACCTTTGGTTCATGAAGTTTTTGGCGGGAACTTGTGCCCCAAGAAACCTTTATAAATTCAAAGCTACCCTATCATAAATTCAAAAGGTCAAAGAAGATGTTCATAACCTCCTCAAATCTCCACACAGAAACTGGTAACAAGTCTCTTGATAGATATAATAGGAATGATAAAATAAAGAAAATATCGAAAACAATAATCCCAACTATTGTCGGTCCGCCGACAATAATCCTAACTATTGATTATTTTTGTATAATCCCAACTATATGGACCATCTTCCAATAATGGTCCATGACCAGATATTACCTCCTACAAAAAGTGATTTTTAACTAGAAATTAAGCGTAAAAATTAAAAGGTAGGATTATTTATAAGGATTACTTGCTATATTTCTTCTTATCCATTTTAAAAACTACAAGAATTTATTTATAGGGACTATTATTGGCGGAAGGTCCCTAAAGATGGGATTATTCTGAAATAATCGATACTTGGGATTATTATAGACGGATTGGCAATAATTGAGATTATTAATATCAATTTTTTCTAAAATAAATTATTTATTAAATTAATATTTGTGGCTGTATTTAGTAAACTAGGGACCGTGAATAGAATTACGCAAATCCAAACAAACTCACGTAACCAGCCCGGCGCATCAACCCAGCAGGCCCAGCTCCGCATGCAGTCCAGCAGCAACCACGGTTTCTCCCGGGTCATTGCATTCGATCTGCGCCGATCGCTTGCAGTCCGTCATCGCTTGAGCGCCGATCGCGGACAAGAGGGCATCTGTTCCAATCATAGTTTTGAATTGCCTCTCTCTTCAGTATAGCTTACTCAGCTAAAGAAAGAAAAGCAGAAGACACCGCACCGCATACACAATCGACGGCGCTTGAAGAATGCCGAGTGGCAGCATTTCCCGGCAGGGTCGAAGGATATCAGCGTTTCCACATCCATTGCAATTAGGGGCGCTTTTGATGATACTCGTACCCAATTTCTTCCCCAGCCTCTTCTCTCCGCTGGGCCGAACTTACACTTCCCTGTTTTCCGTAAGCTGATCTTTCTCTCTCTCTCCAGCTTAATCATAAAATAAGATTGGTATGAATGGTCATCTTTCAGAAGTTTTACTGCCTGCAGATTAAAGAATTATTTCTGGGGACATACTAAATCACATAAGAGCAATTGTGGGTAGTACTTTCTCAAGAAATTGTAACTGAAAGAAAAAATAAATTGGCTTAGGTCATGCTTTTAATAATAGTTGTCAATGAAGGGAAAATAAGTTAGTTTATTTTTTTATTTTAGTTCAAGATTGGGTCTTCATTCTTTTAGTTACTCTAGAAAAATAGGCTTTGTATTTCCCATTGTCTAATACAGAGTACTCTGTATTTCCGTAATACACAACGGAATAAACATGATTGGAATAAGGCTCATCATTAAGAAAAAGTATAACAAACAGGCCCATCATAATATAAACGCATCAAATAATTATTTTTTGACATTACTGTTTTTACTTATTCGTAAAGATAATTTAATATCTTTAAAATGAATAGATTTAGAAAGAATTACATATTTATGACAAAAATAAAGATTGTTTACAAAAATTTGACTAGTGAATAGAGTAGTAATGAAATCATAGTAACTTATGTTCAATTTTAAACTTAAGTTACCATGACACTACATTTAATTAGTCATATTTGTGTAAATAAGTTTTATTTTAGTAATATATTTGGAAAAACCCCATATATACAACACTATTAATGGAAGATATATGTAAAGAGAATAACAATTTTCTTCTTCTTATTTTGTGGGTACATAAAATTAATTCACGCCTCATCAGCCAATATCACACATCCCCAACCACAATTTAAAACCAAAGCTTAGATTTCAGTCAATATTTTGTCAAGGAAATGCCACAATAAGAAACATTTGATTGGCTGCCTTGAAGAAGATTCCATGATTCCATCTATACCCGTCATGGCGTCATTGTTGTGTTCTATATGAACTGTAAGGTAATTTTATTGGCCTGTAAATTGTGGTTGAAAGGTGGAATTTGTTTTTGTCATGCCTAGAAAAATAAGTTTACTTGAACTTGATTCATTTAGTTTTCTTCTTAGTTCTTCTGAGCATCAGTCTTCCAGGGAATATGTTTATGAGTTCGAGTATATAAAAGGATAAGGTGTTCGTTGACTCTAGAGGTTGATATATAAATCAATTCTTACTTGACCTATATATTTTGGAGTGAGGTAATATCATTTTTTTTACCTATTTGCAAAACCAACCAACTGATTCTTGAAGTTCATTTCTTGTTTGGATCCTTACATCTATTACCCACAATGTGGAGTTCCAGATGTTAATTGATTCATATTGCATGTAGTTCTAGATGTTAAATGATTCATTCATACTAAGAGCGTCTTTCGTAAAAATGTTATTATACAGTAATTGCATTTTCTAAACAGAGCAACTGTAGGAATGGAATGCTCCAAAGCCCATGCACTTGCATTTACTGAATGGAGCAATACAACACCACACAATTGTGAGTATATTTCTTCAGGTTCTTTTCTGTTGTTTACAGCATTGGGATTTTTTGAAAATTTATGTAAATTATGTTGATGAATCTGTTGTGTTTTGCTGACTTCTAACCCCTGAAGTCTGATGAACAAGAATCTGATATGTGGTCTCCCTTGCCTAATCAAGGGCGGAAACCCTGTGCTACAACACAGAACAAGCAACGTGAGTGTATTTGCAACTGTCTTGCTGATCTCATATCCTGTTTTTGCTTTGCCTTTGCAACCCATGGGGAACGTCCTAACTCTGTCTAATGGAACCATATATAGTTTTGCAAAGGAAGCCTCAGGCATATGTACAAGTGTTTCTTGATGGGGGCTTGAACCAACAGAGAATGGGGGTATGGATGAAACTTTCAATATAGCAATTGCACAAACACATACACAGACACACAATCCACTACTTCTGAAGATTGTTACTCTTGAGACTTGGAGCCTGTCTCATAAGTGTTATTTGGTTGGAGTGCTTGAATTTGTTGATTTTCTGAGACAAAAAGTGTTTGGTAACATCCATTTCAGCCACATAAGCTAGTCAAAAGTTACTTATTCTGCAGAATAGGCCAGATAATCAAACAGCCCTAGAATTCCTGTCCTGAAATGCAGCTGCTGGAACTCATATGGTTTTCTTATACTTCTTTATATATTGTCCATAGATTTGTGACGCGGTAGCTGTGGCCAAAATTTTAAATGCAACCCTCATAATCCCATACCTTGAAATAAATCCAGTATGGCAAGACATAAGGTTAATAATGCCTCCATTTCTAATCTTGATTTTTTTTCTCTTAAGCAGACATAGAACTTAACTTCTGTATTTAAAAAATGTATTCCCCCTTGCAGTGCATTTGAGGATATATTTGATATCAATCATTTTATCCACACATTGAGGGATGATGTCACCATAATTAAAGAGCTACCAAGTGACTTTTCTTGGAGCACCAGGGAGTACTATGCAACAGGCATACGAGACACTAGAATTAAGACAGCACCAGTGCATGCTTCTGCTACTTGGTATCTTGAAAATGTTTTGCCAGTAATGCAGAGGTTTGTTCATAAAATGTCATTTACAGCAAGTATTATACTTTTGAGCACTTTTTTGGGACAAGAATAGAAGCCTATCATCTATGTTCCATCTAAAAACATGGAATATTTTATTCTTCTAGAGCTTGATTAGAACCCAGAAAATACTGGGGGGGGGGGGATATGAAGAACAGTTTAGGGAAAATTTGGAAGGAAAGAAAATGTGGAGGGGTAAAGAGCCTATAAATTTATTATAGATATTCATCGATACCCAAGTTATGTATAAGTTATTAAGTTCAAACAAAACATAAGAAAATCATAAGAAAATAACTTTCCTTAATGTCCTCCCTCTTTCCCCATCAATTTCCAAGATTCATACATACCCTTAAGTTATGACTTGCTTCATGTTTTCCGGGCTTTGACAATGCAATTAAAGGATGACAAGCCAATAAATGTGTTGCATAAAAAAAATAGTGTTTGTGGTGCATAAAGCATGCACCGTATATCTGATTTCAAACTTCCTAGTTTTTTTAAACAAATTTCATACCTGTTTATTTTCCTATATGTTGTAGACATGGTATTGTTGCTGTAGCTCCGTTCTCTCATCGGTTAGCATTTGATGGCCTGCCTTCTGAAATCCAGCATCTGCGTTGTAAAGTCAACTTTCAGGCACTGGTTTATGTTCCACATATCAGGACTTTAGGAGATTTACTTGTCAGTCGGTTGAGAAGCAGACCTCATATCATGGATGGAACGTCAACCTCCATATTTGAAAGAGGAGACAATTACATACCCGGAGTTGGAAAATATGTCGTTTTGCATCTTCGTTTTGACAAAGTATGACCCCTGTACCTTGCTGGCTTATCATTTCTCAACCACAAAAATGGAGGTAGATAAAGGTGGTCTTAAGTAATTGTGTGTGTGCATTTGTACATCTTCTCCTTGGCTTTTGAAGAAAAGGCTATTTATTTTTTTGTCCCAGCTATTTACTGTATTCTTTTTAGTCCCTCTCGTCCTCTATGCAAAAAAAAAAATCTGGCTTGGCACAGAGAACGTCCAAAACAAAGGCCTAAAACCATTTAGGCCTTTGTGTGCCAAGCTTATGTAACTCACCGGCGACTATTTAAAACAAGGGCTAAGACTCACTATTCCCACTTTCATTTCAAGGTTGATGAAGAGAGACTAAAATGAAAGTGGTGTAAACCTACAGGGATAATGACAAAGTAAAACATTACTTTACAAGTACCCAAAACATTACATTTGCTGAGGGGGGCATATACATGGATCATATTGAATTTCATTTGGATATATTATATATACGCTGCACTTGCAAATTACAAATCAAGGGTGACCTTTTTGCAAATTGTTAGTTCACATCATAAACACCACATAACAGTATAACACTTAGGCCTATAAACATTAATGGTGTATGCTTGACTGTTTTCGAACATAACTGGATCCAAGTGCTCTCCCATAAGCTTGACTTATTCAGATTTTAGTACACTAACTTTGCTGGGTCCGTCCTTGGAACAGGATATGGCAGCTCACTCAGCTTGTGATTTCGGCGGAGGTAAAGCTGAGAAGCTTGCTCTAGCAAAATATCGCCAATTGATTTGGCAAGGAAAGGTTGTCAAATCTCAGTTCACTGATGAGGAATTAAGAAACCAAGGTCGGTGCCCATTGAGTCCTGAAGAGATTGGACTACTGTTGGCCGCCTTGGGTTTCAACAATAGTACACGCCTTTATCTTGCTTCCCACAAGGTCTGTATGTTTGTCTATTCCTCATCGCACTTTACATGTTATCACTCTCTCTTCTTGATCTTCTTTGCATATTTGGTCTGATAATCTTTTAAGTACCCAAATGGTTCGGTTGCTATGACTATTATATATTTGGTCCTCCAGTTCACTATGTTTGCCTAATATGAGGATTTTCATATCGTAATAATCAAAATGACACCAGACATCATCATTTCTGGATCACATGTTCTCCGATTTGGTCCATTTCCGCCCATCTTCTTTTTGTTTGTTTATTATTTATTTTTCTTTTTGAATAAATAGTGTAAACATCAAAATTACATACTATCCTCTGTTTCTTTTGGTCGCAACATGGAAAATTTTACACTATTTACATGCTCTACTTTGACTACATTTTATTTATTAATGTATATTGTATAATAATTATTATTTTTTGAAAAATATTGTTGATTCGTCTCAATATAAATTTTCATAATCTGATTTTTTTCTAATATAGAATTCAATATAATTGGCTATGATATCGTGGATTGATTCATGTTAGCCGGCCCCAAAACCTTTTTGGAATAAGGCTTGGAATCTTGGATGTTGTTGTTGTATGTTCTTTTATCTTTCTATCCTTTGTCTATCTTGTGTTCTTATGTTATTTTTATCTTATATTTATCTTTATTGTATCTATTTTTATCTTACCTTATCTTTTTATTTTCAAATCTTTCTTCTCTTTTTGGCTCTGATATCATTGATCAATTCATGTTAGCCGTCCACAAAATCTTTTGTGAATAAAGCTTGGATGTTGTTGTTGTTGTAGAGAAATTAAATATAATGATGGTCAAAGTTGTGCATTGGCAAGTGTGAAAATAGGAGTGTTGCAATTAAAAAAGAACGGAGGAATTATTTTTTGAATTATTGCCCACACATGCTCGATTTAATCGAAAGTGACCAAATTAAGCAATGTAGTGACATTTCTATTTTAATTTTTGCCAGAAATCCATAGATTGAGCAAATAATAATGAATTATAGGTCCAAATGTGTGAATGGTTCAAGCTACGGGACTTTTAAGGGTGCTCACTAAATATATACTCCGTAAGCATTATCTTTTTGCTTGTTTTCTTTCTTACCAGGTTTATGGGGGAGAAGCAAGGATCTCAGCACTTCGACAGTTGTTCCCACTAATGCAGGATAAAAGAAGCCTTGCATCTTCAGAGGAATTGGCTGGGGTTGAAGGAAAAGCTTCTTTATTAGCTGCTTTGGATTATCATGTGAGCTTGCACAGTGACATATTCATCTCTGCTTCTCCAGGCAACATGCACAATGCACTGGTAAGACCATTCACTCTTAAACTATTGGGTGTCAAAATGCCTCATTTGCATAGTCACTCTGTTCTCATGGATTTCATATTCTTTAAATTATGTTGTTCGGAATCAGAATTCCATAAACTCCCAGGATTTCCCAATTCCTGAAGTTGGAGGCATCAAATGCCTCCACTGCAGTACTGCTCATAGGGATTTGCTCAGTTTCCTAGAGTTGGGTGAGCTGGCTTAATTCCAAATGCGCTATTAACATAATAACATCTCCAGACATTTAATTATAACCAATTTACCACAAAATCAATACAAATAAGCCCTTGAATAATGAATATATAGGGAATGCTCTAGAGATCCTACTTTGTCTTTAAAAAGAGCATTTATATTTGGTTGCATGCCTATGAGGTCATTCACATGTTTGGTCTCTGTCATCCATTTATTTCATTATTGCTGCACGGCTTGTATTTTCTCTACTTCTGGTCTACCGCTGGATTTCTTTCCACTTTAAGTGATTTTCCATTGAAAACCAACTTGAAGTAGGCTGGATGAGTAATGTAAGTGGTAGAAATTTCATACCAGTTCATCATTAGTGGAACAAGTTAAAGTCAAGAGCAAAGTGGAAACATTTTCCTTAAAAGATTAAGTTTGAATTATGAAATTGATGTGCTTTAAGAATGTGCCTTACAAACTTCAATCAATTGATGATGTAAAAAAATCCTTAGGTGGGGCATCGTGCATTCAAGAACCTGAAGACCATCAGACCGAACATGAAACTTTTGGGCAAGCTGTTCCTAAATAAGAGCTTGGGATGGGCAGAGTTCCAGCAAGCCGTGCTGCAGGGTCACAGGAATAGACAAGGGCAACTCCAGTTCCGCAAACAAAACCAATCAATATACACTTATCCTGCTCCTGATTGTCTATGTCCAGCTCCTGCTTAAACAAAAAACAATCCCATTGAGAAGGTTTTGTTTTCCTTTGCCGGATAACACTGCTCCGAGCATTGTATATTAAAACTTTTATATGTGTGTTTGTGTATAGTTCTATGAAGTTGCAGTTGCTCTGTGGTTTTGCCTTTCAATTTAAGTATTTAACAATGTTTTCTACAAAATTTGTAGAAAGGACTCATTTTGAAGAAAGCAGTACAATTGCCTAAGGGATAGTGTTGGACCCGGGCCGGGTCGGGCCCGGGCCGGGTCAAGGCCCGGTCGGGCCTCGGGTCCTATAATGGTAGGCCCGGGACCGGCCCGGTCAATGACCGGTTCCGGTTCAGGCCGGGCCACCCGCCCGGGTCACGGGTCGGGCCGCCCGCCGGGCCGGGCCGGGCCATTAATTTTTTTTTTAATTAATTATATATTATACAAATTGCTATTAAAAACAAAGTTCAATTGCATTTATTTGAAATAAGAACTACATTTGAGAATTGAGAAAAAAATAACAATACGAAATACATTTTGTAATGAATATCAATTGGGATTTCCGCCACCGTTGGTTGTTGTTTTCCCTTTGTCACAAGACTTTAAATGTTTTATTGGCATCCCGTATCCGTATGAACGCCCCAAACAACACTCTTTCTTGCACCACCTGCAAGTTGCCCACCACAGACCGGTCTTCGGGTCCTTCCACTTGTCAAAATTGTTTTGCATAAGGGAAGATGTATTTTCCATATTTAAAATGGTATATGTATAAGTAGGAATGTAGGATAATAAGAGAAGATGAAGATGGAGAAGAGTTTGAGATGAATTGGAGAAGAGATGTAAAAAAATGTTAGAAAATAGATGTATTTATAGATGTTTTTGAACCCCACTCCCCACACCACCACCCCCGGGACCCCCCTGCCCCCCACCCATAGCCCCAACGGCTATATAGCCGTTTGGGAGGTTTGAATTAATTTTTTTTTTAAGTTATACACATATTGTAAAATAAATTAATTAATTTAATGAATTAAGTAAAACTAAAACTATTTATACTTAGAAAAGTGGTTTGATTTATAATTTACAAATGTTACAAAATAGGTGTATAAGTATTTAAACAAATTACATATTCTAAATGTATTTTTAATTTAAAAACCGGCTTTATATTTTAGAAAAATAATTTTAAGTCGTTAGATTGTAACCAATTAATTAATTTGAGAAGTGCTACATATGAAAAAGTGAACACATATTTATTTGAAATATGAAGTACAAGTTTACAAATTAATTTGAACTACAACTACAAATTTACAATTTTGAAATATGAAGTACAAGTTTACAATTTTGAAATATGGAGTACAAGTATAAATAAATTTGACAAGTGCTATAAAATACATTTTGTAATAAATTCTAAAATACTAATCAATCGGAATCTCCGGCATAGGTAGAGCCACCATCGGTTGTTGAGTCATCCATAAAATCTTGGGAGGGGGTGATGCTCAATTCTTGAGTTCTACGTGCGGCCTTCAACCAATCGTGGTAGCATATAAGCGTCTCAAGAGACTCCGCGCTCAATCTCGATCTAGATGCCGTTAGGACGTTGCCGGCCGAACTAAATTCTTGTTCCACAGCAACTGTTGAAACCGGCATTGATAGTACTTGCTTAGCCATCCGTGCTAAAATCGGGAACGTTCTTTCTTTTGACTTCCACCAGTCTAGAACGTCAAAGTCATCATTTTCTTCAAAATCAACTTCATATGTTAAATACAAAGTAATCTCATTCAATGCGCTTTGTTCAGTGACGTGAGTTGTTTTAGTTTTTTTCATAAGATTGCCAAATGCAGATTTAAAAATCGATTTTCCTTTAGATGAAGATGTTCGTGACGGGGGAGGGGGAGCGTTGCTATATTGTGCACAAAATTCATTAAATAAGGCATAAAATAAAGTACTAACCTCGTTGTATTCCGTTTTCGGATCTATGGGGTTATCGTCATACATTGGAAATTCACCGAAAAACGCAAGATAATAGAAGTTGAAACAATCTTCCAAATTAGCAAGTCTATAACGAGGATCGAGAATAAATGCAATACCATAAATATGGGGAATATGCGCATAATATTTTAAAAACTTTTCCTTCATATGATCACAAAAATAATGAACGAAAACGGCATTTTGAAATTCTTTAAAAGCATCGGCGAGATTAACAGCTTGTGGAATAAATTGGTTTGCGGTAGGTTTATAAACAAGACTAAAAGTTTTAGTAGCATTAAAAAAAATATTAAAACATTACAATTTTTTTCGCAAGTGTCGATCTCAGCCGCGTTTATAATATAGTTATCATGTTCTTTTAAAAAAGCAGGAAAATGTTCTTTATATCTAAGAACAACTTTAAGTAATTTATAAGTACTATTCCAACGAATACTCAAATCTTTAGGAAAAGCAACATATCTCACACCTCTTTCAGTCAAATAACTTTGCCATTTTAATCTAAGTTGACCATTACCCCAAATACGTCTAATCCCCCCCTTTATTACCTCCATGGAATCTCCTAACGCTTTTAAACCGTCTTGCACACATAAATTTATAACATGACATGCACAGCGTTGATGAAAAAATCTACCCATCAAAGAATTGGCACCACACAACTCACGCAATCTAGGTATAGCAGCAGTATTATTAGTAGCATTATCGAAACCAATAGCAAACACCTTATCAATCAAATTATACTCAATTAAAATACGCTCAATCAAAATATAAATATGTTCAGCGGTGTGACGCTCATTAAATTCACGAAAAGCAAGAACACGTTTATGCATATTCCAATCCTCATCAATATAATGTGCAGTCAGACCCAAATAATATAAATGATGAAAATCATCCTCCCATATGTCAGAACAAATAGTAATACGGCCATCAAAGTTTGCAAAAAAATTTTGTAACCTTACCTTTTCCGCATTATAAAGCCTTATTATTTCTTTCTTAACAGTTTTGCGACTATAATTTCTAAATTGAGGATTTAAACTACCTTGTGCATAATCTCTTAAAGCAAGACTTTCAGAAAACAAATAAGGCAAATTTTCTTCACAAATTAAGTTAGCCATACCAGTCAAATTTTGTGCATCATTGTAGGAGAAATTACCAAAAGGTTGAGAATTCGCAAACCTCGATATTTGAGTTTGCTTCCCCGTTCCGCCGCCTAATTTTGCATACTCCACGGGGTGCTTTGCCTTAAGATGCCTTGCGGCGGATCCGTATCCGCCGGAGGTTCCCAAACTATAATTGTTGTTGCACCACTTGCAAGTTGCGTGCCAATAGCCGGTTTGTGGGTCCTTCCATTTATCAAAATTATTTTTCATTAGTTCAGACTTACTTTTTTTATTACCGGTGGCGGTTTGGGATGAGGCAGGCGCGTCGGCGTCGTGGCTGCCGGCACCCTCCTCCTCGGCCGTCTCCGGTTCCAATTCCTCCGCATCTTCATCCTCAAGCTCCTCTTCGTCAATGGTCGTCGGCATTTGTTGTTGTTGTAGAAAGCGGTTATTATGTCGGGCCAATTCTTGTTGGAGTTGTTCTTCGGACATCGCATCTCCATCTCGCCTTTGGTAACCCGTTTCAAAATCATCTCGGCTTTGAGATGAAGACCCGGCAAGTTCTTTACCTTTGCGGGATTTCTTCCTCCCAATCTCGTTTCTTCGATTGCGTTGGAGGTTACCCAAATCAACCGAATATCTACCACCTTCCATCTAAAAAATGTAACAAATATTAATTCACAACAAATATAATAATGGATACAAAACTAATGCAACTAATTAAAACTATTTTAATTAATACTTCAAACTAATTTTGTGCAAAGTAGAATTAATGTGTGTCTCTACAATTAAAATTATAGCAACTTTTGAAGTAAATAACTAGTACAAGTAAAAATGTAACAACAATGCTAATTAAGTAGTTAACTTGTATAGTGACAAATGTAACAAACTAACAACTAGTTAAATAAAATGTGAAGTATTTTAATTAGTATAATGAAAAATGTAACAAGAATGCTAATTAACTAATTAACTAGTATAATGAAAAATGTTACAATAATGGTAATGAACTAATTAACTAGTATAATGAAAAATGTAACAAGAATGCTAATTAACTAATTAACTAGTATAATACTAGTTATAGTAAGTAATATATAATATAATGTTTATATTATATAATATATAAGTATACTACTATAAGATGAGTAATACACTTATATTTTATACTTTAATATATAAAATATATATTAAGTAGATGTAGAATGTATGTATTAAGTGGATAAAATAATTGTATAAGAATTAAATATTAGAGTATAATGGAGAATTGGAGATTGGAAAATAAGTATATATAAAATATAAGTAGAGAAGTAGATATTATTATGTATTAAGTATATAGTAATAGTTCATAAAGTATATTTAATAAATTAATACTTTATTATATAAAGTATATATTAAGTAGATATAGTATGTATGTATGTATTAAGAGATATAAGTAGAGATTAAGTAGATAAGAAATATAAGTAATATAGTATATGTAGATAATAATATATAAGTAGATAATTAATATATAAGTAGATATAATAATTGTATAAGTATTAAATAGTAAAATAAAATATAAAGGAGAATAAGAGAATTTGAGAAGATGAATATGGAGAATTGGAGATGAGTAGAGAGTAGGATTTAGGTAGAGTTGGAGAAGAGGTGTGAAAAAATGTTTAAAATTAGGAGTATTTATAGGTTTTTTTTTTAACCCCCACTCCCCACCCCCACCCCCCCACCCCACCCCCCACCCGAAGCCCCCTGACCCCCCCCTGGTACCACCCAACGGCTATATAGCCGTTTGGGGTGGCCGTTGAGCCAAAAGAAGCAAAAAAAAAAAAAAAAAAAAATTAAATTTGGACCGTTAGGCCCGGGCCTCCAAAACCAGGACCCGAGCCCGGTCCCGCTAACCCGACCGGGTCTGTGCCCGAACCGGACCCGGACCCGAGAACCGGGCCGGTTCCGGGCCCGCACAGTGGCGGGCCGGGCCGGTCCCGGGCCGGGCGGCCCGAACCGGGTCCACGCCTACTAAGGGATGATATTCGTATTTTCTGATTTTGTAAAACACTGAATATATTACGTACAGACTAATACTAATGTGGGATGATTAATCGATTATGCTATTGAACTCATGCAAACCAAAGTTCTATCCAATCTGTTTGGAGTAACGCTACGAGTGTATTTTCTTTTTTTGAACAGCACCTAGGGGTGTGCAGTATTAACAGGTCTGGTTTTGGTCCTTAGATTTTTAAAATTCCGGGTTTCGTCCAGTCTGGGTCAAACCCGCATAAAAAGGTCAATTAAGTCTTTACTGTCCGGTCGTCGCCATTTGAGGCGATTCCCGGTGGAATTTTTTGATGAATTTTTTTTAGCATCGTATTCATTAAGTCTAGTTTACTCATACCAAATTTCAGCTAAACCTTCAATCAGGAAAGCGTTCAAATGAATTCTTGAAGATAACTGTGATTTTAACTGCGCAATTATCTTTAAGAATTCATTTGAATGCCTTCCCGATTGAATTTTTATCTGAAATTTGGTATGAGTAAACTAGACTTAATGAATAAGATGCTCAAAAAATTTCGTTAAAAAATTCCACCAGGAACCACCCCAAATGGTGACGGCCGGACAGAGCCTCCTATATAAGGACTTATTTGACCCTTTTTATGCAAGTTCGAGTACCAATCTGACCCTTACCTCGATGTATACTTTGTTTCGTATCTTACTTATTATGTTTACGGTTTACTTTGGTCTTAGATATATATATATATACAGAGTGAATTATGGTAACATGAAAAAATGTTTTGTGTACACATTTTGGTGTACACATTTTGTACATTCGTCTGTCTCACGCACAAAGAATTGTCTGTCCACAGACAACGTTGAAGAATTGTATGTGGACAAATAATTTTTTGTGCGTGAGAAGATAAGTGTACACAAAAATGTGTACACCTAGCAAAACGCATGGTAACATGCGCTACTAGCTTGCTAGTTTTTACCCTGCCAACATACACCTATGATGTAGTTATGTAGTTTATACGGAGTATACTTGTTTGATTTTCCAAAGGTGCTTTTTATTTGGTTCTTAATCTTCAAGAGTGCTGGTAGAGGTGGATAGACTGGGCCAGGTCCAGGCTGGGCTTTGTGCCAAGACTGGGTGGGTTATGGGTCCAAATTATCAAGTTCGGTACAGACTCGGGTTTGTATAGGTTTCGAGTCGGGACGGACTAGTAGGGTGGGCTTCGAGAAGGGACTGGGTCAGGTTGGGCCACACAATTCCAAGTCCAAATTTATTGGGGGAATTCTTGACCTTTAGGCCCGGAGGGCCCGGACCGGATGGGCCGGTCCCCTAAATTCAAAACCCAGTACTGCCTGCTTCTTCATCTGGGTAGGGCCCCGGGCTTGGTCCCGGGCCAGGTCGAACTTGTACAGTAGCAGGTCAGACCGGGTCTCGGGTCGGGCCGACCCGTCCCGTCCCAGTCCACCCCCAAGTACAGGACTTCAAGTGTTCCATGTTCACTATGGATGTAGTTTATACTTTATACGTTATATATTTTAGGACATATGATTTATTTTTTATTTTGTGAGAAACCAATTGTTATTTTTGATGAATTATACATTTATATATGTCAAAATTGATAAATGGATTCTATAATTATTTAGCCTACTTAGCAGATCTCCACATCATACATCATATTATAGTTTGAACTTTGAAACAACAGTAAGATCGTATGTCTGGTTACAAATCGGGTCAATTTGGGTCAAAACTGGACTAGGCCGGAAAAACCAGGTCCAGGCCGGACTGGACCAGTTAATTTCAGGTCCGATCTTCAGTCCTTATAAATTTAATATTCCGGTTCCAATTACCACTTTGATTGCAAGTTTGTAACAATTGCTACTCACTATTAGTCATTTATGTTTTGCACTAATATTTTATAATTGTAATGGTATTGGGCATTTAGTTATTTGGCTACTAATATTTTATAATTGTAATTGGAATTTTTTTTTGTTGATGGTTTTTCTATTAATTATTATCTATAAATATGACAAATATGTAAGTATTGTCATGACGGAGATACGAAAATTTGATTCTGAATGCACAAAGAGAAAGAATATATTGAGAAGAGATTTGGTTATTAAATTGATTGCCGACTCTATGGATCGATTGTAAACACAAATTTTTCTTCCTCAAATATTATACGCAATGACAATGCAGATATTAAAAGTTTATTTTATCTTATTTTCTATGACCCTGTGCTATCACATTAATGTGATATGTGAATATTAAATGTTTTTTATCTGGGGCCTCCAAAATGCTAAAGATGACCACAAAGCACTCCCACACATTTTTCATTGCAACAGTACATGCGAAAACCCAAACAAAAACTATATTTTAGAATGGAACGAGTAATACCAAGTATTTTATTATTGTTGTTATTTTTCAGTATAAATAGATCATGAGGCAGTTAATTTTTCTTTAGAAGCGGAAAGGCCTAGCATCCAAGTCTAGGGCCTGGTTTGATTTCAAGGATTATGTCACGTTAGGGTTAGGATTATTCTGATCTTCAGGTTCGATGAGTTGGTGTTCTTTCATTCGAAGGTTAACCCTCTACGATTGCTTGCCGATCTTGGTGGTTGTGTTGATCAGTCGATCTTTTGTTCTTCTAGTCATGGCACACGGGGTTCTATTCGTGTTGCTTAACTCCGATGAAGTTTAATGGACTACAGCGGGGCTGGAGGGAGCATGGCTCGGGCAAACGCGACTGGAACTGGACAGTTATCCGGGAGGATGTAAATTGAGTTTTGATTTCAGACAGAAGGAGAGTGAGATTACATTCTAAGTCATTGCTTGAAGTTGAATCGGAGACATCTCCAAATCATTGCTTGGAGTTGAATCGGGGACCTCTCCCTTGTGGCACCTCCTTCCTACAAGGTGAGCTCAAGAGGGATAGGATGTTCCCTTGGACTCTAATAGTTAGGATTTTGAATGAGGTTTTTCATGATTGGGTAGATATGATCCCAGCAGCAGTACAATGGCAAAAGGGCAAAAGATAATCATCAAATGCCATACTTCCGATTTTTTTTTTCAATATTTGCTATGGGGTATTTGTGGAGGTGGAGCCGCATAGATGAAAAGGAAGGAGATGCCTCGTAACTTCAAAAACATACTTTTGAATGTTTTTGCATGTCTTTATTATACGTTTGTTTAGAACTCTGTTTTTAGTTTTAATTTTTGGTTTTCATGTCAGAACTGGTGGTCGTTGTTTGGTACTTTGGTATTAGGCTTGGACCCGGTTCGGACCACCCGGCCCGGGAACTGGGTACTGGTTTCGGGTCTAGGCCCAGTTTGGGGGGGTTATCCTGGGCGGATACGGGCTAGGTAAAATCCGAACCGGCCCGGCCCGGGCCCAGTTCGGGCCTAAATTCTCTTTTTTTTTTTCAGTTTATTTTTGCTTCTTTCCGGGTTGGGCTGAGTCACCAGGGTGTTTTGACCCGGTTTGGGGGTGGGGGTAAGGGGGGGAGTCAGGGAGTAGTTAGGAAAGAATAAAAAAATTTATAACATGCCCGGCCCGGGCCTACCACTTAATATCCAACAGCCTGCCGGGCCTAGGCCCGACCCGGCCCAAATCCATCCCTGTTTGTAGTGCTAGACTCGGGCCCGGGCCGGGCCCGGCTGGGCCGCCGGTTCCGTATACGTGGGCCTGAGACCGGCCCGTCCCTCGGCCGGTTCCGGTTCGGGCCGGGCCACCCCGTCCGGGTCACGGGACGGGCCACGGGCCACCCGTCCGGGTCACGGGCCGGGCTACCCGCTGGGCCAGGCAGGGTCATGTTTAATTTTGTTTTTAAATTATAGTTCATACAAATTCTTATTAAAAACAAAGTTCAAGTACATTTATTTGAAATAGGAACTACATTTGATAATTGAGAAAAAATTACAATATGAAATACTTTTTTCTAATAAATATCAATCGGAATTTCCGTCACCGTTGGTTGTTGTTTTGCCTTTGTCACAGGACTTTATATGTTTTATGGGCATCCCATATCCGTGTGAACGCCCCCAAACTACACTCTTTCTTGCACCACTTGCAAGTTCCCCACCAGAGTCTGGTCTTCGGGTCCTTCCACATATCAAAATTGTTTTGCATAAGGGAAGATTTACTTTCCATATTTAAAATGGTAGTTGTAGATAATAG
The DNA here is from genome assembly GCA_945859915.1 of Cuscuta epithymum. NCBI lineage: Eukaryota > Viridiplantae > Streptophyta > Magnoliopsida > Solanales > Convolvulaceae > Cuscuta > Cuscuta epithymum. Next base: position 905,037 of record CAMAPF010000951.1, on the reverse strand, counting down.
ATATAATAGATGTCTTTACATATTAAGTAGATGTAGTATGTATGTATTAAGTAGATATAAGTAGAGATTAAGTAGATAAGAAATATAAGTAATATAGTATATGTATTTATAAGTAGATAATTAATATATAAGTAGATATAATAATTGTATAAGTATTAAATAGTAAAATAAAATATAATGGAGAATAAGAGAATTTGAGAAGATGAATATGGAGATGAGTAGAGTAGGATTTAGGAAGAGTTGGAGAACAGGTGTGAAAAAATGTTTAAAATTAGGAGTATTTATAGGGTTTTTTTACCCCCCCCCCCCCCCCCGGTACCACCCAACGTCTATATAGCCGTTTGGGATGTGGGTCAAGAGAGCCAAACGGCTCTTTAGAATTTTAAAGGTAAAAAAAATGGCCGTTAGGGCCGGACCCGGGCCGGCTCGCCAAAACCAAGCACCAATCCCGGACCCGGACCCGAGAACCGGGCCGGTTCCGGGCTCAGTAGTGGGCCGGGCCGGTCCACGGGCCGGTCCAAGACTACATGGTTATGTGTTTATGTGTGTTCAATTGTCAGAACTGGTGGTCGTTAAGCATGGACCGGGCCCGGGCCTGACCGGGCTTTTTTGGGGAATGTTAAGGCCCGAAACTGGCCCGGTAATCCACCAAGTCCGGGCCGGTTTTCCACCGGGTCCGGGCCAATTCAATTTGTCTTTTTTTTGCTTTTCTAATGAACCCCCGACCCCCCAACACCCAACCCAACCCCAGGAAAAACAAAAAAAGGGGGGAAAAAAGCCAAAATAGCCGTGCCGGTTCCTATTTTGGCTGACCCGAGCCCGCCCTATGTAACCCCCGGGCCAGGGCCTACCCGAACCGGTCTCTGGCCCGATTACCGGGTCAGACTGGTTCCAAACAGTGCCGGGCGGGCCAAGCCACGGGCCGGTCGGCCCGAAACCGGTCCATCCCTAGTGGTCGTTGTTTGGTATGTGTTTATGCGTGTTGATGAACTTAAAAAAAGTGAGGGTGAAGTGTCAAGTATCATGTTTGGTTGTCTAGTTTTGTTATTTTAATGTAAACATTCTCCTTTAAAAAATTATTATTATTATTATTATTATTACTATTATTACTTGTTCAAAAGAAATTATATTACAACAGCTTTCAATATCATCTCAGTAACTAATGCTGTGACATAACAACACATATAATAAACCCGAATGTTCTCTAAAAAATACAACGGTTTATAAATAAATTTCAGCTCTAATAGAAAAAGAAGAAAAGAAGCCCAAGAAACGTATGTAAATGCTGCAATCAAGACTGCCCTTGTATCTCATGATCTCGGGTTCTTCAACCTTGGAAGCCACGAGGGAGAGCAAAGCAGACAGATCTTGTCATATAAGCTTGCTGTATTTTAACTGAAGAAAGAAATAACCCAATGCGGACACCAACTGCGTCTAGGGGCAATCATGAGGATCACCATACATCCCTGAGATACCTCCCGTCCATTTGGAGATTTTTCACAATGGCCTCTGCTTTAGATGGAATTGCCTTTTCCTGAATTTCACAAACGTTCAAGTATATCAAACATTTACAATAGAAAGATATATCATTTTCATTTACCCCAGTGCCGCAAAGGTTCCCACCTACGGTGGGGTAAGGGGGTCAGATGTACACAGTCTTACCACTGTACTAAAGCACAGAGAGACTTTTTCTGGATGACCTATAGTGAAAATTGTGTCCAAAATAGAAAGATATATACACACATAGATGTGTATATGCCTGTATATGAGAATGAACACAGTCCATTAGATTTAAGATCTTATACCAAAAATGCTGGGAAAAGGGGGTGACAAATGATGACGCATTTTCTTAATTAAGAGAACATTTTTTCCACCGCGTATAATTGCAATGCACAGAAATAAAACTGGTGTGGAGCACTAGAAGTGAAAATTTCGCATTTCTTAAGTGAACCAAGTTTCGTACTCAAATTGCACCCTCAGTTTCTGTGTAATCCCGCTCAGGCTGCTTGCCTTGCCCACGAGGAAGATAATTTCTTTCAGACTATATGTGTGTACACAAATTTATTTTGACCACTGTATCTTCGAATATGAATTTTTACTTTCAAGTGAAAACATGGATTTTTAAAAGTAAATTGACCTTTAATTTTACTCATGCAAAGACACTTAATTTCAGGAAGATCATAATTTTAAAGTTCTTTTCAAACATCAGTGTATGTTATGGGGTGGGTTTGATAAGGTGTGTCGGCTAGAGTAGAGTTTTTTCAAATTAGCAATTTGATGAAAGAAAATGTTCTATGATGAAGAAAAATGAGAGTTCAAAATAAAAAAGATTTAAATTTTCCATGTTCTCACTTGAAAATAGAGTCGTACGGTCGTACCTGAAAAGCCTCATTGACACCCCCTACAAAAAGTCGTTTTCATCCTAAGTAGTTCATCATCATCATTACCCCAATGCCGCAAAGGCTCCCACCTACCGTGGGTGAGTGGGGTAAGGAGGGGTCGGATGTACGTTGTACGCAGTCTTACTCATGTACTAAAGCACGGAGAGACTGTTTCTGAATGACCCATAGTGAAATTCACGTTGAAAATTGCACGGACTGACTGCTGCTTCATAACAAAGAAGCGCAAACAGTTTAGTGAGTCATTTTGCTTTATTCCATCATATTCTCAAGCCAAAAATAGTGAGTCTTTGGCTCCACTGTAAATGATGAAAAAAGTGAGTCTTCCATCCTAAGTAGTTGAATGACATAAATTGGTAAGCGGTGGCTACTTGGCCAAGGACTGAAGGGAGTACCGGAGTAGGACCAATTACTAGATTCTATATTAGTACTAGTAAATTTCAAACAATCCTAATTTTTTACTTGTATACTACAGTTGACCAGGTAAGACTTCTCAGAAGAATTTATTAATACAAACTACCTATACATATTATCACAAAAATTCTTAGAAAGAAGTCTAAGAAGAAGAAAACAATTGAGCACAAGATGCAGAATTCCCAGACATGGGCGGAACTAGGGGGCGGCCGGTGCCGGTGCCCCTGTTCTCCAGAAAATGTTAGGGTATCTATAGATATAAGTTTAGTAGCGCCCTGAATCCCTGATCTTCTTCCAGCTTGCCCCTTCCGTTTTCTTGGCCGCCAACGTGAATCCTCTCTGTTCGGCATTTTTGAAGATGCTGATTTGTTTTTCAACTAATGCCAAACGACGTCGTTTGGTGAAATGACTCTAAAAAAGATAAATCGGTGTCGCACCTAGGAAAATGGATATGTAATCGTGTAAAGTGTAAACTATTCTCAACCTAAATGTTAAAATTGAAACTTAACTGTGAAACGAGCACCAGGGTTGAGGGAGTGAGAAAATCTAGATTAGCTGATTAGAGACTTGGGATGTTTTTATTTGAACAGAAATTTTCTAGTTTGTTCTAGTCTGATCTGGTAGATATCTGGCCTTTGTATTTTATAATTCTCGAGGTCTAGTCTGTTTAAGTCTGGTCTGTTTAAGTTAATCTGATCTAGGACTGAAATAAGTCCAAGTAAAAACATCCTTACTGACCTACGGTGGGCGTTTTGGCGAGCGGGCAGCCGGCGAGATAGATTTGAGCAGCAGCTGCTAGTCGGCCATAAGGCAAGGAAGAGAAGAAGTGCAGGCGTGCAGCGGAGCAGCAAGTTGGCAAGGCAAGGTCCAAGTAGGATTCTGGGTAATCGGGTGATTCCTTATTTGGGTATGTGCTTCAATTTTTACTTCTGTCCTTGGAGAAGGTTTTGTCCTTGTTTATTAAATCTTATTTATTAAACTTTTTTTATTATGTAGTAGTTTAACTTGCTGTAATTATTTCATTTGTTGTTTTAGAGGTTTAATTTCACATTTTATATTGATCTAGACCCACTGACCCAGATACGTCAAGCTTCCCTCCAAGATAAATAGTTTAACTCGTTTAGCTGTTTAAATAACATATTCCCTCCGTCCCGAAAAGGTTCGCCAACTTTGACTTTCACGTGGATTAATAAAGTAAAAACTGTGTGGTTGAAATTTGTGCAGATGAGAGAGAATTAAATTTAGCCACATATTCCTTTAAATGGAAATGGCAAATCTTTTTGGAACATCCACAAAGGGAAATTTGGCAAACCTTTTCGGGACGAAGGGAGTAATAAATACTAATATTATATACGTAGTAATAATACGGAGTACATTAGACTTTAGCCCTCCTTCAAAAATTGTTCTGGTTCCGCCCTTATTCACCGAGACTCAAAGCCTTCATGTGAAATCTTAGATTTTAATACTTCTAAAACATAGATTTTGAGGCCATTTGGCAACACTGTTTTTCGGCTTATCAGCCAACTTTTTCACCAAACACGTAACTTTTGCTTTCGCGCGCTGAATTGTGTCATAAGTAGAAAAAGTAAGGTTGAAGTTACTTTTCTGGCTGTATTGGCTGAAGTTAGTGTAGATGACCATTTTAGCTATTTTACATATATTTTTTTCTTTATTTTATTAATAAAATATATTTTAAAAATATTTTTTCTTAAATCAGCAGAATCAGCCAATGCAGTTCAGCCAGAACTTTATAAATTTCAGCAGAATCAGTCAAAACAGCCGATTTTCGTGCTACCAAATGGACTCTTTGTTATGTTGTTTTTCTGTTTAATAAAATGAAGTCCCTGCCTTTTCAAATCTCAATCTTTTCTTTCAGTCCAAAAAACGGAAAAATTAAAATAGTTACATGTTGGTATAACCAAGTTACTCGGCGTGTAAAATGAGTCACCTAGTCAATAATATCGCCGAGTAGAACAATACTCGATGACTAATTCGAGAATTGAAACGTAACGAGTAGGTAAGGAACTAGTAAGGTGTATGTCTGAGTAGCGAGTACTTGCCAATTAGATAACTTAAATTTCATCCAAAGAAACTAAATTTCATGAAGTTTGCCGAAACTGAAATTAAAATCAAGTTAAATACATAAATGCAGTTAAATAAACAAACACGTTTTAAAAATGAGTATGATATCCTGACTTTAATCATTATACCTTGCAAAAATGTAAAAGTTGTGTCTTGGCTATCCATGATTCTTTTTTCGGAGCAGAGGTAGTATATAATATAAATTATAAATAGTAAGAATTCATGATGCACTTGTTCCCAAGCATTGAATATAAACCACCACACATTTAAAGATTAAGGTTTCAAATAAGATAACCTGAAGTCGGGTAGGTGGCTAATAAAATAAGTCAGAAAAAAGCAGATAACCTGATCCTGCACAATGGTATGCAGTGTGCGATGAACATCTCTGGCCATTCCTTTGGCATCACCACATACATATAGATATCCCCCCTTGGATATCAAACTCCATAGTTGGGATGCCTGGAAACAAAAACAAAAATGAAAGAATGGTGTATAATTCATCTCAAAATCATGAACTGAAGACTAACTACAACCAAAAGACTTACTCGTTCAGCCATCTTGTGTTGAACATACTCTTTCTGTGGCCCTTCCCTAGAAAATGCAACAATTAGCTCTGAGATTATCCCTTGCTTTTCAAAATGTCTGAGTTCCTCCTCATAAATAAAATCCTATATCCGAACATCAAGTCAACATATATTGCGCCAGGGCCTCGCTTGTTCATGTTTTTTACATTTCTAACTATGAAGATTAAGTAAGAGTTTACCATTCTTTGATTTCTACAACCAAAAAACAACAGAGCTTGACCAAGTTGAGCGCCATTTTCTTTCAGGGAAGCTCTTTCCTGATAAATGGAAAAGCCTAATAAAATTTGTGCAAAATTAACAAAAGCAGGTTGATACTGATGACAAATTTGCAATACCTGTAAAAATCCCCTAAATGGTGCCAAACCTGTACCAGGTCCAACCATGATAATTGGAACTGAAGGGTCAGCTGGTAATTTAAAATTTGATGATCGGATGTAAATAGGAGCTGCTGAACTGCAGTCCTTGCTTTTCTCCAATGGAATAGCATTCTAAAAAATTGAGCACCCAGACTGTTAACAAAACAAAACAAAACAAAACAAAACAAAACAAAACAAAACAAAACAAAACAAAACAAAACAAAACAAAACAAAACAAAACAAAACAAAACAAAACAAAACAAAACAAAACAAAACAAAACAAAACAAAACAAAGCAAAGCAAAGCAAAGCAAAGCAAAGCAAAGCAAAGCAAAGCAAAGCAAAGCAAAACACCACACCACACGCCAACACCACACGCCAACACCACACGCCAACCCCAACGCAACCCCAACGCAACCGCACAGCACAGCACAGCACAGCACAGCACAGCACAGCACAGCACAGCACAGCACAGCACAGCACAGCACAGCACAGCACAGCACAACACAACACAACACAACACAACACAACACAACACAACACAACACAACACAACACAACACAACACAAAACAAAACAAAACAAAAACCATTCATACATACAAGTATACAGATAAATATATGCATGTGCACACAGACACATGTGGAGTATTTTCACCAAAACAAGAGCCTATGGGTTGTTGGGCACCTTCATCCATGTTGAACACACTCCTCGATGAATCCTGCCAGTGGGGGTTGGACCACGAACTAAAGCACATGTCACATGGACTCTTTCTGGAGCAAATCTACACATATTGAAATACAACATCCACAATGGTAGTCAACCAGAAAGGTTTGAGGTTTCAAGTGCATATACTCTTACGTTAAGTAAGTTCTTCACAATATTGTACATATAAGTATCTCACTTGGGGGAAGAAGAGATAGAATAATAGCGAGGCTGTAAGCGAGGGGCAACTGCAGCAAAAAATACACCAAGGGGGGGTTTTGAAGAAGGAAACTCGGCCATGACCTCAAGGAGACTTCTTTGACTTGCAACAACCCATTGTGAGTATTCATCCTATAAGGAAAAGTACAAGTCATGTCACATATAAATTATTGTTTTTTATGAATATGCAAGTGTATAACTACCAGAATAAGAGTCTTTCTTTTGTAAATGCAGAGTAATGATAGAACTTTTTTTTTTACTTCAAATATTTTTTGGTTGTATGAGGCACAGATGGTCGAATACCTTGCCCTGAGGTGACACCAAAAATCTAAGCCTTTCTGCTTCACTCGGTTCAGCAGCATGAGCAGCTAATGCAACCAGTGTAGCCTGAAAACACAGATCGTTTAAACTAAATTAAAAAAAATATTACTGATATACATAGTATATAATAGCATGCAACTAATGTACAGTGTACCTTTCGAGGAGGATTCAACAGATCTGCATAACGAGCTAGAGCTTCTTTAAGGGTGCAAGGACCAGGGAAAGGTGGCTGTAATGACCCTCCGAGTGGTGAACCATCTTCTTTGTCTACATGAATAGAAAATAATAACTCCAGAGGCTGACCCAACAACTTTGCTGCTTCCTCAACAGTATCTTCACAGTTTTCTGCATAGACGCCCACATGGTCTCCTGTTTCGTATCTGGAATATCAGCAAATAACAATGAGGAAATATCCTAGAAAGCATATCACCAATTGTACTAGCATGGAATAGATTTAAGGAAATGCCTATAGTAGATCTGGGTTAGAAAAAAAATTGTATTGAAAATAAAAACAAAAACTTATTAACAAAGTAACAATCATATTGCATGGTGTAAAAAGCTAAATGACTTGAGTATCATGGATTATGCATAATAGAATCTACAAGACAACACACCAAGTAAACAGTGGGTGATGTCTATATAATGATCTATTACATTAGTGCAACCCAACCAAGAAAGTTCCAAATAATTGTTTGATCTTATACAAATAAATTAGACAAGTTGACAAATTAACATTCAAAACATACTATCTCACTTCTGAGATGAGATATGTCATGTTCTGAATACTTATCCAGGCACAACAAGATCTAACTCAAGAGTCTATGCAAACATTACATTGATTATTGACCTATTATGTGTAGTTTTATGCTCAAAAGTCAAGAGACAAACATGGAAATGACAACTTATACTTATATGAACACATATAGAGGGTGTGGGTTTAGTAGAAGAGTGTTGAACGTGAAAATGTGATCTTCCGATTTGGTTCTCTATGCCGTCTGCACTTTTATATTCAAAAAATGCATTTTTTTGCGATGAGACAAAAAACAACTTATTTACACAAAAACGTTACTGCATTTCTCATCATTTTTTAGCATTATTGGTACTTTAAAGCCATTATATCTGAAATCAAGTGCACCATATTAGTTCTCATTTAATATTATACACACACAGTCACACACACAAAAGTGATATGCTTATATTAAAGATAGTGACATTAAGTGGTTGGTATTGAATTTGTAAAGTATGAATGAGTTTGACCACAAAATATTACCAAACTTTATATGGGACAGACTTAGTGGGACAAATAAAAAAGGAAAAATGGCCCAAACTTAGTGGGACTGATAAAACAGGAAAGATAAGACAAAGCTAGTGAAATGGAGGGACTAGTGTGTGTGTGTGTGTGCGAGTTTATTTTGATAAATAATTTGATAGTGGTTAATATCCATTATCCAACATAAAGTAGAGCAAGTTTGCAAAAGATAAAGTTCAGAAAATAAAGAACTAGTTTGTATAGTTTTACCATTTCAGAGATTGTGTATACATTAATATGAACTTACGCTATGCCACTGCCAGAAATATCAAATTCTAAGTGTATGCATGAACGATCTGACTCAGGTGTATGAAGCTCTCTTTGAACAGCAACATTAACTCTGCAGGAAAAGCAATTAACATACATTCAAAGAACCACCAACAGCACTCAAATGAAGCATAGACGAATATTGTGTAGCACCCACTTGCACGGATGGTGCACATCATATACAGCATTTCCATTTGCCATGTTAGCTTGCTTATCCTCATGAGTTCTAGTGGCAGGATCATAAACCACCACACGATATTCAGGGATTGCAGCAGTATATGGTGTAGATGGAGACTTTACATCATCCTCGTTCTTAAGTATTGTGTCCAACTCCGGCCATAATAGTTCTCTCCTTGAAACAGAGAATCATTATCAGATCGAAACTTTCAAGAACTGCACACATTGTATTCTAGTGTATGAAATACTACATCGATCCCCGAAAAAACTTCCCCGTCTTTTTGGTCCGTGAATAAGGTTCTTCATTCTTTTTAAAGGAAGAATTGTGTAGTTCAAATTATTTATCTCTTTTCTGCATAACTCTCAACTACACACACAATTTCACTTTTTAATAAGCACGGCAAGTCAAAGGGGGCTTTTTATGAAATGGAGGAGTGTGAAGTATCAAAAAACTAGAAGCCCTGAGAAAGTTAAAGCAAACTCACCAGGTAGCAAAATCATCCTCGATGCTCTGATCATCATCACCAAGGCCAACTGGAACAAGGCGCTTTGCACCTGAGAGGTTAGCTGTGTTAGTGCAACCTTAAGCATAACTAATACTCCGCCTGCCCCACTATGTTGTTACATTTTCCTATTTTGGCCTGTCCCAAAGTGTTTGCCAAGTAACATAAATTACTCCCTCCTTCCCACTATCTTAGACACATCTTTCCATTTGTGTCGGTCTCACTAAGTCTGTCAAATACCATATTTGGTAATAGGGTTGCTATATTTTTTGGACCTAACCAATTTACTTGGGTTGACTATTAAACAATCCGCAATATGCACTATAAGATGGTAAATCATGCATGAATGGGTCAGGTAGGGTGGAAAATAATCAGGTTGGACCTTTAATGTGGGCAACTGATGCAGTCAATTTTAAACACAGCTAACTTGTTTCCAAAATACACAAAAAATAAACTTTTGTGAGCCTAAACCTTGTGTATTGGTATCAAAACCGGTTTATTTAGAAGCAAATGTAAAAAATCATCTACTCAAAACAATAAATATATATAATTTCAATCACTTGAAGTCTTAGATAGAGCATAGTGATCTTAAAAGGAAAATATTCAACAAAACATTGTATTCCCTCCGTCCCGAAAAGGTTCGCCAAATTGACTTTTCTTGGTCAATGACAATCAACTTTTACCAATGATATTTTTTAATACGAAATTATTTAGAATATGAAAATTATGTCAAAATGTTCCTTATACAAAATTTTTTCATGAAAGTATAAAATCTATAAATTATATACAAATATAACAATTAAAATCATTGTCCAAAGTTTCTCATCATTGACCAAGAAAAGTCAATATGACGAACCTTTCCGGGACGGAGATAGTAGCATATAATAGCAAGATGAAACGAAACAAAGTTCATCAATGGCCAAGTAAAGTAACCTTTCATCAGCCGGTCGGGTACTATCGAGTTTGAGGGAGTTTGAGATTTTAATTCTGCAGCCCTACCCATTACGTGCAGGTTTTACATATATAACCCATGATTGTTTTTTTGGGATCAAATACCAGATTAAAAATGGTCGGATAGAGTTGTGTCGGCCAGGTTATGCGGGTTTGGGTTATTCATGTGCAGTCCTATTTGGTAATATGTGTTGTTCTCTTTCATTATAACTTTAGTCTTAATTTAGAAATCCAATATCAACCACGTAATTCCACATTTCTTACTAATCATGTCACTTCATTACATCTCAGTCAAAAGGGCAGAATAGTCCCGAACTTATGTGGCTCATTGTCATCCATACTTTCGCATCAATAACAACTACACTATTTAAGTTTTCCTTAGTGCGCCATATTCCCTTTTCTTAAATTTGGGACGGATGGAGTACTAAGAACTCTCAAGTCTCAAGAACCAAGTAAGGGGAAACCTTAGGCACAGGTAATAACATGCTCATTCTACGACATCATATATTAGATGTCAAACCATTAAAACTGAGTAACTGACTCATCTAGAAGATTTTTATTCAGCTGGGGGAATGGGAATGGGAATATGGGATTAGGTAAGCCAATACTCAGAAGATAAATCCAAATTACTGCCACCTCTTAGATAAAATAGAGAGAGAAATCAAATTCTGCAAGGAAAATGTGAGCAGACCTTGTTCGCTTAGCTGTTCATCTAAGACCTTGCCAATCTGTTCCAAACAGATCTATCAGAGCACAAATTAGACTAACAGAAAAGATAAAGAATTGAAAGCATTGGTTACCTTGTTAAAATGCTCGTATTGGCGGTTTCCCAGAGCAAATATACCATACGTGAGGTGTTGCAGCCAGACACCCCTTTCTTGTCCCTTAAAATTTTCACATTCAATTGGAATTTTTTACAAATGCACGGACATTTTCAAGTGTTTTCATAATAAGCAGCATAAGCCAAGAGAAGCACTCAGCCCAAATACCTACCTCAGTAAACCATTTGTAAAACCTTGCAGCATTATCAGTTGGCTCTCCATCCCCGTATCTAGTGTTTCAACGTCAACATGTAAAGAAAATGATATCCAAGAAGCTGCTAAATTTCAGGATAGTGGAAGGTCAAATCATAAGTTTTGTTAAAATATTGATAATTCTTACGTTGCAACCATGAAAATTGATAATGTTTCTTTCTTTAATTTATCTTCATACTGATCATCGTCCGCGGCATAATCATCCTAGTACAAACAAAAAAATGCATTTAGACTACTGAAATTATGGGGGCAAAAAACAAAAGATTCCATTTCACTTACCAAGTCAACAACTTTCACAACAGCCTTCTCATACCTTGCCTTTATCTCCTCAGCCAAAGACTGCATGAGAAATTATGAGAGAAAGATGATGACGCATGTGTACAGTAATGTAATGGTCAATGGATAGGTTGTCAATATAAAAAATTCACTTTCAAGATGTCATCTTATCTCAAGAGATAAAAGATTGTACCAGCCCGTGAGCTTCAGGAGCAGATCCACTGAAAATCAAACCATCTAAAGCATATAATACTAAAAAAAATAGTTGAACACGGCATATATGCAAAACTCCATACATTGAAGAGCACGTTAAGTAACCCATTTTCAGCTTATTGGCCCTTATCGGCTAATTTTTAACAAACCCATAACTTTTGATTTCGCATGTGCAATTGTGTAATAATTAAAACAAGTTTTAGTTATTATCTTTCTGAATTGGTTTTAATTACGGTACAAGACCGTTTTAGCTATTTTCATATATTTTTTCTTTATTTTATCATTAAAATATAAAATATATTTTAAATCCTGAGTATAATTTTTACAGATTCAGGCACTCCTGCAGGAACATATTCCGTCATTTCAATACTACCTAAAGGGCTCGAATCAAAGAAAAGAAAGCAAATAAAGCTCTGAATTCCGTTCTGCAGAAAATTGAATACTTTGTAGTTTCATTACCTTGGCAAAGCCCTCTGCAGTTCCCGTTTGAGTTCCAAAGAACACGGTGACCTTAATTTTTCCAGGGTCAGCTACGGCGTCCTCCTCAGGCTCGGCTTCCACTGTCTTGTGAACGAACAAAGGCTTAGCCTCCTTACTCCGATCGCCCGATCTCTTCCATATATATACGAGCAACCCTATGAAGATGGCTAACGACGTCGTGAGCAACGCCACCACCGTATCATTCCCTATCGACACTCCCAACACCGACTCAACCGATCTCCCTAGCTCGGAAATCGACTCCATTTCCCCTCTCTCTCTTTCTATCTCTATCTTTCTTGCTATCTCTATCTTTCTTGTTATCTCTCTCTCTTACTCTATCTCTCTCTTTGTCTCTATATCTCCGCCTCAATATAGGATTTGTCTAGTAAAGTAGTAGTTGGCAGGTTGTTCCTGAGCAGAAATCTAGACCTCTTGTTTTCTCCCTTGCTCCGCTTGGCTCTCTAGATTTTGGGTCTAGATTTCAGGAATGATTTCCTCACTCCAGAAACATAGGACTACTGAGATGGAGGACAGGAGTGGCGGATCATGCGACGGAGCACGGGGGAAGTAGAGGAGATGCTGGTGTTGAGGACCTGGAACTTTTGGTGCCGCAAATAATCTTCCTTTTTTCCTTTTTCTTTAACCCCTAAAAAGAAAAATAAATACTCCTTTTTAACTTGAAAAACGTCTTTTATCGGCAAGAAGTAAAAGAGAAATGAGGTAAAAAGTTTTGCCCTTTTTCTTTTGGAGTGTTTGGACATTGGAACTACTTTTGAGCAAAAACGGATCTACTTTAATTGTTCTTTCAATATTTGAGTGTTTGGATGAATATACCTGAGCTAAAATTGTTCACAGAAACAGATTTTTAGAAGTTGAGTGAGATCAACTTCTGAAAAATTGATGTTCATTCTACTTCTAGTTATAAAAAAACAGAAGCGGAATCAATTCTAAACACCCCTTTATATACTACGTACTTTCTTTCCAAAAACAATAGAAGACCCTGGACAAATATGGGAGTCTATCAAAAACTAAAAAGTGTTTTTTAAACTCTTGCAAAATAGAGGGATTTATTAGGGAAAGCGGCCGCTACCCTCATAGTAGAGTTTTCATTTCCGCATGTCAGCCCCGATCGTGTGGCTGGTCTGCTAACATCGTTGTTACCGTGAGGTTGGGAATCATTTACGACAGGTTGCAACATGGGTCTGGTGGAGTACAAAAAGTGTTTCCAAGATCGGCATTGCATGGAGGGACTTCTTCTTCGATTGAGTCTTTTCAAATGGAGCAAATAGTTAATCAATATGATAAGTTGGATATGTGATGAGAGGAAAGGTTGGTTTTTTGAAGAAAGAAGGGATGATGAAAGAGAGGACAGTAACTCGATGCTTTTTTCGGTGGTCTGAACACTGATTACGGACAAGATTGTGAAATCTTGTATCTTCATAGATCTCATGAATGTGATATGGCGTCCTGGTAAATGGGTATCGATCGAAGAAATCGATGAGAGAATGTATCTTTTACCTTTTATCATACTATTGATATGAATCGTGTTCTCGAAAATGGCTCATGGTTGTTTGAACAAATCAGTTGGCGTTAAGGGCAATTAAGTCGAGGGATATACCCCCCTTGAATATGTTGATTTCTAGGTACATGTTCATAATGTGCCGACTTCATGACTTTAGAAGCAATGAAAAGAATTGAAACTTATCTCAAAAGTTCTGTTAAAGTTGATGTGAATCCGTTGGAGGGAAAATGAAATGTCTATTTGCGTATTTGGATGTAGGAAAACCCCTAAAGACTGACAATAATTACAAAAGTAAAGGTGGTTATTGGTGTGGTTCAAACATGACAAAGTACCTAATATTTGCTTTGTGTGTGGAGTTATTGATCACTGAGTACGTAATATTCCGCAGTCAGGATACACGCAAGCTGGAAGGATGGAGGAGGGAAGTCAGGGTTGGCTAGTGACGGTGACAAAAATTGGAGACGCCCAGTCATGAGAAGCGGGGACAAGCAGTATTGATACAACCCAAGTGACCAGAAGAGAAGGCATATATGCACTAGTGGGAAAATGTCAATTTGCGGCACTTGATATGTGGCGGTTTTGGAATAACCGCCACAATTTAATTTCAAAATAAAAATTGTGACACATGTGGTGGTTTTTAAGTTAAAAAAACGTATATATTTATTTAATTTATGATATTTTACCAAATATGTGGCGGTTATTAACGGAAGAACCACCGCCCTTCAAGCAATAATTTTTTTCACTAATTATATGAATACATGTGATGGTTAATACGGCATAAACTGTTGCCCATTTTTAAAATTTATTTCTGAAATCATGAACGCGTGTGTCGGCTGTTTACATGGCACCGTCGCACAACCTCAATTTTTAATCTTACTCGCACACAAGCCATAGTACAATGCACATTCAAAACTACAAAAACCCTAAAACCCTAAGGCGTCTTGTCAACCACTAATCCATCTTATGGCAGTATGGCGGTCGGCTCTAGGTGAAGTAGATAGCTCACGACGCGGCTGAAGAAGTGGCAGAAGGCTGACGACATACGATTGGAGGATGGTTGGTGGTTGGATGATGGCAGACCTCTGACGATTGGCGGATGCGGCTGATAGCTTCTCCCATTTCGCCGGTGACAGTGACATGCATCTTCTCCCATTGATTCATGAAACATCTCTTGCTATTGTTTCAGGATGAAGTTAATCGATATGTTCTTGAACTGCTTTGTTTAGTCATGGTAAAAGTATGGGAAGTTTGTTGTGAACATCATGATGTAAGAAGTTTCCGATTTGGTAAGCATTGTTCATATTACTTCCAATGATTTTTTGCTTTTGATTTAACTGATTTACTTGATACAACACAACACACACATTTTATTAGCATTATCCTAGGATGGTTGTTGGTCGGGCTTAACTTGCAAGTATATAAGTGCCGATGTAGTAATAAATTTGGTAAAATACCAGGTCGAATCCACAGGGAAACGTCGTTTTATAAAGTTTGGTTTTGATAATTAAAATAGAGAATAAAAGTAAAGTGTAGCGATTTTTGTTGTTTAAGTAAATATATGATAAAATGATTGAGGCATCGGGATTCACCTAAACGTTAACTATAATTTAATATAAGTTCTTTGTCAATTCTTATGAGTACGGTATCACTATTATATTCTCGACTCCGGTTAAGGCAATGAGAGCGTGATTTCCGCTACGTGTAAGTCCCGTTATTGCTCACATTCATCTAGAGAAAACCCCTTTGAATATTAAGATACCACACTCGCATCATACAAGATCGGGTATATTTCTATCCTCAATACTTTGTATGTTTATTCTTCTAGAGAACGATTTATATCGCAACGTTAATTGACCATATAACCCTCTAGATGTTATGCAACGTAATCGTATAGATTTAATTTAAAGAGAGTAAAACGTGAATTACGTCTCTTAGATTCCAATTGACATTTCAACGTTAGTTACATCATATCAATACATATATTATACTATTATGTTGCATTACAGAATCGGAAAGTTAAACATATGAAGAACGAATCATGAAATTTGGCTTAGAACAAATATAAAAACTAGCGGGCGACGGGCGCAGAGGTTCATCATGAGCCTTGGCGTAAGGATTTAGCCTCTTATGCTCATATTAACCAAGATTACAATACCATGAATGTAGAAGAACATGTAAATATAAAGGAAATATTACCTAAACATCAATGGTTGGAAGAAAATGGGCTTCCACACCTTAAGAACACCATGAAAAACAAATAAAAACTTTAAAACTAGTTATGAACTAATGGATTAAATTGGGATTGAATGATGAATTTGGGATGGATTGGAGGGTTTATATAGGTTTGAAAATGATCTTTGACGGTCTATTCACGATCCTCAATCAACTTGGGGTGAAGTTTACGAGACATATCTCCTAAATATATTCAAATCAACTCAATATATCTTTGCACGTCATCCGGTTTTTCTGTAGATTTGGGGTAACCGGCGTCAGTTGGGCATGACCGGCACCGGTTGGGTCACACGATCGGTTGCAAACCGTACCTCCCTTTCACAGAATTTCAGTCTGAACGTGCTAGTTGTGGACTAGCTGGCGTCGGACGATATAACTTTTTGCGCGTTACGAATTTGTGAATGACTCCACCAAAGTTGTAAATCGTAAAGTCTTCTATCCACCAAAACTTGAGCTACGTGTTTTCAATCATCTCATCAAAAGATATGGATAAAACATTGAGAGGTATGCATCTTGAAATCTCACCTGCAACATATGACTTTATTGGTTGATCGAGTCTTAATCCTTTGATATTCTGGCCATGATGTTTTCACAACATTTATAGCTCATTGAGTTATCATTCATATGAAACCTTTTAATTGAGTCATTTGGAATTCTCAACAATAAGTTTTACTAGATTTATATGTAGAACGTCATCCTCTTGATCCAAAAAGCCGTTCATCGCAATGTTTTATGCTCTAGCTCTCATTATGAAGGTATAAGCCTGATTTCTCTTCTTTTCTCCAACAAATACTTATAAATACCCATGTTAAATACAAGTAAATATAACAGCTACCAAATCCCCCCACACTTGAGCATTGTTTGTCCTCAAACAATTTCTTTGCACATGATGCACAATTAGAGAAGAAACTAAACCATGCAAATTAAGAGTTTAATAAGATGACAAGAATTAGATATAAACTTTTTAATCTTTCTCGGGCCAAAAACCCTTTTCTATTACTCACAATAAATGTATTTAAGATTAAGAAAAATATTTAACACTTGATGGATTTATTTTGTGACATTTTAGGCCATGTGTGGGTATGTCATTTTTTGTGGATTGAAAACTTCATTTTGTAGAGAAGGCTATTCTAGGAGAACATGAGCCTCTTTTTTCTTTTGTATCTAAACTCATTTTTTGGTTCTCTGCATTTATATATCTGGTGTAAGAAATGAGGATAATCCGATAACATAGAGTGACTTGAAATTGGGATAAAACTTTTATTTTGAATTAGCACTCTGCACATTTCATGAATTTGGAAAATTTTCACAATTTTGGGTGAAAGAGAAGATTTCAAGATTAATAAATATTTAAATTAATCTAAAATGACATTTTTGTGAGTAAAAGAAAATCTTTCTCAACCAAAACCCATAAAAGAGAGAATATCAAATTCTTTAA
The DNA here is from genome assembly GCA_945859915.1 of Cuscuta epithymum. Taxonomy (NCBI): domain Eukaryota; kingdom Viridiplantae; phylum Streptophyta; class Magnoliopsida; order Solanales; family Convolvulaceae; genus Cuscuta; species Cuscuta epithymum. The sequence continues at coordinate 887,556 of CAMAPF010000951.1, read as the reverse complement.
CCTTCCTAGAAAAAAAAACTTAATTTGCAAAGAAAAAGTTTCTCAATTTATTATTCACCCCCACACTTGATTTACATTGTCCTCAATGGAGAATGCAATGGAGGATGGAATATTCAGTAGAGGAATGAGATGTCTTTTAGAGGAGGAAATGTGTGATACCTGAGTTGAGTTGATGACTTTTTTTCTGTTTTCCTTTTTGTTTGTTTGTTTGTTGGGTTGCCTCCCAATTAGCGCTTAGTGTAACGTCATAGGTCGGACGAACGTACCTCTTTTACGGCGGTGGATGAAGTGCTTTTCTACGGTATAATTGTATCATTATTGTGCCTCCTTTGATAGGGTAGAGTTTCGGAAAACCTTCGCTGTCCGGCGGTGTGATCTCAAGTACATCTTCATATGCATCCTCCTTTTTTATTTGTCTCCCATCATCCCAATGGATGATTTCTCTCATAGAGAATTCTTGCATTTGTTCACCAAGATAGAATATGACTTTACCTCTTCTGACGTCGATTTGTGCTCCTCTGGTTGCTAAGAGTGGTCTTCCGAGAATGATCGGGGTCGGTCCTTCCTCCATATCAAGTAAAACAAAGTCAGTGGGGAAGTATAGTTTTCTGACTTTTACCAAAACATCATTGATGATGCCCAAAGGTCTTTTTAATGAACGATTCGCCAATTGTAGTACCATGGATGTCCGTTGGAGCTTCTTCTTCTGTAACACCGTCCCCAAAAAAAAAGTATTTACTTTTAAGTGAATAATGTATTGAACTTATGGAATGGTTAACGAGTATTCGAAGTTGTGAATTTTTATTAATGTTTTTGCGTGAATAGTAAATTCGCACGTGGGGCCCGCACCGGGAGCGGGGGCCGCCCGATATTCCCGAGACCGTATATTTTATTCATATTGGTCAATATAATATTTATATAATGGTGGATAATTTATTTGGTCCAAAGAAATGATATAGAGTTGACCGGGTGATCAAAAAGGCCAAAATACCGGTATCGGTAATTTAACAGATAACAGCCCGAAACGAATTTCGGAGGCTTATAAATTAAAGTTGGGGAATGTATATTCATTATAAGGGTCATAATGATTGGAAACACATAATATATTTTATTTCACCCGATGAGATAAAATATATTTAAAACTGTCCGAAAAATACAACTTTCGGGACCGATTGTACACATCGGGACACAAAGGGATGACCTCCCACATGAGTGGGGGCCACCCCACGTTTTTGGGTGCTGAGATTGTCAAATGGGAGCTGTAAATTATAGGGAAGGGGCTGAGGGTGATGTATTGGGTAGGAAAGGACCAAAGGTGGATCTCCACCCCACTCATTTGTCTAATTCAGACAAAAACCATCTCCCCACCTCACCATCACCATCCACTCGAACCAACACCCAAGAGTAGCAAGGAGAAGCTCTGAAATTCACCATTTCTTCACCCAAATTCGAGCTCAAGCTATAGTGGTCCAAAGAGGAGGATTAAAGAGGGAAAAAGTTAAGAGAATGTGAGAAAGATTAAGGTAATGACCTTATACTAACTTTTCCTTTATTTTTCTTCTATCAATTGAGATATATGTCATATGAAGAACCCTTAGGATTGTTCTACATGTTATGAGTGTGGAATAATGGGTTGGGAGGTGGTTCTATGTCCAAAAACGGACATAGAAGCCAAAACGACCGGTTCACCGGAAAATAACCTTTTAGGGGTTATTTGTATTGATTAAGGTTTTATGATGTTAAAACCTTGTTAGGAGCTTGATTAAAGTATTTTTGAGCTTCGCCGGAGTTTTCGCCGGAGTTGGTCAAAGTTCGCCGGAGTTGGTCAAAGTTCACCGGAAATTAGTCAAAGTTCAACCGGAGAGCGTAGAACGCGCGTGAGCTCACTTAAGGTGAGGATGACTGACTATATTGCTTATAATTATTGGGTTAATTTCATGAGATTACCTAAATAATTTAAATGTGTTTGGCATGGTTTATAAATGATAAAAAGTGCCTAAATGAAATTAATATTGTTTATAAGTGAAAATGCATAATATACAAATTTATGAATAAATTGTGTATGATTATGTGTTATGAATAAAATGGCATGATAGTTGTATTAACCATAAATGTTCATTGTGAAAAATATACTTTTACCTCATGTAAAGAAGTCATGGAAGGATAAAAGTGATATTTTGATATTAGAGCCAAACTATACTAGAATGTGGAGTTAATTTGAGATATACGAACTATTATGAATTTGCATTGGTTATATTAAGATTTAACGGCTAGTATAGAAATACTAGTTGGAAATGTTAGTTCAATAGTTCTTTGGAACTAATCCCAAAATATTGGAGCTAAATAACCTTAAAGGATATTTTTAAGGTGGACTTTATGAACTCAAGTGACATTAGGAGTAGGCCTTAAGGGTTACTCAAAATAGATGGAGCCTAGACTAAGAAATTGTTTAGGGTTAGATGACGTGACTATGAGCCGAGCTCTAGCACGTGGTGGTATGACTATGAGCCGAGCTCTAGCAAAAATGTAGTATGACTATGAGCCGAGCTCTAGCAAAATGTAGTATGACTATGAGCCGAGCTCTAGCAAAATGTAGTATGACTATGAGTCGAGCTCTAGCAAAACGTAGTGTGACTATGAGCCGAGCTCTAGCACAATTTAGGATGACTATGAGCCGAGCTCTAGCATGAAGGAACCTGAATTAATTATAAAATAATAACACCCTAGATTGAGGGTCTTGGAAATTGAAACTTTGATTATACTTAGTATAGTTGTCATTGTACTTGTCAAATACTTCCAAGTACTGACCTCCCCTTCACGGGGGAGGCCACATCACAGTTTCAGGTAGAACTTGAAGGTTGCTACCATCGCCGTTGTTCCGGGAGGATTCAAGGAGAGGAGACGTGGTTCGTGCTTCCCCCGTTCCTATTTTTACAAACTATTTAATTAATGCTCATGGATACTATTTTTAAATATTTGTTTGGGGGCTTGTATGCCCATGGTTGCCAAAGTGTGGCATGAACACTTATATTAAATGTTTCCGCTGCTTGAATGAATATTTTACATTATGTTTGTTTATGGATGTACTACGTGTGAATGATATTCCAGACGCCTTGTATAGTACGGATGCGTTGGACTGCGGTTGACTATTCGTACTGTACGGCGGATTGTTGACGTGTCCGGTTAGGTCCGGGGCGTGACAATTTAATTGGTATCAGAGCCTTAGTCCGTAAACTTCATAATGAAGCTTCAAAATCTCTTTTTGAAAAACGAATTTTAAAACCATGAGCATAAAAGTTTTGTACTTATAGAACTTTTGGTACTTGAGTTGCAAAGTCTCTAATTGTTAAGATGGTACCCTTAACAATTGGTATGACGGTGATTTGAGCCAAAGGATGTCTTTAAGTGCCTATCCGTCACTTGACATTGATACGAGTCTAATGGCTCATTCTCAATTTCTTTCAGAAATGGAACGTACCGGGAAAGTTACTCGACAGAACCCGACTGGCCAGGCACCGGGAAGGTCCCAACGTGGCAGTCGGGGAGCATCGAGGGTGTCCAGGGGACAAGGCCGTGCAGGCCACTCGCTGACCGTGAGTGACGACCATGTTGAGACGATTGACGAGCATTATGAATCCGAGGAGGATTCAACTTACCGGTCGGGAACTGAGCCGGTTGAAACCCCATATGATGGGGGGGACGATGACGTTAGCGAAGAGAGCGATGATAATGACGCTCTCGATAGGATTGAGGAATTGCTTCGGCAATACCAACAAGATCGCCAAAGGCGCCGGGCAAGGCGTGCTTCGGTAGGGGCTTCAAGAAGAGGAAGCCGTGCTAGTCTTGGAGGACATGAGGAACCCCGGGGAGGAAGAGGTGTCGAGGTCCCAATAATAAGGATCTCGAAATACCTAAAAGAAGCAAGGGATTTGGGGTGCAAACCGTTCGATGGAACGGGAGACATCTCCATTGCGGCTGAATGGATCAAAAGATTCAACGAGGCGGCCCTTGACATGCAGCTGCCGCCAAACATGAAAATGAGAGTAGCAACGAGGTTGCTAGAAGGCATGGCGTCCACGTGGTGGGACGGAGTCAAAGGAAAATACGGCGAGGCCGTCACTTGGGAGAACTTTCGGCAGGAGTTCTTCAACCAATACTACTCCGACTTCGAGGTAAACATGAAGAGGAAGGAGTATACGAACTTGACACAAGGAGGTGCATGTACGGTGAAGGAACTTGAGCACAAGTTCAGAAAGCTTGCCGAATTCATACAGGAGTACATATGTGATGAGAACCGGATGGTGAATCACTTCTGGGATGCCTTGGACCTTGACATACGCGAGAGGGCAACACAATTGCCTAATATGACGTTTAGTCAAGTGGTTGAACAAGCCTGAAGGGAGAGAAGGAGTGGGAGGAAAGAAAGCGAAGGAACGCCGAGGAGGCGAAGAAGAGGAAGTGGGAAAGCCATGGCCCCCAAGGTTCTAACAAAAAGGGGAACCACGGGGGAGGGGGATCGTTCAGAGCACCGGCACCGCCATCCAAGGGAAACCCGGCTTTCGGCGGGCACAACTCGGACTCACAAGCCTCAACGGCGCCCAGGTGCCAAAATTGCAACAGGAGCCACGCCGGTAAGTGTCGTGACCCTCCTCGGTGCTACCAATGTGGAGACACGGGGCATCTTAAACCAAATTGCCCTCAACTTGGTGGGAACCGAGGGGCGAGATCAAGCGGCGCTACTACGGCAAGTGGGAGTCGGACCGGAGCACCCCATGCTAGTACGGGGCAAGGGGGAGCGAGCACCAGCAACGCGCCGTCCGTGAATCAAGGAAGGACGCAAGCTAGAGTCTACGCAATGACCGAGGCCGATGCTCGGGCTAATCCCGACTCCGTCGCAGGTAATACATTTATTCTGGGCATTTCTAGGCTTACTTTGATCATATACGTCGTTGGGATCGAGTGCGTGCCACCCCGGGGTCAAACCGGGTGAGTTAGGCCAAATCAGGGTGGAAACAGCCACTGCCGGCCAGGCACGCCCGCAGGCACGCCGTGCGTGGCACCGTGCCTGGGAGGCAGTGGCTCTCCGAAGATATTCGGCCAGGCACGGCCGCAGGCACGCCGTGCGTGGCACCGTGCCTGGAAGGCAGTGGCCTCTCCGGAAAAAAAAAAAAAAAAAATTAGCCAGGCACGGCCGCAGGCACGCCGTGCGTGGCACCGTGCCTGGGAGGCAGTGGCTTCTCCGGAAAAAAAATTAGCCAGACACGGCCGCAGGCACGCCGTGCGTGGCACCGTGCCTGGGAGGCAGTGGCGAGCAGGGAGACTTCTATGCATGCACGGCCGTGCGTGCCACCCAGGCACGCCGTGCGTGGACCCCCGGCAGCCGAAAACTCATTTTTTCGCTCCGTTCTTCTACGTTTGGACCCCCGTTTGATTCCAAACATTAGTATGAACCTAATAACCTCCTAATGATGTGTAAAAACGTTAGGAAAGGTATCTTACATGGTGTATAAATGTAGGAACATTAAAGATCAATGGTAGGTGTGCGAGGATCCTCATCGATACCGGGGCACAACGCTCATTCGTGAGTGAGGCGTTCGCCGAGGGCCTTGACGTGCCATTGGCGCCTATGACGCAAACATTACTGGTCTCCACACCGTTAGGAGATGACGTGGAGAGAAATCATTACTATCCATCATGTGAGGTGGAAGTGACGGGTCAACCCTTGACTTGTGATTTCGTACCTCTAAGCATGTTGGAGTTCGATGCGATCCTAGGGATGGATTGGCTAGAGAAACACCATGCCCGAGTAGATTGCTACACCAAGGTGTTGGAGCTCGAGGGTGATCAAGGAAACACGCTATGTTTCGAGGGAGATCGGGGGAAATCTAATGCTTGTATCATATCCGTGATGAGAGCACGGAAGATGATGAGGAAGGGATGCCACACATACCTTGCCTATGTGGTGGACGATACCAAGAAGGAAGTCGACATCAAAGATGTACGAGTCGTATGCAAATACCCGGATGTCTTTCCCAAAGACCTACCGGGGCTTCCACCCGATAGAGAGATCGAATTTGTAATTGAAGTGGAGCCGGGAACCAAACCCATTTCGATTCCCCCTTATCGAATGGCACCGGCCGAACTTCAAGAGCTGAAGGTCCAACTACAAGAATTATTAGACAACGGATTCATCAGACCCAGTCATTCACCGTGGGGGGCACCCGTACTCTTCGTGAAGAAGAAGGATGGCGCACTAAGAATGTGTATTGACTACCGACAGTTGAACAAGGTCACAATCAAGAACAAATATCCCTTACCGAGGATTGATGACTTGTTTGATCAACTTCGGGGGGCAATAGTGTTCTCGAAGATTGATTTGAGGTCGGGGTATCATCAGTTGAAGATCAAGGAGAACGACATACCTAAGAGCGCATTTCGCACTAGATATGGTCATTACGAATTCCTCGTGATGTCATTTGGTTTAACTAACGCACCGGCGGCATTCATGGACTTGATGAACCGTGTGTTTAGTGAATACTTAGATCAATTTGTGATAGTATTCATTGATGATATCTTGATATATTCCAAGAGCGAGGAGGAGCACGAACGTCATTTGAGATTTGTACTTGATCGGCTAAGGGAAAAGCAACTCTTTGCCAAGTTCTCAAAATGCGAATTTTGGCTCAATGAGATCGGTTTCCTCGGTCACGTCATATCCGGTTCGGGCGTTGCCGTGGACAACGCCAAGATTAAAGCCATTATGGATTGGGAGAGACCCAAGAATGTGAAAGAGATACGTAGTTTCCTTGGCTTAGCGGGATACTATCGTAAATTTGTTGAAAAATTCTCTGTATTGGCGTCTCCATTAACGAAGCTCACAAAGAAAGGGGCCAAGTTCATATGGGACGACAAGTGTGAGAAAGGGTTCCTTGAACTGAAGAAATGACTTACCGAAGCACCAGTACTAGCCCTACCTATACAGGGGATAGGGTATGACATCTACAGTGATGCTAGCATCCAAGGGCTTGGATGTGTACTGATGCAAAACGGTCGGGTGATTGCCTATGCTTCTAGGCAATTGAAGAAACACGAGGCGAACTACCCTACCCACGATCTAGAGTTGGGGGCGGTAGTGTTTGCACTAAAGATTTGGAGGCATTACCTCTATGGGGAGACATGTCACATTTTTACCGATCATAAGAGCTTGAAGTACGTATTCACTCAGAAAGAGCTGAATATGAGACAAAGGAGATGGATGGAGTTGATCAAGGACTATGACTTGATCATCGACTATCATCCCGGAAAGGCCAATGTAGTGGCCGATGCACTGAGCAGGAAAAGTACGTCGGGGACATTACTCACATGTCTACGAACTTTGAGGGCACAAGTGGAGGTGTCCACGAGTGGAGTCCTCATTGCTAGATTCGAGGTTAGGCCTACATTGCTGAGTGAGATCAGTAGATGTCAGGCCACTGATGAAGAATGCCAGAAGATCCGTGAGAGGATCCTTGAAGGGCCCGTGGAGAACTTTCGGGTACGTGATGACGGTCTTTTACTGTTTAAAGACCGTGTATGCATACCAAAGAGTGAGGAGCTCCAAAAGTCCATACTAGAGGAGGCTCATTCTTCGGCATATGCTATGCATCCTGGAGGTACTAAAATGTACCGAGACTTGAAGGAAAGTTACTGGTGGTCGGGTATGAAGAGAGACATCGCAGAGTACGTGAGTCGATGCCTTACTTGCCAACAAGTTAAGGCAGAGCATCAGCACCCGGCGGGGCTTTTGCAGCCACTGACCATTCCAGAATGGAAGTGGGAGCATGTTACCATGGACTTCGTGGTGGGGCTACCACGAACAGTGAACAACTACGATGCAGTATGGGTAGTGGTTGATAGGCTCACTAAGAGTGCACACTTTTTGCCTATCAACATTACCTATCCTCTTGAAAGATTGGCAAAGCTATACACGGAGGAGATTGTGAGACTTCATGGAGTTCCCATATCCATTGTCTCAGATAGGGACCCACGTTTCACATCCCGATTTTGGCCAAAGTTTCAAGCATCTTTGGGAACGAAACTGAAGTTTAGCACAACTTTTCATCCACAGACGGATGGACAATCTGAGCGAGTGATACAAATATTGGAGGACATGCTTAGGGCATGTGCTCTGGAGTTCCAAGGGAGTTGGGACAAACATTTGGCTCTAGTTGAGTTTGCCTATAACAATAGTTATCAGGCGAGTATTGGCATGCCTCCATACGAGGCATTGTATGGGAGGAAATGCAAAACACCGCTGTGTTGGGATGAGGTTGGCGAGGCCAAGCTCGAGGGGATTGAACTGGTCGAAATCACCAAGGCTAAGGTGAAAGTCATTCAGGATAGACTCAAGACTGCCCAAGATCGGCAGAAGAGTTATGCCGACAAACGACGCAGGCCATTGGAGTTTGAGGTCGGTGATAAGGTCTTCTTAAGGATTTCTCCTTGGAAGGGTATCATCCGATTCATATCGAGGGGAAAACTTAACCCCAGATACATTGGTCCATTTGAAATCCTTGAAAGGATAGGGGCTGTGGCATACCGTCTCAAGTTGACGCCGGAACTTGAGAAGATACACGACGTGTTTCATGTATCGATGCTCAAGAAATACGTGAGGGATCCGTCTCATATTCTTGAAAAGCCACCGGTGGAGATACGTGAAGATCTACAATATGCGGTGGAACCGGTAAAGATTGTGGGTCAACAGGTGAGGAAACTGAGGAACAAGGAGATTCCGATGGTAAAGGTACTTTGGAGGAGTGATCGAGTCGAAGAAGAAACCTGGGAGACTGAGGTCTCAATGAGGGAACAATACCCGTTTCTTTTCGATTAGACACGCGGATTTCGGGGACGAAATCCCAATTAAGGGGGGGGTGAACTTGTAACACCGTCCCCAAAAAAAAAAGTATTTACTTTTAAGTGAATAATGTATTGAACTTATGGAATGGTTAACGAGTATTCGAAGTTGTGAATTTTTATTAATGTTTTTGCGTGAATAGTAAATTCGCACGTGGGGCCCGCACCGGGAGCGGGGGCCGCCCGATATTCCCGAGACCGTATATTTTATTCATATTGGTCAATATAATATTTATATAATGGTGGATAATTTATTTGGTCCAAAGAAATGATATAGAGTTGACCGGGTGATCAAAAAGGCCAAAATACCGGTATCGGTAATTTAACAGATAACAGCCCGAAACGAATTTCGGAGGCTTATAAATTAAAGTTGGGGAATGTATATTCATTATAAGGGTCATAATGATTGGAAACACATAATATATTTTATTTCACCCGATGAGATAAAATATATTTAAAACTGTCCGAAAAATACAACTTTCGGGACCGATTGTACACATCGGGACACAAAGGGATGACCTCCCACATGAGTGGGGGCCACCCCACGTTTTTGGGTGCTGAGATTGTCAAATGGGAGCTGTAAATTATAGGGAAGGGGCTGAGGGTGATGTATTGGGTAGGAAAGGACCAAAGGTGGACCTCCACCCCACTCATTTGTCTAATTGAGACAAAAACCATCTCCCCACCTCACCATCACCATCCACTCGAACCAACACCCAAGAGTAGCAAGGAGAAGCTCTGAAATTCACCATTTCTTCACCCAAATTCGAGCTCAAGCTATAGTGGTCCAAAGAGGAGGATTAAAGAGGGAAAAAGTTAAGAGAAAGTGAGAAAGATTAAGGTAATGACCTTATACTAACTTTTCCTTTATTTTTCTTCTATCAATTGAGATATATGTCATATGAAGAACCCTTAGGATTGTTCTACATGTTATGAGTGTGGAATAATGGGTTGGGAGGTGGTTCTATGTCCAAAAACGGACATAGAAGCCAAAACGACCGGTTCACCGGAAAATAACCTTTTAGGGGTTATTTGTATTGATTAAGGTTTTATGATGTTAAAACCTTGTTAGGAGCTTGATTAAAGTATTTTTGAGCTTCGCCGGAGTTTTCGCCGGAGTTGGTCAAAGTTCGCCGGAGTTGGTCAAAGTTCACCGGAAATTAGTCAAAGTTCAACCGGAGAGCGTAGAACGCGCGTGAGCTCACTTAAGGTGAGGATGACTGACTATATTGCTTATAATTATTGGGTTAATTTCATGAGATTACCTAAATAATTTAAATGTGTTTGGCATGGTTTATAAATGATAAAAAGTGCCTAAATGAAATTAATATTGTTTATAAGTGAAAATGCATAATATACAAATTTATGAATAAATTGTGTATGATTATGTGTTATGAATAAAATGGCATGATAGTTGTATTAACCATAAATGTTCATTGTGAAAAATATACTTTTACCTCATGTAAAGAAGTCATGGAAGGATAAAAGTGATATTTTGATATTAGAGCCAAACTATACTAGAATGTGGAGTTAATTTGAGATATACGAACTATTATGAATTTGCATTGGTTATATTAAGATTTAACGGCTAGTATAGAAATACTAGTTGGAAATGTTAGTTCAATAGTTCTTTGGAACTAATCCCAAAATATTGGAGCTAAATAACCTTAAAGGATATTTTTAAGGTGGACTTTATGAACTCAAGTGACATTAGGAGTAGGCCTTAAGGGTTACTCAAAATGGATGGAGCCTAGACTAAGAAATTGTTTAGGGTTAGATGACGTGACTATGAGCCGAGCTCTAGCACGTGGTGGTATGACTATGAGCCGAGCTCTAGCAAAAATGTAGTATGACTATGAGCCGAGCTCTAGCAAAATGTAGTATGACTATGAGCCGAGCTCTAGCAAAATGTAGTATGACTATGAGCCGAGCTCTAGCAAAACGTAGTGTGACTATGAGCCGAGCTCTAGCACAATTTAGGATGACTATGAGCCGAGCTCTAGCATGAAGGAACGTGAATTAATTATAAAATAATAACACCCTAGATTGAGGGTCTTGGAAATTGAAACTTTGATTATACTTAGTATAGTTTTCATTGTACTTGTCAAATGCTTCCAAGTACTGACCTCCCCTTCACGGGGGAGGCCACCTCACAGTTTCAGGTAGAACTTGAAGGTTGCTACCATCGCCGTTGTTCCGGGAGGATTCAAGGAGAGGAGACGTGGTTCGTGCTTCCTCCGTTCCTATTTTTACAAACTATTTAATTAATGCTCATGGATACTATTTTTAAATATTTGTTTGGGGGCTTGTATGCCCATGGTTGCCAAAGTGTGGCATGAACACTTATATTAAATGTTTCCGCTGCTTGAATGAATATTTTACATTATGTTTGTTTATGGATGTACTACGTGTGAATGATATTCCAGACGCCTTGTATAGTACGGATGCGTTGGACTGCGGTTGACTATTCGTACTGTACGGCGGATTGTTGACGTGTCCGGTTAGGTCCGGGGCGTGACATCTTCCCTGTTCCAAGTTTGTTGAATATGGACAATCGCCCCTGCCCCTAAGTCACATAAGGAATTTATAGAAGCAAACTTCTCATTGGCACAAAAGACTGTAAAAATCCCGGGGTCTTTGTGTTTAAAGGGTAGCTCCTTTTGAATTCTTGAGCTAATTTCTTCATTAAGGTTAATAGAAGCTACCTCTTCATCAAGTCTTTTCTTCTCCGATATGAAATTCTTCAAGAATTTTTTATACGAAGGGATTTCCACAATGACGTCGACAAATGAGATATTTACAGAAATTTTCTAGAATTAGTTAAAAAACAATCTGAATTTTTCTTTTTTAGGATCCCTTACTAACCTTGGAGGATATGGAGTAGGGAGGTCATATGGGGGTACCATTGGAAGTTGTGTTAGTGAAGGTTGTAGATTTGATTGTTCATCCTCTTCATCACTAACAATAGAAATTGTCATCACATCTTCAATAACATTTGTGGGACTTGACGCTCTCCCAGCTTCTCTAGAGCTTCTTGTTGCTGCAATTAGAGAAATTTGTATCTCAAGGTTGTGAATGGAGCTCCTTGTATTTTGCTCGAGGTTGTCCATCTGTTGGTTTATCTTTTTGGGGTTGATCTTCAACTCGAAAATGAAGTTTAATGAATTGAGAATGGAGGTTCCCAATAGAGGCTTCAACTCGGCTATGGTTTTCTTCGTTTTGGGCCTTTATGCAAGCAACAATTTGTGATGATTTTCATCATTTCCTCCATCGTTGGTTCTTCTTGTGATTTCCAATGGTTGTTTTGTTAGTTTTGGCCTCCATATGAGTTCATAAAACTCACTTCTTCAACAGTTTGAGAAGAATTATCTCTTGTTTGTGCAGCGTTCTCCACATTGGTAACATGTTTGACTCCTCTAGTGATGGTTCGCAAAGCCGCGTGAACTGAAAGTTGTAGGTTGTGTTGCATGGTTTGTTGAAAATCAGCAAACCGCTTGTCTAGCTCGTGAATTATGGAGACTTCATTTACACCGGCAACCTTGATATCTCCCCCTTGAAGTTGAGGATCGGATTTGAGGCAATAGATTTAAGGGTTCCAAATGTCTTAACTTCAGTTTTGTTCCCGACTTACGCCTCCAATCGATTATCTATAATAGCTTGCCAAGAGTGATTCAACCCATTATAGAAAGTGTCGATTTGGAGGTCAAGAGAGATTCTATGATGTGGGCACTCCCGTAACAATGATTTAAAACGCCTTCACGCATCTTGGAATAACTCTCCAACTTGTTCTTTAAAGTTTAAGTTTTGTTGTCCCAACTCTAGTGTCATTGTTGGTGTGTAGTATTTGGAGATGAAGACGTTGTAAATACCTTCCCATGTAGTGTAGATCACAAATGGTTGTTCAATAAACCCCCCTTTTGCCACCCCTTTCAAGGTGTAGGGAAAGCATTTGAGTTTGAGGTCGTCTTCGGTGAGCCCATTTTTATGGATTCCTTGGACGAAGCCGTAGACCTCCATGACGAAGTTGAGTGGATTTTCCTTCGGATAACCAAGAAATCGAGGCATAACATGAAAATATCTATTTTTCATTTCATAGTCTCGTGTCTCCTCGCTTAGGACAATACATGACGGGGTGCGCGGAAACAACGAGCCTCTTCCTCTCGTTTAATGTGGGCATCATCTTTGCCTTTCAAGTGTTTTTGAGGATGTGTTTGCACGTTCTCTCGATTTCAAGGTCAAGAGTTTCAAGATTCTTAGACCCTTGATTTCTTAAGAGCATGCAAACACAAGAAATTTTCTGCAGACTTAAACTGCAAGAACAAGTGAAATGCAAAGTGTGTGATTTTGATTTTTTTAACTTTATAAAAATCAATTGTTTCCCCGACAACGGCGCCAAAAAATTGATCGGGCTAAACTTTCAAATATACAAGTGCCGATGTAGTAATAAATTCCGGTAAAATGATAAATATATGATCAAATGACCAAGGCATCGGGATTCACCTAAATGTTAACTAGAATATAATATAAGCTCTTTGTCAATTCTTATGAGTACGGTGTGATACCCCGAAAATTTAAACAAATGTAAAATAAGTAAATAAATAAACAAAACATAAAATAAAATAAAACACCAGGTAAAATGTATCCATGAAAAAGTCAATTAAGTCCTTCTATAGGAGACTCTGTCCGGTCGTCGCGATTTGAGGCGGTTCCCGGTGGATTTTTTTGATGAAATTTTTTGAGCATCTTATTCATCAAGTCTAGTTTAATCATTCCAAATTTCAGTTGAAAATTAAATCGGGAGCGCATGAAAATTAATTCGAGAATGAAAAAATGCGCAGTTATCTTCAAGAATTAATTTGAATGTGTTCCCGATTGAATTTTTAGATGAAATTTGATATGAGTAAACTAGACTTAGTGAATAAGATGCTCAAAAATTTTGACCAAAAAATTCCACCGGGAACTGCTCCAAATCGCGACGGCCGGACAGAACCTCCTATAGAATGACTTAATTGATCTTTTTATGAAAGTTCGAGGACCTATTTGACAATTTTCCCAAATAAATTTTAATGATAGAGTTACAAGTGACGTTTTGTAACAAGTGATAAATATACATAGGATATAAATGATAAAAATGACATTCTAATAGTTTTAATTTAAAGACATCAGTTAATTATATGTGTATAAAAATACACCAAATATCATACAAAAGTAATAATACTAAAAGAGTTAGATTACGAAAAAAGGAATTGGTTGAAGAGATATATGTAGTATCTGCGCACGTATGGTTAATAAGAGAGTAAAACAAGTGCATGGACATGGGTGGATATGTATAGACCATCCAGCACATGATAGAACAACGTAAGGATCAATGTGTAAGGATGAGGATGCATTACATGTTACAATAATGAACAAGTGGAAATATAATATATGGGAAATGGGAAACGTACTAGTACCTTCAGTAACATCATTTGGAAATTCATGCCACACATAACTTTAATTATAAAAGTTGACTTTTTATATTAATATAATTTGAGAGTACTGTATATTGGTCACATCTATTGTTGTATGGTTACGGCTGAATAGTTTAACGCCTCAAGTTTTGTCTCCAATAATTTAGATAGATAATTGTATAGAGTTTCTATTACGCATGTACGTACTCTATTTAAACCCGGCCAAAACAATAATAATAAAAATAATATCTATGGTTTAATATCTAACTCGTTTGAGCGGTTGAACAAACACATAAATATACATACAGTGGCGGGCCTATAACTTTTCCCAAACGGGGGCACTACTGTATGGATGCATATGGGTCGGGTTAGATGTGAGACTAATCTATTCAATGTGTGAATTTTTTTTTAAACAAAAACAAGTTATTCAATTTTAGTTTCAAAATATTTACATCTATGTACAACAGGTCTACTATTCAACCCATTAAAACACTTCGAAATAATAATATTCAGTTTCTTGGAAGAAAAACATAATGCTTCATACGAATTAGAACTGAATCATCATGGCACCATTTTTTGTTTTTGGATTAGAATTCAAGTTGTTTTTGTACTACAAACGGTCAAAATTTTGATTTAGAACTAGGATAGTGTCCAACGTTACACATGGTGCCATAGAATGTCCAAAATTCCTTTATCAACTTGGATTAAATCGTGAACCCTAACATGTAACTCCCGGCCGAGCTAAACTACTCTAATTTCTTGATTTAATCATCTCCCGTTTGTTACTACTACACCCTATTCTAATAAATCTCTTATGGTATCATGTTGTTTTTGTCGGAATACGTCATTTGTTTTGCATGAGGATCCCAACATTTTAATAACATAATCATGGAGAAATATCCAAAGAAAGTATCCACAAACTTCTTTTTTTGTGCAATAGCCATAACAACTAATTGTAATTGGTAAGAAAACAATGAATATATCTTGTGTATGGAATTTCATTTAAGATAATCTTAAATCCATAAAGCTCACCACACATATTAGAAGTCTCGTTATTCATTGACTTCTAATTTTGGAAAAAGATAATTCACACTTCACAAAAAATGATCATCATGTCACTTTTCAAAAAATGACCATGTCAAGAACATGTCTAGTTGTATGAAATCGCTTCATCATAACTCCGTAGTCATTTAAATGTCTTATAACAATTTACATATGCTCTTTGACATAATTATTATATATCTAATAGTCTTAGTTTTATATCAAGAGTGGGAGCACTGATTAAATTTTAAGTACTAATACTAAATTTCGGGGTCGAAAGCGGGGGCACTTGCCCCCCTAGGACCCCCAGGTCCTCCACTGTATACATACATATACGTATGTACTACACCTGCGAAACCAACTAACCTATGAACCAAGAAGAAAGAAATTAAATGAAGGGGGGAGGAGAGAAAGAATAAGAGAGAGCGGGGATGGGTCATCTCCACGTCGGAGAAAAGGTATAACTTGCCCAAGAAGAGACCCAGTTGTTTTGCCGGGCTGCTTTCACGCCGGAGGAGGTGAAGACACTCTCATCTGGATCGCTGCCGCCGCTCGCTAGGACTGCCACTACCTATCGCGGAAGTCGATGCAAGGGTCGTCGGTCAAAGAAGTTACGCCGTCACCGATGCCTACTGCAGTGAAGGATAGTACGTACGTTCTAACTCTTGTGTTATTTGCATTTCGGGAAGGGTAATAGTTGGGCTGGATATTTTAAGTAATTGGGTTGAGGCTTAATTATCTAAATATTGAACTAATAAATAAATGGAGTGACAATTATTGATATAGTGGAATAAACTGGATTAATGGGAATTATGAGATAATCAACTCTTAAATCAAGGATTACCGAGAGGATAAGAATAATTATTAATGTTAGAATTTTAATATTCTAGAAGGTGATTTTGGAGATCGAGATAAATGCTTCAAATAGGATTTATTGCAAATTGAGGTAAGTTTCTCTGTCAATCCAAAATTGTTTCTACTCGTGTTATATGATTATTATGTGCTATGTGATTATGTTTTGAGTTCTGGATTATGTATATGTGTTATTTGGATTACTGGCCCAGTTTTCCCATTTTGCGGTTTCTATCCTTGTTGATTTATTTTGGGTAAGGTTTACGTCCCCCCAAAATCTACTGTTGGTATTCTCTTTATTTTTTCATTCATGTAATTGTGGAGGTATGCCTCTATTGAGAGGTTTCGGTTTGGTCCCCCCCTCTCTTGTATTCTCTTATATTTTTAATAAAATTCTGGCAAGCGTTCCCCGGCGTTTGCCCCATTGATTTTGTTGGTTTGCCTTCCGGGTTAAAAAAAAGTTATTTGGAGAAGACATTAAATCAATAGTATTTTGAGAAATACAAATGAGGTACTTTTGAGGTATTAAGTATTTTTAAATACTTTTGAGACTATTTAGAGAGAGAGAGAGAAATATTTTGAAGTATGTCTTGATTCAAGATAAAATTAATGATTTCATGAGAGGTAGGCACCGCGGGAGTAATCCGAGGTGTTGGTTTTCCACGTCCCTTAAAATGTGGAGAGTGGTTAGGGCTGTTACTAGTCTGCTACTAAGGGTGAGGAGTACAGTTTGAGTATTGAGTAACATTTGGATCCATGATCCCTTTTTAAGGAGTGTAGTAGTAGTAGTCCCTACTCATTCAGAAGTATCTTAAAGGTGGGGTAGTCTACCCGACTACTCGTGACGACTTAATACTCGGAGGGCTTAGAATCCCTTTTAGGGGGTGTGCACACTTAAGGTAGTCGTTTCGTTTCTATTGAGCTGTTGTGGTACCAGCAAAAGTGTCGGGGTGGCCATACATAACAACGGACTACTAGGCTCAACCAAAATGTTGAGCACCGCCCTTCTAAATTACTACGAAGCTAATCAAAAAGAGATTTTTGAGAGACTCAAAGAAAAGAACTACTAAGATTACTTTGAAAGAGAATTTGAGTCTATTTGAGAAGAGGAGAAGAACTACTGAGATTACTTTCAAAGAGAAGTTGAGTCTATTCGAGAAGAAGAGAAGAACTACTGAGATTACTTTCAAAGAGAAGTTGAGTCTATTTGAAAAGAAGAGAAGAACTGCTGAGATTACTTTCAAAGAGAAGTTAAGCCTATTTGAAAAGAGTGATTAGCTATAAAATTAATTTTTGAACGGAAAGTGATACTTTTATATGAATGTGTGAGTTATTTGGAATTTATAAATATTATTTTAAACATGAAAGTAGTTTTGTGGGAAGAAAATGAATTTTGAAAGTTATAGTTATGTAAGAAAAACTATTTTGACAAACCTGATTATTTTACGGGGTTGGGTAGTACTTACTTAGCTCTAAAACTAATTTTTGTTTCTTTTTCTTTGTTTTGTTTTCTGCACTTATTTGTGCAGGTAATGATATTTATGTGGACTGATGATTGCATGGTCTTGAGAGCGGTTTAGTGATGCATCAATCAGACTTAGTCAAGAAAAAACACTAGTTATGTTGAACACTTGTTTTACTCTGTTTTATTTTGGGATTGCTTGTGCATTCGGTTAAGAGATGACCGGGTGTGGCGATAACACCCATTTCCCTATTAAAACTTCCGCTGTATTTTTTATGTTTTCAAATAAAGTTGATAATTCCTTTGAATAAATCATTATTTAAATGTATTTTAAGGCGGGAAATTTGGGGGTGTTACATACGGTATCACTATTATATTCTCGACTCCGGTTAAGGCAATGAGAGCGTGATTTCCGCTACGTGTGAGTCCTGTTACGCCTCACATTCATCTAAAGAAAACCCCTTTGAATATTAAGATACCACACACGCACCACACAAGATCGGATATATTTCTAGAAATAAATACATAAATATGACCAAAATAAAGACAGTTTACAAAAATATGACTAGTTACTAGAGTAGTAATGAAATCATAGTTGTTCATGTTCAAGTTTTGAACTTAAGTTACCACAACACTACGTTTTAGTAATGAATAGTCATATAGGTAAATATGTTTTATTTTAGTAATATTGTTGTAAAAAAAACCCATATTTCTATCCTCAATACTTTGTATGTTTATTCTTCTAGAGAACGGTTTATATTGCAACGTTAATTGCCCATATAAACCTCTAGATGTTATGCACTTATGCAACATAATTATATAGATTTAATTTAAAGAGAGTAAAACGGAAATTACTTCTTTTAGTGTCCAATTGATATTTCAACGTTAGTTACATCATATCAATACATATATTATACTCCCTCCGTTCCTAATAAGTTTGCCAAGTTTGACCGGCGCTGAGATTAATAAAGTAAAAACTGTGTGGTTAAGGTTTGTGCAGAGGGGATAGAATTAACTGGAACCACAAATTCTTTACTTAAAAAGGAAAGTGGCAAAGTTAATGGGACTTCCAAAAAAGGAAAGTTGGCAACGTTATAAGGGATGAAGGGAGTACTATTATGTTGCATTACATAATTGGAAAGTTAAACATAAGAAGAATAAATCATAAAATTTGACTTAGAACAAATATAAAAAACTAGCGGGCGACGGGCGTAGAGGTTCATCTTGAGCCTTGGCGTAAGGATTTAGCCTCATGCTCATATAAACCAAGATTACAATACCATGAATGTAGAAGAACATGTAAATAAAGGAAATATTACCTAAACATCAATGGTTGGAAAAAATGGGCTTCCACACCTTAAGAACACCATGAAAAACAAATAAAAACTATAAAAACTAGTTATGAACTAATGGATTAAATTGGGATTCAATGATTAATTTGGGATGGATTGGAGGGATATGGGCTTGAAAATGATCTTTGGTGGTCTATTCATGACCCTCAATCAACTTAGAGCAAAATGTTCAAGCCATACCTCCTAAATATCTTCAAAACAACTTAACATATTGAGGTGTGCAAAGATATTTCACACATATTGCAAAAAAAATCAGCGCCAATTTGGAGTCAATTTCTTTGTGTTTCACACACGACCGGGCCCAGTTGCAAACAGTAGCTCCCTTTCACGTAATTTCAGCCTGAACGACGCCAGTTGTGGACTTGCTGGTGCCGGACGATATAACTTTTTGCACGTTATGAATTTGCGAATGGCTCATTCACCAAAGTTGTAGATAATAAAGTCTTCTATCCACCAACTCTTGAATTACGTGTTTTAAATCATCCCATCAAAAGATATAATATATATATATATATATATATATATATATATATATATATATATATATATATATATATATATATATATATATATATATATATATATATAGAATAGAGATCAAATACAAAGCCTTCTTAATTTACAAAGTACAAACTCATCTTGACCGTCCGATGAGTTGATCCAAAGGACATAAAGGCAAGGTGGCATTTTTGTAATAAAACTCAACTTTTTAGGGTGCAACTCGTTGCACCTTAATGTGCAACTGCTATTTTTATGACTTTATAATGTGCAATACTTTGAACCTCAATATGCAATGCAAATAACGTCAAGGTGCATCGTACAAATATTTGCACAATAATCACACTTTGTACTTGATCTTTCCCCTATATATATATATATATATATATATATATATATATATATATATATATAACACTGAGAGTTATGCATCCTGAAATCCCACCAGCAACATCTGTAGCTTATTGAGTTATCATTCAGATGAAGGGAAGCCTCTTTTAAGGAGTTAAGATTCCTAAGTGGAAAAGCTCTCTCTCGCGGGGGGGGGGGGGGGGGGGGGGTGCAAATCAAATCCCGAAACGGAGAAGAAAAACCGCGACTTGCGTGCGCGGGCGACCTGCGGACACGAATGTCGTCCAAAAATCTATCTCTCAAGAGATACGGTTTATTTTTGTTTCTTCCCGTAGCGTTTATTTTTTTCCCAAGTGTGTGCTGTTCTGATCACTCCAGAACAAAAGGCGTTCTGTTCTTCTGTTTGGTCGCGTTATGAACCGTTACAGTAATAAATGTTCAATGTTCTTATCTTTTAATGCAGCGTTAAATGGACAGTTCATAGACGATTCAATGTCCAACGGACTGGTCGTTGATGTCCAACGTTCAGGTCCATTAATTCACCATTTACACACAACAAATCCTCCTATATAATGGCCTGACAGGTGGTTTGTAACAACACACGTTTTTACACATTCACAAATGAACTCACGTACTTTTGAGCTCTCGAAAAACACTGCTAGCATTGTGAAAATTCCTTCTGCGTTCATACTTGTTTTCGTTCGCCGGAACAATTCGTTTGAGTGCTCAAACAATTGTTTGTAGTCATCGTATCCTGGGAAACTATCGTTGCAATGCTCCTAGCACCCCGGGAGGCAACGAATATGTTTTAAGGACATCGTGCGTAGCACGAGCTTTGGCTAAATTCTGCTCCATCTCATTTCTTGTTTTTCTTAAGTCATTTATTTAATTAATTTGTATTAATTAATTTTCTTAGTTTTTCGAAACACACCCAACATTAATTCCCAGTTATGTATTGTATTTAACTTACCTCTCGTGTTGCAACTATAAATTAGAACAAATATCCAACCTAGAACAAAGAAGAAGAGTGTTAGATTTTTCTGTTATATTCAATAATTTGATGATATTCTTTTATGTTTTAACATGGGTTTAATAAATATGATATCTATATGATGTATCATCAATTTATTATATTATTCTTGTGTAGTGTTGCACTATTTGGGTATTTGCAAATACTCCATCACAAGGATTCAACTTTTTTTTTGTAACTACTTTGAGTGATAAACTTCACCCGGTGAGGAAATGAAATTGTGTTTGCGTCCATTTGAACAATATCGACCTCATTACGTATTCACATATAAAAGTCTAGTTTTTAAAAAAATTCGCTATGATGTATTCTCGATTTTGCCACATCAAAGATTGTAAAAATAAACATGGCATATGGGCACATCAAATTAAAACTTATATTTTAACATCAATAAAATCAAGGACAACAAATCCGTATTTACTCTTATTTTTCAGCTGAAATTACAAAACATAGATACTTATGAGAACAAGTATTTGCCATTACCGTAAATGAAATGGAATCAATTGGAAGTTTTATGAACAACTACCATTATGAGTAAGTTCTAGTTACAACATCACAAGGGTGTGGAGCATTGCACCGTGAACAAAGAAATAACAATTAGAGCACTCACTTGAGCTTCATGTAGATAATCGGTCATTATTTTAACTATATTGAAACCCCTGAAATCCTAAGTCGTGGATCCATGTGGTCTCCTTCTCCACAACTATGGATGGATTTGTCCAAGGCATAAGTTTCTCATTAAGTCATTGGTGACCATGTGGGGAGAAAAAGACGGATAAATGTGATATCTTATACCAATTAGCTACTCCATAAGTTCATACATTTAGTACAATGACAATGAAACTATACTAATAACTTTAACTAGTCTTTTACCTGTGCGTTGCACGAGAGACCAACCTATTCCAAAAGTTAATTGAAATATGTGATACTTATAAAGTTATAAGCACTAAAAGTAAGCAACCATAAAACATGCACTCAAGACCTCTGTTTGTGTTTCCATATTCATTTTATAAAAAGTTAATGGTTTGTACAATAAAAATATCATATATTACACTCTCTTTATGGTTTAACAAAAATGAAAAATGTTCAAATGAATCGCATAAACGGATAACAACAAATGAATCCAATGATCCATTCAACAAACGTTTGATGAGAATTTGCTTGTAAGTGCACAAAGATAAAATTTTAGATTAACATATGATCAACTCAATATATAGATCAATACACAATAATAGTAACAACTCGTTCTCAGTACACACAGAGATCAACACAATATATAGATCAATAAGAACTATATAACATTTATAGATCAATAAAAGCATGTGTTACCAGTTGGGTTTTAAATATGGGATTCATCAAGATCAACACCACATATAAATCAACCTTGATGAATTTTTAGATATTTGTTTACCTGAAAAGAGCACACTAATATGGTGACGGGGGCATATAACTTATTTTGTTAGGTTAAATCTCCAACTGCAACAACCTATTTTATCTCATCATAAATCATTCAATCTTTCACAAACTAAATTTCATCTTTCGTATAAAATTATGATAATCTCATGCAAATTAAGCTACAACTAACAATCAAAATAAACATCAAAACTGCCAAGCAAATAATAAACTTATTGCTTGAAACAAAAAGGTAACTGTGTACAACTATTAATCTTAATGGAAAATAAGAACACATGAAAGTGTTATAGTTTCTTAAGTTTCATTGTCCACAGATAGACCCGATCGGCACTCCATCTACGTGAAAATAACACTTCGGCAATAAAGAACTCACACTCTCATTATTAATTACTGTGTAAGACTTTAGTTCTAAAACACAAGAATTAAATTAGTTAAAACACCAGGACATAAAGTTTGATTTTCTTAGGATCATCCTGTAATCTTGATTTTCTTAGCATATATACACGTCTGGACAGGTTCCCTAACTAGCATACCTTTTGTTGAAAAGAATGGACATAGTAGTTCCTTTTATCATATAGAAATGGAAGTGACAAGTGATATTTAATGTGTGACCATTTGAAACAAGAAATTCTTCACCCCTTATAATTGAATACTTAAGCAAGGTACAAATATGAGATGAGGTTGTCACATTGTGTAATACAAAACATGTAACAGGGCCGGTCCTGGGGCATGGGCAGGAGGGGCATGCGCCCAGGGGCCTTTGCTCCAGTAAGGCCCATAAATTTCTCAAATATATATATGTGTGTGTACACCGATATTTTAATTATATGTACATTCTAAATCTATAAAAGGTAAAAAAAATCAAACTTATATTTTTTTTAGATATTTCTAATTAGTTATTCAGCATCTACACGATACAAGTCTGTAATTTCGAAACATCCACATTAGAATTCATTGGGAACATATTTCACCATTTCTTTTAAATCATTACGGATTATTACATTAATTTTAATCTTTTATTGTACATGTCTTATGTATATCCAGAATTTATTGATATATTTCACAAATTTCCTCCGATTTTCTCATTTAGTGAAAGATTGAACTTTAGTGGCCATAATTTAGAAACGTAGAATTTGTTTTGTCTAGTGAAAATGTGATTTAAAATATGAAAAAGTTACTCCTTATACAAGTTATAATTTCACAACTTTCCTTAATTCAAAATTTTATAGCACCTAATAGTTGCACTACTTGTTTCACTCGGCTCTTAGATACATTGTATCCTCGAATGTCATTTACCAAATATGCTACAACAACAACAACCAAGCCTTAGTCCCAAAAGATATTGGAGTCGGCTATCCAAATATGCTATATATAAATTTTCTAACCATATGCTTTGTTAGTTTTTTTGATGTGTTATACTAGTATTTGGATGGTAAAATTGTATAATTTTAAATTATACTCCTTCCGTCCCGCTAAAATTGTCCCATTTTACCTTTTCGGGATGTCCCACTAAGATTGTTCCATACCAAATTTGGTAAAGTTTGTGTGACTCGAAACCATTCTTACTTTATTCTTACTTTATCGATTTAATATCAACTACACAAATTCCCTTTTCTTAATAATCGTGCCACTTTTTCATGTATCAATCTTAGTGGGACGGAGGTAATAGATTATTATAGCAAAAAGAACATTATTAACATTCTCGCGCTATCCCTGAGGCCTAGTCTATTTGTACTGTCCCGGGCCCATTAAATGTCAGGACCGGGCCTGACATGTAAACAACACCTTCATAAAAAGAATAAATTCTAAGGTGAAGAGGAATGTAATTACTATCAAAGTGTGATTATCTAGTTGTAGTAGAGATGATCTCATTGTGCGTTAGATATCTTACACACAATATACAATCCTTTTAACTAACAACATAACAATTAGGAAAAATGCAAAAGAAAAGAACAAAACATACAACTTTGTTTTCGTAGGGTATGATGATAGTGTCATGAATAAAAAATGAATACTTAGGCCAGTTTGTATGTTGAAAATGGGAGACCAGTTTGCTTTTAGAGGACATCTAACAATAACAGTGTTTGAACATCACATGGTATAAGTTGTAAAGGATGAGTGCATTAACATTAATGTTACGATAAATATGGACCAATGCAATTCTCCCTTACTTGTCTCTCATATTATCTAAGTATTGAAAATCTAAATAACGATTTTGCTGAAATCAATAAGAAGTTTAACTTCTTATAAACTCCTTGTTGCTTCACTTGTATTTTCTAAGCATTGAAAATCAATTTTAAGGTTTTGCTGAAATCAATAATAAGATATAACTTCTTAGGAAAATACAACTTAAGAAGAAGATATACTTTTAAGAACATAAACTTTAGGCTCTAGCAATTACTACGTATATCCTTATAATGTTGTTTTACAAAGATCATCTAAACATTTAATCGAACATCATATAGAAGAACATAAAATCGTAAAAGATAAACACACCATTTCTAACTAGGGAAAATTAATTAAAATACCCCAAACTTTGAAAAGTGTGAGATAAACACCCCAAACCCTAATATGTAATTTAAATACCCCAAACTTTACATAAAAAGTTATTTTAGCACCATGACCATATATATTTTTTTTTCAAAAATGTAAAGTTATGATGTTAATTGCATAATTTAAAATAGAAAATTAAAGATGATGCAATTATATAGAGTGGGGGTAGTATTATTTACTACGTATTTTATAATGGCAGTTTAGAATGATAATTGTATCTTCATGAATGCTAAAATATTTTAATTTCTGAAATTAACATTTTTTAAAGAAATAATATATGACCATGGTGCTAAAATAACAATTTATATAAAGTTTGAGGTATTTAAATTACATATGCAAGTTTGAGGTGCTTACCTCACACCCCTTCAAAGTTTGGGGTATTTTAATTATTTTTCCCTTCTAACTATCGAATCTTTGGTTTTAGAGATCGTAGGGACATTTATTCAAACATCATATCTAAAAACTTATAAGCATCAATGAAGGTTATGTCCTTTTGGGAATGAAAAAAGTGTTGGTGGAACACATTGGTGTAGGTGATTGTACATTATGCATTCACATTTGTACAACTAACTAATACCCTTCCCCTTCCGTTATTGTTATCTTCTTCCCGTTATCGCAGGGTTATCGTCATATTTCTAGGAATGTTCGCTTTAGCCTCTAGAATTCCTAATTCACCTTCTAACTCAATCTCATCATGTGCGGTAGGGTTGTGATATGAGAGCAAATATTTCATCTGAGAATTTCAAATCTTTTCCAAGTTCCAACAAACTAGAATTCCATAATTTTACTCCTAGGCAATTTGAGGAGAGCTTCGGCTTCCGGGAGGCGAACAAGACAGAAGAAATAAGAAACCAGAATGAAGGAAAATCGCCTGATGCCTTAGCCTTCACTTTTCTCATTTTGGCGCCTATGCTCTGTCGCGGATGATTTCAACAACTGAAGCAAGATGCAATTTTGGGTTCCCATGTCTCACAAATCCAAGCAAAATCTCTTCCTTAATTTAAAACAATTATAAGGATCACTGAGAATGAGGTTAGATTTAACGAACATATGCCATTATTGATGATGAACTACGTAGTATATTGTATCAATATCATGTGTAGAGTTTTATGGGAGATAACTTTAGTTTTGTGTAAGCATGTTTGTGTTTATGAATTATCTTGACTAAGATTTCTTGTGCTATTCAGTGTGCCAATATGATCCTAAATTGGCAGAGAAAAGTGAAGCTCTCTGAAGCATGCTAAGTGTTTGTGTGTATGCCTAAATGAGATTTTTTATTTTTATTTTTGTATTTTCTATGTAGTATATAATATAAGATTACGGGACACATAACCATTTCACAAGAACAAAGATAGATGGATTATGACAAAAAACTACTTTATTCAAGTTTGAGAATGAGTAACAAGAGACATTGCCAAATCTTACAATCTAAAAAACATACAAGCAGGAACTGGGATCAATGTATGTTAGATTGTTAGATGAGTCATAGAAACTAAGGTCTTTCTTTATTTGGAAAATGAGTACATATTTAAGTCTTTTGTCCGATTTAAATTACATACATATAAATCATCTACGTTCGATTAATCTTAAGATGAAATCCACATTGTAGTCGAATTCTCGGACCGTTTTAGTGTGATATTGAACTGGTGTAAGAAAGTTACCTATAAGAAATTAAGAAAACAGAAATTCATTATGTGGTCACTTAGTTAAAAGGACATTGATACATGATCACATTAAATACAAGAATAACATATTCTCTTGGAGTGAGCTATTTTTTTCTCATGGAATCACGTCCATTGGTAGTGGTAACTGGTAACGCTACTCTCAATCAAATTAACTAGCAATGGAGACGATTATTTTAATTACTCATCCTTTAATGCTTTTGCATCCCTTTTTTGTGGTTATTTAAATCTAGATGTAATTAGAGACACGTTTGTTATATTATGTATTTTGAGAAAATGAACTACAACTCAATCAGTATAGAAATGGTAAGGAGAACTAAATGACAAATGGAATTACAAGCTCAACTCAATTTAGTTCAAAATCATTCTTTAAAATTCGAGTGTGAGGAAATAAAAATGCTTCTTTATGTATAAACGATAAATACATTTCAATATAAAAAAACTAAGCGATGAATACATAGTTTCTGTTTTCCTCTATATGCTCATTATTATTCATCCTTAATTGTATAGCAAACTAAGAAGAATATCAGTTGGGTTACGGAATTCTTTAACCTTTTCTTCTTTTGGCAAAAAAATCAGGTTAGTGCTCTTTAAAGTGTCTTTGGAACATAGTAATAAATTAATGATACCAGGAAATGGGGTTGTTGTAAAATATTGCATTTCTTAGTTAATGTGATTGGTTTTATGGAGTTTGATACCAGGAAATGAGGTTGTTATAAAATAGTGCATTTCTTAGTTAATGTGATTGGTCGTATGGAGTTTATAGTTACTACTTTCGGTGAACAATTTACTAAATGGAAAATATGGATGCACCATACTGATGGAATAATGACTTCCACCTTTTGATTACTTGCAGGTCTTGTTGTCTATTTTGGGTGGAACACTGTAGCTATAACGATAGTTTGGTTCAAAAAGGTTGGTGATTAGTGTTTGATTTTATGTTAAGCATCTTCACTAAGATCAACTCACTTTTGTTTCTCACAGGTACACAAATATAATTTCAATATTTCAAATCAAGTGTGTCCTACAGCCTATTTTTATTCTACTGGCATCTATGTCATGCAATAAGGTGTGGGGAACTTTACGAATTTTCTCCTTTCGGCTGCAAAACAAATTTCTCACCAAGTATTTAAAACTGTTTTCAATTATTTGATTTATTGTTCTCAACTATACTTCAACGCCGGTGCATCAAAGGTGCGTCTGAATGATAATCTGTTACTATAGGATTAGAGCAGAGTTAGAGTGAAATCATTGTGGAGTGAAATAAAATAATATCAAACGATATAGGTGATACAAACACAGCTCCAACAAAATTGGTGTTTACTGATTAGGAGTAGTTTTAGGTACTAAATAGAGTTTTAAGAAGAGTGTTAAACTACTGAATTGAGTTATAAGAGTAGTATTAACTATTAAGTTGTTTTGAGTACTAAATTGTTTTCTACCTTCTCATGACAACCCCCACGTAACCATTCAAGTAGATCCGTTTCTTTACACTACTACAGTTTACTAATGTTGTTGTATGCTATGTAAGGCTGGTAGCAGTTGCCCATCTATTTGACCCATTCACACATGTTCTTACTTAGTTTAATTTCATAACTTGTTGTCTAACTGAGTATTGGTTTGTCTATACAAAACAAGTTTATATGCTTATCTTATAAGCTATAAATCATAACTAAAAGATATACAATATTGCTTATGCACTGCCACTATTCCACCATTGGTTTGGAGGTATATGTAGAAATGTCTAGAAGACACTCTTTAGCCTTTAGTTAGCTTTATTTGTTTGGACTATCAGTTTGGACTGGTTATTTTAATAAATATGCCTGGAAAAGTGGTATTGTATCTCCATCTTGTGTGATATCGAGTCTAAATCAATAAGGTCATATACAATACAATAAGAATTTTTTCCCCAAAACTAGCTTACTATTATTCTTGAG
Source organism: Cuscuta epithymum (assembly GCA_945859915.1). Taxonomy (NCBI): domain Eukaryota; kingdom Viridiplantae; phylum Streptophyta; class Magnoliopsida; order Solanales; family Convolvulaceae; genus Cuscuta; species Cuscuta epithymum. Next base: position 859,046 of record CAMAPF010000951.1, on the reverse strand, counting down.
CTTGTTTACATCCCAGACTCTTTATCTTCATTCTCTATGCATTTTTGCTATTAATAATACAGACTTGATATTTTTAAACTTTTTTGCATTTCATATTTAAATTGCCTAGACATATCAAAAACCGTACTTTTTTATTGAAGCACTCATTTGCAGTTTCATATTTTTCTGCTAAACTCCGACTATTGTAAAACTACACCCTTATCCGACTCTTCTTACCCCAGTTATTTTCACAAATTTATACCGAGGGGTGTTTATGTTTTTACATCTTGAACGATTCTGTTGGGTTAATGGCCCAAGTCAGGGTCCGGCCCATTCACCCCTTCTTTACCAGACGCACGTCCAGTCAGATCACTGAGCTAGCCTAGCGAGCCCATGTCCTCCAGGAGGGACGAGCGTCTGCAGCGGGGGGTTGGGCTCAGCGGCCCATCCCGACGAACGTCCATGCAGGGACAAGGAGCGGGCCCACGGGTCGCCAGGATGACGACGAACGTCGTCAGAGCAAGCCCATAGCCATCGGAGACGGTCTAGCCCGCATGGCAGGAATCCACAAAGGCCAGGGGACGAACGGCCAGTACCCCCTGGGGGGCTACCTGGGGCAATCCAGCTCGCTCCCTGGGCGGACGAACGTCCCCACTAATTGGACGGGAAACCTAGATTCTGGCGGGAAGCGCATTTAATGCTGAAGATTTGGTGGTTGAGGCACCAGCGGACCACAGGCTTCCACGTCAGTGTAGCCACCTGCCCATTGGTGGGTATAAATAGAAGCATTTATTTCATTGTAAAGGGTTGACAACTTTCTATTCTTAGCACCTTAGCTATAGCATCCTTACTCGCAGCATTTCTACTGCCTTGTAAGACGAACGGCCGACGTGCCTTTTTTAGCAAGTAGATTGTACTTAGGGGAGTTATTACGAAGTTAATAATACCTATTTACATTGCCTGCTATTTCCTCTGTTTCCTGATCCGTCTGACAGTTGTTGGGCTAGATATTCATACACTCATACACCCACTCCACTCGAAATCTTTGGGCTTACGTGTTGGGCCCGAGGGTTGAAGGAATAAACCTCAACACTGGCGCCGTCTGTGGGAAACTGAACAAAAAGTTTCCAGAAGCTCTCCCAAATAGCTACTAAATCTACCTACAGCAAGCACGATGTCAGGAAGCAACAACCAGCGTGACCTCTCTGAGCGTCTGGAATCAAGCCGCCGGAATCGCGGCCAGAACTCGTCACAATCCGCGACGATATGGACCTCCGGGGGGAACGGGGGTATCACTGACCTTATTCCCCTTGAGGCCCGGCAGGATCCCCGCCTCATGCGGGAACTTGCTGACACCATGCGCCGTCTGGCAGATGAGCGGGAGGCTCAGGAGCAGGTGTACTCTGCAAGCACCCAGCGAACACCCCTCTCTCCCATCCGCCGTATGCAGTCGTACGATGATACGACAGGGTCCAGCGACCACCGGCCCTCCGTCCATGAGCGGCTAGGTGGAGGTTCAGGCTCCCAAGGAACGGGGAGGGCGAACGAATGTCAGCGCTGCTGCTTTCAGGGCGCACATGCCATCAGTCCCCCGCCAAATCTCGCGTGGGGACGAAACCCCAAGGATCAACACCGTTGGACGACGTTTCCAACGGCGAGGGGCACAAATCCTTAGGCGGCCGCACGATGCTACGGCCGCGCAGCGAAACACTGCCCTCGAGGTCGTGCCCCCTGTGTCCCCCGGAAGGGCCGCACAGGATGCAAGGCTGGAGGCGATGGAGCGGCAGATAGCCGAGATGAACAGACGGACGGATGCCGGCTCGGCCACCCCCTCCTTCTCTCTCACATCACCCTTCACCCCCGGGTGATGAGCGTCGAGATTCCCCGGGACTGCAGACCCCCGGGCAACTTGGTGTACAATGGAGCCGGTGACCCTACGGCCCACCTGATTAGCTACCAAGGAAATCTGTCCATGCTGGGGGCATCGGACGAGGCTATCTGCAGACTGTTCTTCAGCACCCTCAGGGGGCCGGCGCAAGAATGGTTCGGCCAACTGAGGCCAGGTACTATCGACTCATACGAACAGCTTTCCCGGCAGTTTATGGCCCAATTCGCTACCAGCACCACCCCCAGGAAGGACGTCACGGCTCTCGCCCACATCAAACAAGGGCGGGACGAACCGCTGGCTAGGTTCCTGGTAAGGTGGAGGGACGAAGTCCTGCAGGTCGACGATCTGGACGAACGTCTGGCCACGAACATGTTCACCAGTGCCCTGGCCACTGGAGATCTGTACCGGGACCTGAGGAGGAACCCCGGCACCAGCTACACCGAGGTTCTGGCTCGGGCCCAGAAGTATGCCTCTATTGAGGAGGAGATCAGGCAGCGGGACGGAGTTCCCGCGGCCCAGCAACGGAAGATGGCAGACAGGCTCGGCCCTAGACCGGGGCCCGGGCCTTCCCCCCCAAACAAAAAGAAGAAGGCGGACGGGGCGATGGTCCCTTGGAAGGCTCCGTCCGGAGATAGCCAGACGCGGCCGGACGACCGCTACGTCCCCTTGGCTTATCCAGTAAGCCAAAATTTTGAGGCCATCAAAGATAAGGGCCTCCTGATGGAACCCCAAGATATGAAGAAGCATATGGGGCTTGACCAATCTGCTTACTGTGAATACCATCGGAGGACCGGCCACCTGACGGACAACTGCAGCCAACTAAGGAAAGCAATCGACGAGCTGATCCGTCAGGGGTACTTGGGCGAGTTCACCCAGCTGTTGAACAAAAACAGCCAACAGAAGCCGAACCCAAGAAACCGGACATGGCGCCGCGACGACCGACGCGAGGCAGAACCTCAGGACGTGGATTATCGAAGTGCAGATAAACGTCCGGAGGGGTCCCTTGGCCCAAAGGGCAAAAAGAAAAAGCTGGAGATCAAGGTGATCTTCGGAGGCGCTGAGACGGGGGATACACCCGCCGAGCGGAAAAAATTTGAGAGATCACTCTATGTGGGCTCCATATCAGCACCCCCCACCAAACGCAACAAGATCGAGGCAATCACTTTTGGGCCCGCCGATCTGCCGATGTCACCGGCGCCGCACAGAGACGAGCTGGTGATCAGCATGGACGTGAACGATGCCATCGTCCGCCGCGTCCTTGTTGATACCGGGAGCAGTGTGAACGTCCTCTACTGGGAGGCGTTCGAGGGGATGAAGCTAAAAAAGGACATGCTGCACCCTCTGCGTACCCCGCTGTCCGGCTTCACCGGGGATTGCATTGACGCTGAGGGCACCATCATTCTGCCAGTAGAGATCGGCGACGGCCCTCACACCGCCCGGATCGGGATGACATTCGTCGTGGTGCGCCTGAAATGCGCCCACAACGCCATTTTGGGCCGGGCCGGCTTGGAAGACTTAGGGGCCATATGCTCCGTACGGCACTCGTGCATCAAATTCCCCACCGACACTGGAGTGGGAGTAGCGCGTACGGACCCGCATATGGCCAGGGCCTGCTACACAAAGGCCATGGAGAAGCTCAACGAGCGGGAGGCTCGGGTCAACAGCATCTCCGAGAAGGCCAAACAGGCCGACTTGGACGCTCATCTGGAACCAGCAACTCTGCTGGAAGAAATCGAGCTCGACGACCCGACAGACAGGAAGGTGTCCATCGGTGCAGATCTAGAACCGGAGATCAGAGCGGGGGTCATAGCCGTCCTCCGAAGGTTCAAAATCCTGTTTGCCAGAGGGCCGGAGGACATGCCGGGCATCGACCCCAATCTCATATGCCACAGGCTCGCCGTGCGGCCGGACGCCAAGCCCATACAACAAAAGAAAAGATATATGGCGGCCGACCGACGTGATTTCATCAAGAAGGAGACAGCAACTCTCCTCAGCATCAAACATATCCGGCCGGTCATCCACGTGGAGTGGTTGGCCAACGTGGTACTAGCCCCGAAGGGCGACACATGGCGGATGTGCGTCGATTACTCGGACCTCAACAAAGCTTGTCCGATGGATCCTTATCCTGTTCCGAGGATCGACTTGCTGGTGGATGAGACGGCAGGCTGCGAGCTGCTCAGCTTCATGGACGCATTCAGAGGCTACCATCAGGTGTTCATGCACCCCGATGATGCCGAAAAAAACGGCGTTCGTCACGGCGGACGGCGTGTACTGCTACATCGTCATGCCGTTCGGCCTGAGGAACGCCATGGCTACCTTTCAGAGGATGATCGGGATATTGTTCAAGGACGTACTGGGGAAAACAATGGAAGCTTACGTGGATGACATCCTGATCAAGAGTAAGAAAAAGGGGGACCATGTCCAAGACATGGAGAGGGTCTTCAGTATCATGGAAAGGGCCAGCATGAGGCTCAATCCGAAGAAATGTGCCTTCGCCGTCAGGGGCGGCAAGTTCCTCGGCTACATGATGAGCGAGCGGGGGATCGAGCCTAACCCGGAGAAGGTAAAGGCAATTATGGACATGGAGGCCCCCAGGAACCTCAAAGACGTGCAGCGGCTCACCGGGCGTCTGGCAGCCCTGAGCAGGTTCTTGTCCAAGCTGGCTGATAAGGCGATCCCCTTTTTCCAGATTATGAAGAAGGCCAACCCCTTTGAATGGACCCCGGAGTGCCAGGCTGCTTTCGAAGATTTCAAGGTATATCTCTCCTCTCCGCTCGTCCTCACCAAAGCGGATCCCGGGGAGAGATTATATATGTACTTAGCAGTAGCCGATCTGGCCGTGAGTGTCGTACTGCTGAAGGAGTCAGAAGGCGTTCAGCGGCCAATATACTTTGTGAGCAAGGCGCTGAACGGCCCCGAGACGAGATACACATTGATGGAGAAGACGATCCTCGCCTTGATTGCATCCATCAAGCGCCTAGCACCGTATTTCCAGGCACACCCGGTAACAGTCTACACGACGCAGCCCCTCGCCACAGTCCTCAGGAACCCAGTGGCAAGCGGGAGGATAACCAAGTGGTCCTTGATGATCGGCCAGTATGACGTGGACTTCAAACCAAGGCCGACGATCAAGGGACAGGCACTGGCGGACTTCATCGCGGAATGTACCGCACGCACCGAGGACGAATCCCATGACAGCAACGACTTCAATAATTGGTGGGAGATGTACACCGATAGGGCCTCGAGTGCGCGAGGCTGTGGCGGAGGAGCGGTGATCACTTCCCCCGAGGGTTTCAAAGCTTACTACTCCATGAAATTTGAATTCAAGGTCACCAACAATGAGGCTGAGTACGAGGCGCTTATCGCAGGACTGAAATGCGCGAAGGCACTCGGAGCAACTCGTCTGAAGGTGAGGATGGACAGCCAGCTGGTGGTAACCCAGATGAACGGCACTGCAGAAACCAGGGAGGAAAGAATGAAGGTTTACAAGGAATTGGCGGAGGAACAGACCGCGCAATTTGAGCAGGTGATCCTTGAGCAGGTATCGAGGGTGGAGAATGCAGAGGCAGACATACTGTCAAAGCTAAGCAACCCCCCAACTGATGATCCGGCGACAAGCATCCCTCGCCACATCAGGGGTTTCGTCAGGCAGGAGGTGTTCCCAGCACCGGCGACGGACATCATCCAGGTGGAGGTTATCTCCCTCGCCGAACCCAACTGGACGAAGGAGATAGCAGATTACCTCAGGGATGGAACACTCCCGGAGCCCGAAGATGATGGCGGCGCAGGAAGAGCTGCGTGGATAAAGAGGCGCGCCCCTAACTTTGAACTTATTGATGGGCAGCTCTACAAGAAGACGTTCGGCGGGCCTTACCTCAGGTGCCTCCCGCCGAGCCTAGCAGCAGCGGTGATCGAGGAGATACATGAGGGGATCTGCTCCAGCCACCAAGGCCCCCGAACCTTGGCCAGGAAAATCATTCTGCAGGGCTACTACTGGCCGACCATACAACAAGATTGCTTCAACCATACTCGGAAGTGCGCAGTATGCCAGCAGTATGCGCCTGTCCCTGGACGTCCGGTGAGCTTCTACACCCCGATGACCATCGCACTACCTTTTGCTAGGTGGGGCATAGATTTGCTGGGCCCTCTGCCAACGGCCACTGGTGGAAGAAAATTCGTCATTGTGGCGATTGATTATTTCACAAAGTGGGTGGAGGCCGAACCACTGGCCTCCATTACTAAATTCCAGTGCCAGAAGTTCGTCTGGCAGAATGTCATATGCCGCTTCGGGATCCCAGAACAGGTTATCACAGACAATGGCCGGCAGTTCGTCGGACGGGGATTTGAAGCTTACTTAGCCAAATGGGGAATCCGACATTCCAAAGCTTCAGTGGCATACCCGCAGGCAAACGGCCAGGTGGAGAACATGAACCGGACCATCATGGATGGAATCAAGAAGAAGTTAGAAGACTACACCTCCACCTGGCCGGAACAGCTGAATTATGTCTTGTGGACGTACAGGACCACGCCAAGAACGGCGACTGGGGAAACCCCCTTTGCCTTGGCTTATGGGTTCCAAGCTAAGGTGCCGACGGAGGTGCTGGTGCCCACACATCGCACCAAGCATTACCAGCCGGAGGACAACGAGGCCAACCTGCGAGCGGAGCTCCATTTCATCGAGGAACGGAGGGACCTAGCAGCTCGTCGCATGGAAGAGTACCACAGGGCCACACAGAGATACTTCAACAAGGCCGTGAAATTCCGCGAAATAGAGGCCGGGGACCTCGTACTCAGAAAAAGAGAGAAGAGCAAACCACTCGAGGGTGGCAAGATGGCTAAGAATTGGGAAGGGCCTTACCGGGTCATCAGAAGATATAACCAGGGGACGTTCCTCCTCCATACCCTGGAGGGGAACCATGCCGGGATATGGAATGTAGAACACCTGAAGAAGTTCTATCAATAGTTAGAGGCTGTTGTCTTTGTATTATTCCTACTCCCATGTAAAATGACCGGACGTCGTCAATAATAAGGCCCCCTGTTTTTCACCGATTCTGCTCTTACCAACGGCCGTCAAGGAAGGGAATCTCGATGTAGATATACCTGTCCGCCCCTGTGAGTCTCGCGGCCACCGATCGGCTTCTTCGAGGCAAGAAGCACTGGCCGGACCCCGGACCAGGGACGCACGAAGCACCAGGGAATCTCGATGCAGATAAACCTGTTCCTCATTGTGATGTCCGCGGATACCGAACGTCTCTTCGAAGTAAGAATGCCGGTAGGACCAAGGACCAATGACGAACGAAGAATATAGATTGCCCCCCCCCCCCCCCAAAAAAAAAAAGAGAGAGAGCAAGATGGGGAGAAGAGGAGGGGAGCTCCTATGTGGAGGGGAATCTTGCCCGGGCGTGCCAGATCTTCTCCCACAGCCGAAGACGAACGCCTCTCGACGTAGAGGTTAGTAGAGACGCGGAGGGGGCTAGACGAACCAAGGGAGCTTTGCCAAGATAAACCTGTTTATCCCACAATGACCATGGATTGATGGACGTGGGATAACAAAGCCGGGGACCCGTGAGGGTAAACCAGTTCGTCCCTGCGAGTTCCTTGGATACCGAACGTCCTCTTCGAGGCAAGAGACGTCGATAGGACTAAAAGGACCACGGACGAACGAAAAAAGGGGGAATCTCGATGTAGATAAACTTGTTCCTTCTTGCGAGTTTCGAGGATACCAGACATCCTTCGAAGTAAGGACGCCGGTAGGACCAAGAACCAAGGACGAACGAAGACTAAAAGACTCCAAAAAAAAAAGAGAGAGAGAGAGAGAACATGGAGCAAGAATGATTTTTATTCTTCGGTACTGATGACCGGAAAGTTACAATGTGTAAGGTACAATGCAAATAATGAAAAAATTGGTACAAGTACAAGACAATGAACGGAGAATCACTGCTGATCGACGTCCGGAGTGGGAGCCTTGAAAAGAGTTTGCTTGGCCTTTTCTCTAGCTTCGGCTTCCTCCTGCTCTCTACGCTCCTTCAGCAGTTCAAGGGCCCCTGCATGAGCGTCCGCCATCAGGAAGTCAAAACCGGCGGCCTCCGGATCAAAAGGAGCCCCGAAGTGACGCTCGAACGTCGGGAGATTCTCTGCTACTAGCCCAACCATGCCCTTACGGTAGGTATCATCGGCGAGATCATCAAGGAAACGCCGTCCAGTGGGGGTGGCTTGGAGCAACTTAACCCCATCCAGATAGGCGTCCGGGCAGGTGGCCAAAAATTCACCGACGAGCCTCGGGAGGAACTTCATGGCCATGGTATGAATGGCGCCAGTATAAGCTTTGGATTTCTGGAACTCTATGGAACCAGACTCCTTAATCTTGGCAACATCGGCCTCGTAGATAGGGACATGATTGTCCACGCCCGTGCGGCGGAGTTCCACCTTGGCCTGCTCTACGGCCCACATCCGGCTGCGAAGGTCCACAAGCTCGGCCTCCTGTTTCTTGAGGAGCTCCTTCTGAGAAGCATTCTCCTGGACGAGCTTGTCATAGGCGTCAGCTTTCTCTTGAAGAGTTCCAGCCCTGCCTTTTGCATTCCTCAGAAGGGCATCACATTCAGCCCGTACTCTGGCCATCTCCCTACCCTGATGCTCAAAAGCCATCCGAGCCCTATGGAAGTAGAGCTCGGCCTTATCCAGGGTGCTCTGACCACACTCCAAGAGGTCTTCAGGGGCCTCCTGAGCGGCGAAGTCCCGGGGAACCTTGAGATTCAGGCCACACCAGATGGAGGACGCTGTCTGGCCGAAGAGCATCATCGACTCCTTGCGGGGACCAACCCCGGAGAATTCAATCAAACCAAGGGAGGACCCATTGGCTTCTGGGGGAGAAAGAGGACGAACGTCGTCAGAACCCTTGGCGGTTTGGACGTCATCATCCCGGAGTCGGCGGACGTCAGAATTCCGCGGAGGAGAAACACGGGGCTTATTCCGAGAAGTGGGCTTCCGCTTGAGGGGACTCCCGGGCTCACCATCAGAGTCATCGGCCACTATGATGGCCTTGGAAGCAGTACCCTCGACACGTGGCCTCTTAGAAGCGCCGGCCCCCGAAGTGTCATCGGCCCATGCCCTGGTTACCCGAGGTTCGACCTTTGGGACGAGCGGCTTCTCGAGCTTGTCATGACCCTTGTGCTCACGGCCAGCGGCAGTCGAAGTGTTGTTGGTACGACCCATGGTGGCCGTAGATGGGAAAACTCCTGCACAAAAGGAACCAAGACGTTCAGAGCCATGACAGCGAAGAGATGTTAAAACTATACAAGTACAAACGGACGCACCTAACCCAGCCCGAGCTTTAAAAGGCTCGGTCACCAGCAACCGTAGGTTCTGAATGCCGAGTCCAGCTATGCGCTGGGCATACCCGAGCTCCTCGTCCGTCATGGGCGGTGGAATCGTCTTCACCGGGTAGGCGTTCCACCGGTCAGAGAATGGCATCGGAGAGCCTACTCCGGCCAGAAAGAAGCGTTCTTCCCAGCCGTCCGGATTCCCGGCGTTATTTGAAAACAGAACCATGGACGGACGGGCGATCAGGGTCAAGTACCCCGTGCGTCCAAAGGGGGACAGCCGGAAGAAATGGTGCAGCAGGTCCACGGAGGGGATCACGCCGACGCTGTGGCATCTAATAATGAAGCCAGCGATTATCCGATAGGCGGCAGGGACGAACTGCGCAGGCACTATCTCAAGGGCCCTGAAGAGCTCCAAGTGGAAGCTGTGCAAGGGGAAGTTCAGCCCGGCTATCACCGAATCCAAATGGACCACCACATAGCCGGGCAGATGGCGCATGGGATTGCGCAGGCGCCGATCGTCGTAGGTCCTTGGAGGATAAAACCATTGGCTGATCAGACGCTTGTCAGCATTCGTCAGGCGTTGAATTTGACGCCGAACGCACGAGAAGCTGAGGCTGTAACGGGGAGGCCGGGGCGGCATTCCCCGCTCATAATACTCTAAGTCATCGCCGGAAGAGCAACCATCGTCGAAACGGGATTCGGAAGACATGACAACGAACGATACCTTGGGAATTCGAGGTTCAGCACGCAGCGTAGGAAATGTGGAGAGAGAAAGCAATTGCGCAGCGTAAGGAGAAGTGTGAATGAATCACATGGTTTCTGGGTACTTATAGACAGCGCCGTGGGATCCCACCAACCGAAGTGGAACACGTGGCACCTAGCTACCGGCACCTACCACAGTATTTAAGGTGCCTCGATTTCGTCGCCGCATAACCGCGGCAAGGGGATCCGGATCGACGCCACGAACGTCCCGCCAGGGGGGCTTACAACTCCAAAGGATCTAGAGACGTCCAGAGATCGCGACCATCGGCTACGCTTAATATCGGCAGCTAATGGGAAACATACGCGTCAATGGGCTACGTCCGTCTTTCCATACTTCGCGCCACGGGAACATTTAGACCAGACGAACGTCTCCCTACGAAGCTTGGGTAGAGCACGCGCAGCATGAATATTCGTGTTGTCGCATACGACAGATGAACATCGTTATCAAATGCTGGCTCTGGGGAGTACGTTCATATCTCCATACTTGAGAAGTCTGCTACTGACCGAGGAGGCAACCACCGACGAACGTCGTCTCGCGTAAGGCGAGAATGATTACAGACAGCGTTCGGTGGTATGCTCGCACTGTAAGATGGACGTCGCTGTCAGAATACTGTTGCCAGGCGGCAAGCCAGCATCGGCGCCGAGCGTCGTCACCCGAAGACGAACTCTTGCGGTACATCCGCACACTTGAGTACGTGCGGAGGCATGGCAAGGAGACGCCGTTGCCCTAAACAAAATGAGGAACAGATATGAACGTCCTCGCAGACTTTAACTTTGCATCAAAGTGTAGCGAGGCACCGAAGGAGATTCCACACAACGGACGATAAAGAAAAGAAAAATAATGAAGTAAGAAATCACGAACGTAGAGACAATTATGGGCAAAAGTGTGTATATTCTTCAGCTCTAACGGCTGGGCATTACAAGTCCAAAACAAGGGAATTACAACTATATCACGCAAAAAAGGGGGATTCAGGTCGGCTGTTGCCCGGATTCAGCTCCTCCTCTTCAGCTTCGGGCTCGGGCGTCGGGGGTTCCGGAATCTCCCCTCTGGCTTTGGCCTCCTCCCGGCGCTGATCCCTCCCCAGCTTCCCAAGGGCTTGAAGCAGCAGATCGTCGTCTGTGTTCGCAGCCAGCTCGAAATCGGACCCTTGCAGCCTTGCGAAGATGGGAAGGGTGGCCTTAACCCCCTCATTGTAGCCAGCGGCGAAGGTGCTATCGCCGACCTCATAAAGGAACTTATGGGACAGGGGAGAGCTCTCCAGAATCCGGACGCCGCACGCCTAGGGGTGAGCATCGGACGGGTTCGGGTCGGGCGGGTGGGTAAAACCAAGACCCTTTCGGGTTTCGGTTGTGTAATATGGATACCCTACCCTAGCTTTTTTTACTTGTATATTTTCGGGTTTTTTTTTGCATTTCGGGTAGGACGGGTTCGGATCGGGTATCGGGTCAATTCGGTTTTACTTTCATAACTGCAATTTTGTAAATCTAAGTGTAATGTACTGAAATTGCTAAAAAAAATGGATTCCCATACAAAATGTGCATACAATACCAAATATCCAAATTACCAAATTACTCAATTAGAAGTCATTAAGTAACAGAGTAGCTTAGGGAGGGGATCAAAATTGTAACATAGAGTTTTGGCATTATTAATTACTTAATTACAAGTAATTAACATCCAAACTGGCAAAGTTCGAAGTTCCAACTAAGCAAAATGAATACATCCACTTAGGTAGTCCAGTCAGGGTCCTTGCTTGAACATTACAAATTCCACACTTCCACAGTTCCACAACCATTTTCCACACTTTCAACTTTCAAGATTCCACCTGCATATGTACAATAACAAAGATAAGCTAATGAACACATGGAAAGCAATATACATGTAGTACAATAACAAGGTTAAGTTAATGAAACAAATTAGAAAAATCATTGGCTCAGAATGCTTGTTCTCCTTCACAAGGAATACAGGGGCAACTGCTACAATTTCAGTCAAAACTTACTTGTTATGAACTGAAAGAGCTATACCAACCCTAAACCATACATTCAGTAATGTGTGGAAGCTTCATCATAGCTAATGAAAGTTAATATAAATGATAGAGTCAAGGATTAATAGGATAAAGAGACACTTACTCAAAACCTGGAAATCAGATCAAGTGACAAGGGTCCAGGGACAGTTCATAGTTGGCAACAATGCAGCATGTGCATGGTTTCCAGAATGACAGAATCATACTCATTCAAATGTAACAAGCACACAATACATTATACATGCAGTAAATCATGCATACTGTATATAACATATACAAGTAACAGATATACTTAACAGGTTCCAAAGTATCAGAGAGACAGAGAATGAGAGTAAATGAGTAATGGGGTTATGGGACAGTAATCACAGTATATGATGCAGTAGGAGCAGTAGGTGAGCCACCAAGTCACCGACATTTGCAATTCAAAACATGTTGGTGACACAGTTAAAACAAACCAGACATTTCATATAGCTCAGAATGCTTATTATCATTCACAAGGGATATAGGGGGCATCTGCTACAATTTCAGATACAAATTACCATTTTATGAACTGAAAGAGCAATACCAACCCTAAACCCTATATGCATTAATGAGTGGAAGCTTCATCATAGCCAAAGCCAAATCATAGAGCCATGTACTCATGTTCATACAGATCCCACTGCACATAATGGCAGAATGAAACCAGACATTTCATAGAGCTGAGAAGTCAGAATGCTTATTTCATTCACAAGGGAAATAGGGGACATCTGTTACAGCCTACAATTTCAGTTACAAATTACACTTACCATTTTATGAACTGAAAGAGCAACACCAACCCTAAACCCTATATGCAGTAATGAGTGGACTATGTAGTACTAGTCATGTTAATACACATTCTAATTGAAAGAAACCTGACATTTCATAAAGCTCAGAATGCTTATTATCATTCACAAGGGAAATAGGGGGCATCTGCTACAATTTCAGATACAAATTACCATTTTATGAACTGAAAGAGCAATACCAACCCTAAACCCTATATGCAGTAATGAGTGGAAGCTTCATCATAGCCAATGCCAAATCATAGAGCCAAGTACTCATGTTCATACACATTGACATGGAAAAAGAAGCACATAATTGCAGAAATGTACAATAAATAAAAGAAATATGTACACTTATTGGCACAATAGAGGCTCCAGTAGGAGCAGAAGCTCCACCACCAAGATTTCCATCCATGATTTCTGTAACAAAGAAACACATTGTTAGAATTTAGATGCTTCATAAATCAGAATAAATAAATAAAACATGAAAAATACATAAATGTGATACCTTTTTCCAGCCTCTCAACATCATCAATGTTTTCTTCAACTGAGACAGGCTGGTGAGCCTTTCTCAACCAATCTTGTGCACAAATAAGGGCTTCCACAATTTTACAACTTAATGAACTTTTAAAACAGTCCAAAACCCTCCCACTTGTACTGAAAGTGGACTCAGAAGCAACTGTTGAAATGGGAACACCAAGTACATCCCTAGCCATTTTAGAAAGTATAGGAAACCTTTCACTATTTAACTTCCACCATCTAAGAATATCAAAGTCCTGATCTTCCTCAATAATGGACTCAGCTACATAAATTTCAAGTTCAGATTTCTTAACTCCTAACTGACCACTCTCAAGTTTCTTCTTTTTAAGATCAGCCTTAAACCTGGACACAGGCCTACTTTCAGAATTACCAGAATCCATAGATGCTCCAGAACTAAAAGTTGAATTATGACTTCCACCAACACAGTCAGAGTAACTTGAAACATAATCATCAAATAACTCAGTTAGACCAGACTTCACTTTCAGAAAGAATTCAGCACCTTTTTTGTCACCATATAAAGCATTCAGTTGAAATGGCATATACTCAAACTTGTCCCTAGGATCTAAGACATTTGCATAGAAGATGAGAAAGTTCATCTTTTCTGGATCACCCCAGTACTTATCTAATTTTGATTTCATAGTTGTCCCCATTGCACTGACAGAAGCAGTTGGAGAGGCAACCATATCTTTTAGGACAAGGAACAAGTCAGAGATTTCAGAAAAAAAGGTATTGGAAGTAACATAGAGTGAGCCTGAAATTCTAAGTGTCATTTCATAAAAACTTTGGAGAATGGTCACAAAAGATTCAACAGCAATCCAGTCTAAAACATCAGGAGTGTCATTACCCAAATCAATACCAAATGCAGTTTCATTCTCCTCATAGGCTTCAAAGACTTTCTCATTACAAATAGCAGATTTAAGCATCAGGTAAGTGGAATTCCACCTAGTTGGAACATCCAGGTGCAAACCACACGTGGTTTCCACTCCTATCAAATCAGATAAATCTTTGAACTTTTGAAGCCTAGCAGGTGAGTTCCTAACATACTTAACAGCTTCCCTTACTCTCATTACAGAAGTGTCTGCATCTTTAAGACCATCTTGTACTGCTAAGTTCAAGATGTGTGCAATGCAACGCATATGAACATACTTTACTTTGACAGAAGAAGCACCCCAGGATATTAATTTTTTCTTAAAAAAACCAACAACTGTATCATTACTACTAGCATTATCAACAGTCACAGTAAAAATACTTTTCAGACCCCAATCAAGTAAGCAATTCTCTAGGGCTTTAGCAAGGTACTCCCCCTTGTGAGAGGTGACAGGGACAAATGAAATAATTTTTTTCTGGAGCTTCCACTGATCATCTATGAAGTGAGCAGTAATGCACATGTAATTTATCCTCTGAATAGAGGTCCATGTATCAGTAGTTATACTAACTCTCTGAGTGTGTTCCCTAAAATTCCTTTTTAGAGTCATTTTTTCATCAAGGTATATTTGATAAATGTCTCTAGCAATTGTCCATCTAGAGGGAATTTGAAACCTAGGACAGGCTGCACCCACAAAATTCCTGAAACCCTGTCTGTCTACAAAGCTAAAAGGAAGCTCATCAATGATTAGCATTACACCTAGAGCTCTCCTAATAGCTTCTTGATCAAACACCCAAGTTCCTAGGACCCCAATATTTGCAGAGGGTTCACCTATCTGTGCAGGGACAGGCTGGAAGGTTAATAGGGCCTGTCTAGTGTCTTTAGCATGAGGGTTTTTTAGGCAACTAAGCATGTGATTTCTGATGGAGGAAGTTCCATGTTTCTTAGAGTGGCACCAGTATATTTTTGCACAGTATATGCACCTGCCTTTAATAACCACACCCTTTTCATCTTTAATTTGGACAAAGTGCTCTCATATCTTAGATCTTGGTTCTACAACTTTTCTCTTTTGTCCAGAAACAGCAGGTGGTGCAATCTGATCATTGCCATTGATAATGTTAGGTTCAGGAGTTTGACCTTCCACCAGTGTTTCTTGACTCAGAGGAGGTTGAGATCCAGATATAGAAAAGGTCACAGTTTGTTCAGGGTCCATCTAATGAGCATGACCACACAGTAACACATGATAATTTAATACTTAGCTTCCACATAGACACATAGTTATTATCTCATAGATAATATGTAAGTCTGGAACAATCAGCAAGCTGATTTACAGAAGGATAAAAGCACTTTGCTTTTTCACTTCTCTACAGACTCTGAAGAAACCAGTTCACTCTTTTTACTCGTTTGAGTACTAGAGTACAAAAAGGCTTCTTCACAAAAGTAAGAATGCAGTTAATCAGTTATGTACAACAGATAACATTACAAGTAAGCCACACATGATATATTGATACTTGATAGGTGTATACTAAGCTTCCACAGTTCCACAGACCACAGTCATACTGAGCTTCCACTATTCCACATAGTTCATATGATCATATCTCACAGATAATAATCATAAAATGTGTATGGAACAATCAGCAAGTGAATGCCAGAACTCATGTATATACAGGTCTTAACTCATCACTCATGTATAACAAGTCAGAAGTCAGAACCACATCTCCACAGAAGAAACATATGAATAGGCAACACATGAATATCAGACTGGAAACACATGAAACATATGAATAGGCAACACATGATGATTGATGACATGAATATCTGCCAACACATGAATATATACATTCCACAGTCAGAACCACATCTCCACACTAAGCTTCCACATTTCAAAGTATACAGGTCTAAACTCAGAAATCAAGTATACAGCCATACAGGTCTAAACTCAAGTATACAACTATACAAGTCAGAACCACATCTCCACAGTAGGCAACACATGAATATCAGACTACATATAATAATATAATATAGCTTCCACAGTTCGACATTCATATTTCAATTTTCAAATAAACAGGGACATGCAACTCCGAAATCAGGTCTGTACATGACTGAACTCAGAAATCAAGCTAAGTGAGAAGATCTCAACATGCAACTTTCAGAAATATATACAAACATCAGAACATGTTTAAGTATTTTATACCTCAACGGCTCAAAGAACAAAGATCGGGAATCGGTCTCAAGTGTCAACTACTCACAGACTCACTGAGTCACACAACCAACACGCTCGGCTAGAAGGAGATGATTAGATGAATGCTTCCACTAGGTTGAGGATTACAGCCCCACAGCGACGGCAGTGGCGGCCGACGAAGAGAGAATTCACTGAATGTAAGTTAGGGTTAGCCACTTAGAGAGAGTCAGAGAGAATCGAGAGATAGAGAGTGTAAGTTAGGGTTAACCGGAGAAAGGAAATAGGGATAAGTGGTCAGTGGATAAGGGAAATAGGGCTGGCCGGCTGGGGTTAATGGGTTAGAGGTTAATGGTGTTGGTCCCGTTTGAGTTGGTAATCAGTCTAGAGGGGGGGGGTGAATAGACTGATTCAAGTTTTTCAACTTTTCTCTAAGTCAGAGTTGACTTATCAGAGAGGGTCGAGTTCTGAAGATCAGAACTGGTCTTGCAGCGGATAAGAGTCCCGGGTAGCCTCAAACAAATGCTAAGGCAAGTGCCTTTCTGATAACTCTGAGAACAAGATCTGCTGAGCACAGATTCCAAGTCTTAGAGTTAAACAGTTAGAATCCTAAGTGCAGAAAGTAAATGCAGTAAAGTAAATGACACCGGAGTTTTTATAGTGGTTCAAGGAACAACGCGTTCCTCTAGTCCACTGTTCCACTAGCTTTGAAGTAAACGGTTACAAAGCTTAGTCCCCTAGCACTTAAGAAGCTCTCCACGTCTTCTTCAAGCCTAGTTGTCACCCGGGATGCAGTCCTGCTTCCTGATGACTGGTCCTTTCACTCAGCTTCCCGGAAGTATCACCACTTCACTACTACAGTTACTTGGACGCCCTTCTTTGCAGAAGCTGTTTTGAAAAACAGAGTTTTCTCCAACTTGCTTCGTTACAAAAGATATGTAGTTGAAGTTCTTGAAGTTTGAAGAGTAGGATGAACTTTGCTGTGTGTTGGGATTGGAGGATATGGATATTTTAGTCTTCCCAACGAAAGCTCGTCTTGTTGATGATTATGGAGTTTGAATCTCAAGAATGCTTGTAGTAAAAATGGTTGTTGCAAA
The DNA here is from genome assembly GCA_945859915.1 of Cuscuta epithymum. Taxonomy (NCBI): domain Eukaryota; kingdom Viridiplantae; phylum Streptophyta; class Magnoliopsida; order Solanales; family Convolvulaceae; genus Cuscuta; species Cuscuta epithymum. Next base: position 841,596 of record CAMAPF010000951.1, on the reverse strand, counting down.
GTTATCTTCCTGTTCTTCAGTGTGTAGCTTATATACTGGGGTTGTCTGCCCGTTGGAGGAGGAGACAACTGCATTGAATGCGCGTACTGTTGACTTGACCCACTAATTTGGAAGCTTTCTATTTTTATAATATATCTTCCAGATTTCTCGGTCAATCATTTGCAATCAATCCACGACGTATCAGGCTCATTTAATGTGCATTTAAGAGCTTTCCTTTCATGCACAATCTTCTAGCCGTTGGATTCACAGCCGTTGGAAGTTGCCTTGAAATTCTTCTAAGTGTCAGTCGGACTCTGATCGGGCTCTTCTGATATGTTGGATTCTGATGGCTTTCTGATAATTGGTTCTGATACACCTTGGAGTCGAGCTCTGGTATCAGAACTCTGATGCTTTCATGAAGAGCAGCTCTGATGCAGTTGGGTTCTGATGAAGCTAAACATCGAACTCTGATGATTCTCTGATGAGCAACTCTCATGACTTCCCGAGAGCAACTCTGAAAGCAGTTCTCATAGAGCAGCTCTGATCAGATCCATAAGAGAGCAACTCTGATCGTCGACTACACTAATACTTACAACTGAAAGTTCTAATACATAAATTCTAATTGGGGTACTTTAAAATTCTAATCTAATTATCCTAGCATCATCAAAATCTAATTACATTTATTCCTTACAAATGGGTATGGGCTTGTGGGTATTGGGCTTAGGCTATGTCAGGTTGTCGGGCGGGTCGGGTAGGCTTTAGGAGTACCCTACCCGCTATTACTCGGCCCAAATCTAAACGGTTGGCGGGTCGGTTTTCGTTGGCGGGTCGGGTCAACCGACCCATATACCCAAAATCGGTTATACCCGATCGGGTAGTTCGGGTAGGGTCGGTTATGCTCACCCCTACGCACGCCAGACGCTGCCGGGGCGGTATCTTCGCCAAAGCCGCCGAGAACACGTCGCCAAAGGCCCCGGCGCAGTAATCCTTGGCAGAGTCCATAAACTCCCCAGTGTTCCTGTAGCCGGAGGTGTCAACCAGCCACTCCGGGTCAGCGTCCTTTGCGGCGGGATGCACCGGGACGAGCTTGAAGCCAGCTTTCTCAAAGCTGGCCAGCTGATTGCGGGATTCTGCCCGCAGGGCGGCAATCTCCTTCTCCTTGACCGCAGTCTCCGCCTCGGCTCGACGGGCGGCCTCCCGGGCTGAAGCAACAGCTGCATCGGCTTTGGCCTTGACCTCTCTCAGGTCGGCCTCCCTGGCAGCTTCAGCCTGAAGAACTAGAAGCCCAGACTAGGCAACAGAAGGAAAAATAAAGACAATAGTCAGAAGATGAACGTCAAGAAGAAGATGTACTCAGATCTAATAATGAGGGGATACCTGAAGAGCAGCTGCCAGAGCAGCGCTGGTTGCCTCAGAAGACGAGCGGGGAGGCAGCTCAAGGCCGGCCTTGAGGGCCAGCTCCCTCCAGAGTTCTTCCGCCGGGCGGCTCAAGGGCAGGGCGCCGGCGTCTTCAAGCAGAGGGCCGGTGGAGGCCGCCTCCCGGCCCCTCTTTTGTTTCTTTTCAGGGGCTTTCTCCACCCCCTTCTGAGAAGCCGCCTTTTTGGAGACGACGGGCGGTGGAAGGGTAGCCTCGAGAGCGGGAGCCCCGGACCCCTGGGCCAGCATGGTGGCAATCAGGTGCTGCTCGCCCTCAGCCGTTCGCCGGGCAGCATCGGAGGCTGAGGAGTTGGAGTCCGAGGCAGGAGCGTTCTTGGCTTTCGCCAACGCGGCCTTGGCAGCAACTGCCTTGGCTTTCCTTGTCTTCAAGCACTCAGCGTGATTCATCTGGGCCTTATCTGGTGGAGAACCTGCACGGAACAATCAAGGGTTAAAAGACGAACGGAGAATGTAACGGGACACTCACCTCGAAGGACAGGACCGCCCGGTGCCCCGAGACGAGCGTCGAAGGGTGGAAAAAGTCCAGGGACACGGGCGGTACCTATGCCTGCCCCGGAGAGTGCCTCGAAGGTCAGATAACCAGCTATGGGGCAGACGCCGCCCTGCAACAACTTCTCCACGTCCCCACTCAGGTCGTCGGTAAGCTCCGGTGACTCAATCTTGGGGGGTAGCCGTTCCACCGAACCGGGAGAGGAGGGCCGTCGTATCGAAGGAAGAAGAAGCGATTTTTCGAGTCATGGATCAACGAAGGGTAGTTCTTGAACAGCCTCCTTCCTGGACGTGCGGCCACGCTCAGATAACCATCAGAGTTCTGGGGAGTGATGCGGTAGAAGTAGTGAAAAAGCTCCAGAGTGGCAGTAGCTCCCGCAAGTTTGCAGCGCACCAGAAAAGCTGATATAAACCTATTAGAATTTGGCATAAATTGCGCCGGGGCCACCTGGAAGCAGTGGAAGAACTCCACATAGAATGAATGAAGTGGAAACCGCAGCCCGGCTTCGACGGAGTCCAAGTGGAGCATGATCATCCCCGGACGTCTCCTCATCACATGCTCAGCGCCTCTCACGCTCCAGACGAACGGCGGGGGGAAGAAAGTACGGATTTTGTTGAGAGCCACGCGGGAGAGGACCTGGTCGTGGTCAAGGGCGCTCCTGATCGGACAAATGTGGCGCTCCATGTCCATGGGGATGCCCAGATCATGTACCTCCATGTCAGAACCGGATTCGGCCTCTTCCCCAGAATCATAGTCAGCGGGGCGCTCATTCAGGGGGATGGCGTCGATGATGTCTACTGTCCCGTCAACATCCCCATCTCCGGAGGCGTTGCTCCCACTACCTTGGGAGGCATCATCCGGCTCACCATCAGCCAAGATGGTCCCCACCGTCGTGGCCGAACCAGAAGCCCCAGAAACACTAGCCTTTCCGGGGGAGCGCGCACCGGAAGCAGAAGAGGAGCCCGAAGAGGAACCCGACGAACCGGAACCAGAACTTGAAGAAATCTCCATCGAGGCCATCTTGCGCGAGAATTCAAAACAAGGAAAAGAAGCAGAGGAGGAAAATTACCTTACAAAAAAGACTAGCCGAACTCGGAAGAGGAGACTCGAGGAGCAGCGGAAATTCTAGAGCAAGAGAGCAGAAATTGGGAACCCTAGTCCAGAGGGAAAACCCAGCATTTATAGGAAAGGCGCCGAGGAGGGAACCAACGAGGGGTTGACACGTAGCAAGGAGCGTGGTCCGGCTCACGCGCTGTGCGTGGGATGGAAGCGTAATGATGACACTTCTTCGGGAAAATGCACCGCCACTACAGCAGCCGTCACCTCGTTTCCTGAACCGTCGACAGCTGTCGAGCACCATGACCACGAGCGTACGCTATCCGATAGGTGCAATAAACACAAGTACCAGGTCACGAACGTCCTACCCTCAGGAGAGATCATACTTCCTTATGTCCTGTGCATGCTCAGAACATCAGAAGTGGGGGACTTGTGTTGGGTTAATGGCCCAAGTCAGGGTCCGGCCCATTCACCCCTTCTTTACCAGACGTACGTCCAGTCAGATCACTGAGCTAGCCTAGCGAGCCCATGTCCTCCAGGAGGGACGAGCGTCTGCAGCAGGGGGTTGGGCTCAGCGGCCCATCCCGATGAACGTCCATGCAGGGACAAGGAGCAGGCCCACGGGTCGCCAGGATGACGACGAACGTCGTCAGAGCAAGCCCATAGCCATCGGAGACGGTCTAGCCCGCATGGCAGGAATCCACAAAGGCCAGGGGACAAACGGCCAGTACCCCCTGGGGGGCTACCTGGGGCAATCCAGCTCGCTCCCTGGGCGGACGAACGTCCCCACTAATTGGGCGGGAAACCTAGATTCTGGCGGGAAGCGCATTTAATGTTGAAGATTTGGTGGTTGAGGCACCAGCGGACCACAGGCTTCCACGTCAGTGTAGCCACCTGCCCATTGGTGGGTATAAATAGAAGCATTTATTTCATTGTAAAGGGTTGGCAACTTTCTATTCTTAGCACCTTAGCTATAGCATCCTTACTCGCATCATTTCTACTGCCTTGTAAGACGAACGGCCGACGTGCCTTTTTTAGCAAGTAGATTGTACTTAGGGGAGTTATTACGAAGTTAATAATACCTATTTACATTGCCTGCTATTTCCTCTGTTTCCTGATCCGTCTGACAGTTGTTGGGCTAGATATTCATACACTCATACACCCACTCCACTCGAAATCTTTGGGCTTACGTGTTGGGCCCGAGGGTTGAAGGAATAAACCTCAACAGATTCCCTTGTGTGTCATTATCAATAAGGTCATATAGCTCATTCGAAACTATAAAAATCTTTTTCTTAAAAATTAGTTTACTGCTGCTCAAGAGCTTTTTGTTCATATCCTAACCCCTTTATCTTCCATGTATGACCTTATTTTACTCTAAATCGTTTGATTTACTTATTGTTGATAATAAAAACATTCTCTATTTGACTGCTTTCATCGAACTCCATAACTAAAGCACCTAGACAGATGAAAAGCACTTATTGGCTGGTCCATTTGATTAATACATTCATTTACTAAAGTATGTAGCTTTTGGAACTTGCAAGCCTCCTTGTCTATCTTGGCTGGAACATCGTAGCAGTTACTATAGATTGGTTCAAAGAGGGAAGGTTGGTGGTTGATTATATTTTAAGCAACCTCCTTATGATGAACTCACTTGAGTTTCTTGCAGGCCATACATGATGATTTCTTTCGATCATAATTTTCCAATCAAGTGTCCTTGGAGCTTATGTTTACGGCACCGTCTTCTATGTCGTGCAATAAGGTGTGAGGAGTTGTATGCCTTTCCCTCCCTCTGCAAAAATAGATTTCCCATCAAGCATTCAAAATATTTCTAATAATATTTGATTTATTTCGTAGATGCGTCATTAAAAATGTCTTTGATCCCTGACGATCGTCACGCGCCATGACAACTATGGTCTAAAGCAGGGGCGGACCGTAGTACAAACTCAGGGGGGCTACCGCCCCTCCAACAAAATATATATAAGAAAAATAAATTTAGCCCCTCAAAAAATAACTTTCGCCCCCCAAAAATTATTTTGAACCCCCCCAACATGAATTTACTGGGTCCGCCCCTGATCTAAAGTATATCTTCACAATATACTTTTCAACTGATCATAAAAAGTTATATCTAGAAATGGATAGTGTCACTTTTGAATTGCATTCATAAACTAAATTAGCTCATTTAGAAAGTTAACCTTTCAGGATAGAACTTAAGTAAATGTGTAAATTGATATTCTTTTGCATTCTGTTATGTTCCACCTTCATCACAAGAAGTCTGAAATGTGATACTATGTGTAATTCAAGATTAGTTGGGGTTACTAGAGCCTGGTAAAAATATCGGTAACAAACATAATTGAGTATATTGAGTATATGGTATGTTTTCCCTCCGTCCCTATATAAAAGGCTTAGTTTGAATGACACACAACCTAAAAGAAATATTGTTTGGCACTATTTGAACATTGTTTTGCACTGTTTTGCACTGTTTTGTATGCCAAAAAGGGAAAGTAGCCTTTTATATAGGGACACCCCAAAAAGGAAACAAAGCCCTTTATTTAGGGACAATGGTAGTATATATGAATGACATGGTGGGCATAACAACTTTGTTAAAGAGGAAATTTTAGAAACATTAAAAGAAGCAAAATGAAGTAGAAAATTATGTCACTTGTGATTTCACCGTTCAACAAAGGTTGTAAATGTGAAGGCCAAGTACTCAAAAAATTTATTTCCAAGTACAATATGCATATTTGGAAAGAGCTTGCATTGGGCATTTTATCCAATCGCGCAACGCGCGTGTAAATAACTAGTATAAGAACATAAAATTGAAGAGGAACACTACATTTCCTACTATTAAAAATTTGTTTTCCTAGTAAAGAATACTTCCGCATTTCACCGAACAACAACATCATCATTACCCCAGTGCCGCAAAGGCTCCCACCTACGGTGGGGTAGGGGGGTAGGATGTACGCAGTCTTACCCCTGTACTAAAGCACAAAGATTGTTTCCGGATGCCTCATAGTGAAAATCGTGTAAAAAATTGCATGGGCTGTTTGTTGCTTCATAATAAAAAAGCGTGGATAGTTTATTTAATCATTTTGCTTTATTACATCATATTTTCAAGCCAAAAAATAGCGAATCTTTGATTCCATTGCAAATGATGGAAAACACTGAACAACATGTGAGCAGAAAAATAGTTGGGTAAAATCTCACTATATTTTTATAATAGCAGATTCTAATTTCACGATGTATGATCCCTAAGACAAGCAAGATTATTTGCAAGAGAAGGTATATGAAAGTACACATAAAACCTAAAACTACACTATATAAATCAAACCGCGATGGAATCGTAGAAGATAAACATAACACTTCTAACTATTGAAATTATGATTTTAGAGATCGTATGAACATTTATTCAAACATCATATATAAGAACATGGAATTGAAGAAGAAACACTACATTTCCTACAGTTAAAATTTTGTTTTCGTAGTAAAGAATACTTAAGCATTTCATTGAACAACATGTGTGCAAAAAAAATAGTTGGGTAGAATCATACAGTACTATATTTTTATAAAAGTAGATCCTAATTTTGTGATGTATGGTCCCAAAAAGTTCACCATATTGACTTTTCTTGGTCAATAATGAAAAACTTCAGTCAATAATTTTTAATGGTTATATTTGTATAAAATTTATACTTGCATGAAAATATTTTGAATAATGAACATTTTGATACAATTTTTTATATTTTAAATAATTTTATATTAAAAATACATTCGTCAAACTTGATTGCTATTGATCAAGAAAAGTTAATTTGAAGAATTTTTCGGAACGGATGGAGTAACATTTTATTTTATTATTAGTCCGTAGTATTTTAGGGGAAAAACGGAATAGTCACATTTTAATCTTTATGATTCCACTCTATTTTAATTGTTCCTGTTCGAACAACTCCTGGAGTTACAATCAACTTTATTCCAGACATGGTTTTTGCTTGTCCGTAACTACTTGCTGAATGCTGATCTAGCTTCCGATTAATGCTGACTCCATCCAATCTTCAAAAGAAAAAAGAAACCCAACCGTTCTCGATCTTGAAGCCCAAAACCCTACGAAGTGCTTCTGATTTCATCTGAGCAGTTGATTCAATTACCTTAATGACTTGTGCTGCCAGTTAAAGACGTTTGATTCCAATAATTATCGGTATGACAGTATGAACCAATTATTGCTCTTTCTTTTTTTTATCAATCGATACGATTGAGGAATTAGAGAGTGATATGGGATGAGAGGCTGGAATAGCATTCCGCATACTCTATTGGTTTTTCATATTTTTCTGGGTAAGCATGAACATTGTCAAAGGTGTTGCTGACCTTTTACGGAGGGGATCAAGTAGCTATGGGGGTGACACTAGGTCAGGGTCACCACTCGAGAGATTCTCTCCTCCCACTCCATCAATCCGATTTAGGTAATAATACATGCTTTTCTTTTTCTGCTTATATTCTAGCAAACAAATTATTCTTTGCATGTAGAACACATGCAGTGCTAACTTGTAAGATCAGTAAGGTGCTTACATTTATTCAATCTGAAGTCTGTGTTTAAATCATAGATAGACCAATGAACCTCATTTGTTAATTTCCCCTTTATAGTGAGATTGGGGATGAGTCAATTCTGAATGCACTCTGGGCACGGTACGAGAATGTCACTGATAAGGTATGTCAAAAGCGCCCCCCCACTATTATTGACTTCTATTACTTATGTTTTTATGCAACTATTTGGATTGGACTTGTTCTTTTCACAAGTTTAAGTTATTTAGCATAAAAATGTCAGCTCACGTGTCATGGTTACATTCCAGAGTCTTGTCAAAGTAAAATCACTTTCTAGGAGCCGAAGCTTTGCCACTCTCAATAATGATAACAAGGTGTCTATTATTATGCTTGCCAGTGTCTAAATAAAGGATTTATAAATCATCTTTATATTCGGCCCAAATTGTACTGAAATAACATGTTTTAATTTTTAAACTAAGTATCTTATGAAGTACATATGGATACTTGTTATTAAGTTTAAATGCCATATCATAATGAAACAAAAGGCACAATACATAAATTCTTTGATAGTTATAGATTGTAAAGAACACTTCCAACACATGCCAAATTTTCATGCGTAGTTAGGTTACTGAATTTGGGATGCATTATCTTTTTCATCTTGCCAGAAAACTTTTCAAGGTGTAGTGATTTTCATACCTGATCTGCATTTAGTTTTTTTAATCAAAGGATCTAACTAGTTCTGTCTGACTGAAAGTGCTCAGGTATTTTTTTTATTTCTTTCTTTTCAGTATGTAAGAATGATGGCATGACATTTTTATGTGCTGGTTGATGCATATTCCAAATGATAATCTCCATCTCCTCTTTCTGGTGCAAATTTAATATAAATCCTTGGAAAAACAGCTCTATTCTCTACCATCTAAAACCTTTTTCAATTTAAACTTAATTCCTTATGCAGTTATGCTTCCAGTAGTGTAACTTTGCTCGTTCACATCCTGCAACTTTTCTTTCTTGGCACCCAGAGACTGCTTTATACTTCTGGAGCAGGCTGAAACTTTTACATTGGCATTTAATGTAATTCTAGGATTTGGCATCTCACTAATTGTGTGTTTTTTGTAGCTGTAATTTATTACGCAACTATATTTATTATTTAGTTCCAAAGCTTTGCTCAATACTTCAATTAGATAAACCGTTTTACTTAAGCATTCATATTATTCCTCTATTTATAGCTTGCTGAAAAAAAGAGAAAATGATTATATCATACATGAGGTGTTCTGCTAATACACTTCTTTGCCTTTTCATTTTCCCACATTGGAGCGCTCATAAGTTGTTTAAATAAATTTCAGGTGGAAAAGAAGAGGTCTTTTCAAATTTTCTTGAAGCAATTCCTCGTTGTATTTAAGAATTGGGAACCGGTTAATATTGAACAATCTGTGGAGGGTATTTTATGTGCATCTACCTCGGAGGGTTCAAAACATGGCCCCGATGTTGTACTTGGCTGTTCATTTGGTCATCCTGCGGAAATAATTCTATGTTTAACTGAAGAGCTTGCACAAATAACCATCATTGTTAGTGAATGTAAGTTGGTGTTATATTTTATGGAGCTCTATAGACTATAGGTGTTTAAAAAAAGTTAGGAGATCTCACTGGCAGCAGCACCTTGCCATTCTCGTATCAAGTCTCTTCAATGCTTATTTCTTGGGTTAATGGACTGTTTGCCCCATGATTCTGTCAATTTTTTGTTTGAGCGTTTTCTTTTCACATACTATTTCAGTGTTTTTTCTTTCTACGGAGGGGCGGGCTGTTGGATATACAAAAAGGTTGGCAAATTCATACAAGTTCACTTAGCTAGGTTTAACTGTCAATAAAAGAAAACAGAAAAACTCGACCTGGCCTTATCACTCAAAGGAATATGTTGGTACTTTTGTACGGAGTACTAATTTTAGAATTCAATAATTGTTATGACAGAATGTTCTTAAGACGTGTCATCTGTAAATCTGTGTAAATTGCAATATTTTGGGCGTGTCTGCTCAATTGTTTTTAGGAAATGTAACCTTTCGCATTTGATGACTGTGTCTGGCAAAAAGCTTGAAGGCATATTTCTGTGGAAGAAACTCCTTCCCACAGTAAATTGATTCTTTGTCAATAATACATATTCTTGTTTCATCCTTAGTCCCTAAAGATAATAATATAATATCACTACCTCTAATATAATGCTATCAACTGCAGATCAGTTGGGAGCTTTCTCTACCTTAACATCTGAAGGTTTTCCTATCTTAGATGCTTTGACTGTTGTGGTTCGTTCATTGCACAATTGCCGACTTTTTGGCTACTATGGCGGGATCCAGAAGATTACTGCATTAATGAAGGGTACGATTTTAATCATGCTTCTTCTTTGACTAATCTATTCGTTTTATTGTGATTGTCTCAAGGGGACAGCATGACAACAACTGAACCTTCTAGGAGTGTTTTGATATGTTCTTTTACTGTAGAGATCACTCAATCTTGATCTTTCAACCTACATTTTTTACATGCTCATCATTTTCCCCTTTCCATTATAACCTTTATACCCGGAAGTCTTGAGTACATAAAGACTGAATATGTGAGCATTACTAATTTTCAGCCACAGTTGTGCAACTCAAGACCATTGCTAGTGCACTTTCAACAGAAGGAAATATGTTAAACAATGTTGTGGAGAGGACTACAGTTTTTCAGAATACTCTAGTGCGTGCTGTTTCTATAATAGGCAGCTTTGTCAACTTGCAGTCGAACATATATAGGACTCATCTAAACAGAAGTCACTTGGAGTCTTTTGTCTTGAGGGGTAGCATGGAAACAACTGAACCTTCTACAGACGTGAGTGGCGCTCTCACTGAAGTATTGTTGCAGTGGCATAAAAAGGCAGTTGTGTCTGTAATGGAAGCAGGTGGCCTTAATTGGTTAGTAGGTAAGGTAGGCAGCTTCATTTCTTTTTCTCCTCAGAATTCTTTTTTAGAACACGTACAGCATTTCAATAACTGCAACTTATTGTAATGTTTTCAGAACTGGGTGTTTTCTAAATATTAGTATCTGGTTTGATTTGTGTGTGATCCGTAGTTACAATAAATCAGGAAACTCATTTCTCTACTTAAAGAAACTTTGGGGTTTCAATGCTCTCCTTTTTATAGGATTTCTTGATGGAAATTAATGATTATTTATGGACTTTCTAAATAGAATTTTAATGGCATATCTTCGTAGCAACATGGTCTTTGTGATTTTCCGTAGTGCAATGCGTTGTTGGAAATATAATGCATTATACATTTTAATGTACTGATATAGTAATATGTCATTAGTTTCTATATTTGAGCACATAGATTATTTCTATCATTACTTATTTATAGAATTTATATGAAAAGTGCACACACACATAGATAAGGGATCAAATACAAAGTCTTCTTAATTTAGAAACTACAAACTCATCTTGGCCATCAGTTGAATTGATCTAATAGCTGGAAACACACGGTGACATTTTGGTAATAAAACCAAACTTTTTTCGGATGCAACACTTTGAACGTTAATATGCAACTGTTTATTTCATCGCAAAATAATATGCACCACTTTGAACATCAATATGAAATACAAATAACGTAAAGATGCATCATACAAAATTTTGCACGATAAAAACACTTTGTACCAGATCCACCCCCTATATACGAAAAGAATATGTATATACTCCCTGTGTGCTTTATTTTTGGTTTCATATTCCTTTTTGGGAAGTTCTATTATTTTTTGTTCCGTTTCCATTTTTTTGCAACTGATACCATAGTTTTCATCTTTACTTTTTCATACTTTTTCTACATTTTCTTCTTCTATTTTGTACTACAGTACTTTCATTTACTCTCTCCTACTTTTTACACTATTCACTTCCCCCCTTTATTTTACTCATAATCTTTGTCAAAACTCTATGCACAAGTAATAAACAATGAGGAAGTATACATGAAAAATATGTGTCCATCATTTGCAATGGAGCCAAAGACTCACTATTTTTTGGCTTGAAAATATGATGGAATAAAGCAAAGTGGCTCACTAAACTGTCTGCACTTCTTTGTTATGAAGCTGCAGTCAGTCCATGCAATTTTGGCGCGATTTTCACTTTGGGTCATCCGGAAACAGTCTCTCTGTGCTTTAGTAGCTTTAGTACAGGGGTAAGACTGTGTACATCTGACCCCCCCTTACCCCACCGTAAGTGGGAGCCTTTGCGGCACTGGGGTAATGATGATGATGATATATGTAAAAGTATTTCTAAATATACTTTTATATATTTATATATTTATGTGGTTTTCCACGTTTCTTATTCTATATATTTTTAAAATACCGTTCCTCACGTTTTGCGTTTTCTCACATTGTCCTTTAACTCCGTTTCATGATTTAGCTCTTGGCTAGGAGTCACTGTTGTACGCATCACCCAAAAGCCCTTTAGTGCCTTCTGAAACCCAGAATGCATCCATAAATAAAAGTTCCTTTAAAGTGACCTTAACATAGCATCAATCTTTGCTCTTCCTCATTCCCTTTAGATGTGTGAAGTATGCAATGGTTTTCATTCTTACCCAACTTGTTGTTATACTCTGGCTATCACTTCATCATTTACCTACGCCAATTCTTGATCCCTGTGAGTAACCATCAATAGTCGGTTAGGAAACAAAGTGCTCCCCTGATGCGTGTATAATCTCCATATCAAAATTAGGCACCATTGATGTGTCATTTGAAGTGGAATTCGACATCATCTGCTGTTTCATGCGACCGTAACTTGACAGGTGCATCCCTATTATTTCATTCTAAGAGTGGTCTGAGAATGGATTGGGGTTGGAAGAAACATGGAATGAGAAATTGCACACCAAGTGGAATGACTTCAAAGGGCTAACATATTGAAGATCCTCAATCAATTTCCAAACATTTATCGACCCTGGCTTGTTAGGGAGGATTATGAATTGACATCTTTGGAATGAGGAACTACCTTCCTTATCTTTTGGTTGACCATTTTTTATCAGGGCTTTGCCTTCACCAACCTCATTGCTTTATAGTGGCTGTTGTTAATTCTATGAATCTTATTTTACTTGGTGGGTTCAGCTCTACAGATGCAAATGGTGGAGGTAAGAGCAACCATGCCCCCTTGCATTAAGTGCCCCAGTTGTACTAGAGAACAAGGGCGAGTGTTGCAGTTCTGACACTTTCAGTTCTGCAGTAGATCAGGCCATTATTGGCAAAAAACTTCACAACAAATAGATCCAGAATAACATTTTGTATCACATGCTGAACTAATCACATATTTGCCTTTTTGTATCCTTTATGAAGTCAAATATCTGATTCGTTGACTTGTGATAAGGATGTTGATTTGATTCTATTTGGTGTGAAGTTAATTACCAATGATGGCTAGGAATAAAGATACTTCCTCCGTCCCACTAACATTAGGACATGAGGAGGTGACACGGTTATTAAGAAAAGTGAGTTTATGTGGTTGATATTGAATTGATAAAGTAAAAATAAAGTAAGAATGATTTAGAGCCACACAAACTCTACTAAATTTGGTATGTGACAATCTTAGTGGGATTTCCCGAAAAGGAAAAATGGGACAATCTTAGCGGGACGGAGTATTATACAATAGTTTTTCTCTTAATAGGCAAATGTATGACAGAAGCTTCAAGATCCCCCAATTAAATCTGTAGAGGAAAATAGTAGCCTCAACAGATCTAAGATGCGTAATAGTGTATATAGATAGGTTCAAGGCCATGCAATTGTGTTTATGTGATTCAAACAAAATGTCGGCCGGAGCTGCAGTGCCCTTGTTCTCCAACGTGATAGAGGGACGTTATCACACTGACCTCCTCCACAGACCACAATTAGTTCTCTTAAGCTGTACCCACTGAATCTGAATCAGATTTGAAGCATTAACAATGATCACCACAAAGCTATGAGATTGGTAGAGATGAAAACATCGTCATGAATGATCAACAAAAAGATTCCGAAAGTGGTTCCTAAGATCTTCATTTTCACTCCTCCTCATGAGCCATAGACCATCAATGCTTGGGAATTGATGGATGGTCTTGAAGACGTTAGTTCTCCTGAAACCTCCCCACTTTTTGTACAACTTCTTCTTCCATGTTTTTCACAACTTGATTCCATTCCCATATGATAGGTTCACTCTTAGAATGAAGATGATTGCAATCCACTTCTTAACATATTGTGGCAGGAAACAACCTATGATAGTGAGTTGAATTCCACTTCAAATGACACCCGGTTTGCAGAAATCACTTGGTACCTGCCATTGATGGCAACTCTACAGCACACATAATAATTGGAGACAAGTGAAAGTGACATTTGAGAGTAACATGTCGGGCAAGTATAAAGCCGTTGTTGACTTTACAAGTCTAAGGAGAGTACAGAAGATTTATGGGGACTTTTGTCATGTAAGGGTCGTTTTGGAGGAATTGGGGGTTAAGTTTAATGAAAGAGATTTGTTGATGCATTTTGAGTTTAATGAAGAATTGATAGAGATTCTAGGTGATGGCTACAACGGCGCCAGCTTGCCATGAATTTGTTGGTAAAAAGTACATCAACGGCTTTTATTAGATCAGTCAAATGCACAAGGTCTTCTACTCTTCTGTGTTTGTGCGTTGTAATAATTTTTCGAGGTCTATTTCCTTTTCTTATTGTGTAACTTAAACCCCAAAAAGTATTTTGAGGTTTAAGTTTTTTGATATTTTTCATCTCAATTTGTTGAAATAAATGTTGCTTAGATGTAGTATTCCTTAACAATATCATCTAGAAAAATGGTGAATGCACTCTTGTCCCAAGCTTGGTATGATTATTTACATGAAGTCATAGTTACCATATTTGTAAATACGAAACAAATATGGTGAATATTAAACATGGTGAATTTAGCCCTCTGTTGGTAAATATGGTACATATTAAACATGGTGAATTTACTATAGAAATTGCCCTAAATAGGAGTAAAAACGTTATGAAATTCCAAAATAGGATTATCATGTTTTTTATTTCCTGAATAGGAGTAATCTGCCAAGTTTGGGAAAAAATGCCATGTTTAAAGCCTAGTAATTCCAAACTTGGCAGAAATTTACTCCTATTCAGGGAATAAAAAACATGATAGTCCTATTTTGGAATTTCAAAACGTTTTTACTCCTAATTAGGGAATTCTCTCAATTTACTACTCTTATTTGCCTCCTTTGGTTGGATATTTAATTAACTTCATTAATTTCAGAGCTGTTACGTGTCATGAGGAGGTTGAATATTAAAGAACAACAAACAGATATTTTACTACAGAGGTTAGTTCTTGAAACTCTTCAATCAGCGCTAACTGATAATCCTCGGGGTCAGAACCATTTTCGAAGCATTGGGGGACTCGAAGCTATGTTGGATGGCTTGGGAGTTGTATCAAACAATGCTTTGTTATCTGAAGATTTCTCAAGTTCTGGCATGACGAGGTGAGTATTCTACTTATAACCGCGGGGTGTTGTGTACATCCTTGATTTATTTACATGAATAAAGACAAATATTTACGTGTTGTTTTTGATAAATGGGAATTCTTTTTTCTGGCAGGAGTAATAATTTCCTATCAGATATTTTCCACCTCCATGTTCTTTTATTGGAGGTACTTAGGGAGGCTGTGTATCCTTTTATCTGCCTCTTCGAGAAACTTAAAGTCAACCAGGAATTCTTTAGTGCAACCTTAAAAAGTCTTCTGACGCTTGAAGAGATATATTTACAATTGGATTTCAAATTTCCTGATTAAAACCTTCCATTTTCTGCTATTTTCTATTGACTCCCCGTAATTGAGATATTGAATTGTGTTTCTGGATGTATCGTAAAGAAGAATCTTTAAACATTCTCTTCATGATTTTGCTTTTCCATTCTGTTTGAGTAAGCTCTCCCAAAGAATCACTGATATCCTTAACCCAATCTAGCTTTGGAAATTTAAACAACATGCAGTTCCTATCAGAGAATGGAAGGGTGCACAAGTTTGCAAATAGCTTCTGTTCACTAGCATTTACACTTCAAAAAATCAGAATGGATGATGATGGCCCACTAGGCAGTTTTGACAATAGTGTTACAGCCTCTACTGAAGCTGAAGGGAAAAAGGATATATCCACAGTTGCAGTCAAGCTATCGTATTTACATAGTTGGAATGATTACGTTACCACGCTGTGCAGTGTTCTTTTTTCTTTTTTGCTTGCATCAGAGGATAGTAAATCACATAAAGTTCAAGCATCAGCTCAAAGAAGTAATTTGTCACTGTCCTCGGCTTATGTTGAACTTTCTGTAAAGTGGTTGATTAGAGTGCTTCTTATAGTTTTTCCATGCATAAAAGCTTGCTCGAATGAAAAGGAGCTTCCTTACCATGTAAGGTAAACCAAAGAAAGTGTGAATATTTGAATCTTTCCCCTTTTTATACCTAAATTAACTGTTTTCAGCTGATACTTGATGCCATATGTTTGAATTGGTAGATGCTATGCTTTGCATCCTCAAATTGCCAATTGATATTTTCTTTTTTAATTTATGAATTGCTTTCCCCGTTTTCTTTATCTCTAATCTTGGCAATAACTGATTTTCACAGGTTTTTTATACATGTTCTTCAGCGTTCTGTCCTCTCTGCATTCAAGAAGACACTGACTTTTTCATCATCACTAGTTGCGGTATTTCGAGCTGAAGGAGCCTGGGACTTCCTCTTCTCTGAAAACTTTTTTTATTTTGAGCTGGCTCCAGGGGAATTTTGTGGTTATGATGGACTCAGCTGTGAAATTGCACTGGCCATCAATGAACAACAGCATGCTTCAAATTGCACTGGTAGCTCTATAAGTCTTAATGAAGTTGAAGCTATTCTGCGAGAAGTAATTTCATTTATGGAATTTGTAGCAACTTCAACGGGAAGTTCACATAACTTGGTTCGCTCCGTCTCTCCCTCCCTCTTTCTCCCTCCAAAGCCTAATCTCAATGTCAGAGTTCGCAAGTGGCAGTTAGACACCACTTCGCTGCAAAGCAAAAGCTAATATTTATAAACCAGCGACAAAAAGAAGAATGTATTGATTGTATTAGAAATTCTATACTGTATATAGTATGAACAAAGTGAACATGCTTATATAGTTATATAGGCATGTATCTGCTTCCAAAATAAACATGCTTATATTTACCGTACACCACTGGCTGCATCATGTGCTAGGACTACAGTATGAATATGCTAGGGTTTTCTATATTTTGAAAGTTTGGT
The DNA here is from genome assembly GCA_945859915.1 of Cuscuta epithymum. Classification (NCBI taxonomy): domain Eukaryota; kingdom Viridiplantae; phylum Streptophyta; class Magnoliopsida; order Solanales; family Convolvulaceae; genus Cuscuta; species Cuscuta epithymum. Next base: position 824,851 of record CAMAPF010000951.1, on the reverse strand, counting down.
AAACAAGTATTGAAGTGTTGATTTTATGTTTCTTAACATATTTGTATGCTAAAGTTGTTGCTCTCTTGCATGGTAATTTCAGTGCATAAAATATTAGATCAATCAAATGTTCATTGCATTGCAAACAAATGCAATGGTGAAAAAGTAAGGTGAAAAATTCTAAACTAGGGTCTATATAATATGTGCAGTTGAAAGAAGAAACTTGATCTTGATAAAAAGAATGTGCACTTGAAACTTTGAAAGAAATTAAACATGGTTTTGTTAAAAAGTGCTGTACGTACATGTTTCAATGTTTTTCTTTGCAGTGGATAAGTCTGTGTCAACTCTTGTAATATTTCCTCATTTTAGACAGAGCTATATTTAATATACATCTGTTGTGGCAGCCTGAATGTGCAGTTTTGTTAGATGCACTTGAACAATGTGCTTGTAATCCTCGGATAGCTGATGCCCTTGCTAGGAGTCTGCTTCAAATATTGCAGCTTTCGTATGAGAAATCTATATCTTCTTTCAAGACACTTGATGCAATTCCCCGTGTTCTTAAGGTTGCATGCATTCAGGCTCAGGAGTCGAAGAGGCCTACCATAGGAAGTCCTCACATGCATTTAAGTCGAGTCAAAATGGAAACTTCTTTTGAGGAAGAAATGTTGATTTCTGCTGAGGCAGTCCAATGTTGGCATATCAGCATGGCAACTTGCATTGAAATCTTCACAACATACTTCTCTCTTACAGATGATGCAAAACATTTGATGTTGCGCAGTTCTGCTTGTGTTGATCGTTTGTTCGACTTATTTTGGGAAAGAGGCCTGAGAAACCGCATGCTTTCTTATATTCTTGAACTGATGAAGGTTACTGCCTTTGATGCTTCTATAGTTCTGTGTTTTTTTATTCTAGTGCATTGTCTTATGATTCTATGTTTGACTTCATTTTTTGGGGGCACAGATTATCTCTATATCTGAGGAAGACCAGAAAGCAAAACTTCACCTATGTGCGAAGTATTTAGAGACATTCGCGCATGTAAAGGAGCAAGAGAACTTTGTAGAATTATCGATTGACTTGCTTGTTGGAATGAGAGATTTGCTTTCAATTGATCAGGAGGTATTTTCCCCTAAGCATTATTATGTTTTGCATGTCACCAACATGGATATCCAAATTCTGTTTTGGACATCGGCAGTTTGGCACATAATGTCATTTCTGTTTTGCCAGTACTATCAGGCTTTATTCTGTGACCGTGAGTGTTTCATACATGTCGTCTCTTTGCTCAATGGGAATCTTAATGTGAAAGATGGTGAGAAGCTGGTTCTGAATGTCCTCCAAACACTGACCTGCTTGCTTACAAGGAATGATTCCTCAAAGGTACCTGTTTGTTCTGTTTCAGAATAGCATTTGATTTCATACTTCTTTATGGTACTAGCTGCTGAAGCATTATTTGAAAATTGCTAGATGTGCCTTTGTGTTGCTACAGTTTTTTTTTTTTTTTTTAAAAGTGTCACCACTCTGAACTTCATGTGATTGCACACAGAAAAATCCATTTTTTCGCTCCAAGTTGAATCGCTGATCTACTTGTAGTCATAGCATCTTTTTGTTACCTTTTTTTTTTAACCCAGTAGTGTCACAGTAGTTCTAACTTCTAACCAGTCAAGGAAGGCAATGGGTTTGCGAATATTTTAAGCAGTTTTATATCACATTAGTCATGCTTAAGAACATCTGTGAAGTGCCTTAGGTGTGTCTACAATTGTTATTTAATGGCGTGCATTTTTAAGTTATTAATTAATTAAGTATTTGGAAATTGGAATGTTGTGATTCTACTATATTTCTGATACATTGTGATATTTGTGGTTCATGGTTCATGCCTATAGCATGTAGAAATTGCTTATTCACATTATGTTTTGCTCTTTTCTTTTGAAGGCTGCATTTAGATCGCTTGTCGGTGTGGGCTATCAGACATTGAGAAGCATACTCTTAGACTTTTGCCAATGGCAGCCAAGTGAAACACTTCTGAATGCTCTGCTTGATATGCTGGTTGATGGGAAGTTTGATCTCAAAGAAAGCGCTGTTATAAAAGTGAGTCATAACAAATTTATTTTATTGACATGGGATTTTAGGGTTATTTTTTTATTTGTTTTGTTAAAAAGGCTTCTCATGTGTTGCATCTGCTCTGCTATACTATTTAATTCAGAATGAAGATGTCATCTTGCTCTATATGAGTGTTTTGCAGAAGGTTAGTAACTTATGTGGACACTTGGTGCTTTGATTTTTTCACTGCTTACCTACTGGCAGTTAAAAGTTTATTGTTTTAACTCTTACCGCTGAAATATTTATTTAATAGTGTAAATAGTATTGAATAATCTTTTTTTTTGTATTTCATGACTGGGCAGTGCAGTGGCTCTTTGCAGCAATATGGGTTAAATGTTTTTCTACATCTTCTAAGGGATTCAATATCAAACCGAGCTTCTTGTGTTAGAGCAGAGATGCTTAACTTCCTTCTTGATTGGTTTGCGCTTGAAGGAGAAGATGATGTAGTCCTGAAAATTGCCCTATTGATTCAGGTCATTGGTGGCCATAGCATTTCAGGGAAGGACATACGAAAAATATTTGCTCTACTTCGAAGTGACAAAGTTGGGTCTCATCAGCGATACTGTTCATTGCTATTAACCAGTGTGTTGTCAATGCTAAATGAGAAAGGACCAACTGCCTTTTTTGATCTTAATGGGGTGGACTCTGTAAGTTCAAATTGCCCCATCATGGCAAACATATATTATCTGATTTGGCTGCTTTTCTATTTTCTCTACAGTACAGAGTAATTGAGAGCAGCTAGCTATATTTTTTTTCTTTTATATCTTATTTGTGTGTTTAGTTTTGTTTTTATGAGTTTCACTTTTCACATTTTATTGGACTGCAGTTCAGCTATATATCATGCTATCTTCCCTATGTGTCTTTATCATCTCTATATGTGCTGCAGGGATTATCAATCAACACTCCAATTCAGTGTCCTTTGAGTAAAGGACTTTCCTTCACTTGTTGGTTAAGGGTGGAAAGCTTTCCCAGAAGTGGGACAATGGGGCTTTTCAGCTTTCTTACTGAAAGTGGAAAAGGATGCATTGCTGTCCTCACAAAGGACAGTTTAATCTATGAGGTAAAATGACTGGTATTTTGTTTCAGCTTGCATAAAGGAAATGTTAAATTTACTTTTTTGTTTTCACGATACAGCATATCTAGGTTATGTTTGGTTAAGCTTTTGATAATGAAAAGCATAATCTGCTTCAAGTTCTGGATCATAATCACTTGGGGTGTGGGGATAGACCCAGTTACAGTAGGCCAAAGCTAACAGTTCCCTGAAGCCTTAGAAATGAGGAGCCTATCATCATTTTGAATCCATCTGGTTGTCCTTAGTTTCTTAGCAGGGTAACAGACACTTACACTCGCAGTAAGGGAAGCAGTATGACATCATTGGGAGTTTAAGTGCATGGCATGTAAGGCTCACGTCTAAGACTGTTGATTGGTCGCATGTGGACCCGGTTCCGACTCAGAACCGTCATAAGTTTTGCTGGCATGGGTATCATTTAAATTACATTTACCCGGATCAGGTCATCATCATCATCATCATCATTACCCCAGTGCCGCAAAGGCTCTCACCTACGGTGGGGTAAGGGGGGGTCGGATGTACGCAGTCTTACCCCTGTACTAAAGCACAGAGAGACTATTTCCGAACCCGGATCAGGTCCTGTATTGAAAAATTTGAAAAGGGACCGGGTCTCGAATATTGATTTCTTGGACCCGACCTAAATAAATATTAGGTATAACACTTAAATGATATTACAGAAATATATAAATAATTCACACATGAAATTGTTGAATTTGAAAGTTGACATTTAAATAGTTAGTTTGTAATAATTATGTATTAGAATGACTACCTGGTTCACCTATTAATTCTTATATGTAACATTTTTAATTTTGTTTCAAAAGAATGATCGAGTTAGATTAGTTGATTTATAAATGAATACATTTTCACCCTATTGTAAAAAAATTAAATGATGCCGTGTGTAATATTTTTCAACTTGTGTAAAAAAGGTATAACTTGCAAAATTTTATCTTACCTCGTGTGTCAATCTAATCCGGATATGACATTCAGGATCTAAACATGAAATGAAATTATGGAAATCTTTGTGTCGTTTAGACTTAGATTTGGACCCGACCAAACCTGGACCTAATCTGGTTCGGATCTGGGTAGACAGACTCACAGAACGTAGACCTGGCAGGTTTTGAGTACAGATCTGAGTTGATATTTCTTGTCTGGAATTGTTATTTTTTACCCATACCCGACCTATAGCAGGCTTACTTGCATCAGTCACTTATAGAAAGCTTGCTCCAGGAATGCTGGTGACATCAACAAAGTGCCCCTCCTTGCTCTAGTATAAATACAGAGCCGGGGAGACCCCATAAAGAGCTTGACAGCTAGCTAATCTTTCACATTTTCTTTGTATTCTCTCCTTGGTGCTTTTTTATTCATGAACCCTTGAGATCTCATACAAGTTTCTGCTATTTTAGCAAATCAAAACTCCATCTTCTATTCCTTGTGATCTGATTCGTAGTGCTGGTCTCTCATATTCCCAAGAACTCGCCATAAGGGCCCATGGTCTTCTCGGTTGGATTGAGTAAATCCATGCAACATAATGTATGATGCATGACCTCTTACAAACATGGATAGATGTCTATTTTGCTAACCTCTAATTTGAATGATCTAACGAACTTAGTCTCTGTGTTTGGGCGTTTTATTAATGATCTAAATTGGTCTTCCTATCCAATTGTATTTCATGTTTCTCTTTTTACTATGGCTTGATAGTTTCAGCAATTTATAGGTTACATGTAATCTTTTGCAGTCAATTAATCAGAAGCGACAGTGTGTCTCTCTTCAAGTGAACATTGAGAGGAAAAAGTGGCATTTGTTGTGTCTCACCCATACAATTGGTAGGACATTTTCTGGGGGCAGCCAATTGAAGTGTTATTTGGATGGAGTTCTTGTATCATCTGAGAGATGCAGGTTTTCCTTTATCCCTTTTCATTTTATCATTTTTTATTCTTTTTTGTCGGTTCTAAGTTCTTTAAAAAACCATAGGAGAGACTAATAGATTTGGTGCACTTGTTCCTTCTCTAGTTTGACCTGAACTTTATGTCTGATTGCAGATATGCAAAAATAAACGAGCATTTGACTTGTTGCACCATTGGTACAAAAATAACATTTCCTTATGAAGAGGATAATTCTATGCTCTCAATCAAGGATTCATCCCCCTTTTTTGGTCAGATTGGTCCAATTTACCTGTTCAATGATTCCATTACTTCCGAACAAGTGAAACTTATCCATTCTCTTGGGCCAAGCTACATGTACTCCTTCCTTGATAGTGAAGTTGCAGTTGGTTCGGGAAATCCATATAGCAGTGGAGTTCTTGACATGAAGGATGGGCTTGCATCTAAAATTATCTTTGGGCTTAATGCACAGGTGCTCTCTCTGCTTTTGGAAATATGTTCACTCCAAATGATAGCTCTCTTGTTTTTCACTTACCTTTTCCTTATCACTTATCAGGCAAGTAAGGGAAGGATGCTGTTAAATGTTTCACCAATCTTGGATGCTGGGGCAGATAAAAGTTCGTTTGAAGCAACTGTGTCTTTTGGGACACAACTATGTTCCCGGCGGTTGCTACAACATATTATATACTGTGTAGGTGGGGTATCTGTTTTCTTTCCTCTGTTCACACAGACTGAGCTGTATGAGGATGAAGATAATAAGCATGTTTGTCAGACATTGCTGACTCCAGTTACAAGGGAACGTCTGACAGCTGAAGTTATTGAGCTTGTAGCATCTGTATTAGACGAGAATTTAGCCAATCAACAACAGATGCTTCTACTGTCAGGATTTTCAATATTAGGGTTTTTACTTCAATCCGTTCCGCCTCATCAGCTCAATTTGGAAACACTTTCTGCCTTAAAACATCTATTAAATGCGGTTTCAAGTAGTGGTGCGTTGTTTGGTTTCAGTTTTGTATACTGAATTTGTAACTTTAAGCTTGTTTTGTTTAGTTATTCATGTGCTCAGTTTGCTTATATTCTCCTTTGTTGCTGAATATTCTATTATTTTCGCAGGCTTGTCAGATATGCTAGTGAAGGATGCTATATCAAATGTATTCCTTAATCCACTTATCTGGGTGCACTCAGTTTACAAGGTGCAACGCGAGCTTTATATGTTTCTTATTCAGCAATTTGATAGTGATCCAAGGTTGCTAAGAAGCCCATGTAGACTCCCCCGAGTTCTCGATATGATACAACAGTTTTACTGCAACGATGTAAAAAGGTATTCTGCTATAGGGAACAAACCGCTTTTAGCTGTGACAGAAAGACCCACCAAAGATGAAATACACAAAATTCGTCTCCTTCTGTTGAGTCTTGGTGAGATGAGTCTCAGGTATACATTTTTTACTCTTCCTTTTAGGGGCGGGGGGGGGGGGGGGAGGGGGTCTGCTTCTCTGTTATGTTCCCAATTGCAATGTCATGTTTCATTGTTCAGTTGATCATTTTAACGGTCTCTTTTCTTAAAGGTATTCTTTGAATTATGTTTGAATGTGCAGGGAGTACATTTCAGTATCAGATATAAATGCTCTTATCACATTTTTTGAGAGTAGTCAGGACATGTCATGCATTGAAGATGTTCTGCATATGATCATTCGTTCTGTATCGCAAAAGCCATTGCTTGCTTCTTTTCTGGAGCAGGTCAATTTGATTGGTGGATGCCACATTTTTGTCAATCTTCTCCAAAGGTATTTCATCAATCTTTATGTGCTTGCTATAGTCCTTACTATTATGGCTGACCTTGTTAGATGTTGAGCACTAAGGAGTAGAAGACTAGAAGCTGCTTTTTTTCCTCTCTCTGTCCCCATTTGATCTTGCCTTCTTAACTTTTTATTGGTTGATGTCCACTTCGAATTCTCTCATCACATCTTATCTAATACTTAGTTAAGAAATGAAATCCTGGCAGTTTTTCATTTTTATTTAGAAATGTTTTGTTTTGAAAACTTCTAAGGATCTCTATAAGTTTTCATGTTTTGTTAAGTTTTCTGCTATCTTTTGTTTTGAATACTTTGCAGGAATGCAAAAACCTAATCATGCTACTTTTCTGCAATTTACGAAGTAAATGTGATTTTTTTTGTCAGATGTAAATTTATTTATTCACTTACTATCATGATCTCATCAGTTGTGGCACTATATGTCCAGGTTGATATAATCCCCATTTTCTGATTCTTCTCTGTGCTTTTCACCTTTCTAATGATCTTATAAACTTTACAGCACTATTTATTCACTAAAGCTAATCCTAAGCCTGTACTAGTAAAAGAAAATCACATCTTCAAATAGTTGTCAATGTTTATCAATAGCTGTAAGGTTTTGTGATATTTCTATCAATTAATGATCTGTTGAAAATGCATTATGAATAACTAACAGTGTTAAAACGGATAAAATTAAATTGATGCGCGGAAAAAATGGATACAGCGGGGTGAGCGAGTTAATATAGTATGGGTACGGCGAGCAGTATATTACATTCAGTGGCAATAGCAAACTGAGGTGCAAAAGAAAATATAAAGGAATACATTTTTCTCTGTACTAATGAAACTGGAGTGTGCAACATCTACAAGTTCTGGACCGTGTAGGTTGTGAAGGAAGAGAGTTCCTCAAATTCCATCTTCTGTATAAAAGAATCAAAAGATCCATTAGTGTTTCTGTCCACCAAAAGTCATCTCCTAATCCAGCCCCCACCCCCCTGTGTTTACTGCTTATATAACAATTGAGAGACCCATTAGTCTTTATGTTACCACCATTTCCCAACCTCTTATCCTGCCCCTGCCTCCTGTGGGCACTACATCTCCTTTATTGCGTATATTTGCACCTGAGCATATCAGCATCTAAGATATCTGTTTCTCCTGTTTATTTCATGCAGGGATTTTGAACCTATAAGATTGCTCAGTTTGCAGTTCCTTGGTAGATTGCTTGTTGGTCTTCCATCAGAGAAGAAAGGGTCGAAGTTTTTTAGCATTGCCGTAGGGCGACCTAAGAACGTTTTAGACAGCCACAAGAAAGGGAGTTCAAGGTTGATGCCCATTTTCTCAGTAATGTCGGACCACCTGTTCAAGTTTCCTCAGACAGATCTTCTGTGTGCAACATTGTTTGACGTTCTTCTTGGAGGTGCAAGCCCTAAACAGGTGGTTATGCAAATAAATCACATCATGTGTTTTCATTCAAAGATCCTTTAAGGAAGTAGTTACATCCACTGATCCACATGAGTATCATACAATTTTTAGTTAGCTATCTAATTATCTTATGTAATCCGCGTGTTTTGGCTTTCATCTGTCATGTGCTCTTATTGGAGTATTTGAGTGCTCATTGAGTAGGGAATTTGCATGCAGCAAACTTAATGAATAAACTATTTTTTTGAGCAGGTAATACAAAAGCATAACCAGCTTGACTGTCAGAGGAGGAATAACTCACAATTCTTTCTTCCTCAGATCTTAGCCCTCATTTTCAGATTCTTGGAAAATTGTGCTGATGCTACTACAAGAATCAAAATTATCAGCGATCTACTTGATCTTCTTGATTCCAATCCTTCAAACATTGAAGCCCTACTGGTATAATTATAATCTGGTTGCTCAGGGAAATTGTTGCTTAATCTATCTTTAATTACTCAATTGTGTAGAGTTACTTAAAACATCAAATTTCTAATTACATTATCATTACAGGAGCATGGGTGGAACATGTGGCTGGATGCTTCTTTGAAGCTGAATGCATTGAAGAACTACAAACTAAAGATACATATCCACAGTGAATATGAGATTAGTGAACAAAACTTTATTAGGAGTTTGTATTGTGTTGTTCTTTTTCACTGCATGCATTCTGTCAAGGGTGGCTGGCAACACTTAGAGGAGACAGTGAATTTTATACTTCTCCAATGTGAACAAGTATGCACATAAGTGATCTAACTCTTCTGAACAGCATGGAGTAACTTGCAGTTCACAGGCAGCCAGCAGCAAATTGCTTACTAGAATAATGTACTTGTCTTTGTTTCTTCAGGGTTGCCTGTCATATCAGTATTTCCTTCGGAGTCTGTATGAGGATTTAATCCAGAAACTGGTGGACTTTTCTACTGTGGAAAACACACTTGTGACACAGCCTTGCCGGGACAATATGTTATACCTTCTGAAACTAGTTGATGAGAAGCTTCTTTCAGAAATAAGTTATAAGCTTCCGGTATGTGACTGTGCTGAATACTGCGGCTTGTATTGCTTTATCTGGTTACTTTATAGTTTATATATTCCCAGTTTTGCTGTTTTTCCATCTGTTCGTTGGGCCGATAAAAAAGAGCATAGCTTGCGATGAATTGTTTATATGATTGTTGTAATTGATACAGAGTACAGTTGGTCTCTATTTCATTGCTGTGAATATGTATGTGCGTACGTATATATGGATATTATATTTCTGACCTTGTCTTACAGTTTCCAGCTAGCAGCACAAACTTTTCAACTGAGTTCTTAGAACTCGAAAACCTCAACGACCTTGATTCTGCCTTATCTGAGGCGCTGCAGGGAGATTTTGATGAGATGAGGTACATTTACTTTGACTTTCACCCCAATACTTTACATTATTTAATTTTCCAGCCAGTGATGATTTTGCAGATTGAATAAAACTGTTTATACCGCTTCTGTTGTCAAATTCATGCCTTCCTCTTTATACCTCTCAGGAGTATTGGGATTCAGAAGTTGAATGATACAGAAGAGGAGAAAATTGATGAAGAGTTGTGGAGCTTGTATGATAACCTCTGGAACATAATTAGTGCAATAAATGGAAAGGGGCCAAATAAGATGCTACCGAAGTCTTCCCCAGCTACAATGACATCCTTTGGGAAAAGAGCTCGTGGGTTGGTAGAATCGCTAAATATTCCAGCAGCTGAAATGGCTGCTGTTGTCGTATCAGGTGGAATAAGCAATGCTTTGGTAGGAAGGCCAAGTAAATCTATCGACAAAGCTATGCTTCTAAGAGGGGAGAAATGCCCCAGAATTATCTTTCGACTGATGATCCTGTATCTTTGCAAGTCATCCCTTGAAAGAGCATCTCGATGTGTGCAGCAGCTCATTCCCCTTCTGCCCTGCCTTCTTACTGCTGACGATGAGCAAAGCAAGAGCCGGTTGCAACTCTTCATATGGTACTAATGTTTACCATTTTAGGAGAATCCTCATTCCTCCACATCAATTCCTTGTAGTAATACATATTCAGGTAGCTTCTTTGAGAATACGACATAAATTGGATTTATATGTAGGGCCTTGCTTGCTGTTAGATCACATTATGGCATGCTGGATGATGGTGCTAGATTTCATGTCATTGCTCATTTAATACGTGAAACAGTACATAGTGGAAAGGTAATGCTAGCTACAAGTATTGTTGGTAGAGAAGATTCTGCTGATTCAAGCAGCTTTGGTAAAGAAGGAAGCTCAATTCACAACTTGATCCAGAAGGATCGAGTATTTTCTGCGGTGAGTCATGGTTTCAGTTATTCTATTTCATATGAGTTTCCTCCCTCTATCACTACCCTTCTGTGTTGTTACTCTGCTGCCTTGTATTGTTTGACAACTTCAATGTTAGGATGAACCGATCAAGTTAGATATCATTATTGTTTGTGGATCTATTATTTTCCTCTGTTTTTTATTTTGGGACAAGTCAAATAATACTATCTACTTGGTGTCTGGGTCCAAAGGTGCGACCAAGCCACCAAACTAAAACTTTGCAGCTCGACCATTTTACTGCAAAACATAAACAAAATATTCACCTTCTTCATTCAATTGGTTATTGGCTGACATCATCAGGACACCTATTAGGCTGTCTGGCGCGTATGTGGACATTTTAATACATATGGGGAGGAACACTATAACCATCACCAGTGATGCTGACACCGGTGGTTTTCAGTAGGTTCCAGTATTTTCAATGACGGTGGTTATTGTGGGTTATTCCACACCAGGACCATATGTAATAAATATGTTCACATAGGTCTCACACTATTCAGCGTCTTAGTGACTTGATATTATCAGTCAGTAACATTTCAGTTGGACACCTAATTGGTTGTGTTTTAGTTGTGGCACGGGTGCACTTATGCTACAAGTAAAGAGGCTTTTTTACCTACAATTGGGTGTATTTAGAATGTAAACTCCACAAATTGGTTGGCACCTGAGATTTTTTCTATGAAGTTGTACGGAATTCATCATAATCTTGATTATCCATACAGAATAACAGGACCCTAGTTATCTTTATTTTGTTGTTTTTTCCCATGAAATATGCGTAACTGATTTTTTATGTTATCATGTCCAGTTTTCTGATGAAGTAAAATATATAAAGAGCACAGAAGCTGACAGGATCAGACAATTAAATGAGCTTCGTCTTAGACTAGATGAACTTGCCATGTTTGATTCTAATCAAAAGAAAGCATTTCAAGATGAGATTCAGAGAAGTTTAATTGCCATTCTTGCCACAGACAACAAAAGAAGAGATTCTTTCCAACTTTCTAAAGATGAGGAGCAGCAAGTAGTTGCTGTAAGCATGCAATTTTATTATTATATTATGCTTCACCATTATCACCTTAATTGCAACTATGTTGGAGTTGACAACATGAATAATTACCCAAAGTTAGTGAACACTGTAAGTCCATGCTTGCCCTTCCTATCGCAAGCTTCTTATAAAGGAATGATGTCATGAACTTGCGAAACCATTATCATCAAATGGCCTACTTTCGCATGTCCAATATCTTGAGATGGCAAGGAGTTGAGCTAGTTGCAAGTAGTCATATCGCTCTCTAAATTTATATTGCATTGTATTTATTTAATTTTTCTTGGGTTAGTTTGTTAAACAACTTTTCTTGAACAGGGAAAGTGGATTCACACTTTCCGCTCTCTAATTGATGAGAGGGGTCCATGGTCTGCGAATCCATTTCCAAACAATATCACAAAATTCTGGAAACTTGATAAGACAGAAGATGCATGCCGTCGCCGGCAGAAGTTGAGACGGAATTATCATTTTGATGAAAAGCTATGCCTTCCTCTCTCTGCTGTTGCTTCTGAAGCCCATTCTCTTGCTGCTAATGATGGAAAATCTGGATTTGGAGCCAATATTCCAGAGCAAATGAAGCGTTTCTTGCTGAAAGGAATTCACAAGATTACAGATGAGGGCTCTCTTGAATTAAGTGATAGTGATGCTGAATGTAGTATTCAGGGGGTCCCTGCTCCTGATGATCCGACGGACAAACGGTCCTCAGAGGTTGTCAAAGAGACTGGTGACCAGACAAACATTGTTCAGGACCGAAATGATTGCTCCTCTTCATCAGCAGAAGCCGAAAATAGCGAGGTATAATAAATTTTGAAAATGCAAATGATTTGGATTGAATTATCACCACACATGTTTCAACAATTTCAGGTTCTCTTGACGGTTCGCTGTGTTCTTGTCGCACCAAAGAGGAAGTTAGCTGGGCATCTTACTGTCATGAAGAATTTCTTGCACTTCTCTGGTGATTTTTTAGTGGAAGGTACTGGAGGATCATCTGTTTTTAAAAACTTTGACTCTTCAGGTACGCTTGATCTAGGTAAGGCTGAACAGGAAGGTGGAAACCAGAAACAGAAACTACTGAAGTGGCCTGGCATTTCTGCTCTTGATTCTGAAAGGGGAAAAGCTATTGATAGCATAAGTGCATTGTGTGGAAATATACCTCAAAAGAACCCTAGCAATATCAAGCGGCATAGAAGATGGATCATATCCAAGGTATGAAAGCTAAACTTATTTGAGGTGTCCGTTATCCCTAAGCATTGCACTCCCTCACTCGCTCTAGCTCTCCCAGCCACTTACTCACTTCGTTCACTCACTCGCCCATGTCGACCACTCACCCACTCACTCATTCTTTATATTTATTTTTTTATTTGTTTGTTTGCTCATCCATCCTCTTAAAGCAGTTCAACTCCTTGAAGTGTTGAAATACTTCACTCACATGTCATTGGCCCAATTCACTCTCTCAAGTATACAGATAAATTTGCATATAATTGCTACCAATTGTAGGTAAAGGCTGTCCATTGGACCAGATTTCTGCTTAGATACACAGCAATTGAGATATTCTTCAATGACTCTACTGCTCCAGTGTTTTTGAATTTTGCAACACAAAAGGATGCAAAGGATGTTGGCAGTTTGATCGTTACGAACAGAAATGAATCACTGTCTCCTAAAGGATACAGGGACAAGACTAGCATGATTTCTTTTGTTGATCGACGTGTTGCATTGGAAGTGGCTGAAATCTCTAGGGAAAGTTGGAGGAGAAGAGAGATTACAAACTTTGAGTACTTGATGATTCTTAACACACTTGCTGGAAGATCTTATAATGATTTAACTCAGTATCCTGTGTTTCCTTGGGTTCTGGCTGATTATTCATCAGAGACTCTTGATTTGAACAAGTCATCTACTTACCGGGATCTTTCAAAACCAGTTGGAGCACTAGATCCAAAACGACTGGAGGTCATCACCTATGTTTCTTTTCCTGGCTCTTGAGCTCAGTATTTTTTTGGGTGGGGAGCGGTAGAAATTCAGTTGAAAACTTTACACCATTGTATCATAAGATTTTAATGTCATTGAGCTTGGCAGGTTTTTGAAGACAGATATCGGAGCTTTTGTGACCCTGATATTCCCAGGTAATCTGAGATATTTGTGTGGTGCAGTATTGCCTTGCAGTTAGCATATATCTTAACTTTAAACATTGTTCTCTGTAACATATATTATTGTCTGGAACATCTTTTGACAGTTTCTATTATGGCTCTCATTACTCGAGCATGGGAATTGTGCTCTTTTACCTTATTAGGTTGGAACCTTTTACTGCACTCCATCGTAATTTGCAGGTAACTCATTGGTTGCATAGCTAATGATTCCTTTCCGGTTCTTAAGTTATTCACTATGTATATTGCCTTTAATTGGTCCAGTTATTTAGATCGACTTTTTGTTACCAAAAATCACGCAGTCATGCAGCCATGCTCAAGTCTAGATAGGGTTTTCAGTGCCTGTAGTTGGTTTGTTACCCAATTTGTTGTAATTAGCTTCTTTTGCAGCTCGGTTGGTTATCTTTTAACTTACTAAATTCTTCACATTTATGTGGCTTTTCTATTATAGGGTGGCAAGTTTGATCATGCCGACAGACTTTTTCAAGGCATCGAAGGCACATTTCGGAATTGCCTTTCTAATACTAGTGATGTGAAGGAATTGATACCTGAATTCTTTTACATGCCAGAGTTCCTCATCAATTCAAATGGATATCATTTTGGAGCGAAACAAGATGGAGAACCAATATGTGATGTTGTGCTCCCTCAATGGGCTAAGGTATTTGTTCCATCTATTCATATTTGTGATGATTTGCATATTTAGGGTGACATCGTCCTAGTATTTTTGTCAATTCTTGTTGGGTCATCTTGGGGGAAAAGCAGATATTAGTTCTTCAGATGTAGTATTGTACCGCCTCCCTCTTCCCCCATACCATTTTCCTTATCAAAATTTCAGCCTGTGGCCTAGCACCAAAATTATGTTTATTTTATTAAGCTATTTCACACCGGTTGCATATAGAATTACAAACTAACATATAATGCTTTGAACTACTCCTCCAATGTACTTTTATAATGGAACCCCAAGTCTAATATGGTATCAAATCCAATTAAGCTTCAATGAGCAATTAGATCATGATAAGCCTCACAACGAGCAAATGAACTACAAGATTGGCGTGCTTCAACGAGCCACAATCTTACGGGGATATTAAAATATCGGGAAAATGGTCAAATAGGCCCTCGAACTTACATAAAAATGTCAAATAAGCCCTTATATAGGAGGCTCTGTCCGGCCGTCGCCATTTGGGGCAGTTCCCAGTGGAATTTTTTAATGAATTTTTTTTAGCATCTTATTCATTAAGTCTAGTTTACTCATACCAAATTTCAGTTAACAATTCAATCGGTAAGGCATTCAAATGAATTGTTGAAGATAACTGCGCTTTTAACCGCGCAGTTATCTTTAAGAATTCATTCGAATACCTTCCCGATTGAAGTGTTAGCTAATATTTAGTATGAGTAAACTAGACTTAATGAATAAGATGCTCAAAAAATTTCATCAAAAAATTCTACCTGGAACCACCCTAAATGGCGACGGCCGAACAGAGCCTCCTATATAAGGGCTTATTTGACTTTTTTTATGTAAGTTCGAGGGCCTATCTGACCCTTTTCCCTTAAAGTATCCCACACTGGTTGCATATCAAAATACAAATTAACATATAAAGCCGTGAGCTATTCCTCCTATTAGGTTGACCTTTTAGGAAACTAAGTCTATTATATTTCATATCTTAAACTTCACAAATTTTTACTTTCTGATTTTATCCTTTCACTTTCTTACTTGGTGAGCCCTATATTCTTTTCTTGTTTTCTAAAAGGCCAAAATAGTAAAATAACTAACACGTCTGAGATAAGTTAATAGGTCTGGGCCCTACTTTTATAAATAGCACACCAAGTGTAAATATATCCTACATTATGGGACATAGGGAGTAAAAAAGGCTGAGCCCAATAACACCCAAAAAGTCAGTGATATGGCTTTGAAAATTAAACCCATGGAAGCTTTGTTATTTTCGGGTGGGGACACCAACACATGTGAGCTGCCCATCTTGTTGGGAGTAAGAAAACCGGTCTGGGCAAGTCGGTCTTGATGGGGAGGTAGCCAAGGCCCTTTCCGCCTTGAAGATATTTAAAACTTCATAATGAATAATTTTTAATCCATGCTATATCCAAATCCTTCATAAAATTATCCAAAACAATTTAAAGAGCCTTGGAATCACCAAATCACTGCACCAATATAGCAGGTACCATTTGGTGACATGCATAAGTTCTTCGATATTTTGTTTGATGTTAGTGTTAAGTTTTGTTATTAAAAGTTGTTGAGCTTGGAAATGATGATGTTATATTATTAATATTATTAGTATACATTGACATCTTACTAATTTTTCATAAAACAAAAAGTTTTGGATCATTTTTAATTTTAAAAACAATCCGAGGGACAGCTAAAGAGTATGCTACCCGAAATATCAAGGAAAAGGGACTAAAAGTTGGACCCTGTAAAATCCTTCTCGATCAGGATGTCCTGGCCAGACTGACTTCTCTAACTGTTCATTTCTATATTTATTTGATGGACATTCTTTCGGTGTACTCAAAACATGCACACATTCTTTTGAGAATTCTGTGAAGAACTTAGCTTAAAATCTATGCACAGGGTTCTCCTGAAGAGTTCATTTGCAAGCACAGAGAGGCCCTTGAAAGTGAATATGTTAGCTCAAATCTTCACCATTGGATTGATTTGATATTTGGTTATAAACAGCGCGGGAAACCAGCAGTTGAGGTAACACCTAAATTCTTGTAGGGTGGCAAATCTAGAGTCACATCTCGTTTCATTCTCACTGAATTTTTCATAACACCATACAGGCAGCAAACATATTTTACTATGTAACGTACGAAGGCGCTGTTGATCTGGAGACAATGGAAGATGAATTGCAAAGATCAGCAATTGAAGATCAAATTGCTAATTTTGGCCAAACACCAATTCAAATTTTTCAAAAAAGACATCCTAGGAGAGGCCCGCCCATACCTATAGCACATCCTTTGCGATATGCACCTGGTTCTATCGACTTGACCTCAATCGTATCAAGTACTAATAATTTACCATCAACAGTGTTGTATGTCAATGTGTTTGATTCTAGCATTGTCCACGTGAACCAAGGTCTCACCATGTCAGTTAAGATGTGGTTAACAACCCAATTGCAGTCTGGTGGGAACTTCACCTTCTCTGGCTCACAGGTGCTCCAAATTGATTCACGTCTTTAGGCCACCTGAATAAAGCAATAGTCAAAATGATTTTACGGTTTCTTGATTTTTTTTCAGGATCCTTTCTTTGGAATTGGTTCTGATATCCTTTCTCATCGGAAAATTGGGAGTCCTCTAGCAGAAAATATCGAACTTGGTGGACAGTGTTTTGCAACACTACCAACACCATCTGAGAACTTTTTAATAACATGCGGTTCCTGGGAAAACAGCTTTCAGGTTATATCATTAACGGATGGAAGAATAGTGCAGAGCATTAGACATCATAAAGATGTTGTGAGCTGCGTCTCAGGTAAGACTTCATCTTCATGTGTCAATAATGTGTTTCAGAATTAACCATACATTATAGTATGTTAACTATTTTTGGGATAGAAAGCGTGTATGTATAAAATCAATGAGTTATGCATATACACTACTCTGAAGTCTGACCTTGCTTATCGAGTTATCGGACCACTTGGATGTGCCTATAACATAACTTCTCTTTATCCCTGAAAGTCTTTTTTGAACAATGAGCTTAACATTTGAACTACACAAATATTGCAATTGACTCTCAACCTAAAAAATGAAGCTCCAATGGACTTCAGACTAGAAATCCGCAACAATTGAGCTATTTGAAAGTTAGACTGATGTGAACTTCGTTTTTGAATCATGTTGAATTTTTTAAGGAAACTTATGTGTAGATTAAGTTAAAGTTAATAATAGAAACAATAGTTACATCGAAGGAAATTGTCTTCATTCTCCTGTGAGACCACAAAGGCAGCGTTGGGCTGCTATCGTAGTTATTTGGCTTTGCCTTTCCTCTTAGGAGGATGTCAGCAACAAGCTCTCTAACAGGAAGTCGCCTCTAGCATATTAGTTAGAATATCGAACTTATTTTTCGGCAAGTGTCACATATTAGTTAGACAACTTGTTGCTGAAATGCTGGATGGTAACCTAAAAAATGTGAGTTGCACTACTTTGGCATCTTTTGCCAATTTCTGGAGCTCAGTTGCACCATTCCGCTTATTCGAGGGCATATTTGGCATTCTCTTTTATAAAAATATGATTTGAAAATAACACACTGAGTGCAATTATGATTCAGCAAAGCTTGTACTGATTTATCTGTATTAGATGTGGAATTGTGGAGTAGTATGCTATATACCTTTTGCCAGCAGAAAAATTGTTAATGCCCTCTTTATGTATATTTTTTATTTCCTTTTAGCATATTAGGTGTTCCACAAAAATGGCACTTTGTACGCTATGTAACATAAGAATTACTTGCAGTGTCATCGGACAAAACCATCCTTGCCACGGGAAGTTATGACACAACTGTTATGGTCTGGGAAATTTCTCGTAGTAAATTCCCTGAAAAGCGAGTTAAACATACACAACAGGAGGTCCATCACATCATTTCCGAGACTCCATTCCACATACTCTGTGGACATGATGACATAATCACTTGTTTATATGCAAGTGTGGACCTTGATGTTGTTATTAGTGGATCAAAAGATGGAACTTGTGTCTTCCACACCCTACGTGACGGCAGGTATGTAAGGTCCATCAGGCATCCATCTGGCAGCCCGCTAGCCAGGCTGGTAGTTTCTCATCATGGACGGATTGTTCTTTATTCTGATGAAGACTTGAGTTTGCATCTCTATTCCATAAATGGGAAACACATCACATCTTGTGAATCCAATGGCCGTCTCAATTGTCTTGAGCTGAGTGGGTGTGGTGAGTTTTTAGTTTGTGCGGGTGATCAAGGTCAGATTATCGTGAGGTCCATGAGCTCTCTGGGAATCATTAAAAAATACAATGGCATAGGCAAAGTAGTCACTTCACTGGCGTTGACACCTGAAGATTGCTTCTTAGCTGGGACAAAAGATGGGAATCTTCTTGTGTATTCTATAGATAATCTTCAGATTCGGAAGCCGAGTTGTCAACAAAGTTTGAGGCCCAAACCCTCTCTAACATGATGGTTTTCGACATCCATGGCCAAGTTTAGTTTAAGGTATGCTGTTCACTTGTGATGAAAAATTGAAACATCGCACATTTCTTCCTTTTCTGCTGATGTCACTTAAATAACTGGAGTATGCATGTGTGTGCGATTTCAATTTTTTTTAAAAAAACACATGTTTGGTTACGGCACATTTTTAAATTTTGGTAAAACACTATCCTTGAAATTGTGAAATCCTACTTTTAAACATGTTTGTTGGTTTAACTAAGTTTATCAAAGTTATCATGTTTGTAACTCCTTTTTGGTACTTGAAAACTTTGTTTCAATTGATAAACTATGGCTTTTTAGGACAAAATAATGAAACAAGACCTTCTTTAGGGATGCTGTTAATTTTTAAAATAAAATGTATGGAAACGGTGGTGCATTTGTAGATCTGTAGTGTAGGAAGACCAAGTAAGAATTAGCTCAGTATGAATGATAAGGATTACCATGAGGAGAGTTGTACGGAGTACGGTTTCACTATTTCTTTCAAGTTCGGAGAGTTCATTCCAGATCTACATATCCATTGTTTCTAAATAATGTCATGCCATTGAAATGATTAACTTAGCCCTCCAAATCCGTCGTCCAAACTGACCCGAAAGAGTAGCTAGCATTTTCCGTTTAAATTATGCAAAACCAAACCATCTTGGTTCCTAAATTGTTATGATATTTTTTGTCTTTAATGTGAGTACACTCATTGAAGTTCTGACCATGATTTAAAAATGAACCCAACTGAAAAGAATTAATAGATAAATTTTACTACGTAGTTTTCTTTTAATGCCTAATTTGTGGCTGCAATTTTTGGAAACAGATTGTAGAAATGACAAAAAGAAGAATCATATCTTGGACAGTAGGTCTCATTGAGGGATTGCGGTGACAAGAGGAGGTCCCATTGAGGTTGTGAATATGTTATCATTGTTATTATTATAATCCCAAGTATTTAGTCATGGGATTTAGACGTCTTCATTCTTCGCTATTTTTTGTTAAGATATTTTTTCTTCAATGTGAGTACACTCTCATTGTGGGGCCTCAGCTTCATGCTCCAACGTATACTCCGTATTTTCTTCATCATGTACGGAGTATTACATGTGTTTGTAAATTGTAACACACACACACACTACACTTTTCACCAGTGGAAATGTGGAATGATGAAAATTCAAGTTCCTCAAATTTTGGCTATATGGAATTTAATGTAAAGACGTTTCCTCAAATTGCATTGCCCTTCGGAAACGTGTAATTTCTCCCAGTCAGCCTTGTTCTCTTTTGCTTTTATTTTGTTTGTAGACAGTATAATTTTAATGCCAAGATTTATTTATGTCGAGTGTAGACAAATAAAATCACTCAGGGTAATTTTGAGAAACACGGAACAGTTCATTTAGTGGGTCTGTGGGTCTGGGTGATATTTCTTTACTAGTTTACTTTTGCATAATTATCCACGAAATAACAATCATTCCAGTTTCATTCACCCCTATAATATATAATGATTTAATAATATTTATTTTCGACATGTGATGATGTGAAGCATTAGAATAAAAATCCTACCATCTACTCTTTAGATATTACATTTTCACCTCTTATAGATTGTCAATTTGTCATCAGTCTTTCCTTGGGATTTCCTTCGAAAATTGAAACTAAACATGTTACGCTAGTTTGGTAGTTTACAGATTAAAACTTTACATGTAAAGTGATTGCATGTAAAGTTTAGGACTAGCGCTGGACTCGGGCCGGGCGGCCCGAACCGGAACCGGCCCGGCCCGGTTACTGTGTGGCCCGGTCCACCGGCGGTTCGGGTCGAACCGGCCCGGTGGATACCGGTTCCGGGCACGGGCCCGGGCCCTCCATTTGGTGAACCGGCCCGGCCGGTTCGGGCCCGGTCCGGGCCGGAATAATTTTTTTTTATTTTTTTTTTGATTTTTTTTTTAATTTTTGGGTTGGATTAGGTATTTTGGGCCATTTGAGGTGGTTTGGGGTTGAGGGAGAGGGGTAGGGGGTTAAATAAGAGAAGCCAAAAAATCAAAAAAAAAATGGGGCGGGTGAACCGGCCTGGAACCGGTCACCGCCGGTTCGGGCCCGGGCCCTCCTTTTGGTGAACGGAGGCCCGGCCGGTTCAAGGTCCGAACTGGGCCTTGCCCGAACCGAGTCCAGCCCTATTTAGGACGGTAAAATAGTTTTCGTGTAAAATAGAAATACATTGTTTGGCATCTTTATTCGTCATTTAAAACATCTAGCAATAAAAAACACAGGGTATTACTCCGTATAATATAAAATAAACTAGGGTTTGATGATATGGTGAGATTTCCAGATGATAGTTGATGATGGTGAAATTTGGCGATGATTTTGTTTTTTTATGATCGAAAAGTATATAATCATGATGATGCAAAGAAGAGACCCAAAAAACCATGATGCCTAGAGTTAGGGGTGGACTCAGGCCGGTTCGGGCCTGGGCACGGCCGGGCCTCGGTTCATGAAAGGGGAACCCCTGGGTCCGGTTCGGGCCGGGTCGGGCCGGGTCGGGCCGGGCCTCGGTTCTACTTAATTTTTTTTTGGCTTTTTCTAATTAACCCCCAACCTTCCCCTCTCACCCCCAAACCACCCCAAACCACCTCAAATGGCCCAAAATACCCAACCCAACCCAAAAACTTAAAAAAAATTCAAAAAATAAAAAATAAAAAAATAAATAAATAGGCCCGGACTGGGCCCGAACCGGCCGGGCCGGTTCACCTTTTCAAGGGCCCGAGCCCGGCTCGGAACCCCAGTGGGTCGGGCCTACCCGGACCGATCCCTGGCCGGGCCGGCGGTTCGGGTCGGTTCAAACAGTGACCGGGCCGGGCCGCCCGGCCTGAGTCCACCCCTACCTAGAGTATTAAACAGAGATAGAATGGGATTTGCCGATGATGGTATTGAACCTTGTTTTTTACACGGAGTATTGGAGAAAACACTAGGCTTTTGCTGCACGAATTTTCCTTTACCGCCAAGTTCCGGCGTATATTCATTCTCCAAATTAAAGGATGTAAAATAGTTTACTACCTTCCCCCACGTAAACTATTTTACATGGTACAATGTAAAATGTTTTAAAAAAGTGTTACAATTTACATTAAATATTTAAAACAGATAGTGTAAAATGTTTACGTTCCTACATATTGCACGCAAAGTGTTTATTTTACACCATATCAAACGGGCCCTAAATGTATATCGACAATTACAATAATAATAATAATAACAATAAAAAAATAATATGAATGGGATTGCAGAGGGGTATAATCTCTGTTTTAACTTTGACTAGGCTGTGCGGAACCGGCCCAGCCTGGGAAACTGGTTCCGGTTCCGGGCTTAGGCCTGGTCCGAGGGGATAAGCGGTTCCGGGTCATGAAAAAGGAGAACCGGCCCGGCCGGTCCGGGCCCGGTTTGGGCCTTTTTTTTTGGGTTTGGGCTTGGTTTAGGTGGGTTGGGTGTTTCCGAGGGGTTTGGGGGGTGGGGGTTGAAATAAATAAGAAAACACAAAAAAAAATGATCCGGAACCGGCCCGGCCCGGCCCGGGACCAGTAGACTCCCAGGCCGGTCCCGGGCCTTACCCATAACCATCCAAGCCCGGCCGGGTCCTGTCCACCCCTAACTTTGACTATCATCTAATCATCCGGAATAGGTTATTAGCTGAAGAGCTAACCTTAACCCGAGTTTTTTTTTTTAGTTTTTAACCCGAGTCTATTAGTCATTGATAGTTGGCAGTTAGAGAGGATCAGAAGACACTGATAAAAAGGTAAATATGATTGTTGATTGACCATAGAAGAATCATCATTACCAATTTAACACTATTCAAGTATTCTTATTCTCATTTCCTTTTTTACTGCTCACAATTGACCCGCCTTTACTACTCTGGTAGTGGTAGTCTGGTTAGCCTGATTTGTTAAGCTCCTATAATGTCTATTACGGAGTATATGAGGACATTTGGTGCGGATGTTTTTATTATTATTATTATCTTGAATCTCTTTTTTGTCATCATCACTATCATGATCATCTCCGAATCCTCCGGTCTTCTCTACCACTATTTTGAAAAGAGATTTATTTATCTTAACATCAATAAAACATGACTTTTTTTCTCGAAATAGAACTAAATAGTTTAAACATTCTCAAAAAGGATTTTTTTATTTGTGATTACACCAAAATACCCTCAATGCTGCCCTTGGATTGCTGCCGAGCACCTGCCACCGACCACCTACTGCCGCTGACGCCAGAGCTTGCTGTCGCTATCGTTGTGTTGCTGCCACCACGGGCCTTCCCCCGCCACCAACGGACTGATTTGCTTGTGCAAGAGAACTAGTGTTGGGATATATTATCCCGGCCTATTACTGTTCATGAGTCCAAGGCTTTACGTAGTACGAAGCCCGAGCAGCTAGGCCCATTTCGGCCCATCCGGCCCACTGTAGCCATTTGGGCCCACTCCGGCCCATGCGGCCCATTAGGGTGGAGAGCATCCCCTTCCCCTATTCTCTATAAATATAGGAGTTTCCCTCCATATTATGGATCCCTCTTTTTGGCTTCCTTCTTCCTCCTCCCTCTAGAATAGCTCAAATACTCCATTAATGGAGCTCAAAATGTACTATGTAATGGTGAGGAGAGTCCTAATGAGAAAGAGAGGGCTTGGACATTAGCCTAAAAAGTCCCGTGGTTTTCTCCCTTTCGGGTTTCCACGTAAAAACTGAGTGTTCATACATATATTTACTATATCGTGTTGGATTAAACTCAACACTGGCGCCGTCTGTGGGAATCTGTCAAAAAAGATTCATGTGTTCTACACAAATTTCATACGAAAAAACTATTGATTTCAGCAAAAAAGAAGAAGGATTCTGGGTTTTTGGATCTGGGAGAAATCCGGATATAAGACAGGGGTGTCCGGCAGCACCAGTGATGGCGGTCCAACTAACCAGGTTCTCCGTCGGAAGAGACTGTTCGAGTTCGCCGCCGAGGCTACGCCGGACCTCGCTGCCACTGCTATTGCGGACCTCGCTGCAACCAGAGCACTAGAGGCGCCCAATCTGGCGGACCTCACGAGCCTAGCTCCTGAACCCATCTACAGGAAAAGCAAGCGTCGAGGAGCTCCAGTCCTAGAACTTGCCAGATCTCGGAGGGGGTGTTACCGCCGGCGTGCGACAGCTGAAGCTTCACCCCGCCAACCGGTGAACCATGTCCTCACCTCCGTCGCAGCTCGACCTCCAGCCAGGTGCCTGTACCTCCGTCATCTGGCCTTGGGTGGGTGAGCCGGTGTTTCAGCTGGCTTCTCGGATGATACGGAGTACTGATAGTGCTCGAAGGCCTTGGTCCTCAGGAGGCCACGTGAAAGGAAGTGAATGGTGGCTGAGGGATAAGCTTTGGAGCATTTTGACCAAGTCAAATGGGGGAATACCACCATGCCGAGATCCTCTTGGCTTGGACGTACGTAAACTTTGGGATTTGAAAGTGGCTAAATAATTGGAGTCTTGGCTCTTGGGTATATCGTGGAGAGTTTTGACCGAGTCAAACAAAGGGGAAGCAAAATAATTTCAGAAATTTCTAGCAGCCGAGCCCCATCCAAAGCTAAGTTTCTAACTTCTTCACCTTTTCATTAAAGCATGCGTCGTAATTATTAAAGAAGTAGAAATATTGCTACTAATTTTTATCACTATTATTTATTAGGGATTAAAACTCCCGAAATTAAATAATGAGAGCGATGCTCTAAGTGATAATTGGTTTTACTGTCATTTAAATTTAATGACTGGTTGTTGTGAGCCTGTGTGCCCGCTCCTGATCGGCTTAAGTTAGCAGGCGGAGAATACCGGAATGGCTTTTGATAGGAAAGTATCATTACTATTACCCGTTACGTCACTATTATTTATTAGGGATAAAAATGTCCCGAATTAAATAATATAGAGCGAAGCTCTGGTGATGTTTGGTTCAGCCAACATTTTATTGAATATTTAATTTCTTGTGGGCCTGTTGGCCCACCCTCGATCAGCTTGATTAAGTGATCCGAGCGTCTCCAGAAAGGCGATGCCCCGACGACGCGTTTGAATTTGAGGGTTGCGCATTAGTCCGCACGGCACCAAGTGCCCGAGCGACGATCGTACCCTAGTACCATCTGCGCCACTAGGCGAAGTGACTGTGCCAAACGCGGCCTGTGGGGCCCGAGGGCACCAAAGTGCTCAACCTCATTTTTTCGAGGGTAGTGCGACCAGCTTGGGTCTGAGTTTGAAAACTCACGGACCGGTGAATATTTCTATGTGACGCTCGGCGGGCTGCTAATTGGCCCCGCCGCGAGCTGCTACGTCCATTAACCCCGCACGATGAGCCGGGCAGAGGGTCACGATGACCCATAGGCCGGTAATCGTGGGTGTTAGAGGGAAGCCGCGATGACCCATGCAGATGGTTATGTGTGCATATTTATTGTCGGGCCGTGCGGCCCGTTACCATGCTTATTGCGCAGCCGAAGCCGCTCGACGCGCTTGAGCGAAATGATTAGAAGACGCTCGGCCCGAGTCTTGAAGACGTGCAGGGCCGGCTAAAGAGGAGACCATCACGGCTGAGGACCGTGAGACGAGCATCTCCACCTAGAGGCCGAGGGCCTAGAGGAGACCACCACGGTTGAGAACCGTGGGACGGGCATCCCCACCCCAGAGACCGATGGCCTAGGGAGAACACCTAGAGGCCGAGGATCTAGAGGCGAATGCCATGACAGAGAACCGTGAGACGATCACCCGTCATTCAGAGGCCGAGGGCCTAGAAGAGATCGTCACGGTCGAGGGCCGTCTGACGCCATCATTACATCATGACTGGCCCCTCGGCACGACATGATCATCATATTTGAAGACTGGCCTCGTCCCCGCGCTGCGCGGATGAGGACCGTTGCTTGGATTTCAGATCGGCCTCTCATTGCCGACATCATTACATCATGACCGGCCTCTCGGCACGGCATGATTATCTTATTTGAAGACCGGCCTCGTCCCCGCGCTGCGTGGAGGAGGACCGTTGCCGGATCTCAGATCGGCCTCTCATTGCCGACATCATTATATCACGACCGGCCCCCCGGCTCGGCGTGTTTTCCATACTTGAAGATCAGCCTCGTCCCCGCTCCTCGCGGATGAGTACCGCTGATTATCTCTCTTTGGATCGGCCCCAGCGCCGACGTCATACACAGCCACCGACCTCCTGGTACGGTGCCACCATCATATTTGAAGACCGGCCTTGTCCCCGCACTGCGCGGACGAGGACCGTTGCTTGATTTCAGGTCGGCCTCTCATTGCCGACACCATTATATCACGTTCGGCCTCTCGGCCCGACATACTTATCTTTTGAAGACCGGCCTCACCACTGCTCCTCGCGGATGAGGACCGTTGCTTGGTTCTTTATGATCGGCCCCCAGGCCGACACTCTTACATGGCCACCGGCCCCCTGGTACGGCGCCATTATCATATTTGAAGACCGGCCTCGTCCCCGCTCTTCGCGGATGAGGACCGTTGCTTGATTCTTTCATATCGGCCTCTCATTGCCGACATCATTATACCACGACCGGCCTCTCGGCTCGGCGTGCTTATCTTTTGAAGACCGGCCTCATCCCCGCCACCTCGCGGACGAGGACCGTTGTTTGATTCTTTCAGGTCGGCCTCTCACTGCCGACGCTATCATGTTATGTTCGGCCTCTCGGCACGACATATTTATCTTTTGAAGACCGGTTTCATCCCCGCGCTGCGTTGGATGAGAGCCGTTGCTCGGATAAATCGGCCTGACCGGACACTATTGTCATCTCCATTATCAGGACCGACTGCTCAGCGACATTATGATCATTGTATATCGGCTCCCAATGCCGACCTTCTTGAGTTAGCGATCGGGCTCACCCCTCCCTTCATGAGGGTGACCATCGCCTTCGCATGACATTATGTGTGACATCACTTGTGGTTATTCTTGGAACCGACGAACGTATTTTCCTCCCTCAAAAAAAAAAAAAAAAAAAACAAAAGAGAAGAAAAGAAAAGAAAAGAAAAAAAAAAAAGATGGGGAGAAGGGGAGACGAGATCCTATGAGAGAGGGAGTCTTGACGAGGTATGCCTGATCTTCCTTCGCCGCGTATGACGAACGTCTCCCGACGCGGAGGCTAGTAGGAACGTGGGGGGGGGCTAGACGTACCAAAGGGAACCTCGGCAAGATAAACCAGTTCCTCCCATGACCCGTGGTTCGATGAACACCTTCTGCTAAAGCAGAAGGCTAGTAGGGCCACGAGCATGGGACGACGAAGCAGGGAATCCCGACGTGGATAAACCAGTGACCTCCTTGCGATCGTTGGATGACCGAACGTCTTCTTCGAAGTAAGAAGATTAGTAGGACCACGACAGGGACGAACGAAGAATAGGGAATCCCGACGTGGATAAACCTGTTCCTCCTTGCGATCGTGGGATGACCAAACGTCTTCTTCGAAGTAAGAAGATTAGTAGGACCACGACAGGGACGAACGAAGAATAGGGAATCCCGACGTGGATAAACCTGTTTCTTCTCATAGTTGGGATGACGAACGTCTCCTGCGAAACCAGGAGACCAGTACTCACGAGACTTGGGAAGAACGAAGAACCAGTTCTTTACCGGAGTCTGTTGCGTGCCGAGTGTACACCGCTTAGCGGTCCATACATAGGACCACGGATACGGTAGACGAACGAAGACCAGCTCCATGGATCCGACATGAAGAACCAGTTCTTTACCGGAGTCTGTTGCGTGCCGAGTGTAAACCGCTTGGCGGTCAATACATAGGACCACGGATACGGTAGACGAACGAAGACCAGCTCCATGGATCCGACATGAAGAACCAGTTCTTTATCGGAGTCTGTTGCGTGCCGAGTGTACACCGCATAGCGGTCCGTACATAGGACCACGGATACGGTAGACGAACGACGATCAGCTCCCCAGATCAGGTAGGAGGGACATCGCCCAGATTTATTTCAGGCTCACCATTCTTTCCCGGATGGAGTCCTGGCAGACGATCGGCTTCTCACAGCCAATCAGGAGAGAGACTTGACACATCACCAGCACGGCCGAGGGCCGCGAGACGATTATCACTCACCGACAGGGCGATGGCCATGAGATGATCATCACTATTTTTCTGTACCACGATCGGCCCCTCAGCGCCATCGTGTCCAGGTTCACGGTTCGGCTCGCCCATTCCCTTCCAGGATGGCGACGACCGTCTTATGCAGTACGATCGGCCCCTCAGCGCCATCGTACCCAGCTCACGTTCAGCTCGTCCATCCCTTCCAGGGTGGCGACGAACGTCTTATGCACCACGATCGGCCCCTCAGCGCCATCGTGTCCAGGTTCACGGTTCGGCTCGCCCATTCCCTCCAGGATGGCGACGACCGTCTTATGCAGTATGATCGGCCCCCTCAGCGCCATCATACCCAGTTCACGGTTCGGCTCGCCCATTCCCTCCAGGATGGCGACGACCGTCTTATGCATCACGATCGGCCCCTCAGCGCCATCGTGTCCAGATTCACGGTTCAGCTCGTCCATCCCCCCAGGATGGCGACGAACGTCTTATGCACCACGATCGGCCCCTCAGCGCCATCGTGTCCAGATTCACGGTTCAGCTCGTCCATCCCCCCAGGATGGCGACGAACGTCTTATGCACCACGATCGGCCCCTCAGCGCCATCGTGTCCAGGTTCACGGTTCGGCTCGCCCATTCCCCTCCAGGATGGCGACGACCGTCTTATGCAGTACGACCGGCCCCTCAGCGCCATCGTACCCAGCTCACGTCCAGCCCGTCCGTCCCTTCCAGGGTGGCGACGAACGTCTTATGCAGCACGATCGGCCCCTCAGCGCCATCGTGTCTCTTTCACGTTCGGATCGCGCATCTCTTCCAGGATGGCGACGAACGTCTTATGCAGTGCGATCGGCCCCTCAGCGCCATCGTACCTGGCTTCACGGTTCGGCTCGCACATTCCCTCCGGGATGGCGACGACCGTCTTATGCAGCACGATCGGCCCCTCAGCGCCATCGTGTCTCTTTCACGTTCGGATCGCGCATCTCTTCCAGGATGGCGACGAACGTCTTATGCAGTGCGATCGGCCCCTCAGCGCCATCGTACCTGGCTTCACGGTTCGGCTCGCACATTCCCTTCAGGATGGCGACGACCGTCTTATGCAGCACGATCGGCCCCTCAGCGCCATCGTGTCTCTTTCACGTTCGGATCATGCATCCCCTCCAGGATGGCGACGAACGTCTCATATGCAGCACGATCAGCGCCCCAGCGCCATCGTGTCTGGCTCGTGTTCGGCTCGCCCATCCCTTCCAGGATGGCGACGAACATCTCTTATACAGCTCGATTGGCCCCTCGGCGGCATCATGCCTAGTTCACCTCCGGCTCCGCCCATGCCATCTCGGATGGGGGACCCGTCGTATGCAGCATGATTGGCCCCTCGGCGGCATCATGTCTA
This sequence comes from Cuscuta epithymum, assembly GCA_945859915.1. Taxonomy (NCBI): domain Eukaryota; kingdom Viridiplantae; phylum Streptophyta; class Magnoliopsida; order Solanales; family Convolvulaceae; genus Cuscuta; species Cuscuta epithymum. Next base: position 795,480 of record CAMAPF010000951.1, on the reverse strand, counting down.
GTCCACCTTCGGCTCCGCCCATGCCATCTCGGATGGGGGACCCGTCTTACGCAGCGCGTCTGCTTCTCGGCGCTGACATGCCCGGGTTATCGATGAGAGCTACTGCTTCTATCACATCTTGCATTCCCTCTCTCATACATTACATACATACATTACATGCATACATACATTCATGCATCATACCTCATACATTCATACATACACACGTGCATCATGTTTTGACAGTACCGCGACGTCGGTTTATAGATGATGGACCTCTAAGCTTCTCCGATTGGAAAGCTCGAGTCAGAGTTCTTTACTCCCGCCTGATGCATTCAGGGGGAGTGTGCCCGTGGAGGAGCACCCTTCGCCCGACCCTGTCGGGAAGGGGGGTGCCTCACTGGTAGATTACGTTCAGGAGTGCAGACACTCACTCATATATGATGATTATGTGAAGACACAATTTCCAGCAAGACAGAGGAAGAGCGCAGGCAGAGTATATTTTCTCGAGCAGATTCGCGGGCTCACTACTCAAGAAACTGGGGGACTTGTGTTGGGATATATTATCCCGGCCTATTACTGTTCATGAGTCCAAGGCTTTACGTAGTACGGAGCCCGAGCAGCTAGGCCCATTTCGGCCCATCCGGCCCACTGTAGCCATTTGGGCCCACTCCGGCCCATGCGGCCCATTAGGGTGGAGAGCATCCCCTTCCCCTATTCTCTATAAATATAGGAGTTTCCCTCCATATTATGGATCCCTCTTTTTGGCTTCCTTCTTCCTCCTCCCTCTAGAATAGCTCAAATACTCCATTAATGGAGCTCAAAATGTACTATGTAATGGTGAGGAGAGTCCTAATGAGAAAGAGAGGGCTTGGACATTAGCCTAAAAAGTCCCGTGGTTTTCTCCCTTTCGGGTTTCCACGTAAAAACTGAGTGTTCATACATATATTTACTATATCGTGTTGGATTAAACTCAACAACTAGTGAGGGCAATTATTTGGATTAATTAATTAACTAATTCAATTAGGGGTAAAATTGGATGATTAGTCCTATTTAAAGAAAATCAAACATTAGGTCCTATTTTTGGAATAAACCCATTTTCTCTATGTTGAATCTCCTACTCATTTACTCCTACATGAGATGAAATGAAATGTATCCCCAAATTTTCGAAGTTTCTTCCAAAACTTTCTCAATCCTTTTGAAATGCATCTTTTCAAAATTCTCAAAATTTCAAAAACAATGCACTAATATTATATCTTTAAAATCACTAATGATTTCTCAATCGCATCAATCAAGTTTCAAGTTGCCACTTGTGAGAAACACAATTCTCTTTTATGTGCATGACAACTTAAATTGAAATCAAAGTCGGGAATCGATGTTAAATCTCTAGGAATCATTATTAAATCTATAGGGAGAAGGCTCAAAAGTGACACCAACATTATTCACCAAGTTCAAATTGAACACTCACGTTTTAAATGGATCAAATAAACACACAAGTCACTTATTTGGGCAACTTTTGGCCACCTAATAACATTTCAGTTTAACGGAAGCTTCCCACGTTAATCCTATCCGCCCAATTGTTCCTGCCTTATGCCTCCCCTTCGGGCTGCACCTATATCCCCCCATCAGCTTCCTCCGCTTCTGGTCTCTATCATTGAGTGTAATTTTCTTAATATACATCTCTCTTCTTGTAAAAAGGAAACATGTTTCTTAGCAGTCACTTGTGTGCTAGAATGTACTTCCTCCGTCCCAATTTGTTTTGCAAAGTCAACATTTTTTGGACAACCAATAATAAAAGTCAACCCTCCCTATGGATAATTAATTAATTAATTCAATTTTTAATAATTAAAATTTACATATTCAAAAAATACATTAAAATCTCTTCAAAGTTGTAAACTCCAAATTAGAAAATAATTAAAAATTGACATCCTAATTAAGTTAACAAAACGAGACTGTTTGACTAAGAAAAGTCAAATTTGCAACTCTTTTTGAGACGGAGGTAGTAGGTGATTTTAATTTGATGATGGGGCTCCAACAAATTAAACCCCTTCAAGCCATATTTATTGAGAGTTGTGTAGTAGGTCACCTTCCAAATCTAGCAGCGAGACACAAGTTGCTCACCGCTATGGTAATTCGGTTTTGCTCCTCCGCTTCCTCAATATGAATCCCGGCCTCAAAAAAGCACATCGATGACAGGAGTTTCAGCAATTACAGAATGAATCCAGTCAGAGAATACAACTTTTTCAATATTAATTACACATAGAAGGAGTATAATATTCCTTCCAATGGATTCATTATTCTACCAGTATAGCTCCAATACCTACAACTGCTACAATGTTTGATCTATCGGCGGTCAAGGAGCGTTTTTTACCTATGCGCAGGATGCTAACGACTCTGGCTTGGGATTCACAGAAAGAACGACAATAGAGATGTGGATGGATTCAACATCTATGCGTGTAGTTTATTGGGTCTCGTTTGTAGCTTCAGGAGTGGAATCAGCGATTGTTGATGACTTGACGTTGGGCTTTAACGGAAATGTTGGTCAGTGGCCAAATATTGCTCAAATGATGTGTTTAGGTGTTAAATTGGTCCATTTAAAAGTTGAGTGTCCAATCCGAACTTTGTAAATAACCCTGATATCCTTTTTGAGCCTTCTCCCTTAAATCTATTACAATTTGGGTACCAATTTTCAAGTCTTAATCCAAGTCAGTCCGGTTAGATTTTTGTAGTTTAGATTATGTTTGTTCGATTCAAAACTTCAAGCGTAAGTGTAACGTTGCAAATGCAGTTTAATAAAAAATGAGCTGGTTTATACGGAAAAATATGAAAATGGTATCAACACAGACAAAAGGATATATTGACTTAGATAATAATGACGAAGAAGTCAACATTAAGGATATTCATTCAAGTTGACATATTAAAATACTACTCCGTATATATTGCTATCTTTATATTTTTTTAGGCTAAAAGGTCAAATAGGTACATGAACTAATTAACTTAAAGTGTTCAAACAAGTCCAACCAAAAGGTCGTCTAGGGCTTCGCGCCGCTAGGAATTGGTCCGGTCTTGGCGATCAAACCAAGACGTGGTGGCTCTTCGGTAGCATCGATATCAGGAAGACGAGGCTTTAAAGCGTGGGAGGGGAGGTCCGACGGAGCAAGCACGAGGCTTGTGAGGTAAAGCTGGAAACGAAGAGGGAGGTCTTTTTTTTTTTTCTGTGTGCCAGGATGGAGACTATAGCGGACAGGTACCGGAGGATGAAGGTGGTGGAGAAGGAGACGGAACTGGACTGTGATGATGCCGAGGAAGGTGAGGAAGATTGGGAGGTGTCTCGCCCACGTTTCTCGGTGGTCGGAGCGTTGATCGCAGACCGGAAGATCAATTTTGCGGGGTTCAAGGAGGCAATGGAGACGGTGTGGCGGCCGGGCAGAGGGGTGGAGATCAAGGAGATCGAGGAAAAAAGGTACATCTTTAATTTTAATCACCCCGTTGATATGAAGCGTGCAGTGGAAGGAGGTCCATGGCAGTTTGAGAAGAATTTATTGATTGTTAAAGAGATAAAACCAACGGATATTCCTCATAAGATTACTCTAAATGAGGCTGAATTCTGGGTTAGGGTCATTCTTAATGTTCCCTATGGACTGCTGCATCTAGGGACTGCTAGGAAAGTGGGTAATTTTTTGGGAAAATTTGTGGATTATGATAAAAACAATTATGGGGAACATTGGAGGCCGTAAATGCGGGTTAGAGTTTGTATTAATGTGGAACTTCCCCTGAAGAAGGGTACAACGCTGAAGAAAGAGGGGGTGGGGGTATTGGGTCGACTTCCAGTATGAGAGGTTACCCAAATTTTGTTTTATTTGTGGGGTTATGGGGCATTCTGATAAGTTTTGCCCACTTTTGTATGAAGAGGGATTGATTTTGGAAAAAAGATTTGATGCATCTCTTAGGGCAGGTGGAGGAGTGAAGACCAGCCCTACAGGGAGGAACAAATGGTTGATTGGGGAAGGCTCGAGTTCGGGGAAGGGGAGCCAGGGGTGGTCGGGGAAGGGAAAGGAAGAGAGAGGATTGTGTGATAACGAAGATGTGATTGACTCTGGGAGTACTTCCAACAAGGAAGTGGTTTTGAAACAAAGCGAAGAATATTCAGGTGAGAAGCGTAGGCGCACTTGGTATTTTTCGATTGGCAATTTGGAGTTTTATTATATATATTGAATTAAATACAAAAAAACAACAAAATTAACTGAATCAGTTGAAATTTGTGTAACTTGATAAAATTCAGACTAAAAGATTTCATTTAAAATTTATTTTATTAATAAAATAAAGATAAAAGATATATGAAATGAATCAAGTACTTAAAATGATTCTTTGCAAAAGAATTAATCAATTCAATTTTTTAAAGGAAAAGAAACTTATACGGAGTACTAAAATACCAAAAGAATCAAGATTACAAGCGGCTAATAGCTCAAAATCCACCACTTATCTTCTAACAAACCCCATCTAATAATCTCAAGAAACGACTTACGATCAGACTGAGACGACCACCTCCAAAAAAGCAACACGAGTCTCTGACCAACAAACAGGCAACATAGAGCTATTTCTGACCTTTAAAATCACGGTACTCATTACCATTTTATTGGGTAAAGGTACATATATACCCCTATAGTATAGGTGCAGGAACAAATATACTCTTGTTCTATTTTTCGGAACAAATATACCCCTCATCTTTGAAAAAGGTGCAAAAATATCCTGTTCTTATACAGGAGCAAATTAATCCTTATTGACTTTAAATTAATAAAATAAATTTCAAAAACACCAAAAAATAAAAAAAAATCAAAATTAAAATATTAAAAAATTAAAAAATGTAATTATGTCCAATTCTCCCTTTTGTTTTTGTATCACAATTAAATATTTTTAGTATATAAATTCACTATTTTGTAATTTTGGTGTATTTATCATCATACAAAATATGTAATTTAGTACAAAAAATGCAAAAATAATTTTTTTACATTGCAACACATATGTTAGCACATTTTCCAAAGAATCTTAAATACATAGTAAAATTTTAAAATAATATTTATACTAAAAATATTTAATCTTTTAATTCTTTTTATATTTTAATTTCGAAATTTTAATTTTTTGGCGTTTTAGGAAATTTATTTTATTACTTTAAATTCAATAAGGATTAATTTGCTCCTTTATAAAAACATGAGAGATATTTTTGAACTTTTTTCAAAGTTCAAGGGTATATTTGTTCCAAAAAATAAAACAGGGGTATATTTGTTCCTGCACCTATACTATAGGGGTATATATGTACTTTTCCCCCCATTTTATTGGATTCATAATAACCGAAAGGTCTTCTACATAATTGAATAACTGATCAGGCATAGATAAGTTCTCCCAAAATTGAACGAAATTTTTCTCTAAACATACAGAAACTTCGAAGCAATTAATGATTGTAGAGATCTAAACACTTCTGATCATAGCTAAACTAAACAATTCAAGATTGCCACTTACACAAACAATCTGAAAATAAAGTAACTAGTCTATCGAAATAAAAATAAAATTTGAAATGAAATTAAAGCAAAACCACTCGTTCCCTCCATGGCAACGGGCTTAAGAGGAGGCCAGATCATCAACTCTTCATCTTCTTCCTCCAAGACCAAAAGATCGAAGGCCAAAACATATGATGTTGTAGTCACCATCTAAGATACCATAAGTGAAGCGGCCGCCACTCTAGGCACAATCCTTGCTCCAAGCATAAGGGATACGGCTATGGAGAGTTTTGTCAGGTCACTTTTGTACCTTTAATATTGATTGAGATTAGAAAATCCAAAGCCAAGAAACAAGCTTCTTCATTCCCATAGCAAGGGAAAAACTGGCTACATGTTGATACGGCAAAAATTTGTACCTGGCAAATGAGGGAGACCTTCCGCTTGCATTTGCAAACATGAGTAAATTACTCAAATAGGAGTAATAATAAACTTAATTGCACATTTAGGAGTTTAAATGGAACATATGTTTCGTAGGATCAAAAATAGCTTCATTGGACAAAAACACCCCTATTATAATAATTCATTTAATGCACACTGCACAAGGCCTGTGAGCCGAAAATTTGGGCATCGGCAAATGGAAAACACCTCTCGCCATGCGCCGACTGTCTCTAGCCATCCGCCCTCACTACGGCCTCCCACACCGGCGTCTCCATCCTCAGCAAGCCCACCATCATCGAAATCTGCCGCCACCGCCACTATTCTCCACCGTCGTTGCCGCCAAATGGTCACAATCGGTGCTGCCACTTTGGTCACCATCAACACCTTTATCAAAAATTCCGCCGGTGTCAATTTCGTGGCCACCGCTTCAATCCAGAGCACCGCCGCTGTCGTCACAACTCCGGCGCCATAGATGTACCACATATTTAACCTTGAAGACTAATTACAAATCTGCCATGAAAATGAATTTTCAAAACTGCCATAAAGTTGGCAAATTTATTTTGCAAATTTATACAAAACTGCCATCATGTTGGCAAAATATGAAGTAACAACTAAATGTTCAAAAAATCTCAAACTTTAATGGAACAATCACTTTAACAAATTCACCTCAAATCCTCAATCACAAATAAGAAATTAATGAAAAAATTAGAAAAATCAGTTTACACAAAACCCTTTTGCCATAATATGACTGCCATTGTAGATTTCTGCCATAAACTTGGCAGAATGTGTTGCCATCATACATTAACCAATTGAATGTCAAAACTCAAAACAACATATGAATAATAAAAAAATATGAAATTAGAAACACGAAGATAATAGTATAAACCAGAAACAATCAATTAACACAAAAGGTTTAATTTTTTGCCATAGTACGATTGTCATAATACACATTTCTGCCAAAAACTTGGCAAAAAGTGAAGTCATCTTCCAAAAATTTGGAAAATCGTTTTTTTAACCGAGAAATCAGAAATCAGAAGTTCAGAACGGCAAAATAGTTGTCCAAAAACAAACAAAATCAATGTAAAATCCCAGAAAATGGAAGAATACAAGAAAAATTAGAAAAATCAATGTAAATTTCAGAAATCAGAGGAATAGGGGGAGGAGGAGGAAGAAGATGATGATGATGATGATGATGATGATGATGATGATGATGAGAAGAAGAAGAAGAAGAAGAAGAAGAAGAAGCGAAGAAGAAACCTGGCAGCGATGTATGGAGAGGAATCGATGACGGTGCGCTGGGAGAACGTTCGATCTGCGGCGGTGCAAGGCGGAGAAGAGTCCATGGCAGCGGTGATGGTGCGCAGGGAAGTCAGCAACGGTGGCGTGAAGGAGGAGTACGATGCGCTGAATTGATGTGCCCAGGAGGAAGTGATCAATTTGTGCGAAGATGAAGTAGATCGAGGGATATAAATCAGGGGCAATTGGGGAATGCAATTTACCTATGTTTACAAATAGGAGTAAGATGGTCCTATTTAGGAAAAAAAACATACCCACTCCTATTTAAGAATTTTCCCTACTTTTTACTCCTATATGAGACAAATTCTCTTGCAAACATATATCCTAAAAATTCATTTTTATTATGAGTATGTTTGGCACAACTACCTGAAAAGATACTTTTGTGAGCTTTTTAATAACTGTTAGCTTTTGGTGACTGAAAAGATCTTAAAAAGAAAATATGGTAGCTGTTTGATAAAAAGCTAACTGTTTGATTTAGTTTGGTTTGGTATACAAGCTGTTAGGATTAATTAGCACTAAAAGTCACGAGTTTTTCTCAGATGCTACTCCCCGTAGCATCTCAAAAAAGATCTTTTAATTTTTGAAAAGCTCTTAAAAATTGTCATGTCAAACATACAACTAGAAGCTTTTAGAGACTTTTTGAACAATACAAAAGGTAGAAGACAGAAACTTATGCCTGCCAAACATAGCCTATGTCAACATAATGATAGAAAAATAGAGTTTATATGACGAAACTCATCATTTTAATCAAGTCAATTAGAAACTTAATTTTAACTTTATTAATTTTCATTACTACACAAATGGTTCTTTACCAACGAATCAATGCTTCATGTGCTTTACCAAATAAGCAACACAGTCGTCAATATAACTCTGATTTCTTTTCCCATCCCCAAACACTCCCTTCATCCTCCCTGCATTCGCGCGTATCAGCTCGCCTTCTTCACTCGCCACCGCGAACCTCACCGTGTCCGCCACCGCCTGACTCGTGAACGCCCCGTCGCTCCCGTTTCTCGGTATTTCCACCCCCACTTTCTTCCCCGCCAACAGCCTCGCGTTCAGCCCTTGATCGTTCATCACCGGCAGCATGATCAGAACATGCCCGCCGGCGAGCCCTTCTATCACCGAGCTCCACCCGCAGTGAGTCAGGGAACCCGCAATCGCCTCATGACTCAGTATGCTAGCCTGTGGGACCCACTGGGTAGTCACAACCCCTCTGACTCGCTCTCTGTACCCTCCCGGGAGCATCTTCTCGGCGTAATCTCCGGTTGATCCGGGCGGGTTTCGCAGCACCCAAAAGAAAGGCAGGCCGGATTTCTCCAGACCCAGAGCCAACTCGGTGAGCTCTGTTTGACTCAGCGTCGCCTCGGTCCCGAGCGCGACGTAAACCACCGAGTTGGCTCGTTGCTCGTCCAGCCACCCTTTGACCTCCGTCCACGCCGGGTCAGCGTCCGGTCCCGGTTCGGGAGCCAGAACGCCAACGGGTATCACCGGCTTCGGGTGATAAAGGTCGCGAATCAGATCGAGCCACTCCGGTTCAAACCCGACACAGGTTCTGAACAACACGAGATCGCTCCCGTCGACGGCCAAACCGAACCGGACGGTGTCCGGCGTACCGGACTCGTTCCCGACGGCGCCCTCTGCGTACTTGGCGATCTCATGCGGCCGGTAGGCGATGTCGGATTCGAAAGGTATCCAGCTGGGAACGACGCAGAGAGACTCCGGACTGGTGTCTCTCCCGCCGTTCAGTAAGAGGGACGGCGGGCCGGTGAAAGCCATGGTAGCGGCGGAGAAGATGCTGAAATAGGCAGAGGAGATGTTGAGCTTGGATGAGATTCCGGGAAGCCAATGGGAGGCATAGTCATAGACGATCCAATCTGGAGTTGGGGTTGTGGTTTCCAGAAAATGGAGCAATGGGGTTTGAAGAAGGTCGAAGGCAATCTTCAGGAACTGGGCTTTTTGGTGTGGAATGTCCATTGAAGACTCTGCTTCCGGTGGCAGATTTTCGACGGCGGGGAAGGGGAGGCTGACGAGGTGAATGAGGGGTGTTTTGGGTAGCCTGGAGAGGTTTCTTGGGGTGGAAAGGAAGGAGACTTTGTGGCCGGAGAGAGCGAGGGATTTTGATAGGTGGTGGAAGGGTAGGAGATGGCCAAAGGCCAGCCATGGAAACATGACTATGTGTAAAGAGGAAGAAGGAGAAGGAGGCTTCTCTTCGGTTTCCATGGAGGCAGATTTTGGAGTTGCTGTGCACTGCATTTTGAGTTGAGCGCAGAAATAAAAGAGATGTATAAATAAAGACAAAATACGATTGCAACTTGCAAGTACTCCTGTGTTCCTCCCAAGTTTTTGTTTGACATAGGTGAGTTAAAACCAAATATAGAATCAAAGTAAAAAAGTTCGGTTCGATTCGATTTCACACTCCAAAACTTGGAACCACGGTTTGATTGGTTCGGTTTGTTTCGATTCGGTTTCGATTTTTTCGGTTTTTTACCAAAAAATTACGGAGTATATCATTCGATTTAAAATTGAGATTGGTAAAAAAAAATGGATATAGCAAGGACATATTACATATATATCAAGTCTGCTTTGAGATAGATAAAAAAAATGGGATCCCATTTAAAATGGATATCCTGTATTACACTTGTTAGAATATCATTTGAGGGATCAAACATATTACATAAAGAATGCAAGCATACTACAACAAATAAAATAAAAATGAAAATAAATTAATATGGGATAAATTATATGAGTATGCGAGAGAGATAAAAGTATATAAGGAGTATATTATTAATTTACATTGTTTGTGACTAGTTCAAAAAAAAAACTCATGATTATATACGTTCTATGTGATATAGTTGAGATGAATATTTATTGTTTCATCAATATGAATTCTTTAAGTTAAATAAAAATAAAAGTTAATTAATACTAATAATTAAGTAGTAAAAACATATTATCATCATTCAGTATAGCTAATTATTACAGGCAATGAATGTGTAAATGAATTTATACACTAAACTTAACTAAACATAACACAAACATTATTTCTCTAGCTCAAGAAACTCAAAGACTATTGATGATATTAGGATTAGTTAGGATTAATGCTTAACAATTGACAAATAAATTTTATATTTTAGTTAGTTTGGTTTGTTCGGTTTGGTTTTGAAGGGTAAAAACCAAAACCGAACCAAACAACTACGGTTCGGTTCGTTTTTTTACATTCGGTTTCGGTTTGTTAGCGGTTCGGTATAATTTGATTCGGTTTTTGGTTTTCGATTTTTCGGACACAGCCCTAGTTTGACAGATATGTTTAATGGGTCGCTCATAATTTAAAAGGAAATCAAATACTATGTACTCCGTATTAAAAAAGATTTAAATTTACTTACGGAGTATATGCCAATTTTGTCTTTAACGTAAAAATGGTTGGCTTGTAGGCCTTGTACGGTGAGAGATATTTCTCATACTTCTAACTTCCAACTATGGTAGGCTACTTCCAACTATGGTAGGCTTTGTAGTGTGAATACTTCTCATACTTGATACTTCTAAGTTCTAAGAATCTAAGTATATCTACATATATCATAGTTGAAAGTTCCTTCTCTGTGTTGTGTTGTTCTAAGAATCTAAGTATATCTAGTTATCTACATATATCATAGTTGAAAGTTCCTTCTCTGTGTTGTGTTACTCTGGAATGTCTTGTTTTTTTAATTGACATTGACTCGTTTTACAACGTCCTTGTTTAGGAGATTATTTTAGAATGAAATTGAAGATGATGTGAAAGAGGTCATTATAATGGGTAGAGCAAATCACATGAAAATAATGAGTCGGATTTTTTATATTTGTAAATACAGATATCATGATTGAGTATACGGACACTTGACGAAGAAGATTAGAGAGTTTGATGATTGCTTGACATTTCTAATGTGGGAAGCCTATATGATACAGGTTGTACGCCGGTGACAAATTTGTAATTTTTGTGAAAATCATGGTTTTTTCCTAAATGAGCATTTATGCAATTTTGATGAGCATCGAGTCTGTTCTTTTGAGTATCAGTAGGAGTCTAACAATGAGCATCAGTGATCTCTGTTTCATACTACATATCTTCTAATTCAATTTCTTTTTATTATTTTTTCGTTTATAAAAAATTGTTAAATTATGTTTGTAATCAATTTTATTTAATTTCAATATGTGAATCTAATGTAGTATTGGGGTGTAAAGTGTGTGGCGGAGTGGTGGAGGATAAGGATCATGCTTTTCGGATTTGTGAAAGAGCAAAAGAGGGCTGGAGAAAGGTGAGGGTGGATCTGGGCAGTCCGGCAGAGTCGGTAAATGCGTGGTTCTGGCGGCATCTCGGTGGACCGAATGGGGAAGACCGATGTAGGTTTATAGCTATTTTATGGAGTCTGTGGAAGAGGAGAAATGGATGTGTCTGGAAGGACAAATGGCAAGGAGCGGCGGGTGTTATCAACTCAGCGGCAGGAATTATCTCGGGATGGAGAGATGCACAAGGCTCTGAGACTGAGAGTACAGATCGGGCTAGGAGAGAAAATAATTCCTTGACAGTTTGGAAGCGTTCGCAAGAGGGTGTTGTAAAAATTAATGTGGATGGGGCGGTGGATGAAAATACACATACTAGGTCCTGGGGATGGGTGGCACGGGACCATTATGGCAATTTCTTGAAGGCGAAAGGGGTCTCTGAAGCAGCTAGCTGGTCAGTGGTGGAAACAGAAGCTATGGGTGTTCGGGATGCGTTGATGGGAGCGGCTGCGGCAGGCTGGTCGCATGTAGAGGTGGAAACTGATGCTCTCTCGGTGGTCCATGCCTTAAAAAATGAAGGAGGTTCTTCTTACCTTTTCCTTATTCTGGATGATATTAGGCATTTGGTGCAAGATAAGAGTAATTTTAGCGTCTCTTATTGTAAACGATCCGCGAATCGTGTTGCCCATGCTTTAGCAAGAGCACATGTGTCTATCTCGGATCAGTTCTGTTGGTATGATAGTATTTCTTATTCTATTGTAATTCTATTGTAAGCCTGTTGGCACATGATTTGGTGAATTAATATATCTGTCAGTTGGAGTTCAAAAAAAAATGTGAAACATTTTAAAGTGAACATAAACCAGTACCAAATGAACATACATAACTTACAAGATGAGTATCAAAAAATTCAAAAACTCATTTGTGTATGCTCATTCATTATGGGCGTTATACTCATTTGAGTTTAACATAAACTCATTTTCAATGTGCTCAATATTAATTTGTGTGAGTTTATTTCTTTTAGGTGTATACTTGTTAGAGCAAGAAATTGACAATTTATGTTGCATTAAAGAGGGTTGACCACAGAAGTTAATGATACGTTCATGAGGCCTAATGACAATTATTGTAACGTTTTTTATGCATTATTCGGCTCTTTAATGTGATTAAGGAAGATATTAATTGTAATTGACCAGCCTTTATGACAGATTCGAAATCATCATAATGGGCGGCCAACCCGTCAGTAACGAACGAAACTATCATGAGAGCATTAACTACCCTTCCTATAAATAGGACATCCCCTATTGTACTACAGTAGCTACACATTCGAATAATACACTGAACTTCATTCTTATTTGCTTAGTTGTCATCTTCTTCATTGTTCTTGTACGAGACCCTACCTACATATAATTTTCTTTTTAAATAGTTTTAGCTTATCAAAATTTTGCTTAAACAATACTCATTGGAGTTTAATATAAAACTCATTTGAGATCAATAACAGCAAGGATTCCTCAGCAATGAATTAGAATCTCTTTGTCTCCCAAAATCACAAGATCAAATAGCAAAACTGTGTCAGAAAAAAGAGAAAAAGAAAAAGAGTGGAAAGAAAGATAGAGGAGAAGAGGTAACTACGCCGGAGCCGCTGTTTGAGCGAGTGGTGAACGTCGGCGGTGAGAGGCAGATCGACCTGTGAGGAGCAGGGGCGAGTGGTGAGAGGCGGCGACGAGCATCTAGCTGAAGGAGAAGGGGGTGAATGTTGGCGACGGGTAAGCCTGGTGTGAAGTCAGATCGAAGAAGCAAGCGAAATCAGAGAAGTTTGGTGCGAAGCTTTGCGCGAAGCCGGAGCGTAAAAGCTTGGGGCGAAGGCCAGGTTGAAGAAGCGCAGAAGCCCAATAAAATCCGATTGTACCGTGCGCACTGTAGAGCCAGCTATAGGATGTATTTTACCTCTAATATGTAGGGATGGCAATGGGGCGGGTTTGGGGCGGGGGTACACTCCCCCATTCCCCGCCCCATGTCTAAAAAGTCCCCCCCATCCCCGCCCCATCCCCCGTTACTCTCAGACCCGCCCCATCCCCGCCCCATCCCCGCCCCATCCCCGTTGTCCCCACGGGGGCCCGCAGGTGCCCCCATATAGATTTAATTTATCGTATTTGCATATACTTTTAATCCATTATAAAAATATATGGTGCAGTTCCAGTGAGAACGATGTTTAACGTGAGAACGTGAGCATACTCACATTTAATCCAATGTGATACACAATAGAGCCCTTCTAATGCACATATTGACTTTGCTCAATACTAGCTAATATAAATAATCACGGTGCCACTTTTGTAAATATTATGTTTGATACAAAAAATTGCATTGTGCGAGCCTCATTGTGCGTCACATTGGGGGTAAATGTGGTGTTCCCATGTTCTCACGTTAAGCATTGTTCTAATTTGATCCTAAATCTATATATATCTACACACACACGAATATGCAACACTGAAGTATTGTTAAAAGTTTAGACCGCCGATTTTAATAATTCTTCAATTTGAATGAGTTTTGTGAATTGAAGACAGTTAAAGTTAAAATATAAGTAAACATATTATCATCATGTACGTCGTTCCAAAATTTTCAACAATTATAATACAATTAATTACATGTTACATATAAATGTAGGTGTGCTTATTTACTCACTTTCTCACTCTTAAAACTCATACGGAGTATAACATTTATGTAAAATATTTTTAATCATTACTAACTTATTATTATTCTTGTATAATATGTATTAATTCACTAACCATGACTAAAAGGTATACAATCATGTATGTCTATACGTATATGTATATGTATATGCGTTTGTTATATACAACACATAATTTAATTTAATATGTTTGTACATTATTTATATATGTGTATATATATGTGTTTGAGTATATATTTATAACGGGGGGCGGGGCGGGTGTAGCAATTCCCGTCACCCGCCCCATATTTTAACGGGGTAAAAATATCTCACCCATCCCCGCCCCCGCCCCACTCCAAGCCCCGCCCCATCCTTCCCCCACGGGGCGGTTCCCCACGGGTCCCCGTCCCATTGCCATCCTTACTAATATGCCTATAATATTTAAGCAAGGATGATAGGGTTGGATTCAGTTTGATTACCGAATCAATATGAGAAAATTGCTAAACAAAATACTTCATTGATGATTCTGCTTCACAATACGAAGTAAATATCGGGACCTAATTTTTCAAAAATAGAATTATCGATTCGGTTTTACAAGAAAATTTAATTCCTCCTAGAATACTCGGTCGAATATTGGCTTAGTAATCTGACCGTAACACTCACTCCCTACTGTAGCTTTCTTTCATAGGGGCGTATACTATGTAGCACAGAAACTCTCTAGAAGTTCTCCAAACAAGCGTTTTTTGAGTAAAACTTGACGTTTCCCGTTTCCCATTTTCTCATGGTTTTCGCTTTCCCGTGCAAGATAGGGCATATATATAGGGGACATGAAGAATGATTCTATCTGATTTAACCGGTATAGGAATTATTAAGTGACGGTTGAAGTAGACACGGAAATGAAGTGGGGTGGGAGGTAGTGCAAGATCCATACAAATTTACTAACCAAATTTGTCCCGTGAACCACACCGGTCATTAGATGTTTGTCCACGACCCTCCCTGCTCCGCCATAATCTATTATAGGACATTTTTTCTTATACATAGCCAACTTTGTGTCTTTGTATTTAGTGTAAAAAATGGTAGGCTCGTAGATGGAGAGATTGAGTTGAATCATAAATCCATTACTTAAAAAAATATGACAAAATTTTTGAGTGGAAGAAAAAAAGTGTAGTTGGGAGAGAAAGTATCTGAACAATAAATGGGAACTTAATTTGAATTTCTCGTCGTCTTATAGAATTAATTACCACCTCTGCCCTCACATCCGAGACCAAATCAAGAGATGTTTTAACAACCTAAATGATACTATAATGGGTCTAAATGCTAGATCCGAGAATGGGAAACTAGTATCGGGTAAGATATATGAACTTTTGAGAACTAAAGGGACAGTTCAAGCTTGTATGAGTTTCATATGGAAATCTTATATCCCTCCCAAATTCTCGTTTAATGTTTGGCTTGCCTTGCGTAACAGGTTACCTACACAGGATAACCTCAATTACTTGCATATTGTTAACCGATGTGACCTTTGTAAGGGTGGCTTGGAAACAATGCCACACCTCTTCTTTCTTTGTCCTTACATTTGTAGGGTTTGGGAGCATATTAAAGACTGGTTGGGATTAACAAGGGAGATGACCACACTCAATAGCTCAGTCAAATGGATTTTGAAGAATCATAAAGGATCGAAGATCAAAGGGAAAGCTGCTCGTATTGCCTTTTGTGCCACGGTCTATTACCTTTGGCACGCTAGGAATGCCAACCGATTTGACGAAGCGGATGTGAAGGAGGAGGAGACCATTGCGAAAATTAAGCATGTGGTATATAAGATACTATTCAGTATATATCCACATGACTTGGTTAAATTTTGCAGAAGACCAACGCATGGATATTTTGGATGCCAAGGTTTGAAGTTAATTGACACTGCCACATGGACACTTGTATGTCACGGCATGGACCTTTTGGATGCCGCGGCTTGGACAATTCGGACACCGAGGCATGGACATCTTGGATGCCACGGCATGAGGTAGCGTCTTGGACGGGGGGGTGTTTGCTACCACCTTTGTATTTCTTTTAACTTTTGAACTTCTGCTCTAATTGCTTACTTAAGTAGCACGGATGTATGTTTGATTTTTTGATTGGGCAAGTATTTATGCTTGGTCCTTTTGGTGTAGATTAGATCGAGAAAAAACCTCTCTTCACCCTCACATTATGTGGGGGTGGGGGGAGGTTTTAGGAAATCTAGGACACTTGATGTATAGTTTTTTCTGGATGTTAATATATATTTACATTTCATCCAAAAAAAAAAATTACCACCTCTGCCCCACTCAAGTTTCTCATTAAAAAAATGATAAGATTATTTAGGCAATAAATAATAAAATGCTCGTTTGGTAATATTAAAATTGACTGAATCGGTTGATTCTACTAAAGTTCATGAATTTCTGACTGAAATGAATGAATTCGCTCAATTTGCCAAATTATAGGGAATAAATATATTAATAAAGTAAATAAAATATATATATGAAAATAGTTAAAATGGTCATTTGCGGCAAGTTCCGCCTAAAAGTATCTCCAACTTTATTTATTTTGACAATTACATAATTTAGTGCACGGAATCAAAAGTTGTATGTTTTGTAGAAAAAGTTGGTTGATAAGCCGAAAACATGTCATCAAACGAGCTCTAAATAAGGAAATTCGAGTATATTTTCAGAAGTAACTTTGATGGATATATAATCATCCACCCTTCGCTCTCACCCTTGAAGCAGCCCCACCCTGAACGCCTCATCATCGCGAGTCCGCGACCACCTTTTTTTATATCGTCGAAACCTACCCACCACAAACACGCTTATCAGTGACATCATTGTGTCTCCATTGTCAAACCAGTGACTATTTCAGCATTCTGAAACTTAACACAGAGCATCACCTCAAATTTTGCCGATGTCACCATAACGAATTTCAAGCCATCGTCATCGCCATCACCGCATTTGAAACAAAAATAGAGAAATGGAGGCGAAGATGTGCAAGTTGTCAAGTAGGAGAAGAACAGAAGGAACTTACATGTAGATTGCAGCGATGGGCAATGTGCCATGGCGGAGACGTGGAGACGACTGTTGGAGGCAGAGAGAAGATTAGCCTATATTCTTAGAGCCAACACAGAAACAGGAGCACATCTAGAGTTATATTTATAGTTAGGGTACTCTAATCATTTGACTTTGACTTTTAAAGTGATCTAAGTTTTTATAGGAAGAGAGAGAAGGTTAGCTTGTATTCTTAGAGCCAACACAGAAAGAGGAGCACATCTAGAGTATATTTATAGCAAGGGTATTTCAATCACTTGACTTTTAAAGTGATCTCTTTTTTATCCGTAGAGTAATCCTATATTTGTCCAATTAAAACTCTAAAATAATATCTTTGTCATTTTTGCATAAATATAATAGTTCACCTTAATTAGAGATTCATTATAAATACAGCTAGCTCTACATTAATTTTCTACTAACAGAATACCAAAAACTATTATAAACCTAATAAGCTCAATGATTAAAAGATAGATTTCATATTGGGAAATTCTATTCACACCCCTTCATTTACTAAACACACACCCGTTTCCATAAATAGTTAAAAGTCCTTTTTATAATCCCTTTAATATCCTTCAAGCAGCCTAGACTCTTCTAGGTATGAAATTAAATTGGTGCAAGTGACCAATATTTTCTCTTCTTTCCCATTAAATTATTGCAGCAACTAGCAAGGATTCTCCTATCGGCCAGCAAGATCGACTGGGCAACCTAAATCCCTCATTTATATTTAGGATCTTAGGGTAGGACAGTAGGACGGGTTTGATTGGAATTTTAGAGCTTTTCATGGTGAAGATCAGAGAGCACTTATGAACAAGGAGAAAGTAGTGGTGATTGGAGACATCAAGGTTTGTTTTCTATTACGGCTCCCTCCTTTTGCTAGTACGGCGCCGCATCTTCACTACTTCCGCTACTTCCGCCGCTCACCTCCACACTAACCGGTGAGCCTCAATCAAGAAATGAAGGAAGCATTTTACTAGTACAGCTCTACACCTTCACTAAAAGTGAAATGACTTGAGCTGCAAAACAGGTGGATGTTCCTTGATAATACATGAAGTTTTTATACACTGGTGTTAGCTTACCTGACCAGACCAGTTCAGACCAGCAAATTATAGTCCAAGTAAAAACATCTCTAGTCTTATTTGGTCTGCTTATTTGGTCAACACCCCAACAAATGATCGAAGTTTTCTTTCTGTGTACTTTACATTATTACATGGATGGTCATATATTTGCGGAAGGACAAAATAGGTAATTGATACTCCCTTTGTCCCCAAATAAAAGCTCTTCTTTCCTTTTCAAACTGTAAATAAAAATTCTCTCTCATTTTGACAAACAAAACAATGCACAACAGTGTCCAAACAGGCCAAAGAATCTCACTTTCTTAAATTGTGTGTAAAACTAATGGGGGCTTTTATATAGGGACGGAGGGAGTATAATTTTATTTATTTAAATTTAATTAGGTGACTATGATTAGCAATTTCATGGATGTAAATAGAATTACCCTTTCATATTTTATTAGTTCAATTTATTCAGTTTGGTTCACATCTCAAAGTTCAAAGCTGATACTACATACTCCCTCCATCCCTAATAACTTTACCAAGTTTGACCGGCACGTGGACTAATAAAGTAAAAACTGTGTGGTTGAGGTTTGTGCAGAGGAGAGAGATTTAATTGGAACCACAAATTCTTTACTTAAAAGGGAAAGTGAAAAAGTTAATGGGACACCCAAAAAAGGAAAGTTGTCAAAGTTATAAGGGATGGAGGGAGTACAATTTTTTGTTTTTTATTTCAGTTATTTGTGGTTCGATTTTCTCAATTCGATGTTCAGTTTTACAACATATCAGTTTTTAACTTTTTACAATCAAAAAGTAAAAACAAGTCACATGCATGACAAAAAAAAAAGTCACACAAGCCAATTATGGCTGAAGTAACAAATAAACAATTATTCACATAGACAATATTTTGCTTGAGCATGAAACCAAATAATTTGACTATATTAACATAACAATTGCTAGTAAGCCTGATATACGATGTGATGTACAGTTTGCTGTACATAAAGCCTTTGACAAAAGCATAAACTTGGAATTCAAGTAACTCACACTAGCTAGAGCAAGAAAGTAGATAAATAGAAACACACATGGACAGACAACTGTGGTTTTTCTTCTCTTTTAACTTGGAATTGTAAATAAATAATTACTTTTATGATCACCATAATGTACACAAGGCTGCAACTCCGGTAAGAGTCAGAGTGCTCAATCACTCCCATTTGGAGGAAGACCACAATCCGACTATTAAAGCTATCCTTTCGAGCAAAAAAAATTAACCAGCTGTATTTTACTAAAAAATTATATGGCACCCCTCCCCATCTCACGCTCTACTCCACATGCTTTTTACTGTACTCTATATACTTATGTTAACATAAAATTCAGTCGTCACTTACAGAATGTGCTTGCTTCTTTCTCGTTGCACATAGTGTGGTTTGCCTTTGCACAGTACAGGGTAGAAACTTCACCTATAACCACACAGAGCTATTCGTTGAAATCCTCATAAGGAGGCGAGGTTCCGCTTGAAGAGTCACTGTAGAAAGGTGTATCCCTTGGAGACGTGGAGAGTGATTCTCTTGGTTGAGATGATACACCACCCCCTGATTATGCATTGTCCAAAATATGTCCATTAGTTATGTAATCATCACTTGTGTGGCATACAACATTGGCATAGTCTAGTCCAAGAAAATCAAATTAGGGCTGGGAAAGAAAATATTTATTTAAACGTAGTAATAACATTGATATATGGGTGAGGTTGGGATAAATATGTGGATTCAAATCCGCCCGTTTATAAGGACAAGCCGGGCAGGCCGAACGGGCTGACCCTGTTTTGTACATGTCCGAAATGGACCAAAATAAAGTTGTTATCCCTCAACTAATTACATTACTGAAATGAGCAACCCAAAATAATAATGTCTTTAGTATTAACATTTATGCCAAAATGACATGAATGATGAAACAGCATCTTTAGGATAGAGCCTTAGAGGGAGTAGTGGAGTACTAACCTTTTTTTGAGCGGAACTTCTTTGTGTGCCGCCTAATTAATTTTTTGGCCTTAGTCATGGTGAGTTGTCTAGCAAAAGGAGAGGACTCAGTCTCGCTATCACTCCACTCACCCCCTCCATGTGTCGACTCATTCTCTGCTTCACCCCTCATAGTGCGCAGTACAAAAGCCTTTGCTTTACGTCTTTGTGAATTAAAGAGTCCCCTAACAGACGTCACAAACCGATCCCCCGCCCCATCATTAGAACGCTTTGGTGGCCAGATCAATGAGTTCTGCTCCTCACTCTTCCCAGCTGAGCCACCACCTTCTCCATCGCTATCACTCAAGTTAAGATCAATACTGGGAACTCCGGAGGAACCGGCACCACCTTCTTTTTGACCACCACCATGCACTTTATCCTTGAACTTCTTTCCCTGCACGACCGCAAAAATTTTTCTGGCACTTTATAAAATCCTTGCTGAAGTTTTTTCCCAGGAAAAAAAATACTCTGATAATTTGAATTTAATAGGGTTGTTTGCTTCAGTCGGGTTAGCTTTGCCAGTGCAGTTTGATCAACCGAATAACTTAATTAAGTTTTGGACGGCTTAGGTTTGGTCGGTTAGGTCGACTTTTAAAGCCTAAACCTTATACTGCAACCGAATCGCATATGATTTAATATGTTCGGTCACATCAATTTTTGTTCTCCATCATTTCCAATGGAGCCAAAGACTCGATTTTGTTTTCTTGAAAATATGATAGAATAAAGCAAAATGACTCACTAAACTGTCTGCGTTTCTTTATTATGAAGCAGCAGTTAGTCAATGCAATTTTTGAAGCAATTTTCACTATGGGTCATCCGGAAACCGTCTCTTTGTGCTTTAGTACAGGGGTATGACTGCAAATATCCGACCCCCCTTACCCCAACGAAGGTGAGAGCCTTTGCGGCACTGAGGTAATAATGATGATAATGATGATGATCGTTTCCAATGGAGCCAAAGACTCACTATTTTTTGGCTTGGGAATATGATGGAATAAAGCAAAATGGCTCACTAAACTGTCTGCGCTTCTTTATTATAAAACAGTAGTCAGTCCATGAAATTTTCGACGCGATTTTTATCATGGGTCGTCCGGAAACAATCTCCCTGTGCTTTAGTACATGGGTAAGGCTGCATACATCCAACCCCCCTACCCCACTGTAGGTGGGAGCTTTTGCGGCATCGGGGAAATGTTGTTGTTGCTGTTGTTGGTCACTTCGGTTTTGTCAGTTTTTAGGAGAGTTTCCGTTTGCATTTCTTGTTAGGCCATAGAATTTAATAGGGGAGAGAATACATATTCACTTGAGTACTTGACTTGAGTACTTGACTGATTGATTACCTGCATTCCTGTGACAGATTTTAAGACTCCCCATATGATATGCTTCTTAACTCGGGAGAATAGCCGCCTCCAGGTGCCAGTAAATTCAACACGATGGAATGTATCCATCAGCAACCGTAGATCACTCACTGCAAATCTTGACCCTTCATATGTCACAAGTAACTCCACCTACTCCATAGTAATCATGCCATGTTGGTACAACAAATGTGATACTGAAGAAAGTAAAACACAAAATTCAAGTGAAAGGACCAGACCAAACCAACCTGACTGATCTTAATATTGTGGAACTCTCTCATTCTTCGTGGCCTGGATCTCTTTTCATCGCTTGCCTTTCCTGTCTTTTTATCTTCATGAGAGTAGCGACCAGATTTGATAGGTTTGGGTTTATTATTCCTGGAGGAGGCTTCATCTGGCAGCTGCTCAATACAGGGCGCTCTTATCTCACATTTTGCCAAAGACAATGGTGCATCAGAAGAGTGAGCTTTTGATACAAGTTCATGAGCTACAGATTCAGTAACACTTTCCTCCCTTGTTCTTTCAAAGGAAGATGTCCTTAGTAGTTGTGGAGTTATACCAGAAACAACATTTGTATTTAAGAGCTGCAACTTCGATGCCTGTTTAAATGTTAAAAAAGACATAACACAATGAATGCTAATACTCACCAAAGGCAACAAAGACCACATTCAAAATTGCAACACGAAGCACGTTAATATGCTAGAATGACACTTATTTCGATTAACATAGCATTTGATATAATCGAGCTCACATCTCATGCAACTCCACAAACTTGTTCAATGCGAGAAATTTAGTTAACAAAAATAAATAAAAAATATGAGTATTATTCCAAGACTCATGAGGGTTGTCCTTGCCAAATTTATAAAATTGAACCCTGACCAAGCAATACTATTTTTGGACGTAGTAGTACTTTTGTGGTAAAAGAAGAGTCTTGTCGCACCGCTTACGGTGTTGCGGTGTGACTGAGAATCACGGGCTCAAGTCATGGGAGTGGCCTCTTGTCAAAATGACAAGGGAAGGCTTGCCCCTTATACACCCTTGTGGTGGGACCCTTCCCTGGACCCGCACCTTGCGGGAATGCCAACGTGCACCAGGCTGCCATTCAGTAGTACTTGTGTGCTAAACATAAAAGCATTTTCAAATGTGCATCAGTGCATGTGTTTAGCCCAAAGGTATTAGTTTGAAGTTGAAAAGTGACAAGTCTCACGCAAGTGTTGCTAATACAGAATACATTAAATGAGGGCATTGTGGCAGAAATGTTGTGAGCTTCAGATATGAAAGAGTCAGATACTCACTTCAGGCACATCACCTAGTGAAGACTGAGTACCAGTTCCACCTGTATGTGGTAGCACACAGATACTTGATTTTGAAGAGACCTGAGAATCTTTGGTTAAATGGCCAGTAGAAACTTCATGTGTGGATGAACCTTTCTTTGCGCGCCTTGAGCCAGCAGTAGTTGAAATCCAAACTTCCTGTCCATATAGCAGAACAGTTCAAATTACTGTTATATTATTGTTTTAACATGATTCTCTCTGACTTGTACACATTTTCCAACCTGTCTTCGCTGGGAGTCCTGTTCCTCTTCTGGGAAGAAATATTCCCACATCATTCTGTACATTGTCTCGGTCAAGTGTATCTTCAAGGGGTAGATGTCCACCTGGAAAAAAGAGACAAGTAAATGCACAATCTCTTTAGTATTATTTAAGAACAAATGATGAGGAAACAAACAATCCCTCATATACGTCACACATTGTTGTTTTTCCTCAAGTACATCTGAAAACTCATTATTGGTTAAGATAAAGATGAAATGTCCTATTTCTATGTCATCTTCTAATTGGAGCCAATTACCTGAAAGAGTTCAAGAGGAGAGTTCCCATCTTTAGGAGCCCCCTGTTTTGCATCTACACGGAGCATAACTTTTCTGCATTGAAAAAACCGGAATATGATTAATAGCTGTTCGAATTTTTTATCATCAAGACTGGCATTAAAAAACTGGGAAAAAAATATGGGTAAATTATGAGATCCAGGTTCATGAAGAGCATAAGACAAAATAAGTAAAATGCATGAATAGTTGCATCCTCTTGTCCCAAATTATAAAGTTCATTTGCTTTTAGCGTGATTTTTAATGAAAACCAAGTGTTGTTTATGTCCAATATATTTTCTTTCTTTTACAGTTCGTCTATAAAAATTCCACTTTCCTATTTTAATTTTAAAATATTGACCTAAAGTTCCATTCTAAAAGATCAACCTGATATGTGAAGTGTGACGTGATATTATATACTTCATATTAAGCTTCTACTTTATGTAAAATCAGTGTGGAACATACAATCAATCTGATATGAAGCGGGAAGAGCATGGGGCGGGACCGGGCTTGGGCCCACTTCCGTGGGCTGGTTAGAGGCTGAGTTTTTAATTTAATTAGCTTCAATTATGTTAAGTACTTTTATTATTGCTATTTATTATACTACGTATTAGAATTCCTTTGTGCGCAAGTAATTCCCTTCCCCTAGGCTTTTGTGCGCAATTCTGTTTCCCACTAGGATAGGTTAGGTACAGTTAATTAGGTCATTTAGTTTCCTACTAGAGCTTGGATGTTTGGAGTATTATTTATACCCACGCTGGCTATTCGATGGGGAGGAATAAAAAATCAGATTTATTAGCTAAAGAAGCTTGGGCAACGGATTCTTCCCGCTGATTATTCTGGGCAACGGTTTACCCCGTTGATTTTATTTTTCTGTTCTTATCAATTGGTCCGAACTGCCGGATCCCGTCCCGCCAAGATGACGAGATCTCAGAACGATTGATTGGCAGAGATGGAGACCGAACAAAATCGCATGAGAGAGGAGCAAGCCCGACTGGGGGCTGAGCAAGCCCGGATGGCGATGGAGCAAAATCGGATGAATAACACTCTGGAAGATCACGGCGTGAAATTGGCTGAAATTGTCGCCTCCCTAGCGGCGCTGACACAGGCACTGGTGCCGCCGGTCTCTCCAGCGTCTTCTTCAGCTGCGGTCGGCAGTGCAGCCGTGCCATCGTACAGCGGCGACGGTCTTCCGCGCATCACCGTTCCGTCATTGCTACCTGCATTTGATGGGGGAGACCCAATCGGGTGGATTGCCCGGGCAGAACAACAATTTGAATTAAACAACACCCCACCAGAAACAAAGGTGGCTGCCGCTGTGGTAGCTATGGAAGGGGGAGCGCTCTATTGGGTAACCTGGCTGAAATCACGCAAACCCGGTATGACCTGGGAAGATTTCAAGCAAGCCCTGGTGGTCAGATTTGATTCCCGATTCCAGGGAAATAGGTTTGAACGACTGTCCGGAGTCAAACAAACTGGGTCTATGGAGGATTATAATATCTTGTTTGTTCAGCTACCGAGCCAAGTTCCGGGACTAACTGACGATCATTACTTGGGCTATTACATGAGTGGGCTTAAGGAAACAATCCGAAGCTCACTGCGATTACTTCGGCCAAACAATCTGTAGACGGCTATGGAATTAGCTCGCGATGTGGAGCATAATCTGTCCGTCCAAAGTGAAGAAAGTGGCAGCCTGAATTATCATTCTTCAGGGGTACGTTCTAGCAGCTTTTTAATGGCAAACACGGGTCCCCCGTTGACTGCCATTGGTGGCAGCGTACAGGGTTCAAGGGGCAGCTTTGCGAAAGATAGTGGACAACCTCCGGGGACGAAGTCAGGGCTGTCCGGGCAGCCTACGACACGCTCACAGTTCACTCGACTTCCGCCGAAAGAGTTTGCAGAATTGCGGGCGAAAGGATTATGCTTTAGGTGTAAGAAACCATTTACACTAGGACACGAATGTCCTTTTAAGCAGTTGCGGGTAATGATAGCCGAGGAGGATGAAGAGCTGAACCTCCAGCAGCATGAATACTGTGAAATAACCGGCCAGGAAAGGGTTCAGGAAAGAGAAGAAGAATATTTTCCAGTCTATTCTATGTCTGGAAATTTCAGTTCCAGATCCGCGAATTTTCAACCTTGAGGGCAAGGTTAATTTGAAGGAGGATGGATTGATATGAAGCGGGAAGAGCATGGGGCGGGACCGGGCTTGGGCCCACTTCCGTGGGCTGGTTAGAGGCTGAGTTTTTAATTTAATTAGCTTCAATTATGTTAAGTACTTTTATTATTGCTATTTATTATACTACGTATTAGAATTCCTTTGTGCGCAAGTAATTCCCTTCTCCTAGGCTTTTGTGCGCAATTCTGTTTCCCACTAGGATAGGTTAGGTACAGTTAATTAGGTCATTAAGTTTCCTACTAGAGCTTGGATGTTTGGAGTATTATTTATACCCACACTGGCTATTCAATGGGGAGGAATAAAAAACCAGATTTATTAGCTAAAGAAGCTTGGGCAACGGATTCTTCCCGTTGATTATTCTGGGCAACGGTTTACCCCGTTGATTTTATTTTTCTGTTCTTATCACAATCAAATCACAACAAGAACTAGCTATAGTATTATATTAAAAAGAAGGGTTTATCCTCAAAGTCAACCTAATAGGAAAATAGTCTTTGATCTTATTTAGTTACTGTGTTCGTTAATAGTTGAAACACTTTGACTTTTAAATTGATCACATACTCTATTTTGACTACATTTTATTTATTAATGAACTAATAAAGTGACTTAAGAAATTATATATTTGTCGATGTACAATTACAAAATGTGATTTTTTGTAATTGTTACTAATAGCTAACTAAACATATTAGTGGTTAAAAGCATGCATTGGCAAACATGAAATTCAAAGTGTTGCAACTAAATAAAAATGGAGAAAGTATTAGTTTATTATTTTACGCGGAACCATTGTGGGATATACACCATCATCATCATCATTACCCTAGAGTCGCAAAGGCTCCCACCTATGGTGGGTAAGGAGGGGTCGGATGTATACCTTAATAACAAAAATACACATTTATTTCCTATTCTAAATTCACTGTTACTATCTTTAACTTTTCAAAATGATTTGTCTATGTCCACCCTGATTCACGGACACTTGAATAGGATAGAGCACACTATCCATTTTCATTGAAATCTCAGTACATGAAGAAGTGTCAGATTCAGAATGGAATGAGTAAAATGTAAAGCACATATCAAGGCAGTTCGTTCAACAGTATCGAATGATAAGTACCATAACCCTAAACCTCGTGACTAGTTTATCGCTTTGGTCCCAAATGTGTATATTCTTGCATAGGATGAATATCAATGCCACATCTATCATTCTATTAAGAGAAAATGGTGAAATAGATCCTTCTACTCTTCCAAAATTCATCAATTAAGCCTCAATACTAAAACATACTACCTCCGTCCCATAACATAGTTCTCACTTTCCTTTTTGGGCCGTCCCAAAAAATAGTTCTCATTTCCCTTTTTGGAAAGTTTTGTGTGGCTACTATTCATTTACCTTTTTCTTACTCAACCACAACCATATATTTCCACTTTATTCCCACTTTCTTAAACTCCGAACCAAATACTAGTGGGAACTATTTTATGGGACGGAGGGAGTATCATATAAGCATGTTCACTTAGTGATATTGATAAAATTTGAAGAAGAAAAAAAGAAGCAAAAATTGTAAAAAAAAAATCAAAAATTATATATTTTATTTTGGATTTATTTTGAATTCTACATTTTAAAATATTTTTACATTGTGATCATACATTGTTTACATTTTAATTTAATACTTTGATTTTTAATTATTGATTTTTATTTTAATGTTGTAAAATTATTGATCTATTTTGACATTTTATATTTTTTGTATTGCTGTTTCTATACTTATAGGAATTATATAACTTTTCCAAAAATTGTCAATTTTCTTATTTCTTTACATAAAATGACTTGCTAGACAAGATAACAAACTAGTAAAATGGCCAGACTGAATGTATTTTCAAAGTAAGTGTGCTATGATACGTAGTACTTCTTTTGGTATAAGGGCTTAGCTGATGGATTTGAATTTTGAAATACTAAAAGAGCCTACTTGAACATTTTCCATTTTATAAATACAATTGATTTCCATATTTGTTACTAAGGTATTGATGGTTTTAATATACCAAATTGTATGATAAATTGGATTTTTTTTAAAAGACAAAAGATAAAGAAACTCTGAGAAAGATAGGGCGAAACAAAGCACTGGGTCTAGATGGCATATTGATCGAGGTGTGGAGAAGTTTGAGAAAGGTGTCAAGCGGTTAACACTTTTCTTGAACAAGATTTTAAGAAACAACAAAATACCAGTAAATTGGTGTAAGAGTAATTTTATCCCATATTTTAAGAATAAGAGCGATGTACAAGAATGAGACAGCTATTGAGGGATTAAGCTTATGAGTCACACCGTGAAACTTTGGGAATAAGAGCTTGAGCAAATACTATGGAGAAGTGTGAAGATTTTGGAGAATCAAACTGATTTGGCTAGTAAACCTATCTTTCAGTTCCAGGATTGATAGAAATCCATCTCGAGTTTAACAACCTTGCGTGTGGAGGATTGATCTGATTTTGTATCTTCCTTTTTCTCTATTTATTGTTTTGTAACTCCATTATCATATGTAGATTCATATTAGCTGATCCCAAAGTGTATGTTAAGATAACTATAGCTTTTTTAGAGATACCATTGTATATCTTAATCTTTCAAGGGTTGAAACTCTTTTAAAGCTTCTCGTATTCCTGTGTAGTTAGACATAATTTGAATTAAACATGCACCATACTTTGCCCATTCAGGAGGAGGATTCCAGGCTGAAAGAAGCATATCAGACTTGGCATTAGGCAGACAGTTTCTAACAACAAAGTATTTTGTTGTGAACCGAGCAACACCAACATCTTTGTAATCTCTGTCAAAATCATATATCTGCATGAAGAAAAAGTACCACTCTAAGCCAGGCAATTCCCATATGAATGAGAAAAAGGTTACGCACAGATAAATCATTAGTAGAGAGTTAAGAAGCAGAGAATAGAGATTCCTCGGGCAATGTTATGATATGCTTGTTTCAATTAGTTTATTCAAGAATTCATTATATACATAGGCATCAAGGTCAAGTTTCTGTTTGCTTCAACATGCCAAAGTGATTTATGGCTCATACAACCATTACTACTATTTAAAATTCAACAAATTGCCCCCTATAGATAAGCTCATGTGATCTTAAGTATTTCTCCATCCATCCCATGTTATAGGTCTCAACTGTTTTTTTGCATGGACATTAAGGAAACAAATGCTATGAGATTAACTTTCCACTTTTACCCTTATAAAGGTGGGTAACTTTTATTTAAAAGTCTACGAAAATGTCAACACGTCAAATCATAAAAGGGTAAATATGGGAAGAGATAAAGTTAGTTGAGTTCAAAAAATGAAAGTTGACATAATTGTGGGACAAACCAAAAAAGGAAGTGGGACATATAAGATGGGATGAACAGAGTATTGGAATGTCGTTACCAAACTATTTCCCCAACAACATTGTGATAACATCACATCATACAACAACAATATTAGATCAACAATCAACATACAAGTGAAACCAAACCAAGTGTAAGCCATAATGCATAGACTACTTGTTACCAACCTAGTCCATACTAGGTCCATACCAGTGCCACAAGCCCAGGTGTAGAACTCACTCCTAAAAGACAAGCCGATTAGGAGGAGGGAACACCTTGCTTATAAGCCACCGGTCAAACCCAAACTTGACCGGTGTGGGATCGTAACAATACCCCACGCTTCGAAGAGCCATCGTCCTCGTTGGTCACGGCTATGTTGGTCACGGTTGGCACCCCCCAGGGCCCAAGACACCACTCCATAGGCCACCACTCCGAGTGTCGGGACTAGGAAGATGGGGACGGCTCTGATACCAATTATTACGAACCTAGCCCATACTAGGTCCATACCAGTGCCACAAGCCCAGGTGTAGAACTCACTCCTAAAAGACCAGCCAATTAGGAGGAGGGAACACCTTGCTTATAAGCCACCGGTCAAGCCCATACTTGACCGGTGTGGGATCGTAACACTGCTAGACAGCAGCCCGGTCAAAATTAGTTATGAAACATAAGTATTAAGTACTTGGAGTTCACTCTTCAACTTCAAATAACATTACTGATTCTAAATATGCGGGGTACAAATCAAAGCAAGTTGTGAACAAAAGCATACATTAGATTAAAATAAACCGACGAAATGATTTACCAAATTAGAGGCGTGGTAAATGAAGCATGACGCTAATCACACTATCAAGGTAACAATAAAAGTAGGACTCTCACTCAGTCCTGATCTCTTAGTCCTCGACCACTTCATCAGAATAAAAAAGTATACTACAGATTTTAATAACTTTGGCCAAGTTTCTATGTATAACTATATAGGTCATCATCAGAGACTCAGGGCCGTTGATTATGTTAGGGCTCGTGTGCAACAAAAGACGCCGAGGGGGTGTTTGAAAAAATTTAATGAAAAAATTAGTCACTCAAAAAGAAGCGAATCAATGAGACCAGATATTAATTTAGTAATAAGGGCCCCTCTACAAACAGATGTGCAATGTTCTATAATTAAATATTCTTTGTCCCATAATTTGCTTCCTCATAGGGGTTCCCCAAAATTTCCTTCACATTTCATTAAGGAAGAATTTGTTTTGTTGATACTGTTTCTCTCACTTTAATATCAACCACAACCATACAAATTCAATTTATTAATTAGCATCCAAGTCAGACTTGTAAGAGAATTTTGGGAGGGGAAGTATTTAAATGCAGACCATAAACACAGGGTAATACAAAATTTTCTTCTTTGGAATTGGATCTGATTTAAATGAGCAGTCTCTGAAAATCTTATTAAAGTTAAAGAAGCTAAATAGACTCGAGACACTAAAAAACTCACCATGTCATTTATTTCTGCTTCTGCAAACGATTTACCATCTACAAGCATGCTCCATACAACTTTATTTATCTGCAAAGAAATGTGCATTGCACATGAAGGACTTTTGTTCTTTTCTTTTTCCATCAACCGTTGTTGTGCAGCCTTCTGCAGAGCCATCCTTAGAGAAGCAGATGCAGCTTTTCTAGATTTTTGTGCACTAATCAGCTCCTTCTTTAGTTTTTTCACCTGCAAAAGTGAAACAAATAAGCTACATAATTTTTTATACCAAGATATATTAGGTTTGCACAAAAAGTTATACAAATGAAAGAGTGAAAGAGCATGGAAATTAAGATATCATCCTAGAAGTTCTATAAATATCTTTCTCCAAAAAACCACTTGAGTGGACACTTTTCACAAAAATGAAACTTGGAAAGGTGAAGTGAAAGAAATTACTACTAACTATTTAATTAATTATCCATGAACTCTTCCTCCAAAAGAAACGTATTAAAAGCCTATATACATCTAATCTAGGCTTCGATAGTGCAAGGCGTGATATTAAAAGCATTACAGTACTGCAATCTGACAGGCAAGATTTTAACAATGATATGTATTGACAAAACCGGTTCATCTAGCACAATGCATGATGGGCATTTCTTAAACTAAAGCATGTACTCAGCCAAAGAAGTGCAACCTACCATGTCACCTGGGAGATGTAATGACAAAACCCCAGAACAAAGAAAATCTAGGCAGTTAATAATTAGCACAATTGGAAATTGACGTTATCTCATAATAACACAAATTTACATAAAAACTTCAAAAGTTCAAATGTCCTTATCTTTACCAATATGAACCTTCCACCCGTTACCATCCACAGATCGCGTTCCTTTTCTGAGAACAGTTCCCCAGAAACATCATTACAAGGAGACAACTTCCTGATGTCATCTAGGACTAGCTTTTGGAAACGTTCTTTCTCTTCGAGATTGATCCTTGCTAGTTCTACCTCTTCAACACCATCAGGAACAACTTCATCTGCCTCCTCTTCCACATCATCATCCTCATCAGTTGGATATGATAGACTAACTTTTCTAGGCCTGAATTTTCAACATGATCATATTTCAATTGTAGCAATATAAAACATGAAGGCCCAGTATAACAACTATAAAACTTGATTTTGTTTGGGGGGGTTAAAATTCACCCAATTGGGAAAAGAATTGGCACATATTGGCAGTATTTACAGTTTTGATACTGCAGGCTTATACTTGGTATTTGACACCCATAAGAGTGTATCCGCGGGGAGACGTGTTTGCTTCAGTAAACTTTCTTGGTTGAGCATTTGAGCAAGATAAAGAATAATGCACTTTGGGAAAATAATAGTAGAACCCCTGTGGAGATACAACAGTTAATGTAAACAATATACTTACTTTGGAAGGCGGGCAAAGAGGAGATTGGTTAGCACATCAAGCATAACTTGAAACTGACGAGATGTCATTGTTGCTGTTATATCACGAGAATTAAAAGCAAGCTCTTTTAAGGGTTTAACCTGCAACACATAAAATGCCACATCATCCTACACTGGAAGGAAGTGTCAGGCAAAACTTGCTTAATGAAACATAAAGCCATGACTAAGGAGTGTAATAATCACAATAAGGTATAGAGTATACCTTCAAGTCATGAGTACCTCCTTTATACCTTGTATAGCGGAAGTACATGTCACAAGGCATAAACACTCTTTCAAGTAATGCTCCAGTTCTTTTCACTTTTGGTGAGCTTTTACGGATTTTAGGAAGCCACTGAAGTCCAGCCCCTGGATCTACATCCGTTGGAGCGACATGAGCTTGTACATGCTCTAACATCATGGAGAACTCCATACGGTTCCAGGTCAATTCTGGTTGAGATTCAGGTATTTGCACATTCCCTCTGCCAAGCGCCTGTTCAATTATCTCATGGCCAATATGAAGTATTGAATGGAACGAACGGGCTAAAACACGGCCACTAACAGCTGCAAGTAAAAATCTACCCTGCAAGAGGAATGGGAAGGTCATACAGAATTAGCATGAAATAAGGCACCAATAGATCCAAGCCAAATGATTGCACATTCAGTGTTACAAATTATTGTACAACTTAAACTTCCCCTCTTGCAGCAGAGATTTACTATTGGTTAAAGGTGGGTGTGGGTGACCATGCTGACAAAACAACTAAGAGTATAACAAAAACAGCACTGAATATAAACTAACATCCGAGATTGATTTAAAGGAAGCTGTTGTATGGATGCAACTAAAGTGCTTCATTCTGATCAATGGTATGTTTTCCAGGCAGTGTGTATGTCAAAGACTCACAGCTAGCAACTAACTTACATTTGCATCTTCTGAATGAAGGTTGAATTGTGGTTCAATGACATTCACCATGAAATGGCGGGTCCCTTCCCCTTCAGAGTCTTCAGTGCTACCAGGTTTTGCTGGGGGAATGCATAAAATTACATTCACATTAGAATCAGAATGCCAATGAATGATGTTAAAAACTGTCTGAAAGTGATACTAAAGGCACATGTCCTTGTGCAAAAAGAACTAATTCATAGACTAAGAATTAACACACTGCTCAGTGCAACTGGGCCTTTGTACCACATGACATGTGTGTGTGCGTGTGCATGTTTTGAAGGTGCAATACTACATTAAAAACAAATCACAGACAGTTTGCATGAAAGTATTCAACTTTACCAGTTTCATCAAAAAAAGAGGTTCCCACTTTAACTGAATTTGAGGGAGATGACTGCAACTGTGATACTAATGTCCCTGAATGATGTGGAGATGAGGGGTTCACAGCATGGCTAGGAGGCTTCCAATTACAATCTTGAGACGTCTCAGATTTGTCTGCTACCTTTTTCTCCTCAAGCAACTTTCTGTGAGCATATTGCCTAGAAGGAGATGGCTTTGGAGGTTGAAAAGCTTTAGATAATCCACCAACCCAAGACCAGACAGCATCTCTGTTCTCAATAGTCCACAAAAGTTTAAGACCATAAACAAATACGCGTTGACAATTATCTGCAATAACCACATTATATCCGTCATCATCACTTAGCTCAGATCTCGCATGGTCATCACTTTCACTCTCATTTTCAAACTCAGATCTCACATATGTCACCTCAAGATTTCTTCTGTCAGACTCCTGCCACGTCAATAGCCTTTCAGGATCAGCTTTAGGAGATTGCCTCCTGATTGTAAAGTAATCAGATGATAAAAGAAAACCATCATCATGATGTCGTTCTGTGCTACCACTTAACATACTACCACTTTTCACATTCCTAGCCTTTTCCATTGCTCCAGATTGTGAGGTTTTCTTAGTCATTTGAACTACTTGGGAGACACTAGTCCAATCTTTACTATTAATAAATGCTTTAGGCATATGTAGATCAAGACCTTGATAGACAAGATCAAGGGGCCCGCGTTTGCTTTCAAATGTAAATTTTTGCTTTCCCCGGCCAAAATA
This sequence comes from Cuscuta epithymum, assembly GCA_945859915.1. Lineage (NCBI taxonomy): Eukaryota > Viridiplantae > Streptophyta > Magnoliopsida > Solanales > Convolvulaceae > Cuscuta > Cuscuta epithymum. The sequence goes on along the minus strand of CAMAPF010000951.1, from coordinate 761,574 downwards.
AAGTTCATACTTTAGCTTTGTCATCTTAAAAGTCAGTCCCTTAGCTGGATCATCATTTTCTAGAGGCATGTGCCTGATACATGCTGGAGTTGCATCAACCCTAAACATGAATTCTGTCATTACTTTGTCTAGGGAAAGATTACCTGACCTGGGGGCTATTGGGGCTCCAAAACGGGGCCACCTAGAAAATGAACGAATTTTCTGAGGAGGAGCATAGTTTAAGTTCCAAAATTTGATTAACCATGCTAAATCATGAGGTCCAAGATTGAGTGTCGGGATATCAATTGAAGGCATATTTAAGCCACAGGCAGCTCCATCAAGGATATGCTGATCACACGATGATAACCCTGACTGGCCATAACTACAGGGAAGAACAGGCCTAAGCAACAGATTCCAACGTAGGGACAAAGCAGTGGATCTAAAGGGATCATTAACCTTTTCATGAGGAACACCGTCTTTAGGAAACGCAAACAAATAATGGTTTTGTGAACATCCAGAATCACACTCCCATTCCATGGTAACTTCAACACTAAAAACAGGAGCCTCTATGAGTGTATAAGAAAGACCAGTTGGATGTTTTACAGATGAGTTTCTTAGTATGCTTTCCAAACTGCTTATTATAATCTTGAAATCCTTTGCGGATACATAAACACGACCATCAGACTGCTGCAATTCCATATTACCTGATATGATCTGGAGCTTTTCAGTCTTTTCATAGGGATCAGTTGTCGCAAGAACATTCCATTTGGCTTCAGCAAAGTAGAGAGTGGTGTTCCCATGAATATAGTTTCTCATTTCATCCCACCATGGCAAGCTCCTTTCCTTTTTCGGTGGAGGGTGATCAGGGTTCGAATCCCTAGTACTTAAATTGGCCCTACGAAGGGCCATAGTAAATGCATAACTGATATCTGTAAATGATGGTTCAAAACCAACCCCATAGGAAATTTCTGCCTTTTGAAAATGAAGAGGCAAATCACAATATGTTTTCATAGGGGGAGTTGTGCCACTTTCTGAACGAAGCAGACTCACCTTCCTCCATCTCCCAACGAAAACATTTTTGAAAACTTGGGGCTGAAAACATGTTGCCTGCCATTTAATTTAAGGAAAGAACAAAAGGGTTGTAGCATGTCAACAAGTGCATGGCCCAATTCAGGATTCAGCAAAACAAAACAGTCAAGTAATCTTCATGAAGGAAAAGTAATCAAATAGATTCACATTATAGAATGCTTAGAGTAAAATCAACTGACTGCCAGAAGAATATTGTTTCATTTCAAACGTATGCAAGTTTTAGAAAGTACAAACATATCAGCTCTAGCGAAGATGATTTCAGGAACCCAGTGGCATTTTTATTCAGATAATCTGTTGGGAAATGTCAAAAAGTCCAGATAACACATAAGATACATGAGTTGTACTGATAATAACATAAATTTCATGCTGGTATTCCCTTCATCCCTAAATTACAACCATAATTTCCCTTGGTCTGTCCCTAGCTTTAATTATGTGGTAAGAAAAAGTTGTTGCTCTACTAAAAAAAGTGCAGCCCGGTGCACATTGGCGTCCCTGCAAGACGAGGGTTTGGGGAAGGGTCCCTCATTTAACTTTACTCTCAACCGCAAGGGAAACCTCTTAAACATATAAAGTGATTCAAGGAGAAGTACATATATAAGGCTAAAAATGACACTTTACTGTATATTAGACCATCAATATTTTTTCCTAAAAATGGTACTCATTCGCTCCTAAAAGAAGAATTATTAATTGTTTTTGCTCTTTTTTAAGACTGAATGAGTCCTATTTTTGGGAAAAAATGTGAAATGATCCTACCTTGGCATGAGACCCATGTTTCTTTGGTAACACCAAATGTTTTCAGCTACGCCAGATTAATCTTGCACTTCCTAGTAGCACTCTTAACCCTTGAGCGAGTCAACCGCAAGTCGTCATCTATCCTCCAAGTTAGCGATTACACGGAGCCATTTGTAACCCATTAAGTGCCCCGGGTTCCCAGCACTGCTCTCAGGATAACGCCCACTCAGGGGATGTTTTCTTATGGACTAAAATTTGCTGATCTGGTCTGGTATGGTCTGTTTAAGTCTGGTCTGGTTTGAACTGGTCTGACAATGTATGGTCTCTGTGTATTTTATAACTGTCCAAGTCTGCTCTAGTTTGTTCAAGTCTGGTCTGGGATTGGAAAAAAGTCCAAAAGAAAACATCCTTATTGGTCAACACCTCAAGGTTCTAAGCAAGCCTTAAGACTCACATTGCTGCTTCATGGGAGACTAAATGTTGGTAAGCTATCCATTGAGCTAAGCCCCATAAGGCTAGAGGATCATCAATTGGGGGGAAACAATTTCACCTTGTGACCATGGTCAACACCTCAAGGTTCCCTAGCCAGTTCTAACTTCTAATCTCTCACGTGACCCATGGTTTACTTTTATTTGCAGTCAGTTTTTTCATTAATAGATGGGCCAAGTTAGGGTGTGAAACTTGTTAAGGGACGGATGTAGTATTAAAGATAACAAAATCAGTCAGCATTCAATGAGGAGAAAATACATGGGAAAAAATATCTAAAAATCACAATGTGTGAAAGACTGTCCTTATGAGAAAGAGAGTACCAGCAAATGACTGTGATAAAAGAAGAGAATCCCACACCAGAAGAAAGTAATTCCACTGCTACCATATAAGTAAGAAATGGAATAAGGGTTTAAGGGAGTTTCAGAAAAAACCTGCTGAGCGAGCACAAGACGGCCTTCACATCTACCAGAAGTTGCAGCAAATAATGGACAAGTATAGTTTCTTATACGTACAGTAAGGGAGCCTGTGCGTAAGTTGATTGTACTGCCATATAGTCTAGAGAACGGGATGTTTTGTGCACGACATATAGGATCAAGCTTTTTCAGAAGTTCAATCATGCCAGTCTCACCCCCTTCAATTTTTGTCAAGCTTATATCTAACTCTGTAGCACAAAGCGAAAACAGAGAAGTCCTGGAAGTACTTGGCTTAAAACCAGATTGGAAGCCCCCATCGTAAGCGCCTGATCCTTGTGATGGCACAAGGTTTTTACATGCCTGGTAGTATGACCAGAATGATTTCTTATAAATTTCCTCCCTCAACTTTTGAACTGCAGAAATGTTGTGCACATCAATCTCTTCTCCATTAAACCGGAACTTGCCTTCATCAGTAGAAGCATTCTTCTCAGTAGCACCAGGAGATTGACTGCTTCTGGAGACAAGTTCATCAAGAAAGTTCAATCGCACAGCTAATTCACTAGCCTCATTCTTCAATAACTGATAATGCTCATCAAGCCAACCCTGAATTGGCTCTTCTTCAATATAAGCAGTTACCTCACGTATGCAAAATCTTACATGCCCAACCTTTGATGAATTTGATTTTTTTGATTTCAGATTATCTTCCTTATTGGGAAACATAAGTTTAGTTTTTGCAGATATAATGAGCTTCAGAGCCCTAATCATGTCCTCGACAGAATCATCAATGGCACGCAACTGTAACCTGTAAGGCATGCAAATGTGGACATCAAGGGCTTGAATTACCCAGTCCCATGTTGTACCCCTCTCAATTTTCACATTTGATGGAGTGTTAGAAACATTAGGAATCCGAGAAATTTGCATCCTGCTGCTTCTAAATACTCTTGCACGGTTGAAATGGAGTGTGAGTCCTTCAAGAAGAACACCTATTCGTGCATTTTCTGAAAAAATGGACTTAACCTGAATAGTGGCTTCAACACCATCCCCAACTTCAGCAGATATATTAAGCATTTCAACATCAATAGCAAAAATTGATTCTCTTTTCTTGTTCCGTTTCTCAAACTCTACTGATTCTGCAGCTGTCTCTTTCTTCGGCCCATTATCACTCATGGCTTCTTTCATAGACTCGTTAAGCTTAAGCTGTTGAACCATTGACTTGAACTGCAAACCAAGTTCGAATAATGCTATATGCACATCAGGATCCCACTTGACTGTTATGTCAGTAGCACTGAAGAGAGAGCAGGTAGCGATGTCTTTAAGGCCACCAGATCGCCTCACAAATTTTGCGTTTTGCATATCAAGCAAAGTCACCTCAGTTCTAGAACTATTCTCTTCCAACAATTCATGATAAACAGATCTAGCTCTTTCAAGCTCCACTTGTGTTGATTGTTTCTCCTTGCTTGTGCAAAGGTTGAGGTGGGAGACATCAAGAGAAACTGAATACTTTAGCTTTCTTGATTCATCTGAGGCTATTGAATATATACTTGCAGTTCGGGGAGTACCATCTGCAGAGACACTGATCGAGACAACTCCACCTTGGGACCCATAATTAACACGTTTGGGGTCTGAAACAACTGCACTTTCTAAGCCTACAACTCCACTAAAATTTAAAGAACATCTTTCAAGATTAAATCGTATGAGTTGAATCCCCTTTCCTGATGGCTTGGGTGGTTTACTCCGTCTATGTGCTGGTTTCTTACCAGAGGCAGAGAAACTTCTTATTGCTGATTTGAAGGATGAGGCTGTTGATATCAGAGATTCAAGGCGCCTGAAGTTCATAAATATTCCCATGCCAGTTACATCAACAGAGAGAGCCAATTTGAAGTTGGCACCATCTTCAGGTGTGTTCTTTTTCCCCCAATCAACACTAATTTTTGCTACATGCATTAATGATTCTGTATATGCTTCCACCTCAAATAGGCTCTCCTTTAAGCATTCTTGATATTCATCAAACATGTGCAGATTGAACTCACCATGTTCCATATGTACTGTTGTGCCCATACTTGACATGTTGTTGGCAAAGACGTGAGATGATTGTGAGCAGCCCTGCAATTTGCAAATGAATATGCTGTCATAATTAAAACCGTAAGAAGTTGTTACATTGGAGGCATCTACTTTTACAGAAAGAAGCTCCCCCGTAGACAGTCTAGTGTGATCTTGATAAAACAGGTTCTATTTCTCTCTCAGATATGGGAAAAATAATATTGAACTAAAAATTACTCCAACAAGAGTGCTTCCTATTAAAGATAACTCTTACATGATACAAGGGTGAGCCACTCATATCATAAAGGACAATTGACATCTCTGGGGCAGAGACTGTGCATGTCCACATAATCAAGGCTTTATGTTCAGAAGACTTTGGGCATTCCGAAGTAGAGCCGCCATTTTCAACCAACACTTTCTTTTTCCTCAAGGCATGAAAGTCCATCCACGGAGTTAATCTAGCTAAAATTAGATTGCTTTGAGCACCTCCAAGCTTGACATCAACTTCTACCCCAATAGGTGAAGTAAGCTGTAAAGTGTAAACAAAAGCACTTGAACAATTTAATATGGAAAACAACAGATATAAATATATATATACTTACAAACCCAGCAATGCATTATATTCAAGGTGGTCTAATGCACAAGTGTTAATGGACTTGCACAGAAACTTGAGTCACAAGACTATGCAGACAACAACAATTCAGCTACACGATTATGCAAGCAACAACGGTTTTTCAGCTATTTGAACAAAAAAAAAACAATTCAGCTATCTCTTTGAACGGAACACAAATAAAAGGTCACAGGTTTATATCCACCTTCTATCAGCTAAAATATAAGCTCAGCTTATTATCGCAGATGGAAATAAGAAAGTTCACGGCATTAAATAGGTTCTGGTGGGAAAAGAATGCACATTCACAGTTTACATCCTTTTGCAGGTCATTTTTTTTGGAATTTGAACTTGGATAGAAGATTTATTGGATGAATCATTATCATTTAATAATAGCTCCCTAACAATTGAACATTGTCTATAAAAGTACATAGCTGCGAAATATTATCTAAAGCATTTTAAATACTGGTTTCTTTCTTGTTTATATCACCCTACTTGGCAAGAAGCTCGAGAGATTAATCTACAGTGAAATATGATGCTACAAGATATAGTAACTTATGTACTACATACCTGATTAGGAATATAAACTGATGAGACAACATCCAGCTTCAATATCTCCATTACAGAAATACCAGCCTCCGTGAGTAGCTGGAAAAAAAAAAGTTACGTTAAGGAAAATCATCAGATGGCACAAGTAAAAGCAAATGTATATGAAGAATACATTTGAATTGAAAACATGCAGGCGTACATGGATTTCACTAAATTCCATCTGCACATCTAGCCGTGTACTTTCTCCCACATCTTCAATTGATCGAGATTTTGAGCCCTTGAGTTGAATCCCCATGATGTTACTATCCGCTAGAAGACCTTCTCCATGATGAACAAATTTCATGTCTATCTTTGGCAGAGCGAAGCTAAGCTATCAAATAAATATAGTGAGTATATCAATGAAAGTGTCTCAAAGAAGCACAGAAACAGCATAGACAAGCAGATGCTAAATAGAAAATTTCTTTAATGTTAGATTTCATAAAAAGTAACTTTAGGCTTCCTGAAATACATAATATATGCAAAAATGATGTTTTCTGACTTTCTGAGAAGTGCAAAAACCATGTAATGTCAGTCTTAGTATTGCATGTATTGAATGTATAGTTCTAGCTTAACCAAGCTTAAGCTAATAGTCTCACGCCTACCCTATCTTGAGCCTTTAGATGGTGAGTCATGTAACTTTAGGAAGCGACCTCATCAATCCTAAGGTGGTGCGCTACTTTGATTAGTTCATACCGGCGTGCGGGTTCATGTTGTGTTAGGTCTACTTTGGGGGTTTGAACGCATCTGCGTAGTGCACAACCTTTTTTACTATCATGTTCTTAAAGGATGAGGCTGTTTACTTGTTTCATAAAGAAACAATGCAAAAACGTAGTAGTAAAATCCAATTGGAGCTTTAAATATGCATCATCCAAACACAGATAATTCCAAAAGCAATTATATTGTAGAAAACTAGCAAAGCAGAAACATTTATATTGGGAAGCCAGTAAAGTTAGATGGTAGCCATGGCTTGTTGCCTATGGAGAGATTTTGGTCATCCACCAGTAATAACACTGGGAAAGCATGTCAACAGTTCAAACACAACTGACCTTTTCAGGAAACAACGAGGCATATTTATATATAGCCAGTACTGCTGGCTCTTTCTGTGGTTTTAGAGCCTCCCCAGACTCCGAGTTTGTCTTCAAAAAATCGTGTCCTTGGAAAACAGCTTCTGCTGAGCTTCTCCTTTTAAGTAATAGCTCCTCATTTAGGTTTACAAAAACTTCTCCGCATCTGAGATCCACATCTTTGACTATTACTCCCAATTCCCTACACCGAAGTAAAACACAGCAGAAAAAACAATATCATTCATAATGAGAAGTGAGAACTAGTTCCAATTCAAGATAATAAGGTTGCAAAGTTGCACCTAGTCTTTTAAGTTACAAAATATGTACAATCAAAACCCACGCTAGAGATGAGATATTCATTCTGATAATTGTTTGTTTCCACATGTTTCAATTAAAGTTGAATTTCATAGCTTCTCAGCACGGATTGCATTCAGTCACTCACTTTATAGTGTCACTTCTCACAGAACATCTCCTAGTCTTTTACTTGGTACAAAATATCGAATCGTGTGGCCTACTTCTACGATGTCAACCCAATCTTTTTGCTTCCAAAACTTGAAGATAAACCAAGCAAAATAAAACAAAATAAAAGTTAAAAGCTGTGTATTATGTAGTACAATTAATTACTAAGTGCACATATTTCATTTTCATTCATCCTTACCCCAAGCCAGACACCAATAGGATCAATAAGAAATATAATTCTACTTACCTTTCATGCCCAAACTCACAGAGAGCAGAAAATTCTTCGCATATGAAAGGGGCAGTCGTCCTCTCTGTCACAGATAGTAATGCATTACGGATTGGAGAAGGTTCACCAAAAACTGATGATTGATCACCGCTGGCCCGTGTATCCCCCAAGTGCACAAGTACAGGAACAAGATTTAACTTCACAAACAATGCTGGCTTAGATCCACCATCTTTAGATATATCTAAGGTCAATTCTTTGACCTCCACAGCAGCTTTTGGTGTCTACAAATTTAACAAAGCGTATGCACAAAATGTAAATCATATGGCACTCCTTAAGACGAGTAATTCTTTAAGCACCTCAGTATTTGTAGTAACCTAAAATGTAATATAAGTGCCTAGCCACTTTGACAAGCCACTCATGCCCAGAAACAACACAGCATACAACATGAACTAAACTTCATCTGGCACATGACATCACTTTTCCTGTTTTAAAAATGTTCAGCACTCAAAAACATCAAGGGATTTGATCCAGCATGATAGACACGCATCCAATCTCAGGCATTTGTACCAACAGCTATGTAAGCATAAAAGAAATATTGCCTTACTTTGCTAGCTAGCTATACTAAATCCCCAAGACTCACAACTACACACAGAATATATGGATTTCTAAAGAAAGCCTCCCTCATTCACCCACACTACCACTTACACCTCGCAGCGGTAGAATCTCTCAATTAAATAGAATTGAAAAAGAGTGTGTCATTAGCTCAATAAGCATTACTTTGGATCTTGGTCATCATGTGGACTCGCCAATAAATCAATAATCGTCTAAGATGCAGCACTATATTTGCAGTAAAAGGAGTTGAGAAAAATAGAAAATGAACATTTTTATTGCTGAATACTGAATGGTATTCCACATAAACCAAACACCTAGAAGTTAAATAGGAAACTTAACATTCTTATTTTATATATATATATATATATATATATATATATATATATATATTATCATCAGCAAGTCTCTCACAAAAGATCCACGCTTTCTGACCATACATATTGATAATTTATAACCTTACAGGTAGTGCATGAGATTTGTCAAGAATGCATACACTCAACTAAATCTGAAGGAAGAAAAACAGCTGTACCCAGCCATGCTTACTCTGACAGCTAACTCCGTAACAGAAACTGACAAAAATCTAGCCATATTAGCCACAACCATCCACTTTCCTCTTCCTGACTTGCGAGCTCTATGAGAGGATCGGGGCCTTGTATTCTGAGAGGACTGAGTGCTTTTTCTTGAAGTCCTCAGAACAATTTCTAAATCACTAATTAGCACCTGTAATTTTGGATCCCTGGACAAAAAACCAGCCCCAAGTTTAACTAATGACTGCCGAAGGCTTAACCTGATTTCACCTATGCAAATGCTCTCAACCGCACCCTGCAAATGATTGATCATAAAAGAAGACAATAAAATTTTTAGAATAGGCAGAGTGAAATAATTTAGAACGGCCAACGTGTTAATTGGAACCTGCTCAGTGCATGATAATTTTTTCAAAAATTCAAACTAATGATAAGAGAGAAGGTAACAAACTCTCAAATCAGAACCCTTTTCATAATACCATAAACTAATAAACCCTCATTTTAACAATTCCAAGGACAGTGAGGCAATGATGCATTGCCACTCCACTCTTGTAAAAAATAGAACAGTTACAAAATCATGTCCATGGAGCATGTTAGAAGGTTTTTCCAAATTGAGAACATTCATAACAATTAAGTATCTGTTTGTGTGTGTTTCACAGATCACTCATTTCATTTTCATTTACCCCAGTGCCGCAAAGGCTCCCACCTACGGTGGGGTAAGGGGGGGTCAGATGTACGCAATCTTACCCCTGTACTAAAGCACAGAGAGACTGTTTCCGGATGACCCATAGTGAAAATCGCGTCCAAAATTGCATGGACTGACTACTGCTTCATACCAAAGAAGAGCAGACAGTTTAGTGAGCCATTTTGCTTTATTCCATCATATTATCAAGCCAAAAAATAATGACTCCCCCTATGGATAAACAAATTCCAGATACTGACTGAAGTAACAGCATTTCCAGTCAGAGTTTATAGCTAAGCACTCTTAATGATGTAGATATACTAGTACAGGTATCTAGAAATTCAACAGTTATTATAAATAGTCCGCTACTAGGAGTACATTTGGCCAATGTGCCTAACATGTTTATTTCTTTTCCATGAAAGCATAACAGTAAAAAACACCAAGTGACCATCCTACATATCTATTCCCAGCATCTTCAAATAATCACCAAACAATACTCACCCAATGCTCAACACGAAGTGCATTTACCAAGCTGTTTTTAAGTGTACCATTCTATACATAGCAGATATGCTTTCTCAGTATTATATCCATGTTTCAACATTGTATTAATATAAAAGGAGAATAATAAAAAGAAATTGAACTCACATCCTTCAACATGACGAAGAAGAAGAAACTAAACATGAATATATTAGTTCCATAGAGTAGGAAAACATAGTATTATGTAGGGAAATTGCCCTAAATAAAAGTTAACAGGTTTTGGAATGCCAAAATGAGAGTGTTATGTTTTTCTTCCAGAAACAAGAGTCCTTACCGTGGTGATTGAAAAATAATGCCATTAATGAAAGTAAATATTGCTATGCTAATGCTTAGTACTGCAACTACTTTGACTGTAAATACGGTCATGTTACTCATTTACTCCTATTTCAGGAACTTTCCCTATACATATATGATGAAACTACTTAATGCAGACTTTACTTAATGCAGACTGTGAAGAGGGGAAAATCCTGAGAGGAAAGGGGACCTTGTTAAATTTCACGACAACGTCTCTCAAACATTTCCATCCAGCAACACGGAATCCTACAAATGCTCCCCCCAACAATCGGCTCAAAGTCCAAGCTATTAGTCCAGAAGCAAAACTGAAACAAAATTCACAATCAGTGATACCATAGAAAGCAGTGGAACAAACACATGAAAACAGAAAGAAGGTAAAACCAATACAGAAGCTCCAATTTTGAGTTTACATGTGCACACTAGCAACTCTTATTAGAATGCACAACTCAACTAAGGAGATCTACAAACCGACATGTGTTGGACATGCCAGGTAGGCCCTTGAGTCAAGCAAAGGGGCTACAGGTTGGACATGAATGATAGGAGGCGAAAGTAACTCGACGATGGCTACTTACGTTAAGAGAAGCCATAGGATGATCGAGAGTAAGAGGAAACCGAATAGGAAATTTGCCGGAGAAATCGCCATTTCCGGCGACCAGGGCGGCGATCGTCGAGTTTTCGGGAGTGGAAGTCAATGGGACTGCATTGTGTTGACGACGGAGTGCGCTAGTCATAAAGATGGAAATAGTAGAAAATCCATACGTCAATATTTTTTTGACTTGAGAAGATCAGTATTGATTTAGTGGCTTAGAAGAAGAAGAGAGGATTTAGGGAGAGTAGTGAAGAGGTGGAGATAAAGAATCTGACGTCGATCTGGACATGTGTGCTCGAGGATCAAGGCCTGTATATGTATGTCATTACAAACATTACAAAGAGAAGAAAATAGCTTTGGATCGGGTCAGAGTGAATGCATCAATTGATCCGTAGTAGCGCGTGAATGTGTGGCACTTGGCTTTAAATTAAGCATTTGTGACATGATGATGTTTCAGTCGAAAAATAACAAATAGTTATTGGTAGCTAGCGTAGGACGGAAACGCTTCGATGAAAACCTACAAATATGCAAGTTTTGAATTAGTGTTATGAATTATGTGAAATATGGTTTTTTCTACTAATTTTAATATTTTATAATCAATGTCTAAATTACTCACCAACTATTCGTGTTAGTCAAACTCGCTCACTGAAATTCGCTATTGACAGATCGCTAACATGATCCGTTAACTGCTAAATATCAAACACGCCATAAAATTAGCCCTAAGTGTCATAATAAGATTATAATTCAGCCCTAAGTGGAATGATAAGATTACAATTTATTTATTCTCATTCTCAAAATAGTAGTAGTATATGTCCCTTCTTCACATTCTACTCTCTTCTTATATTTTTTATAATTGATAAGAAAATCATAATTTTATTTATAAAAAATTTAAAAATAATAAAAAATATTTATAAATTAATAATAATAAATGGGGAAAAAAATAAAAAATATTAAAAAACTTAAAAAATTCTAAAAAAATAAAATAAAATGACAAAAACTATTGGAAAAAATATGTGGGCCACTGCCACCGCATCATCCACCTCCTAGCACCACCAGCTTCGATCTTCATAAAGAAAACGTAAAAACTGCCACTTTCATTTGAAAATGTCATAAAAATTGCATTTTTACTAAGTGAAAATATGTATCCGATTTTCTTTTCAAAATTGACATCACATTGACATTTTTCTTCAACTTGACATTCTTTTTTGGCGACTGGTGGTTGCGGTGCTGGAAGGAGGCTAAGGTGGTGGTTGAAGCATGTATATGTTTTATTTATTTATTTATTTATTACGTTTTTCATTTTTTTTATTTAATTTTTTTTTTATGATCTATTATTATTTCAAAAAAACTATTGAAATGACAATGGAAAAAGCAGAATAGGAACAGTTAATCCTATTTTGGATGTTTTAACTTTGAACTTCTATTGTTGCAATTTTGCTTTTATTTAATCCTATTTAGGGAAATCTCACTATATCAAACCATTGACACAATTGAAAAAATTAAAGATGAAAATTCCAACATGGAATGATGGAAAGAAAGAAGCAAGAAGAAAAAAGAAAAACAAAAAAGGAAAATGAAGAAAGATGTTACAAGATGAACAAATAAAGATGTTAAATAACTCAACTCGCTGTACACTATAAAAGTTCATCCCAATAAAATCTTAAGACTCAATCACATACTCGGCATTCCGATCGAGTTTTGGATCTACTCATCATACGATGTGATCGTTGATACTTTCCCATGTACATCTTAATTTGTGTGTTCAAAATTTCCAGGGGTAAACAGTTCTCTATTGTGACCAATAAAGCTTTGTTACATGTCATCATTCGTATCGAAGTCTCAAAGGTCGCCCATCGATAAAATAGGAGCTCTCTTCTCACTCTTCAATGCATTGCCTACCAATTAATCCCCCGAATGTGCATAGAACTACTCATCAAAGATCCTTCACTTACAGAATCTTCATAAAAAGATTCCCGTGAAAACATCCCTTGAACCAAGAATTCTCGTCATTGATACTTGGGTGTGATACTTGAGGATGAATCATAAAGTGTAGAGGGCAAATTTGCGGATGTATTTATGATAGATAAAATGATTTTATAACTTATAAATACATTTAATGCAAAATGGGAAGAAAGCCACTGTTGAGAGAGGATTCTCCTTTATGTGTAGAAGGTAGGATGCGGCCTAGTTCGTATTTTTTATTATAAAATAACTATGATAATTTATACTCCCTCCGATTCTAAAAGAAGTTCCGGTTTTAACTTCACACATATCAAGGGAAAAAATTGACTTTACCGCGGAGTGCACTGTTTGGACACTGTTTGACACTATTTGAAACTGTTTTGATGTAGATAATTTTCCAAATAAGGTAATGTTTGAAAGTGGAACTTAATTGTGGAACTGCCCAAAAAGGAAATGTGGAACTTTTGTTAGATTCGGAGGGAGTATATGGTAAACAATCTAAAATGTGATGACATGTCATAAATGTTAATTCTCACTTCTAACATGCATCATTCAACCAGACCCTCACCCTCACCCCCAATTAATTGCCCCTAACAATTGCAACCCATATATGGCCCTATCTAAACCCACATCTCAACACTAGCCAAACTCATACCACAATGTAACACTAAGCCCCCATGGACCACCACCACCACCTCAACCCTCACCCCCACCCCCAATTAATTGCCCCTAACAATTGCAGCCCATATATGACCCTATCTAAACCCACATCTCAACACTAGTCAAACTCATACCACAATGTAACACTAAGCCCCCATGGACCACCACCACCTCAACGCCACCCACTCACTTGTCACCCACTGGCCCGCGCCCACCCCAATGTTGCCACCATTGCCTCTCACTCTACAACCCTTTTTCTTTGGCATCATTGCTCCCCTTCCCAACACTCTACCTTTATCTACATGCCTCCACCGTCGTAGGAAAACATATCTGCCACACTTAAGTCACCCAACGTCATCGGTCTACACCGATTAATAACCATAGCCGAACCATGGGCGTCATTGCCCCCATAAACCCAAACCACCATTTATGTCATCTCCTCATACGCCTACACCATTTCCCTTCATAGTCTCACCTATTACTCATTGTTGTCACGAATCTATAGTCAACTCATATCCACATTCATCCCCGATTGTCAAACTGATTTAAAAGAAGATATATAAAAGAAGGGAAGAGTGACGATCCTCTCACATTGGTGTGTGATGGTGGGGCAACGGCGTGTATATGATAGTGAGAATGTCGGAGGGAGATAGATGACACATATAGGGGAGGCCTGACCAGCGGGGAAGGGAGAATTGGGGTTCATTATATTGATCTTGTTTGAAAAATGACTTGTCAATCATTTTCTTCTTCTTTGCCTTCAATTAATGAGTTTGACTATCTAAATAACTAGAATTATTGTTTGATAAATGAATGACCGGCTTGACTCATTGGCTCAAAACAATCAAATTAAATTTGAAACACATTTAGACTTAGCATTTCACTTTTATCCCTTGTCTTCATGTTCCATAGCTTTATTTCAAATAGTACGCTAATTCTCATGCATGGATACAAACAAATAACTACCAAGGATGTCGTCTCTCACGCATGACGCATCACTTTAAGGTATTATATATGGAATACGCATTCAACTATCTTCTTCTTCTTCTTGTCCCTTCTCCTCCTCTTTTGTTATTATTATTAATATTGTTATTGTTATTGTTAGAGTGGCGCTTTTGTTAGAATTGGCATGACCTGAGTCGCCGTTCGGCCAAGCCCGTTTGAGGGGCTTCCATGATTTTTCTGAGGAAATTTTGTGGGCATATTCTTAATCAAGTATAGTTATCTCTGCAAAATTTAAAATTAAAGTTCGATCGTGATATCGGGTAAATAAATTATTAAAAAACACTGTGCTTTACACACACATAAAGCACAATGTTTTTAAATAATTTATTTAACTGCCCCCGCGATGAAGTTTTAAGTTCAAATTTTGTGGAGATACTCTAAACTTGATAAAGAATATGATCACAAAATTTTATAAAAAAATCACCCGAATGCACCTCAAACGAGCTTGGCCAAACAGCGATTCCAATCAGGGCGGCCAGAGAAACGGGGGTATTGAGAAATGGGGTGTAGGAGAATAAATGGGCTGGGTATAAGTTAATGAAGGGGGGACTTGGGGGAGAGAATATCGGCGACGTGAGAGAGAATGAAGAATGTGGGGTCTATTACAAAAAACAGAAGTGAGACATTGTTTCTGATACATCCAAAAAAAACAGTGAGACAGTCATTGTGATACGAATGAAGTATTTCATAATGAAACGTGAAGAAAAAAATCAATATCTTAAATACATTATACAAGACTGAGCCTAATTTTTTATTTCGTTCAATTTTTATCATTTTTAGGGGAAAATAATTTTAGTACCCCAAACTTGCACATGCGATATATATACATATACATATATACACAAATATTCCTGTCCGGAATTTCCGGACAGGAACCCCGTTCGGCCTCCTCCATTTGGGGGTCTTCCCGGTGGTTTTTTTGCTCAAATTTTTTGTGTATGTTCCTCATCAAGTCTAGTTCATCCATACAAAATTTCAGCCAAAAATTCAATCGGGAAGGTTGTCAAATGATTTTTGCAAGTGAACTAGACTTGATGAGGAACATACACAAAAAATTTGAGCAAAAAATACCACTGGGAAGGCCCCCAAAAGGAGGAGGCCAGACGGCGCTCCGGTCAGGAATTTCCTGACCGGAAGATTACTCTATATATATATATATATATATATATATATATATAGAGAGAGAGAGAGAGAGAGAGAGAGGAAAGAGTTCAAATAAAAAGACTTCTTCCCGTGCAAAGTGCGAAGTTATGCACTTTTTAATGTTTCGCTTGAACTTTTTCGTGTTTCTAGTGCACTTTTTCGTGGTGGCGAAAAAAGTGCAACATATTTACGAAATTGCCACCGCGATTTTGGTCGAATTGTGTGCATTTTTGGCTCATTTTGAGCCATTGCATGTGAAAAGAAATGCACAAGATTCATTCTTACTTTGTGTGGGAAGAGGTCTTTGTATTTGAACCATCCTCTATATATATATATATCAATCTTTATAGAAAAAGTTATGTTAGAACCATGATCGAGTGTTTTTTTTCTTCACAAATGTAATTTGCTTGTATTAAGTATATAATTTAAAATACACAAACACTTACCAGGATGCAATTAATGTTAGATTATACCGAATTATGTTATTTATTTCACAAATAAAATTTTAAATAGTACAACACCCAAATAAAGCTTAGAGTATTTTAAGTAATGCACCTATTGCTGTAAATTTATATTTTTATTGCTGTAAATTTATATTTGTAAAAAACATATGAGCATGGCACGAAAATAACTTTTGCATAAAGTACGTTTTGAGTATATATATTACATATATAAGTTTGAAATATTTATCTCACCCTCTTTTAAAGTTTGAAGTATTTATATTATTATATGTATTAGATTATATATATAAAATGTCTATAAAGAGTATAATCTTTTAAATTTATCTCACACTCTTTTAAAGTTTGAGATATTTATATTATTATTCGTTCTAGATTTTATATATAAAATGTCTATAAAGAGTATAATCTTTGAAGTATTTATCTCACACTCTTTTGTACTTTGAGGTATTTATATTATTAACCGCATTAGATTTTATATATAAAATGTTTATAAAGAGTACGCTCTCCATCCCGAAAAGGTTCACCAAATTGACAATAATCAACTTTGAGCAATTACATTTTAATACAATTTTTTTTTTGAATATGGAAGTTCAATCAAAATGTTCTTTATTATAAATATTTTCATAAAATATAAAATTTATAAATTATATATAAATATACTCCCTCCGTCTCATTTATATTGTCTCGTTTTACCTTTTCGGAAAGTCCCACTTAAATTGTCTCATACCATATTTGGCAAAGTTTGTGTGGCTCTAAATCATTCTTACTTTATCAATTAATATCAACCACACAAACCCACTTTTCTTAATAACCGTGTCACCCTCTTCCGTCCGAATACAAATGGGACGAATGTAGTAATAATTAAAATCATTGTTCAAAGTTTGTCATCATCGACCAACAAAAATCGATATAACGAATTTTTTTAGAACGGAACCGGTATAATTTTTTAAGTTTAATCATTTTTTCTATGTAAAAAACAATTGGGACACGTTTACTTCATGGGTAACTAAACGGTGCCTATTAAGACTCGCGTTAATAAGCGCCACATAAAATAAGCAGTGTTGTAAGCTCATGTTTACTTCAAAGAATATAAAACACCGTTTAATATTAAAATGTCCAAAATAACCCTATAGATAAAAAAAGTAAGGGCTCGTTCGGTATAGTTTTGAGTTTTCTGTTTTTGGTTTTAATAAAACAAAAAACTGTTTTTAGTTTTCTATTCTCAGTTTTTTGAAATCGTTTTGTTTTTTAAAGGGTGGTGGTCTGGTGGTGGTCCAGTGGTGACCGGTGGTGGTCCGGTGGTGGCTGGTGGTGGTCCGGTGGTGGTGGTCCGGTGGTGGTCGGTGGTGGTCTGGTGGTGGCCGATGGTGGTCCGGTGGTGGTCCGGTGGTGGAAGGTGGTGGCCGGTGGTGGTCCGGTGGTGGTCCGATGGTGGTCCAGTGGTGGCTGGTGGTGGTCCGGTGGTGGCCGGTTGTGTCCCGATGGTGTCCCGGTAGTTGGGTATTGAAGATAAATGATAACAAATTTATAGAAACTATGTTTTGTGGATTTCAGAATTATATTTTCGTTTCTAAAAACACTTACAAAGATTATGACTTCGGAAACAAAAACAACTTTTTACCAAATGTGTTTATGTTTTTTTCTAAGAAAAAAAAGGGGTTATGTCTAAAATAATACTAAAAAAAGAGCTATGAACAAAAAAGAGACCTTTATTTCAATTTTCCAAAAATGAGATTAACAATGGGTTAAGAGACTATTATACCCTTATTTTAATAGAATCTCACCCATTAGTCTACAATAACGCCACAGTGACCAAAACCATTATCGTGACCAAAATTCGTCACTGACCAAAAATCATTTGTGACCAAAAATCCAAAAATCCGTCAGTGACCAAAATCATTAGTGACAAAAAATTCTACCTAGTTACCAACGTCAACCCGTCCAGTGACCAATCCGACTAGTGACCATGACCAATCCACCCAGTGACCAAAAATCATTTGTGACCAAAATTCCAAAAATCCCTCAGTGACCAAAATCATTAGTGACCAAAATTTTTACCTAGTTACCAACGTCAACCCGTCCAGTGACCAATCTGACTAGTGACCATGACCAATCCATCTAGTGACCAAAAATCATTTGTGACCAAAAATCCAAAAATCCGTCAGTGACCAAAATCATTAGTGACCAAAAATTCTACCTAGTTACCAACGTCAACCCGTCCAGTGACCAATCTGACTAGTGACCATGACCAATCCACCCAGTGACCAAAAATCATTTGTGACAAAAAATCCAAAAATCCGTCAATGACCAAAATCCTCCAGTGACAAAAAATTATTAGTGACCAAAAATTCAAAATCTGTCAGTGACCAAAATTAATAGTGACCAACCCGACCAGTTACAATTAACCAATCAAATCAATTACATTTATCCGGCCCGATCAATTACAGTTACCCAAACTTATCAGTTACGTTACACATTCGACTACTTACACAATTACACTTACTCGCCCGACCAGTTACAGTTATCAATTCATCCGTTACTATTACCCGATCCATCGGTTATAGTTACTCGATCTGTCAGTTATAGTTACCCAATCTGACCAGTTACGATTACCCGACCAATTACCATTACCTACTCCGACATTATAGTTAACCTGTAAGCCATTTAGAGTTACCCCGTCTAAATTTGATCGGTACTAGCAACCACCGTCAGGCAAAACTGCCTGCCATCATCCGCCGCCGCTTGCCGTTGACGCACATCCTCCAGCAGGCCGCCACCGCAACAGTCCCCTTCCCAGCCCCCACTCCCTGCACAAACACTGCCACAATCCAGCCCCATCCCCTACAACCACGGAACCACCTCATCCCACCACCATATTCAGCCCACAACCACTGCACGCCATCTCCCCTCTCCGACGATGAGTTCCGGCGCTCCGGCAGCCCCCTTCTCCAACTCCAACAGACCACCGCCCTCGCCCAAAAAACTAACCACCACGCCGATTTGAAGCCGTAGTCTTCTTCTAACCCAAGACTCTTCATCTCCATTGCAATATGCCAAACAAAAATTAAGAAGACGAGCAACGGACAACGAACTGGAGGCGGAGGCGGCGACTCAGAGGCAGTGACCAGAAGACGGAGGAGAGGCAACGACCTGGCTTCGGAGGCGGAGACCTGCACATTCGAGGCTACGCGGATCTGGATTTGGAGGCAGAAAGTGTTTATGACAGATGCGAAGGATTTGGATTACAGTTGCGAAGGACAAGGGGATAGAGCCAGGCCCTGCCGGGAGCCAGGGTGTTTATGTCCATTCGATTTTATTTAATCTGTTTTCCGTCCAAAATAAATTAGGTCCTACTTTTGTCCGGAGGAAAGTCGGGAGTCCCATTTCTGTCTTAAACAGAAACAGAAAAACAGAAACGTTACCGAAGCCCGAAGCACCCTAAATGATCAATTTTTCAAGCCTCTGTAGGCCCCCCGCCTTTTTTGGCTGCCCTTTGTGTTTGAACGGAACACAGTAACACACCCTAGGTCCCTAACCGCAATACCGCATCTTCTTCTTAGTGTTCATCACTATTCACTACTGACGAGGCGACCACCACTCTTCATCAACAGAGTCGGCATCAACCAGCACCGTCCGCCGCAACCCCGCGAACACGCGAGCCGCCACCGGCTACCGCGCAGCCCTGCCTCCCGCCGCACCTGCAAGCTGGAAAAAATTCAGCTACTCGCTACTCAGCTAGGTAAACCTAAATTAGAAATTGATTTCCATATTTTGTTCAAAAGAAAAAACATCCAGATTCAGTAAGTGATTTTTTATGATATTTATTTTTTTAAAAAATCAGACTCAATTACTGATTACCATTTTTTTTTGTTTGATTAGTAAATTGTAGGTTGCTGAAATTTCAATTAGTGAAATGTAAGATTTTGAAATTTAGTCTTCCCGCTAATACCTAAAGTTTATCTTCCGGTTTATGATACCTCAAGTTCATAGCAAACCCCAATGCATCTGCCTAGTTGTTCGACCTCAATCATAGTTACTACGGACTAACACGTGCTGGGCATTTTCACAACATTGCCTATTTAGAAAGTTTGATATCATAAATCGATATTCCTAATTCGTAATTTTCTGTAATTTGATTGTGATTTGTGTTGAACTTTTTCGGGTAATTTATGATATGATTGTGATTTGTGTCCATGAATATTAATCCCACAGTGTAGTACTCCCTCCGTTCCACTAACAATGGGGCAAGAGGGAGTGACACGCAAACCAATAAAAAGTGGTTGATGTGGTTGATATTAAATTGATAAAGTAAGAATAAAGTAAGAATGATTAAAAGCCACACAAACTTTCAAATTTGGTATGTGACAATCTTAGTGGGACGGACTGAAAAGGTAAAATGAGACAATCTTAGCGGGGCGGAGAGAGTATCAATCATTTAATCCAACTAATATTAATATCATTGTCTGTATTAATCTTACTACTTAGACATTTTGTATTAAGTTATTAGTATTAACATGATTGTGATTTGTGAGTATTACTCTCATTTGTTAGTATTAATTAAACTATTAATACAATGATGTGGTGGATTGTCGTGGAGTAAAAATGTTAATGAAGTTAGGCTTGTAGAGATACTTTAAATCTGTTGAAGTAGAAGCTAATGAAGATATTTCAATTAGAAATTGAGAATTGTAATGGCCTCTAGTAGATTTAGTTGAAGAAACTTCAAATAGATTATGTAAACCCATAGAGAAAAAGGTATCTTCTTCTTGATAATAGACAATGATGTCATTATGAGGTGATATCATTATATGAAAACTTGCAAAGTACGATCATGAATTTGTGATGTGCTTTTCATATTTAGCTTCAATGTAAATTTTTATTCTTGTAAAACATTTGTGGTATTTATTTTGTATTTTACTTTTTATGCAATTAATGTTATATTATATGTATCAAAACTTGGCCCCCACTCGGATTGAAATGCTAGATCTACCTCTGAGTATGTGGCTGTATTTTTTTCAACTTGTCAAGTAAATTTTAGGATAATTTAATGCAGTTTACATTTTTATCTGCACTTTAATTTTTCATATATACTAACGGGCGTGTTGAAGTCTTGAAGAAGCTAAGATTTAAGGTATATTGGGATGTTGTATTCATTACTAGGGGTTGTGAAGAAAAATGGACCACCATACAGACAACTAGATATCTTTCTTTTTCTCATCAGAGTCTTGTAGAGTCTTCCAGAATCTCTGCGAACCTGATTCCCTACCAATGTTTCGTTATATGATGTGCCTTTCTTATGTATGGTCTTATGCATCATATAGAGTGTATGTGAGAGATTAGTACACAGAAGAGATCGGAAACTGTATGAGTCTACCTTATGCGGCATAGGAAATAAATCCAATTCACTGTCCATAAAAAGGCTCTATACTAACTCACTGTTCTACAATAAAGTTTAGTTAACTAATTAATTAATTTATATTTTCTGATTTAGACACTTAGAGTAACTGTTTATTTGCTAATTAGTTTTTTGATTGTTAGCTTATCTATTTTATATTTTTAAACGTGTCATGCATTGGGATTTTAACTTCTAGTTCTATCTTAGCCGATCACAAAACTGAACTACAAAAGTTCTTCTAACGAGTGTATTGGTAAACTTAACAGCATAAATGGTTGAGGCTACAACATTGGACATGGAAGGAAGAGTTGGCAGTCAAGCTCCTCAGCTGATTGAGGTGCTGAAGGATATGAAAGCAGGCTTGGATACCGTGAGGTCCAAGGTGCAGGCTTTGACTTCAAAGGTAAGGGAGCTTATGTTTTTCTCAAATCAGTTGTCAAATTTCATGAGCATTCTATTGCTTCATGATGTTGAAGAATTGCAATTCAGTGTGTCCTGAATAATTGTATATCATATACCCCTGAATTGCAGATGGTAGATAACTGGCTAGATTATGGTCAATGACACTATTTTTTCTAAATAAAGAGGGAGCTGATATATACTTTCCTTGTTGGATCAGCTATATTTACTTTCTTGCACAACTTCGTCTATTTATAATTCTAAAATTTTCTGAAAATTGTTAAGTTCTGACTGATATGAATTGCAATACCTATTATACTTTATGTGGTAAGAACTAAGAATGCAACAATGAACGTTTGACGTGGGTTGTTGCTGTCACATTTTTATACAGCTTACTAGCTTAGTATATATATACTACGTATATTTTTTAATTTTTTTCTTAGTTTTTTTTTGCTTCTGTAACTCAAACTTCTGGATTTCATTCTATAGGTGAAAGCAAATCAGTTTCCAACATCAGACGGTATAAGCTATCTTGAAGTGAAACATCTGTTACTTCTGAACTATTGTCAGTCACTGGTCTATTATTTGCTTCGGAAGGCCAAGGGGATGTCAATTGACGGACACCCTGTTGTTCGTAGTCTTGTAGAGATAAGACTCTTTCTGGAGAAGGTATCACAAAAGACCCCAAGCGGGGAAGCTAGTTGTCCACTTACGCTCTTGCTATTTATTTTCTGCATCTTATATTGCCTTATAAGTTGGCATGGAGACAAATGTCTGGGACCCCGTATGGCTGTTGACTTGCTGTTGATTGACTGGGTAAAATCTGTTGGAAAGCATTTGAGACATGGAGAGCAAGAAAATGATTGATGCAATAAACTTGTTCTTGCATCAGACAATAGCAGGGATAGGAGAAAAGTGAGGAACAATATTTTCTTATTATTGCCTCGAGAGTGGATCAGTGGAGAACACAAAGGAAAATGGTTTATGCATAATGTTTTTAACATTTGACACACATTTAGGCTTCTTAATCTTTAATCCTGTATACTGAAATAAATGAATACAAATAAGTGAAATGAGTTCACCACATATCTAAAGTAATTTTATTGACTTTGAGCTTAGCTTGTATGTGGATTCCAAAATCTTTTGGGACTAAGGCTTGGATGTTCTTGTTATTGTGAGCTTAGCTTGTATGCTCCACTGAATTCTCATATTAATATTTTGCCTGCAATGTTTTTCCATCAATACTTTTATTGCTATTTCCCTTCATAATTTTTCCATTGTATTTTCTAGCTTCCAGATAGATCCTAAATGTATCATCTAAAGGAAATTAAAGCAGTGCAGATTATCCCATAAAAGGATGTCAAGTGTAAACCAACTTTTCTTTTTTATTTTATTCTGTGTTTTTTCAACTCCATGTCTTGTGCAGATTCGTCCTATTGATAAGAAGATGCAATATCAAATTCAGAAGCTGACAAGAGTATCTGAAACTGCAGCTGAAAAATCAGTTTCGACTGACAAAGGATCAAATACAACTCAAGAGGACTTGTTGAAATATCGTCCCAATCCTGAGTTGATGACTAGCAAAAGAATTGCAGAAGTGAGTATTTTACGAAGAATTAAAAGTGATGGGTTTATTTACCCCCTCCAAAAGAGCTGTGTTTTACCAATGCTCGTTCTTTTGAATTTTAATAAGATATTGTGGTCATACATCAAAATGATACTTCAGTTTTTTATTTAGCTCAACTTATCATATACATTCCACTCTTTTTAGCATACTGCATGAAACAATATTTTTTGTTTGATCAAAGTGGACAAGCGAGTGTGAAACTCGACTCCTTGTTAAAGATGGGGCCACATTAAATTTTCAGAAAAATAGATTTAAATAATATCAACTATCGTATATCACAAATAATAATAATATATACTCCCTCCGTCCCACTATAATTGTCCCATTTTTTCGTTTTCCGTCTGTCCCATACTAAATCTGTCCCACTATAATTGTGTGACTCTAATTCATTCTTACTTTATTCCCACTTTATCAATTCATTATCAACCACATAACTCTACTTTTCTAAAAAAAACGCACCACTCCGCTTTGTCCCAATCTTAGGGGGCGGAGGTAGTATTATATTTCTGCACTTTCAAGTTTCAACCAAACACTTCTTATGCTTTCTGAAGGAGCATATGTAGTTTTAAGATGTTAATCTAGACACCCCCTATATCTGTCTTATCACAAGTCGACAGACAATAGTTGTTATTATTAAGATTTTTTTCTTTTAACTTGTTTTATTTCCTAAATAGATCAAAGTGGTCGAGAAGTATATGACACAATATCCCCTTTAAATGGATGCAAGAAAAGTCACGTCATGCTATGAACATTCCCTTTTAATTTGGCACACTATTTGTCTATTAGATTGATATTATTCTTCATATCTGCCATTTGCAGGACTCGAATGGTATCTATAAACCTCCAAAGTTTGCTCCAGCTATAATGGATGAAGGTAAGACATCAAGACAAGAGAGGAATGCTCTGAGGAAGGAGAAAGAGATGCTTCGACAGTCTAAACAAAACACATATGTGAAAGAGTTGATTAATGATATTGAAGGAAAACCTGAAGAGGTTTGTGGCCATTTCTGCTATTTTATCTTTCTCTCTCTCAAGGGATATACTTGTGTTCTTAATTGTATCTAATCACGAGAGTCGTTCAGTGGAGGGAGTCTGGAGCAGAGAGTAGAGAACTTAGACAGTATATGGATAAGATGGAAAAGCGTGATAGAAAAGAGGAGGATCTTTTCAACCGTGCCCCTCTCACAAAATTGGAGAAGAAGCAAATGAAACGTCTAAAGAAGTCACAAAACGGGTAAACCAAATAAATTTTGTGTTGCCTGATTGATGCATGATCGATATGAATGAAGCTTGATTATTTTCGTTGTTGTTGTTGTTGTTGTTGTGCGTTGACAGGTTACATGGGCTGACGGAGAGTTTTTTTGATGAGGCAATGGCTCTAAATTTTGATGAAGGTGTTTCTGATCGATCAATTGACTTGGGGGGTAAAGAAAGAAAGCAGCACAAGAAACGTAAGGTAATTGCGTGAGATAGCCCATTTTTAACTTTACGTTTAGCTCATGTCTTGACATAATATATTTTGATTATGTCATTGCAATCCATAAGAATTTGCAAGATTGTAAAATAATTGAACATAGACACAGCATGTATGTGCATGTACAGGGGAAGGTTGTAGCGAGAATCCATCTTAACATGAGAAGTCCTTATGCTGAGAATTTTTAATCACTACCTTTCATTTTATTCAATCATTGGTTAGGATGCACATAAGATTCTTTCTGTAATTATTCAAAATACAAACGGGGGTATTTTTATAATTATTGTATATTATTGCAAACGTGCCACCTTGTTGTTTCTAACCCTTGATTGGAAATATGAACTCTCATTCTAAAAGGGGTGTATAAATGAGCTCTCATTCTAAAAGGGGTTCTCATTAGAACCCTACTTGCATGTACATACATATGCATATGTAAATTTTGGATCAAATACAAAGTTGTCATCACACAAAATGAAACTAATCTGGATCATTGGATTTAAGATTCTAGATGTGGCAACATGCATCAATTTGATTCTAAAACGCGGTGACATTTTGGTGAATAAACCAATTGTTCTCACAAACGCGGAAAGTGAATCATTTTTAACTTGAAACTGCACTGTGGGCTAGTAAAAGTGCATCTGTATGCATTTTGCATGCGAAGCACAATTTAAACTGGGATTGACCTATATATGTATATACACAAAGAGCCTCGTTTCATCAAATTATAAGTTGTATTCATTTATATTTTGGCATGGCAGAACTCTGGTAAATGATCAATCTCATCTCATACTTTTATTCTCTGCAAAACTATCATATTGGCTGCCCTAGTTTGGTGACCCGGCAACTCCCCCCACCCCGCACAGAAAAACCCAATTAGTCCATTTGGCAGGTTGGTCATAGACTCATAGGTGTGCAGGCAACCTAACTAATGTGTCTATTAATTAATAATTATTCATTCTAAACGTGATTCCATTGTGGTTGCAGCTGCCCATCAAAACCGTGTAGACCTATCCGACAACCTCAATTTTAATGCTGATTAGGATTATACACCGCACCACTAATTTTAGTGACTTTAATTCTCAGTCCCCCAATTTTCTTTAATTAGCAATATACATATTATGATTTTAGAAATAAAAGAGGCAAAAAATGTTCCATTGAAAAAAATCAGTCCCTTACGTTTCGTGAAACCATTTTTGGGGGAAGGGTCTTACATGAAAATCATTGAAGTAAACTTTTTTGTTGTTGAAAACGCTGTATATGACTTTTTGTTTAACCAAATACAACTATTGAAATGTAGACTTTATTTTAATTAATATTGAGGATGCTCTGTGAGTTTACGTTTTCATGCCCACCGGCCTCTGATTATTACTATTACATTACTGTTACTTTATCAAGAGTTCGTTCATTCGGTATTGTTTTACTAATTTTCCTCCCCCTCTTATCCGGGTCCTCTTTATATGGAGAGCCCTAAAGTCTGACACTTGTTTCCTACTCGCAGAGAAGGAATTGATTATCTGAAAGATCATATATTGGGCTTGCGGGCTTCACTTTTCCTTTATCAACAGACGATTATTTCTCCCTTAGTATGAGCAGAGGCTTGTTTTCGAAGTACTTTTAATGCTGTTGTTTCTGTAGAATAGAAATAGAAAGGCACTGTAATTTTTTGTTCCGTGAGTAGTTTGACTTTTTTGCACAATAAATATTCACTCCTTTGATAGGGTTTGGGAATGTCAAGGTTTCATCCACCCACCCATCCAATATTATACCTTTTCTAACAATCATGAATGTTGGGATGATAGATAAATCATAGATTTAAGTATTTAACTTATGTGAGAGTGCAGCTAAAATGCGCACTCTGAGTGTTGAATTTTGCTTGTGAGAAGCGATTTATTTTTTAGATCATATAATGCTTGATGATTACCGTTGGAACTTGGAATGACACCATTTTGTTTCAAACACAAATAAAGACATACCGGTCACACTATCTTAACTCGAAGGGTAACACAAAATCATGATGGATTGCATTCATATATAATAGATACATATATACATCATTAACATGGGGGTGGGCAAATGGTAAAAGAGGCAAGGACCTCAGCTCATTAAAACTTTAAAAGGTCTTCTTTTAAATAACCGATTGCTTCGGAAGTTATGAAATACCCTAGCTGACCTGCGGCTCATAACTTACGAAGCAATCGGTTATTTAAAAGAAGACCTTTTAAAGTTTTAATGAGCTGAGGTCCTAGCTGACCCGCGGCTCATAACTTCCGAGGCAAGGACCTTTAGCAAATACCCCAATATTGCTAGGGGTGGGCAAATCAGCAAATGGTAAAAGAGCCGCAGGTCAGATCGGCTAATACAGCTTTGGGGGTAAGGATGTTTTTACTTGGACTGTAATTTGCTGGTCTGGTCTGATTTGGTCTGATCTGATAATTCTGGTTTCTTTGTATTTTTATAACTATCTAAGTCTGGTCTGTTCTGGTTTGATCTGATCTGGGACAGATTACAGTCCAAGTAAAAACATCCTAATACATCTTTGGGAATTAGGTAGGTTTTAAAATTTGAAAAAATCGGTACCGCTGTGTTGACCCGTTTTAATATATCATACTAATAAAATTTATTATATTTAACATATTTATTATTAACTTTGAAAATAAAAAATTCGGTAGCAGATTGACCCATTTAAGTGAGTGCAATTTTGTTCACCCCCTCCTTGGAGGGTGAACATAACCCCCCTCCCTATTTGCTTGCCATGTGGCAAAAAAAGAAATGAAATGCCAAATGGCAACATTTGAGCTATGGGGGTGATGTTCACCCTCCAAGGAGGGGTGAACAAAATTGCACTCATTTAAGTAGGCCAGTTCTACAATTTTGACTGTACTCGAAATCAAAATGATATCACTTTGGAAATGGGTTTTAAATATACATTTCTCTTCATCACCGCAACTGTGTTTCTTCCTAGTAGTTGTACAATATTGAATCTAAACATGCCCAAAACAAATAATGTTCAACTAGATTAAAGGGGTGCTTCTTTATGGCCCTAGTGTTAATAGTTTTTTTTTTTTGGATCGGAAGCGGGGGCGCTTGTCCCCATGGCCCCATGTCCCCTAGATCCTCCAATGGGAAAGACGATACGTGACCTTAGGGAGGTAACTTATGTAATTAGCAAAAATATGGTGAATAAATATTATCTCTCCGGTCCTGTAATCATTTAAAAATCATTTTGACATCTAATTATTTGAGCTCATTGCACTAACAATTCACCAAGATATAGAAAATAACTCTATGCACTCCAATAGTGAAAGTGAATGGTTTGGACTTATATTTGCACCACAGTACCACACCTTTACTTCAATCTATGAGTAGTTTCTACTTTTTGAAATTTGGAAACAATCTTTTTATTGGGATGACATTTGATTTGAAATGCACAATATACATCTTAGCATTATAAATAAATGCTAATATTGTACTATGTATCTAACTATAAACCATCCAAACGTAGATACGTAGACTTGGGGAGCGGCTAAGGTAAATACCCTAGTCGTCTCCCCTCTTCTCTCTTCACCTCAATTTTCTTTCTCCTTCCAAATATAAAAAAGATCTCCTTCATTTGTATTTTCAAGTAATTTTATGTTATTTCTTCACAACAATGTCTAGGGTTTGTGTATTTATGCTCCATGAAACATATTGAATTAAAATTAATTAAATAGATGTTTACTTTTCGTAGATCACATAGCCTGCCCATGTGTCAATTTTACATTCACTTTCTATCCAATAACTTGCTGCCATGTGGCAAATTTTTATTATAAAATGTTATAACTTTTCCATTTTTGCTCCTATTTTTATAAAAATCATATCAAATTAAATACGAGTAACTTTTTATGATCTCTCATATGATACCAATATTATATATGTAAAAATTAAAAAAAATCTAGTCAAGTCTATTGAACATCCGATAAATGTGTATTTACTACTAGTATAATCTATATCTAGCCTAGTCTCATTTGATCTAATTTATTTGAATCTATTTGGACCAAAATTAGTTCAATTAAAAACATCCTAAATATCATTCACATCCTAAATGTTGTGATGTAACATATATGACTGTAATGTGAAATCTGCATGGTGTCGATCGAGTTTCAAAAGGCAGGGCCCTCCACCTTTGAAATTAGTCAAACAAATAAAAAATCAAGATAATTAGTTTACAAGAATTAACCTGCATGCGGTCAAAATTCGCTAAGTTAACCTGGTATAACGTTGCAAAGATTAAGCATGTGTGCAACATGTGTAACCAATGCTGGGTGGTGCAGGATCGATGTAGTAGTTATTTGCTCGTGCATGTTGTCAATAGTGTCAATATGGCATATATGATAATACAGTTCACGATAACGATATAGTTCTTCAACTAACTCTCATCAAACACTAACCCATTCTTTTTCTCACCATCCTAAAACCTCTACAAATGACTGATATCCACAATCTCCATCTCCAATAACATCCACAATTTTACTAATATGCTCAAGCATGAATGTCTCAACATCAATACTAAAATTAAATTGCACTCGATTTTTGATCTCTGTAAGATATCCTTGTAATATCCTTGCCACGTCCACGAGACCCATGATATGATCTTGTACCCTTGGATTTCTGATACATTTTCTGAGTGTACTCCCACACACTATTTTCTCGAGTGGTTCAATTTTTTAGGCCTTCCCTTTGTTTCATGAATCGGTGGCTCTGCGATAGCAATAATTTTTGGATTTCTTCTCATCTCATTCCATTTTGCATGAAGTATTTTTTCTTTTGTACTGACATGCGACCTGATTGAAACGCATCAACCATGATATTTAGGACCACACCGTCAACACTTATGTCATCGGCCTTGTCATTACTTTGTTCCTTATTTACATACCATTTAACGCTTCTCCAAAATTCATGTACTAGATGGATGTAGTGGACACTTATGATGAATATAAGTTGCTAGCTCATGTGGACATGGTAAACCATAACACTCCCTCCACCAATAGTCATTGCATATTGAATCTAAGTCGGATAGAGTACAGTCTGATATGAGACTAAAACGAGTTCAAGTGAAAATACCCATCACACTACACATTTAAACATGATTAAAAACTCCTTTTCTTGTAATTAATATTAGAGCATCAACATTGATGATCTTCAACTTTACGATTTTTCATGACATATTATTGCCATGTCACCTCCACATAAGATAATCTCAAATAATCTCCAAGCCAATAAATTTCTCCTCATTCATGATCTTAATTTGCCTTGGATATAGGAGCATGAGCATGCACGAATTACAAAGCTAGTCATCACCATAATTATGAGTATATGCCTAGAAGTTGGAAATAATCTCAAAATAATCCAGCTTTAGAATTTGATACCAGATTATTTTATCAAATAATCTCATAAAATAATCTCAACTCCTTATCCATGATCCCAAAAGAAATCATCCACATCATCAAAATAATCTATGGATGTGGATGTCCTTAAAAAACTTTAGACAAATAAAGATATACTATCGTATCAATATAATATTCTAAAATATAGAATATATAAGGAATTCATTTATTATGACACATTAATTTATAATTGTACTACCATTAAGGATGTTTTTAATTTATGTTATATGTATGTTCTATGTGTTATCCCTACTTGCGTATGTTATAGGCTGGGGTGCTTATTTTTCTGTTTTTGAAGTTCAATCTTGTTTTCCTTCAACCCTCAAATGAGTGTAGTAATGTTCATCATTTGTTTTACCCTTGCATCCACTATTTTTTTTTATTACTCCTTACATTTTAGTTGGATCTAGCTCATCACCCAATGGCGCTCGGCGCTCCCCAGCCAATATATTCAAGTTCTCAATCCATCATTGAACTTTAAAGTTGTATCATGTCCTACCGCTGGAAATGAAACTCACGGTCTTACACCATTATTACACTTCTATCATAGACTAATAGTGTTTAAATATAAGATGAAGTATTTACTATTTAGATATATAATGAATATAATACTTTATTTCTAATCCATAGGTCTGGACCAGAATATAATGAATTTAGACTGGATCAAAGTATCGAACCATACTTAGTAGAACCTTTGGATCAAAGATTGAACACATATGTAATTAGTCCTGTTCTTCATCCGGTTTTGCCATTCGTATTGGTAGCATGCATATATATGAGGATACAAGTAATTGTTTTTTTAACGATACAAGTAATTGTTATTCATCCTGAAATAAGGATTGAGTTGTATTCATGCGGAAAGTGTTTGCTAGTTGCTAAGTAGTACGGAGTAGTAGTCGTTATTGAAAAAGGAAGGGATAAGGGTCAGATAGGGCCTCGAACTTGAAAAAAAATGTCAAATAAGGTCATATTTAGGATGCTCTGTCTGGCCGACACCATTTGGGGCGGTTCCCGATGGAATTTTTTGATGAAATTTTTTGAGCATCTTCCTCATTAAGTCTAGTTTAGCCATACCAAATTTCAGCTAAAAATTCAACCGGGAAGGTAGTCAAATGATTTTCCGAAACGTACTGCGTTGTTTAACTTCACAGTTATCTTCAAAAAATCATTTGACTGCCTTCCCAGTTGAATTTTTAGCTGAAATTTGGTATGGGTAAACTAGACTTAATGAGGAAGATGCTCAAAAAAATTCATTAAAAAATTCCATCCGGAAGCACCCCAAATGGTGTCGGCCAGACAGAGCATCCTAAATATGACCTTATTTGACATTTTTTTTCAAGTTCGAGGCCCTATCTGACCCTTATCCCAAAAAGGAATGATTTTTTCATGAAGAAAATATGAATGTCCAGAATAGGTTGGTGAGATTTGATTGGCAAAAATTACACCTGTCCCAATCAACAGGATGTCGACATTTTATTCGCTGAAAATACATTCGTCCCAATGAATGAGTTGTGCTAGATGTACACAAAATGTGGTACAGAATTGTCTTTGGATAGACAACTTGTCTGTAGGAATAGACATTTTGTTTATAGATTGTAGGAATAGACATTTTGTGCTAGAGTGTACAAAAAAAGTGTACACATTTTGTGTACATCACGCATTTTCCCCCAATGAATAGGCTAGTTGATTTGATTCGATGTTTTTTTAATATAGATTTTATTATATTTCATGTATATTTTGTACACATCCTCCAAGAAATAGGTTACCACGAATTGATTAAAGTTGTTTATAGTGTAGATTGATCAACTTTCATCAATGTTTCTAGGCATGGACTAGGCCGGGTCCGTGCCGGGCTCTGGATCGGGACTGGACGGGCTCCGAGTCCTAAATATTCAAGCCCGGTACTGGCCCAGGTATGTACCGGTATTGGGTAAGGCTTCGGTCCGGACCCGGGTCGGGCCGACCCGTCCCAGCCCAAGGGCCCCAAATCCATTTTTTAAAATATTTGTCCATTTGGGCCTGGCCCGTCCATGCTGGTCCAGTAAATTCCGAGCCCACCTATTTATTCCTACGTGTCGGGTCCGGGCCTGGTCCCGGAGCCCGGTCAACGGGGCCGGCCTGGGACTACATAGTGCCGTGGCGGGTAGGATCCGGGTTGGACCGACTCGTCCTAGTCCACCCCTAGTTTCTACTGTCTATGTTGTCTTTTTTTTTTTTACTTCGTAACTTTTAATTCTCTGTAATAGAAGTCTACGCCGTCGCTGATAAGATTTTTCACTACTACCTCCGTCCCTGAATTTACTTCCAAAATAAAGTGGCACACGGATTAAGAAAGTGAGAGTTGTGTGGTGGAGAGTTGTGCAGAGGAGAGAGAAATGCTATGAACCACAAATTCTTTGCCAAAAAGGGAAAGTGAAGTTCTTTTTGGGACGGACGAAAAGAGAAAGTTGGAAGTATTTTCAGGGACGTTATTCTGTTCAATATTTCTACTTTTGAGGCTTTTATCTGGTAGACTCGTGTGCTGTGCGCTTTATGCCACGGGGATGGGGCTTTTATATAATGATGATCGATTAGGAGTGTTGTTTAGATTAAAATAACTGCATAATAATTTGTAGAATATTAGGACTTTAGGAGTATTACTTTAAAATATTTGTATTTGTTGCTAGCAATTAGAAGTTTTTACTTAGATTTTAATTTGTTGGTCTGGTCTAGTCTAATCTGTTTAAGTCTGGTCTGGTCTTGTTAGGTAAATATCTGGTCTCTGTGTATTTTATAACTACTTAAATTTGGTCTAGTCTGTTCTATTTAAGTTGTGCCCAGTATGCAATACAAGACAAATCTTCATGTCAGGCCGGCCTGACGGGATGCTCCGTCCAGCCGAGGGCATTTTGGGCACTTCCCGGTGGAATTGTTTGATGAATTTTTTTGAGCATGTTCTTCATGAAGTCTAGTTTATCCATACCAAATTTTAGCTAAAACTTCAATCAGGAAGGCACTCAAATAATTTCTTGAAGTTAACTGGGCGGTTCATACATATAAACTGCCCAATTAACTTCAAGAAATTATTTGAGTGCCTTCCCGATTGAATGTTTAGTTGAAATTTGGTATGGATAAACTAGACTTCATGAAGAACATGCTAAAAAAATGTCATCAAAAAATTCCATCAGGAAGTGCCCGAAATGCCCTCGGCCGGACGGAGCATCCCGTCAGGCCGACCTGACATGAAGACTACTCTACAATACAATACCTAATAGGGAGTACAATTTTTTCTTGAATCATTCTTGGTGTACACGTTTTTATACCCATCAGTACACGCATGTGTCTGTGAGAGTTTTTTTGTCTGTGAAGCGCAGTCCACAGACAAAAGCTGGCTTATTTTGTCTGTGGAAAATTTCACAGACAAAACAATCCAACTTATGTCTGTGGACTGCGCTTCACAGACAAAAAAAACTCTCACAGACACATGCATGTACTGATGGGTATAAAAACGTGTACAAAAGGAATTATTCTTTTTTCTTTTCAGTGATTGGATATTGGATACTTCAATTTGTGAAATAGAGAACTCCTGACATAATAACAATGCCTGTCAGTTGAAACATTGAAGTATGAAAAAATAAAATAAAATGTATGCTTCATGAATCATGAAATATACAAAGAAATATATGATGACTTTTTCAAAAATGCTCCTAAGATCTGTTGGAGATATTCTTCGTCGGAACCTGCAAAACAATGTTAGAAAAATAAAACAGCTCGAGACGCGTTAGACGCTGTCCTAAAGAAAGTATTTCCGGTGGCCGGAAATCTTCCCCCAAGATATAACGAGCTCTTCGGCGAATTGCCGGACACAGAACTACGAGGATATTAAGTATTATATGTAACCCAGCAGTTTATTAACTAAAACGTAGTATAAGTATATATTAAAGCTTTAGAAAAACTAATACGCAGCTACGTATGAAAATAATACAGCTTTGTGTGAAAAAAATAGTTTTGAACGTGGGTCACTTGCACTCTGTTAAACACTTCGCATGCATGTGTATAAATAAGTAGAACTAAAATGAGTTGTTAGAATTTTTGTGATGATCCATGAACTTAGGAGAGGGTTGCGGCAATCCTAGCATGCACACCCACGTTCCAGCTTTCTCGGTCAAAGTGGAAGCAATTCAAAAAAGAAATTATTGGGAAGTATTCAAAATGTTATCTGAACAACTCATTTGTCAAAATATTAAATATTTAAATATTTAAAGTGGAGAAAGATAATTTGGTCAGCCACGAGCATTCCAATAGACCCATTAATTAATAGTTTAATCATAAACTAATTAAAAATAAATTTTATTTGAAATACTAAAATAATTTTCCAACAATCCCCCACATATTTCAAATAAACATTTGAGGTTAAAAATTAATTTTGAAAATCTGCTGGATTAACGGGAACGAGACTTTAAGTCTGGTGTCCGAAGACTATGAACCAAACCGAGACGATTAAGTCTTTACAAACCGAGCTTCTGGTGAAACATATAGTTTCTATGAACCAGTAAGCTACTATGGTAAGTCAGGGTCTTAATGGTCATGTCTCACCCCCACAATTCCTCGCGTTAATGCCGTTGGTGCGCCTTTAGGCCATGCGCGTGATTGGTATTCTTGAGTGCTCTAGAAGCGTTGTCATGCTTCATGTAGGCGGCCCCACCTCACACTCATATAGGTGACCTCATCAAGTGTGTTCTGCACTTAACACACCAGCCATAAGGCTATGAAAATCATTAAGAGTTTTAACTCAGCCTCACAGCGAATGCAGTCTAGCCTCACCCTAGAAATGGACATAATAGGCTTGCAGAAACAAATAGAAGACTTGTTATTACCCATATGAACCTGCTTCATGGGATCTCCAATCACACAGGTTGGGTTACCATCCCTATTTGTTATCAAGTGACAGTCCATTTCCCTCGGTGTATAACATATAATATCCTAGGATTTCGGCCAAAGGAGACTATTAACTCCACTTGTCATAGTTAGGATGTTTTTACTTGGACTGTAATTTGCTGGTCTGGTCTGATCTGGTCTGGTCTGGTCTGAACTGGTTTGGTCTGGTCTGGTAAAGTCTGGTTTCTTTGTATTTTTTATAACTATCCAAGTCTGGTCTGGTCTGAACTGGTCTGGTCTGGACTGGTCTGGTCTGGGACAAATTACAGTCCAAGTAAAAACATCCTTACATGACAACTTTATATTTCATAAATTTCATATGGTATTGTCGTAGACGTCTCTACAACAATATCATTTAAGAATTATATCATCATTGTATTACTTTAATACAATGGTTTAGCTCATCAAATATACTTTTTGTGTTTTCACAATTTTGCTCAATCTTCCGACATTAAGTCGGGTTTCACATAATTAATGGAGATAATTCCATACTTCAAAATCATGAGACAATTTTATTTGTGAAACATCATTGCACCACTTTTATGGGTGAATGGATATCCACTATTGTATTTTATCTCATGTGAATCAACCCAAATGGCATCGTTGTAACCTGATAATACAACGAATAATTCTCAGTATATATATAAACTATATAACATCATTGTATCATTATGATAAAATGGATAACTCTTACTCCTATATAACATCATTGTACTGCTCTAGTACAATGACTATTTCTCAATAAACATATCATCGTTGTATCGATGTGTTACAACGGATAATCCAAATCAAATTTATGCCATAATTGATGGTATCTCATTTACGTTAGAATGAGTTAAAAAATAACCCCCACATTTTAAATATATGGAGTATAATATTTAATCTCATAGAGCATTACAAAAAGGAATGATTATCCACGAGTAATCGTATAATCATATACGTGCACATGAACACTAAGCACAATTCAACTTTTATCAAAACAACAATAGCATGGCCAAGCATAACCATGTAAAAACACGTGACTAAATATAAATAATTTGATAAGCAGAGGAGTGTTACTAAGATGACAATTAGATAACATCTTGACATTAGTTATAGTAGGATTATTCATATTTAATCTTCTTCCTTGAATATTAATTATTCCCTTAATCTATCTCTATGTTAATGTTGGGGAGTGTTGCTAAGATGACAATTAGTTAACATCTCAACATTAATTACTACTAGAAACGTTCAACGAACCGATGGTTAATCGTTGATGGTTTCACAAGTAAGTAACTTCGGTTTATTAATGCACGGTCGTGGTTAATAAACTTAAGAGGGATTAATTTTGTTGGTTAAACCGAAACCGTTGTGTTGAGGTTATCAATCTCAATTGATTTCATCAAGGAGTTAAGAGATTAAATAGTACTATCAAGTCGGTATATGGCGGTGTTCTATACATGACTAGTAGTAAGGGTTATTAATGAACGGTCGTTGTTAATAACTACCCTCGATGAATTGGATATACTCCTCGATTGAGTATTCGAGAGGGGATAAGTTATAGATATAACAATGATCGACTAAAATATATCAACAAGTGGAAAGTAGCAATGTCAAGTCCTTTTTATCTTTGAATTAAGGCTAAAGGGTCAAATAGGCCCTTGTACCTGTTCGGAATGCTCAATTCGCACCCTGAACTCAAAAAAGCTCCAATTCACCCCCTGATCTGAACAAAAAAGTTCAAATCCAACTTTTTGCAGGTTAACTTTCGGTCATCGCCATGTCAGCCGGTTAGATGCCAGCTGTGCATCCCACGTGGAAATCTAAGGGGTCAAATAGACCCCTGAACCCGACAAAGTTGTTCAATTTACCCCCCAACCGTTAAAAAGTGTCCAAATTGCTATTAAAAATATAAAATTAAAAAAAAATGAAAATAAAAATATAAAATGATATACAAGTTCATAATATAAAATATAGATGTCTATTTAAAATATAATAAGACGATTTTTATATTTTAGGGTAAATTAAATATATATAAACATAATGAAGGTACTTATTTTTAAATACGAAATATCAAAATGTAGTATTCCGTAGCAATTTACATATTACAATTTTTTTATAGTATAAAATTTTTATGTTGCATATAATTAGTATGAAGTATAGTACGTAGTATATAATTCTAGAATAGAATAATACAAAATATATATACATATATGCATGTGTGTGTAATTTTACATATAAATCTAAAACATATTAAAAATATGAAAATAGTTTTAATGAATTTCTTTTAGTTTATTTTATATGAATTTACTGTAAATATTAATATATCCTTATTTTTGCGGTAAATTCACATAAAACAAAACAAAAAAAATTCATTAAAAATATTTTGATATTTTAAATCCATTTAAAAAAGATCAACCATACATTTTTTTACAAATTAATATTAAGTTTTGTATTTTGCGTACTATTTTTCCTATATATATATATATAATTTACCTAAAATATAAAAAATTTATTTTCATATTATAAATAGACTTATATATTTTATTCTATGAACTTGTATATTATTTGTATTTTTATTTTCTATTTTTAAGTTTTTATTTTTTAATGGCAATTTGGACACTTTTTAACAATTGAGGGGGTAAATTGAACAACTTTGTCGGGTTCAGGGGTCTATTTGACCCCTTAGATTTTCACGTGGGATGCACGGTTGGCATCTAACCGGCTGACGTGGCGATGACCGGAAATTAACCTGCAAAAAGTGGGATTTGAACTTTTTTGTTGAGTTTAGGGAGTGAATTGAAGCTTTTTTGAGTTCAGGGTGCGAATTGAGCATTCCGAACAGGTACAGGGGTCAATTTGACCCTTTAGCCTTGAATTAAATCTCATATAAGTCATTCATCTTAGTATTTAATTAATTAAATTCCAACAATACCAAAACCCCCCTTTTATTTACTAGTTCATAAAAAGAGAATTATTCTTTTCCCTGTGGATACGAACTCTACTTCACTATACTATGTATTAGTGCTAGTATTGAATTTATTTTGACGCACCGTGACAAAGTGTCCGTCAGCAACCAAACTCTAAAGTTTGCTAACAAAATATACTTGTATAAGTAAATAATTAAGCCACCTCAATATAAAGCTTACAAACCCAAAAGGAGTGATGCTTGCATGTCACATGGACTAAAACGGTACATACATGCATAATTTAAAACTCGATCAACAGAAAAACTCCAAAGGAATTACTTGAAGCAGATATAATTAGAATATAGAGATAAACAATGACTCCATCCCAATAAAAGGAATCAAATTGATTCGAATTGCCACTTTACCAGCATGCATGCGAAATAGCCAATGCAACAAGCAGATTAAGTAACAATCATGGATTTGCACATAAATTGATGAAATATTTATTTCTTTTCTTCTTGAGAGTTGATAAATTGATTTTGTACTTTTTACTGTCTTAATAAAATTATCGCAGGAGCGGAATTAAATTAAGATAGTGTAATCAACTAAGTCGTGGGAACGATTAGAAGATTACCATTTGTAAATCTTTCACACCTAAAAGTAACTAAGTTAATTAGTTAAATCTTTATTATTTATGAACATCATAATAAATTTACTCTTAGCCCAAGCCTAATTTTCTCTATATCATTGCAAAATGTATCAATTTGTGATTAGCTAAAAATCAATCATTAATTCTAGTTCTCTTTTTGAGCCATTCTCTAGCGGAACGATACTCACTATATACTATATCGTTACAAGCCTATTAAAACATCATTTCCATTCACATTTTTACACCATTTCACACTACACATTAAAGGTATCAAAACAATCGATTTAATAATTCTCAATGAACCATATATCATGCTTTCAAAACAGTTTAAATACGGTACAAACATTAATTCAATATAGCATTTCAGAATTGCTATCAAGATTAAAACTATAGCTGCAAAAACAATAGCAAAGAAAACTAATTCCTATGACACCGTAGGAATTAAGACATGAATAAAAATATAACATTAGAAATATTATCACAGGTAAATAATAAGACTTCCAAGGCATCCCATTAATCATATGAATGAATCAAACAATAATTGGAGCATGATCATGCAACAATTTAGAAACATTAAACTAACATATAACATCCATTTTTACAATAGCCTTTGTCCACAAAAAATCATTTTTTATCATAACAATTTTGTCACAATCAAAAGGTACTTTAATCCCAACTTTTTCCGAGAGAAACTGAAAACTAAATATTCCAAATCTCCGGCACATGAACCACATCATTTAGTGATAAAGTTATCCCGATGTGAGTTTAAGAATAACATTTATTTTACCATGCACCTTAGCGGCTTTTGAGTCCGCTAGGTACAGGGCCGATCCTGAGAAAATGGAGGCCCTGTGCAATAACAAAATTTGGGTCTTTCTTTCTGACATAAATATTGATCGACAAACAGATGTTCTTAAAACATAGCTGCAACAATTATAAATTTATTAAATATAAATAGCCTAATTCACTCATCAACTAATTACATTTAATTCTAAATAACAACCGAATTTTTAAATTTCATTATTTCATCAATTCATCATACATTATTACATTAGTAGAGTAGTAGTACTACTACTAAAAAATTTATTTTGGGCCCTAGATTTTTTTGGGCCCTGTGCATGCGGTCGCACACCCTAAACTCCCTCTGGGCCAGCCCTGGCTAGGTACACAAGGTATTCGTCATCTCCTATAGTAGTAGTATAGGAGGTTAAAGCACTTTTCTTATTACAAGTGTGCTTGGTAGCCACGTCTTCCACTCATTCATTCACATCATTAATTTCTACAACTTTGAAAAACAACCGCAACAACCATATCATCACTTTTAATCAAGTTTAGACTTGATCTTAGTGGAATGTTGTTTTTCATAGTTATCTTTTTATCACTAAAAACGACATTTATAATAATAGCGAGATTAAAATAAAGCTTATTGTAAATAGGGTTACAAAAAAATCACCACAAATTGCAATAAACACACACAAATTGCAATGACACGTACCCACGTACACAAATTGCAACCACATATGCATAAACATATTATAAAATGCAACTAAATTAATTAATAAAGGTACCAAATTTGGCAGCAGACATGTGCACATAGTCCTTAGATCGTAGCAAATAGCAAAGCTCATTTATTGAAAGAAATCACTGCTTCAATTCACTGGCCGTAACAAAACCAACGGGCAAACACAGACGGCAACCACGTACCAGGATGGTCAGGAAGCAGCGACACACATATGTGATGACTTTTCGTATTAGCGTATTAATTAGTTTACCGGGCTTAGCCCGATTGTAATTAAATCTTTGTATTTTAGTTTGGGCTAAGGGCTCTTGTTGTAGAGATATACGTGTATAAATTACCTTTGACATAGTTGAATAAGAAAGGGGGAGATTTTGCCCTATGATTCTAAATACATACGTACGTGCTTAGTCCTTTGACATGGTATCAGAGCCGCTGCACGCATAACACTGCTCCAGTTTCTTCTTCGACAAACCTGCCCTGCACCAGCGTGTAAGGAATCAGGAACGATGGTGGATATTAATTCACCGTATTATCTAAGCTCCGGCGATCAACCGGGGAATCTCATCACTCATATTATCTTTAAGGGAGACAACTATGTTTCGTGGTCACGGGCTATACTCCTATCACTGAAGGCTCGTCGGAAACATGTGTTTGTCGACGGCACACTAAAGAAACCGGAGGAAGAAGCACAGCGTTCCAACTGGGAAACGTCCAACTCCATGGTGGTGTCGTGGCTCCTTCGGAGTATGGATCTTTCGGTCGCTGCATCCATCCCATTCCACGAAGAGGCCTGAGCTCTTTGGGTCTATTTGGAGAAGAGATATAGTGTGGCTAATGGTCCCAGGTTGCAGCAGCTAAAAGCTTCTATTTCGGCTTGTAAACAGACCAAAACAATGTCCGTTGATGCCTATTACACGGCATTAATGAGCCTCTATGATGAACTTGATAGGCTGAAACCTTTACCGGCTTGTTCGTGTGGGAAGTGTACTTGCGATGTCGTTGGGAGGATCGTTAACGAACGGGCAGAGGAACGGTTTCATCAATTCCTAATTGGGATTGATGACGAAATCTTTGGTACGGTGCGCTCTAATTTGCTCGCTCAAAACCCTCTGCCTGATATTGATCGTGCGTTGCAGGCTTTCCAACAAGAAGAGAACTCCAGGTTGATTGCACGAAGCAAGCAGTCCGCAGGTGATGTTCAGGCCTTTACTCTCCAAGTTGACCGTGCTGCCAAGGGACGAACAGAGAAGGAGAAACCCGAACGAAACAGACCGGTCTGTACACATTGCAAGCAAAAAGGGCATGAAATTGACTCATGTTTCAAGCTTCACGGTTACCCGGACTGGTGGGAGGATCGCACGGATCGAAACCGGGGAAAAGGAGGTTCTGCCGGCAGAGGGGGAGGGGTACGGACTCATGCCGTTACTTCCTCTAACCAGCACACCGGGGAAGGGTCATCCTCTTCTTCTGCCAATGTACTGCCAAGCCTCACAAATGAACAAGTGTAGGCTCTTTTAGGCTTGCTAAATACTGATTCTCGGTCTACTGATTCTCGTTCCACTGACCGAATGACGGGTAAGCTTTCTTGTGTAGATTGGATTATTGACACAGGTGCCTCTCAACATGTTACAGGTGATGCAAACTGCCTCATTGATCCCGGTCCTATTGCCGCTTGTCCGGTTGGTCTTCCGGATGGGCGAACAGTGAGTGCGGTGTTGACCGGCCGAGTACCTCTATCCAGAGAGCTAATTCTTGATCACGTTCTCTACGTGCCTGGACTTAATTGTCATCTTATTTCTGTCTCGCAATTAGCAGATCAGTCAAATTGTCTTGTTACATTTACTACTAAATTTTGTGCTATACAGGACCTACGCTCGAGGAACCTGATTGGAGCCGGTGAAAGACGGGATGGGCTCTTTTATTTCAGAGGGGTGCCGGTATTACACGCTGTTCAGACATCAAGTCTCCCGTTGTTTGAGTTGTGGCATCGAAGAATGGGTCATCCTTCTGATCGGGTTCTCAAGTTATTACCTGCTTTTATTTCTAGTTCTGTTCAGAAAACTTTAAATAAATCTTGTGAAGTGTGTCCACAAGCGAAACAAGTGCGTGATTCATTTCCTGTTAGCAATAATCAAGCAAGTAGGATACTTGAACTTGTTCATTGTGACTTATGGGGGCCATATCGGACTCCATCTACCTGTGATGCTGTTTATTTTCTTACTCTTGTGGATGATTTTTCCCGTGCTGTGTGGGTATATTTGTTACGTGATAAGAAGGAGGTTCATCAATTTTTCCTCTCCTTTATTGCTATGGTCGAAAAACAACATGATGTTGCTATTAAAATTGTGCGTAGCGATAATGGAACGGAGTTTAATTGCATGCAATCTTACTTTACTGCTCATGGCATTTTATTTCAAACCTCATGTGTTCATACCCCTCAGCAGAATGGGAGAGTGGAACGTAAACACAGGCATATTTTAAATGTTGCTCGGGCATTAATGTTTCAAGCCGGATTACCTATTACTTTGTGGGGTGAATGTGTTCTTACTGCCGTGCATTTAATTAACCGCACTCCGTCTGGAATTTTGGGGGGGAAAACACCATATGAACTCTTGTATGGTATTTCTCCTAATTTTTCGCATATTCGAGTCTTCGGCTGCCTATGTTATGCTCATAATGTTTCCTCACGAGGAAATAAGTTCTCACCCCGCGGTCGTCGGGGCGTGTTCATTGGGTATCCTCATGGTAAAAAGGGGTGGAAGATCTATGATTGGCATACAGGTGAAATCTTTGTATCACGGGATGTGATATTTTATGAGGATGAGTTTCCGTTCTTAGCTCCTGAACCTATCTCGGACACTATTGAAGGACCGGGCAATGTTCCTACTCCTCCCTTGCTTGATTCTGATTCCGGACTTGTTGTCCCAGTAGGAACTGAAATTCCACCAATGAATCATACCCAGGCAGAAACTGAAGCCACAAGCGATGATGCTCATTCCGCTATCGATCTTCTTGGTCGTGGACTTCGCACACGACGCCCGTCAGTTCGGCTTCGGGACTTTGTGACTCACTACATTCAAAATTTGAGCCCATCCCCGTCCTGCGCCTCCTCCGCCAGTTCCTCAGGTACGTCCTATCCTTTAGCTAATTTCCTAAAATGTGACAAGTATTCCACTCGTTATCGGTTGTTTCTTGGAGCTATACTTGCAGGCCATGAACCTCGTTCTTTTAAGGACGCTATGACACATGCTGGTTGGCGGGACGCCATGCAACATGAAATTCGAGCCTTAGAAAATAATCACACTTGGGTTATGGAACCGCTTCCGCATGGTAAGAAGGCCCT
Organism: Cuscuta epithymum; assembly: GCA_945859915.1. Lineage (NCBI taxonomy): Eukaryota > Viridiplantae > Streptophyta > Magnoliopsida > Solanales > Convolvulaceae > Cuscuta > Cuscuta epithymum. Next base: position 717,785 of record CAMAPF010000951.1, on the reverse strand, counting down.
TGGATGCAAATGGGTGTACAAAATTAAATACAACTCTGATGGCACGATTGAACGTCTTAAGGCTCGACTGGTTGTGTTTGGTAATCATCAGCAAGAGGGCATTGATTATACTGAAACCTTTGCTCCTGTAGCCAAAATGGTTACTGTACGCCTATTTTTAGCTGTTGCTGCTGCTAAAAATTGGGAACTACATCAAATGGACGTTCATAACGCATTTCTTCATGGTGACTCAGACGAAGAGGTCTACATGAAACCGCCTCCCGGATTTCTCCCTTCTCGGCCTAGGCTGTTCTGCAGGCTCAAGAAGTCGTTGTATGGATTACGACAGGCACCCCGATGCTGGTTTGCTAATCTCTCTGCTTCATTAAAGCAATATGGGTTTCAGCAGTCCTACTCTGACTACTCCCTCTTTACTTGGCACCAAGGATCCGCTCAGTTGTATATTCTCATCTATGTCGATGATTTAATTATTGCGGGAAATGATGGTGGTGCTATCTCTCGGTTTAAATCTTATTTACATAAATGCTTCCATATGAAAGATCTTGGTTTGCTCAAGTATTTTCTTGGGATTGAGGTGGCTCGTGGAACTGATGGCCTTTTTCTCTGTCAGCGAAAGTATACTCTAGATATTATTTCGGAGGCAGGTCTTCTTGGGGCCAAACCTGCTCCATTCCCCATTGAACAAAATCATGGCTTGGCTACTTCTCAGAGTGCTTTACTGACTGATCCAGAATCTTATCGTCGCCTTGTCGGACGTCTTTTGTATCTCTCATTTACTCGTCCTGATCTCGCTTATGTGGTTCATATTCTGTCTCAATTTATGCAAGCTCCTCGGCAAGATCATTGGGCGGCAGCACTACGGGTGGTTCGTTATCTTAAAGGCACACCCGGACAAGGCATTCTTCTTAGCTCTACTTGTGATCTAACTCTCACAAGCTGGTGTGACTCTGACTGGGCCAGTTGTCCCATTACTCGTCGCTCTCTCACTGGATGGATAGTATTTCTGGGAAATTCTCCTGTCTCGTGGAAGACCAAGAAACAACACACTGTTTCTCGTTCCTCCACTGAGGCCGAGTATAGATCCATGGCGGCTACCACAGCGGAACTTATATGGGCTAAGGGCCTACTTCGTAGTCTTGGAATTCATCATTCGCACTCTATGGCTCTCTACTGTGACAGCAGCTCGGCACTCCATATTGCTCATAATCCCGTGTTTCACGAACGTACTAAACATATTGAGGTCGATTGTCATTATGTCCGCAATGCCATTCAAGATGGTCTCCTTGTTGCTCGACATGTCTCTACTACCAATCAACTTGCAGACATCTTTACTAAAGCTTTGGGCAAACGCCAGTTTCTTTACTTACTTGGCAAGTTGGGCATTTTTGAACCCCATGCTCCAACTTGAGGGGGGTATTAGCGTATTAATTAGTTTACCGGGCTTAGCCCGATTGTAATTAAATCTTTGTATTTTAGTTTGGGCTAAGGGCTCTTGTTGTAGAGATATACGTGTATAAATTACCTTTGACATAGTTGAATAAGAAAGGGGGAGATTTTGCCCTATGATTCTAAATACATACGTACGTGCTTAGTCCTTTGACATTTCGTCCATCCTCATCTCAGCCACGGATATGAGGCACTCCGACGACTGACTCTCCTTTTCTCTACGGCAATTTGGGGCGGCCGTTTCCGACGACATATACTTTCTTTAGATTGTTGGAGATATTCTTCGTCGGAACATGCAAAACAATGTTAGAAAAATAAAACAGCTCGAGACGCGTTAGACGCTGTCCTAAAGAAAGTATTTCCGGTGGCCGGAAATCTTCCCCCAAGATATAACGAGCTCTTCGGCGAATCGCCGGACACAGAACTACGAGGATATTAAGTATTATATGTAACCCAGCAGTTTATTAACTAAAACGTAGTATAAGTATATACGAAGTATTAAAGCTTTAGAAAAACTAATACGCAGCTACGTATGAAAATAATAGAGCTTTGTGTGAAAAAAATAGTTTTGAACGTGGGTCACTTGCACTCTGTTAAACACTTCGCATGCATGATGCATGTGACTTAGGAGAGGGTTGCGGCAATCCTAGCATGCACACCCACGTTCCAGCTTTCTCGGTCAAAGTGGAAGCAATTCAAAAAAGAAATTATTGGGAAGTATTCAAAATGTTATCTGAACAACTCATTTGTCTAAATATTTAAATATTTAAAGTGGAGAAAGATAATTTGGTCAGCCACGAGCATTCCAATAGCTAGACCCATTAATTAATAGTTTAATCATAAACTAATTAAAAATAAATTTTATTTGAAATACTAAAATAATTTTCCAACAAGATCGTGGGTTGTCATTAATTTCGTACGATTAATTTGCTAGTTGAACAAATAATCGAAAATTTGAAATCTTCACAGCCAATTACAGCAAAGACGCATTCAAAAAACTAGCTGAACATGGAAAGAGAGAGCGATCATGTGGGGAGCAGGGAAGATCTATGTACGGGCTATGGTAGGTTGAAGCCCAGTGCAATTTAGAAAATTTTCAATTTTTTTGTGTAAATTTTTTCATTTTCCACATTTAGTCTACTCCTCTAATATTTAATCCTAGTATAATTCCTGTCCAGCCCAGGGTAACTCAGATTTCTGGATCCGCCCCTGGTGGGGAGGAAGCTAATAAGCTGACTAGGATCCAAATGAGCAGAAACAAGGAGCAATTTAGGGATGGAGAAACAACCAGGGTAGTGAAGAAGAAAGGGAAGGGAAAACCGAGCCGGACGTCTATGATACTGTGGCATGCCCACCAGAAGTAGAACGATGCCGCGGCGGTACAACACCGGCGTCAATGCTTAGGATTGTTGGAAAAATACAGTATGCTTTCTCGTTCTTACATTTTTACAGTTTGTATGTTTACCGCATTAAAATTTTCAGGCAAGGAATCGAGCCAGTTATGCCTTTCTGCATACATATGAGCACATCATCGTATTTGTATTTCACGTGTTTGTCAGAATTATGAATGATGTATATCGCGCAGTAAAATTGCTTGAAATGGAAATGGAAAGAACCTCTGATTTTGACGATTGATTGACGAATATGGAGTAGATGATTGATGGGGTTAGGTCATAAATAATACTAACTAAAACGATTTGGACAAAAGTAAGACCTCTTTTAGTATTTACCAACAAAGTGACCGTGCGTGTGTGTCAATTCCAAATATGCCCTGCCCTGCCCTGCCAAGTTGCTAACCAAATACGTATCATCTCTCCACGACTCCACGCATGTGTTGATTCACTGATTGTGTTCCCGGGCAATGATAAAAAAAGTTCATTTTGTTTATTTATTTTATTTTGAAAGTAAAAGTTCATACCGAGTATTTATTTGATTTTTATACTCCATATTATTTCTCAATTACAAATACAAGTTGACCAATCATAATTACTTCTCAATTACAGTTACAGATGATTCCACCAGTTACAATTACCAATTTTGATCAGTTACAATGATTTGATCTGATCCGTTACAATTACTCGATCTAACCAGTTACCCGGCCCGATCAATTACAATTACCCGTTTTGACCAATTACAATTACCCGATCCGACTAGTTACAGTTATCTAATCTCGTAGGTTAGATTTACCCAATTCGACCAGTTACAATTACGCAATCCAACCAATTATAATTACTCGTTGCGACCAATTACAGTTACCCGACCCGATTACACTTGTTACATTTACCCAATTCACCTGAATTATCCGGTCTTATAGTGACTACCGCCCTCCACCGCCCCCGACCATGACCGCCAACCACCACCTCCGGTTACCAGCAGCACTCCACCACTGACCGACGCCAACCACCACCTCCGGTTACCAGCAGCCCTCCACCGCTGACAGACACTGATACACTTGTAATTTCCGTGTGTATGTTTACGTTTTTAGCTAGTTTTGGTTGTTTAGTATTTCAGAAATTACACACTTTTGGTGTAATAGTTTAGTTTGTTGAATTCTTGTAATTTGTTTAGATTAGAGTCATTCTGAGCTCAAACAGGTCTACCATCACTCAAAGGACAGTTGGTGAACCCCAAAAGTGGAAGGAAGGTGCAAAATCACAAGACAAAAGGGAAAATCCTGATTTTGGTCTATACTCGGTCGAGTATTACCTATACTCGATCGAGTATAAGGTTGAAACTTCAAATCGGATCGGATCCGAAGACAAAGGAACATGCCGGGAAGATTTTGGCCACGATTTAGTGTCTATACTCGATCGGGTAGACCGACATACCCGATCGAGTATGCCTTTGAGTTTAAACCCGAAATCGGTCGAGTATGGCTCGAATATCACTTTCTGCACATACTCGACCGAGTATGAACATATACTCGATCGAGTATACCTCGAATCTGGTATTTCTACACATACTCGATCGAGTATCTGTATATACTCGATAGAGTACCCGAGCCTGCACCTCAAAAAACCTATAAATACACCTCCTTTCCTTCACTTTAAAAGAAACCAATTCCTTTATACTATTAAGCTCAGTTTAGAATAGTATTTCTTTTATATTTTTATAGCATGTTTAGTCTCCAAATGAGGAGCTAAACTTCCATTTCTTGGTATTGCTCTTGAAGCTTGTTGATTATTAAAGTTGTGAGTTATTTTCTTAACTTCTTTTCCTTGAATATTAATTCTTCCTTTAAATACTATTTCTATATCAATGTTGGGGAGTGTTACTAAGATGACAATTAGTTAACATCTTGACATTGGTTTTAGTAATAGCTATTCCTTCCTCTATGTTAATATCGGGGAGTGTTACTAAGATGACAATTAGTTAACATCTTGATATTTAACTATAGTAGGATTCATTCCCTTTAATTTTCTTCCTTGAGTATTAATTAATTCTTATTCATATTTCATATTAATATTTTGAACATTACTTAAAGGATCAACTAGTTTTGTTTCACATATTAATTATTACTAGAAACGATCAACGAACCGATGGTTAATCGTTGATAGTTTCACAAGTAAGTAACTTCGGTTTGTTAATGCACGGTCGTGGTTAATAAACTTAAGAGGGATTAATTTTGTTGGTTAAACCGAGACCGTTGTGTTAAGGTTATCAATCTCAATTGATTTCATCAAGGAGTTAAAAGATTAAATGCTACTATCAAGTCGGTATATGGCGTTGTTCTATACTTGACTAATAGTAAGGGTTATTAATGAACGGTTGTTGTTAATAACTATCCTCGATGAATTGGATATACTCCTCGATTGAGTATTCGAGAGGAAATAAGTTATAGATATAACAATGATCGACTAAAATATATCAACAAGTGGAAAATAGCAATGCCAAGTCACTTTTATCTTAGAATTAAATCCCATATAACTCGTTCATCTTCGTGTTTAATTTAATTAAATCACTCAACAATCAAAACCCCCCTTTACTTACTATTTATATAAAAAGAAAGTTATTCCTTTCCCTGTGGATACGAACTCTACTTCACCTATACTACGTATAAGTGTTAGTGTTGAAATTTACTTTGAGTGCACACACGACAAAGTGCACGTCAAATTTGGCGCCGTTGCCGGGGAAAGGCAAGTATTTTTCTTTTTATTTTTTCTCATAAAAATCAAAAACAAAAAAAAAACAAAAAAAACTTACTCTTCTATTTTCTGAGCTTACATGAGTTATGAGTGTATGGATACCAACATTTCATCCTTAGAGAGTCAAATTTCCTTCTTGACTTCTCTAATAAATGAATTTATCTTAAGCTCAAAAGCTCAAGATGCCAAGACATGCAACATTTGCATGTCTCACAGGCATCTTACGGATTTCTACCCAAAGCTCCAAGATGAATACCTTGAACAAATTGTTGATGTTGGTTACGAAAGGGATGTACCTCACATGAGGTATGATCCGTTCTCCAACTCTAACATGTCTACGGAGGATATGGTCCGGGCTATTGCTACCAACATGACCACCATGCAGAACAACATGGTGCAATTCCAAAATGAGACCAAGTCTAGTATTTCAAACTTGGAAACTCAAATGATTCAAATAGCCGGAGCCGTGAGTAGACTTGAAGCAAGAGATTCGGAAAAACTTCCTTCTCAAATAGAATGTGATCCTAAACAGCAAACTTTTGCAATCACATTGACAAATGAAAAGGAAATGCAAAAGGAGATCCAGAATCCAGAAGAAGTAGAAGAAGAAAAAGACACGGAGCTCCAACTGGTCCAAGAAGAGGATAAGCTGAGCTTCAAATTTGAATTTTTGTCATTGTCATCCTTTGAGGTATCTCCATCATCTCTGGAAGCTTTAAGAGAAACTCGTAAACTTGAAAAAGACAATGACATTTCCGAAATCTTCTTCAAAATTGAGGGATCGAAAAACTTTTCATTGACCATGCTAAACGATAATTTCTTCCCCTTCCTCCCACCACATGAATCAATGAAAATCTGGATATTTGATCCTGGAAAGATTTCCAAAGTGAAGAATCGAGAAATTGAGCATTCCTATGGAAGTCCTAGGAGTGAAAGTGTGAAGAAGATAAATTATCACGATCCGAGTTTGAACGATTGAACACAATGACGGCGTCGTGCCGCGACGTTAAACGAGGCGCTTCTTGGGAGGCAACCCATGCAAGGTATGTTTACTTATTTTATTTTATTTTTGCACTTTTCAAAAAAAAAATTGTATCACCCCATTCGAACCCAACACCCCAAACCCTCCATAGTTACAATTTCACACTTTCATATCTTCTTCATACATCCACCAAATCAACAAACTAAACTCATATTCTTCTTATCCTCCCCACAATTTTCATTTCTATACCAACAAAAACCACCAAATAATCCAAAATTCGAATTCCCTAACTCCACCTACACCAAGTCCGAATTCTCCTTTTCTATGACGTCTTGAAGATGAGCACTAGGGACAGTGCTTTGACTAGCTTGGGGGGAGAGTTTCATGGAATACTCACTCTCATACTCTTCATTCTTGTTTTAAAAAAAAGCAAAAAAAAAAACATAAAAAAGCTAGTTAGGTTGAAAACCCAAATGGGCAATCTAAGCAATAAAAGCAAAAAAAAAAAAATTGAGTGAGTAGGGGAGAAAGAAAAAAAATGAGAGGCTAGGATAAATTAAAAAAAAAGATCCTAGGCAAAATGAGAGAAATGAGAGAAATTATTTTTACAGGGATGTGGTGATACAATGATGAAGAGGAACATGGAAGGCATAGAAGACAAGTAAACCCAATATCATTAAGTGTGTAGTGCATAAGTGGAATCATTTCACTTTGTAAAACACATTTTAAACATTACTTGGTTGTCTTTTGCTTGTTCATGATTGTTTAAAGTGTTGATGAAACATTGACTTTACTCGAGGACGAGTAAAGAAACTAAGCATGGGGGAGTATTAGGCGTCGTGCCGCGACGTTAAATTAGGCGCTTCTTGGGAGGCAACCCAAGCAAGGTATGTTTTCTTTTCAGTATGTGTGCGTGTGTAAAAAAAAAAAAAAAAAAAAAAAAAAAAGTGTATCTGGGCACATACCCGATCGCGTAATCTTCCATACTCGGTCGGGTATGGGTAAAAATAGAGAGAACCCGAGTTCCATACTCGAGTGAAATGGCCAGTATTTTAAACATTGGAGGCATACTCGATCGAGTATCAGTTAATACTCGGTCGAGTATGTCCAGAAAGGCAAATCCAAAAGGAGCCTGTTTCCAGCACTCGATCGAGTATGGACATATACTCGGTCGAGTATGTCTGGAAAATCAACCTACCAGACCCTGTCTTGAAGGCCCGATCGAGTATTAAACCATATTCGATCGGGTATTACTGGAAAACTTCATACTCGAACCCCTGTGTTGAGTACCCAATCGGGTACATCTGCAACTTAACCCCAAAACACACCCCAAAACACTTCATCTTCTCCAAACACCCATACCAACCTTGACCCCTTCTCCCCAAAACTCCATTTTTTCTACCTTCCCTCTACCATATCTCCCTCATTTCTCCACCAAAACACCCACAACCCACCAAAAATCAAAATCTCCTTACTCCACAAACAACAAAAGCCGAAATTTGACACTAGGGACAGTGCTTGAACTAAGTGTGGGGGAGGAGACTCATCATGGGTATGTAATCTTATTTTCTACCTTTTACTATGCATGAACTTCTTTAAAAAAAACAAAAAAAAATTGAAGAAAAGAAATGCTAGTTAGGTTGAAAACCCAACAAAATGGGCAATCTAAGCAAAAAAAAGGCTTGTAAAAAATGATGAGTGAGTTGGGAGAATGGAAAATTAAAAGAGATGCTAGGATGAAAACCTGAAAAGGCTCCTAGGCAAAATGAGAGATATGAGAGAAATATTTGTTTTTGCATGCACTCATTTAATCTCTTTGGAGAAAAAGATGAAGAAGAGAAGAAAAAAAAAAGGGCAAGAAGATGGAGCATAGAAGATCATTAAACCCAAGAAAGAATGTTGTTGTAAAAACTCATTTTTCCCCTTGGTGGTCTTAGTTTCCTTCTTTCTTGAACTTTTGGAAAACTCTTAAACCGTTTGGATGTTTCTGTTTTACTCGAGGTCGAGTAAAGAACTAAGTGTGGGGGAGTTGATACACTTGTAATTTCCGTGTGTATGTTTACGTTTTTAGCTAGTTTTGGTTGTTTAGTATTTCAGAAATTACACACTTTTGGTGTAATAGTTTAGTTTGTTGAATTCTTGTAATTTGTTTAGATTAGAGTCATTCTGAGCTCAAACAGGTCTACCATCACTCAAAGGACAGTTGGTGAACCCCAAAAGTGGAAGGAAGGTGCAAAATCACAAGACAAAAGGGAAAATCCTGATTTTGGTCTATACTCGGTCGAGTATTACCTATACTCGATCGAGTATAAGGTTGAAACTTCAAATCGGATCGGATCCGAAGACAAAGGAACATGCCGGGAAGATTTTGGCCACGATTTAGTGTCTATACTCGATCGGGTAGACCGACATACCCGATCGAGTATGCCTTTGAGTTTAAACCCGAAATCGGTCGAGTATGGCTCGAATATCACTTTCTGCACATACTCGACCGAGTATGAACATATACTCGATCGAGTATACCTCGAATCTGGTATTTCTACACATACTCGATCGAGTATCTGTATATACTCGATAGAGTACCCGAGCCTGCACCTCAAAAAACCTATAAATACACCTCCTTTCCTTCACTTTAAAAGAAACCAATTCCTTTATACTATTAAGCTCAGTTTAGAATAGTATTTCTTTTATATTTTTATAGCATGTTTAGTCTCCAAATGAGGAGCTAAACTTCCATTTCTTGGTATTGCTCTTGAAGCTTGTTGATTATTAAAGTTGTGAGTTATTTTCTTAACTTCTTTTCCTTGAATATTAATTCTTCCTTTAAATACTATTTCTATATCAATGTTGGGGAGTGTTACTAAGATGACAATTAGTTAACATCTTGACATTGGTTTTAGTAATAGCTATTCCTTCCTCTATGTTAATATCGGGGAGTGTTACTAAGATGACAATTAGTTAACATCTTGATATTTAACTATAGTAGGATTCATTCCCTTTAATTTTCTTCCTTGAGTATTAATTAATTCTTATTCATATTTCATATTAATATTTTGAACATTACTTAAAGGATCAACTAGTTTTGTTTCACATATTAATTATTACTAGAAACGATCAACGAACCGATGGTTAATCGTTGATAGTTTCACAAGTAAGTAACTTCGGTTTGTTAATGCACGGTCGTGGTTAATAAACTTAAGAGGGATTAATTTTGTTGGTTAAACCGAGACCGTTGTGTTAAGGTTATCAATCTCAATTGATTTCATCAAGGAGTTAAAAGATTAAATGCTACTATCAAGTCGGTATATGGCGTTGTTCTATACTTGACTAATAGTAAGGGTTATTAATGAACGGTTGTTGTTAATAACTATCCTCGATGAATTGGATATACTCCTCGATTGAGTATTCGAGAGGAAATAAGTTATAGATATAACAATGATCGACTAAAATATATCAACAAGTGGAAAATAGCAATGCCAAGTCACTTTTATCTTAGAATTAAATCCCATATAACTCGTTCATCTTCGTGTTTAATTTAATTAAATCACTCAACAATCAAAACCCCCCTTTACTTACTATTTATATAAAAAGAAAGTTATTCCTTTCCCTGTGGATACGAACTCTACTTCACCTATACTACGTATAAGTGTTAGTGTTGAAATTTACTTTGAGTGCACACACGACAAAGTGCACGTCAGACACCAACCACCACCTCCGTTTACCAGCAGCCCTCCACCGCTGACCGACGCCAACCAAGACCTCCGGCCACCATCGGACCACCGTCCCAGCTCCCCAGCCCCCTCCTCAGGTCTCAGCCAACTATTCAGCCCCTCCCTCCCCAGCCCGTCCACCCGGCCGGATCTAGCAGTCTGCCACACCTTTACCGCAGCAGCACCTCCGTCCCTCCCTACTCCCCAGCCTCCCAACCCCCTACCCAACATCCCATCCCCCTCCCTACACTTACAACCGCCGCATCCCACCCGACAAACTCGATGAGTCACCACCACCGCCATAAAACCTAGACACGAGAACAGACGGAAGGGAGAAAGAAGATCGGTGAAGAAGACGAAGACGAAGACGGCGATATCGAAAGAGATTTTCTGTACGAACGGAGGGTACAGAGGTTTCTTCATCTTCGCAAAGCTCCATAGCTATGTCCTAGATCTCCATCACCGTCTTCAAAAAGCCCCGTCTTTTAAATCGGTGAAGAAGATTCGAATCTCCGTCGTCAAAGCTACTAGGGAGGATGATTTATTAGACGAATTATCTGTCATCGTCATGCAACACTCTCCAATGCGCAGGAGGAGGTTGAAGTTCAACGAAGATGGAAGCTAAGGCCTAAGTGTCAGGCGTAATTGGATTTTAGGGATTTAGGGGCATTTGGGGAACTTCGTATCATTTTAATCCCTTTTTTGTCTTAAACGAAAATTAGTCCTATTTTTGTCTAATCAAAAGCTAGATGTCTTAGTTTTGTCATTATTTCATGATGGAATGATGATGATGATAAATGGATCATGCCAGTGGCGGATCCAGGATAAAAATTTGTTGGGGGCATACTTAAATAAAAATGCGTCAAGAAAAAAATTAATGAAGTGTTAATGAATTACTCATCTGTCCCATAAAAAGGTTTTACTTTCCTTTTTGGGACGTCTTATATAATGGTTCTAATCATGGCGGTATTTTAAGAGGTGCAACAAGTGTTTGACACCGATGCCCACTCTCATACGGGCCCCAAAATTTAATATGTAGTACTACGTAGTAGTTATAAGTTGATTCTTCTAGATGTTATGTATTATTCAGATTCCAAAGGGTGAATTACTTTTAGATTATCTAATTTATGCACTTCAAACATTATAAAAGTTATATTCCAATGAACTGTCTAGTTTATTTATATTTCATTGTTACATTTTGTATTATTTATTGTTTTAGGGGCCCTCAATTCGCCTTTTGGAACCGGAGCCTCCAAATTCATTAGTCGGCCCTAGTTTCAATTTTCATTTTAGGAAACAATTGATAATCTCAAACGACAAATTAAACATTAAATATTAAAAATAATACATTTATAACATCATAGTTATCAACATTAACCCTATTATATTATATACCTATAATTTTTTCTCAAAACATACTCGAACAACTTTATTTAGTTATTGTTTAAATAATCGTGGCGTTTTGTCATGAGAATCTTTCAAGGGGATGAGGGTAGTATTTCATTAACAAAAGTGTTAACAAAATACCTCACAATTGTTCACGCTTAGTTTTCATCTTTTGACACAGATTCATTATAGTTTCATTTGTAACAGTTTCAAACACATCTCTTTCAATGAAAAGAAATGAAATTAAAATGAGAAAATGGTCAGATAGGTCCTCGAACTTAAATAAAAAGGTCAAATAAGTCCGTATATAGGAGGCTCTGTCCGGTCCTCGTCATTTGGGACGGTTCCCGGTGGAATGTTTTGATGAATTTTTGTGAACATCGTATTCATTAAGTCTAGTTTACTCATACCAAATTTCAGCTAAAAATTCACTCGGGAAGACATTCAATTCAAATAAATTTTTTAAGATAACTGCGCAGTTAAAAGCATCCTAACTCATCAATTAAATTAAATCTAATTGATCATTCTACACAAATTAAATCTAATTGATGTAAATAAATAATCTTATATTAATTTAATAACATTATAATAGTGTAATAACAATTTAAATTTATATTTATAGAAACATTAAAAATTAATGTATGGCCTTTTCTTTTTTTCCCCATGCGCTAAAAAAATGTATGGCCTTAAGCAACTATACAAATAAATTAAACAATACGTAGTATGATAAATACATAAGGACTAAGGAGGATTTAATAACTAAACTTCAAAGGCAACAAATACGGCAAGTCCGTAACACTCCAAGTCTATATACGGAGTAAAAGATTTATTGATAAAAACATGTAATTAAAACTAAAGTGAATAAACTGTTCTCAGTTGGAATCTTGCCGTTTTGGAGTATTCGGGGACGTGGCTTTTTCTCAATTGGAATCTTTACCTAACTCAGCTGCAAGAGCAATTGGGTTATAGGGGGCATTTCGTTTTTTCTATTGGGGGCAAAATTTTGGGCTTCTAATATTTAGTAAAAAAATTACAAAGGTTTATTGGGGGCAGCTGCCCCCCCTCTTGGCTTAGTAGATCCGCCCCTGGATCATGCCAATGCTTCATGATATGTTTACTTTTTTAATGTTCATATAATCGTTTTTATCTATAGTCGAGACATAAATAAACCTTACTAGTTCAATGAACTTTTCTAATTTTATAAATTACTTCAAATAGGACTAAAACTATGGCAAAAACTCAACATAGGACTTGCTATGTTTTTTAGTCCAAAATAGGACCATAGTGGTCCTATTGGAAACATACTCATTTCCTCCTTTCATTCTTACCCCTCCTTTAAATATTAGTAAAAGATAGCTAAAAGTCATAATTAAATGTTTAATTCATAATAAATTCGAAAAAATTTCAATAATTCGTAGAAAAATAAGAAAAAAATTAATAAATTTTTTATAAAATAAAAAAATAAGAAAAAAATTTTTTTTGAATTTTTTTTTAATTTTTTTTTTGAAAATTAATAAAAAATACTCCCTCCGTCCCAAAATTATCTTCATAGTTACTATTCACATGGTCAACTCAAATTACTCTTAATCTTTTACTTTATATATCAAATTTTTATCAAACTTAAATTTTCATGATCAGGCTTTGTAGCGGTTTTAATGTAGTTTCTGAATATGTAAATTTTATTTACTAAAAATAATCCGAGTGTGAACAGGGATCGAGTTGCTTTATCGTCAGTCAAGCATCGTAAACCGAACTATGAAGATAAATATGGGACGGAGGTAGTAGTAAAACTCCATAAAAAATATTAAAAAAAATATGGATACCTTTCCCACCGCCTGTACTACCTCCCTGACCCACCACCTCCGATCGGTGTAAAAAATGCCACTTTTTTTTTTAAATTCCACAAAAATGGCATATTTCTCTATGAGAATGCCAACATTTTCATTCTGCCAACTTGAATCCTTTTGACTTTTGCCAAAAATATGGCATTCATAATTTTTTTGGCATTTTTTTTACCCCGGTGACAGGAGGTGGTGGTACTGCCTCCCTGCACCACCACCTCCGACCTTTAAAAAAATGCCATATTTCCTACAAACTTCCATTTTTTCGGAAAATGCCAAAAATATGGCATATTTCTCTTTGACAATGCCAACATTTTTTCTTCCATCTTAAATCATTCTGAATTATGCCAAAAATATGGAATTCATAATAAATTTGGCATTTTTTCCCCAAATGACTAGAGGTGGTGGTGCGGGGCGGCAGAGGCTATTTTTTTTTTTTGATTTTTTTTTTAATTTTTTTTATTTTTTTTAATTTTTTTTAAATTTATTTTAAATTTATTATTATTCAAAATATTGTTATTTATTTTTTGGTATATTTTACGAACTTTTATTATTTTTTATTATTTTATTATGAATTAAAAACATTCCAATAGGTATAAGGGTTTATTTGTCCAAGACAGACATAATTAGTCCTATGGAAACATAGTTTATTTTTTGGTCCTATTTGTGCAAAGTGAATGACTTTTAGTCCTATTTTGATAATTAACTCTTCTAATTTCCAATTGATAACCTTCTACATCGTAATATTTTGCATATACTTGAATGGTGTATCTCATAATAGCCTCTGCCCCAGGGGTGGATCCAGGAATTAAAGATGCCCTGGGCTAAATAAAAAATATACTAGACTTAAATATTAGAGAGGGTGGGCTAAACGTGAAAAATGAAAAAAATTACACTAAAAAAATCGAAAGTTTTCTAAGTTGCCCTGAGCTTCAGCCTACCATTGTGAAAATAATGGAAGGTGGGGAAGGGCTGGTAGCAGGGATGGTGGTTAGCGGAGGAGTGTAGGCAGGTGGTGAGGGGCACGGCCGAAGTGGGCAGGGGACAGATGATCTGGTAACACTGCGGATTAAATGGGACTAAATCCCAACTATAATATCATCAACATATAATAGAACTATAGAAGATATATCACTGCAGAACCATGTCGATAGATAAACAGAGAATTATCAGGCTTACTGTAACACCGTCCCCAAAAAGTATTTACTTTTAAGTAAATAATGTATTGAACTTATGGAATGGTTAATGAGTATTCGAAGTTGTGAATTTTTATTAATGTTTTTGCGTGAATAGTAAATTCGCACGTGGGGCCCGCACTGGGAGCGGGGGCCGCCTGATATTCTCGAGACCGTATATTTTATTCATCTTGGTCAATATAACATTTATATAGTGGTGGATAATTTATTTGGTCCAAAGAAATAATATAGAGTTGACCGGTTGATCAAAAAGGCCAAAATACCGATATTGTCAATTTAACCGATAAAAGCCCGAAATTGAATTTCGGGGACTTATAAATTAAAGTTTGGGAATGAATATTCATTATAAGTGTCATGATGATGGAGAACACATAATATATTTTATTTGACCCGATAAAATAAAATAAAATTAAAATAGTCCGAAAAATACAACTTTCGGGACAAATTGTACACTTCTGGACAAAAAGGGTTGACCTCCCACATGGGTGGGGGACAACCCACGAATTTAACCTCTTTTTTCAACATGTTGGTCGGCTGAATTGAGAGGGAGGCATGTGTGAAGGATTGTGAATTGATAGAAAAGGGATCAAACAAAATGGGGTGGATCCCATCCACCCTCATTTGATCAATGAGACAAAAGGATTATCTCCACCCTTCTCCTACCTCATTCTCGGCCAACCCACATCAAGGAAAGACCAGAAAAAAAACCCATCTCCCTCTCTCTCCATTGTTGAAGGAAGCTCCAACAAGAAGGAAGCTCTAGGAAAAGGTTTAAGTTCCAAAAGTGTACAAAACTTGAGGAAAGGCTAGGTAATGACTTCATTTACCTTTTTCCTCCTATTTTTCTTGAATATATTATTATTTGAGAAATTATGAAGAACCCTAGGATTGTTCTACATGTTGATAAATGTGGAACAAGGGGTTGGAAGGTGGTTCTATGTCCAAAAATGGATTTAGAAGCCAAACCGACAAGTTCACCGGAAAATAACCTTTTAGAGGTTATGTGTATTGATTAAGGTTTTATGATGTTAAAACCTTGTTAGGAACTTGATTTAGAGTATCTTTGAGCTTCGCCGGAGTTTCGCCGGAGTTGGTCAAAGTTGGCCGGAGTTGGTCAAAGTTCGCTAAAGTTCAATCGGGGAGCGTAGAACGCGCTTAAGCTCACTTAAGGTGAGGATGACCGACTATCTTGCTTATAATCTTTGGGTTAATTTCATAAGATTTCCTAACTGAATATATAATGTGATTTGCATGGATTATTAATGGTTAATAATGCCTAAATGAAATTACTATTGATTATAAGTATAGTTTGCATAATATACAAATTTATTGAATAAATTGTGTATGTCTAAATGTTATGAATATGATGGCATGATAGTAGTATCAACCATAAATCCCATTTGTGATAAGTATACTTTTATTTCATGAGAAGAAGCCATGAAGGAATAAAAGTGATATTTTGATATTGAGGCCAAATTACATATTGAATGAAGAATTACATTGAAATGAGTAAATAACTAGTATTGAAATATTAGTTGGAATTGTAGTTGAATAATGGATGAATGGATCCTAAGAAATTGAATTGTAAAGAATCGGTGTTTATTGAGCTGGGCTCTAGACCGATGTAGATGACGGTGATTATTGAGCTGGGCTCTAGACCGTAGTAGTTATCGGTGATTATTGAGCTGGGCTCTAGACCGATGTAGATAACGGTGATTATTGAGCTGGGCTCTAGACCGTAGTAGTTATCGGTGATTATTGAGCTGGGCTCTAGACCGATGCAGATGACGGTGATTATTGAGCTGGGCTCTAGACCATAGTAGGTAACGGTGATTATTGAGCTGGGCTCTAGACCGTGATAAGTAATGATGAATTGACACTAAACGAATAAAGTTAACCACGATACAATAACACCCTAGATTGAGGGTCTCGGAAATTGAAACTTTGATTATACTTAGTATAGTTGTCATTGTACTTGTCAAATGCTTCCAAGTACTGACCTCCCCTTCACGGGGGAGGCCACCTCACAGTTTCAGGTAGAACTTGAAGGTTGCTGCCATCGCCCGCTTGTTTCGGGAAGATCAAGGAGAGAAGACGTGGTTCGTGCTTCCTCCGTTCCTGTTTTAAAAACATTTAAATTAATGCTCATGGATATTATATTTTTGGATAATCATTTGGGGGCTTGTATGCCCATGTTTGCCAAAGTGTGGCACGAACACTTATATCAAATGTTTCCGCTGCTTTAAATGAATATTTTACATTATGTTCGTTTATGGATGTACTATGTGTGAATGATATTCCAGACGCCTTGTATAGTATGGATGTGTTGGACTGCGGTTGACTATTCGTACTGTACGGCGGGTTGTTGACGTGTCCGGTTAGGTCCGGGGCGTGACACTTACTAAACCAGTAAAACCAGGCTCACAACTTTGATTATCACAACAATAAAATGCCATTGCTGAGATAAATTTCACGCATACCATGATTATCAAACTCACCCCCTCCATCACTTTGAAAAATTTTAATCTTTGAATTAAATAAGTTCTCCACCATTAATTTAAAATTTTTAAAATGACTCACAACTTCACTTTTACGGCGCATAGGATAAAGCCATGTAAAACGGGAAAAATAATCAATAAATAAAACATAATATTTAAAGCCACTTGCAGACAGAACATGAGATTGCCAAACATCTGAATGAATTAAAAATAAAGGAGCAGTAGATTTATGCCAAACTTCTTGAAAAGGTATTCGTTGTGACTTTCCTAGACGACGAGAAATACAATCATGAGAAAAATGTGAAGTACTAAGAATAGTTCCAGATTTCCTAAGTCTATCTAAAATACGACTGCCACAGTGTCCCAACCGACGATGCCAGACTGGTACAGGAGCAACATGTGAGGCGAGAGCAACATGTGAGTAAGAAGAAAGTGATATGGGGTAGACACCACCATTACTGGAAGCTTGAAGAAGCACCTTCCCCGAAATTTTGTCCTTAACACAAACAGAGTTTTTATCAAAAAACACAAAACAATTATTATCGGCACATAATTTTTGAATGGACATTAAATTATATTTAAGATGTGGAACATGATACACAGATTTTAAATGAAGAGATCGGGGCGGAGTGGATAGATGCAAGTCACCAACAGTCATAACAGGTAAAGTAGAACCATTCGCAACTGTAATAGAAAGTGGTCCAGAATAAGTAGATTTATTGACTAAAATACCTTCATTAGCTGTCATGTGAGCGGAAGCGCTAGAGTCAGGATACCAAACAGCCGGAGTGGATTCACTAGTGGGAACAACTAAGGCAGGTGTAGAAGGTTGAGCAAAACGAGGAGGACATGAAACAACAGAATGACCTGGAGAATGACAGATTTGGCAGACAACGGGTGGTGGTACGGAACCAAAATTATTCTCAAAAGATGGAAATCCTGCAGAAACCGTGTTAGTACAAAAAGTAGATTGTGCAGGAGTATAAAACGATGAAACAACTGAATTAAAAAAGACTGTACCCGGTTGACCCAAAAAATTGTTATACTGTTGTCCACAGCCAGAAGAAGTATGATGCGGGTACAGTGGTTGCTGACCGGACTGCTGGTGCTGCTGTCCATATGTGTGAGGTGGTTGACCATGGGTGGATGAAGCCTGGGCGTGAACCTGCTGCTGTGGCTGATGACGTCCACAGCCACGCCCGCGACCACGTCCTCGACGACCTCCGCGTCTTCCCGATGGGACTATTGCTGCCCGACAACATTAACAACGACCTAAACTCCTCCTGCCGAGGTGTTGGCCGAGAATGCAGGGGCACCTACCGAAGTTTCAAGAGTTTGTTGGTATTGCAACCGAGCCTCTTGATGAACCAGCTTGGTACACAATTTGTCAAAAGTAAGTCCTCCAGGAAAGAGCGTAAGCGGACCAACAAAAGATTCATAACCTGGTCCCAATCCATAAAGGGTATGTTGTAGAAGATCAGAATCAGAAACCGGTGAATTAATTGAATTTAAATTGTCCGCAATAGTCTGAATGGTACGAACATAGTCCTTCATGGACTGATTGGCCTTCTTTCTTGTGTGTGACAATTGGTGTTTTAACTCCATGGAACGAGCAAGACTGGTTGCCATAAACCGGGATTCCAACTTTTGCCAGATTGCAGCAGAATTCTTAAGAGTGTGAACTTCAATCAAAACTTCGCGGGAGAGCGTAGCAAACAACCAGGCACAAATGGTTTGATCAAATTTTAACCAATGATAATATTCAGGATTTATGGAAGGAGCCTCATATAGATCATAGGTATGTAGGGGCGGAGCCGGTAGAGAACCATCAAGAATCCCTAAAACACCATTCGCTACCAGAAAGGACTCAAATTGAGTACGCCAGGGTAAATAATCTTCCACCTTTAGTAATTTTGTAGTAACAATTTGGCTAATTGCTGATCCCAGAGTCATACCTTGCGCCAAAGCAGAAAAAGAAACTGAAATAGCAGTATCAGTTTGTCGCCTACCTATAGGTTCTGCCGTAGGAGGTATGAGCAGACCTGGATGACCGGAGAATGTGGACCCACCGAAACGCGCACGGCCAGCAGCGGCGTTGCTGGATTCAGCCTGAAAGTCGAGATTGAAGAGAGGTGGTGGCCGGATTGTAGGCTGCGTCGGTGTCCACGTAAAGATGGGCGGTACCCAATGTGTTTCCAGCGGCGAGTCCTTGGCTTAATGATGAGAGATGTCGGACTGCAGCGGCGCTGTTAGGGATTCACCATGCGAAGCTGCGCTCAAAACCGGCACATCAACCGCCGATGGTGGAGTAGCGGCGGTGCTGGGAGCGGTGAAGGTATCGACGACGGAAGCAGTAGGAGAAGACATTGGAAAAAAATTAGAAACCCAGGGCTTTTGATACCATGTGAAAATAATGGAAAGGCATCCCGAATGTGGTAACCTAGATGTCATATATATAATAATAAGAGTTCTGAGTACATTAGGAAACAAATAAATATGGAAACCTAATTAAAGTATTAATTACACTATTAACCATAGTCCGTGCATAGATCCTCCCCTGCTCTGCCCTCTGACAGTCTGGTTGATGCTGAAGGGTCTAGAAAGCTTTGCATGGTTGAGTTATTGAGTGTTATGACAATGTATCTTATATAAGTTGCATTTACTTCTTTGACATGTTTTAAGAGAACTCTGATAAAATTTCTATGAGTTATTGATATGACTACTCTGTGTAAATTCAATTCCTCATTTTTTAAAGTTGAATCCTGTAAGTATCCAAATATATGTAGGATGTCTTTCGGAAAATAAAAAAAAAATTAATTAATATGACTAAAGAAAAACAAGAAATGAGATGGAGCAGAATTTAGCCAAAGCTCGTGCTACGCACGATGTCCTTAAAATGTATTTGTTGCCTCCCACGGTGCTAGGAGCGTTGCAACAATAGTTCCCAGGATACGATTACTATGAACTAATGTTTGAGTACTGGAGGTGTTTTTAGAGCTGAGAAATACGTGAGTTCGTTTGTGAATATGTGTCTTCGTTGTAAACCACCTGCCAACCATTATATAGGAGGATTTGTTGTATGTAAATGGTGAATTAATGAACCTGAACGTTAGACATCAATGACCAGTCCGTTGGGCATTGAATCGTCCATGAACTGTCCATTTAACGCTGCATTAAAAGATAAGAACGTTGAACATTTAATGGTGTAACGGTTCAGAACGCGACAAGACAGAAGGCCAGAACGCCTTCTGTTGCAACGAACAGAAGACCAACGCCTTCTGTTGCCGCAGCGGGCAGAAGACCCGACGTCTTCTATTTCTGGACAGAAGACCAACGCCTTCTGTTCTGGAGCGATCTGTTCGAGCACTTTTGTCAACTGGGAAAAATAAGGGCATGTTTACTAACAGAGATATTTTCCGGTTTTTTACTTCTGTTTTTTGTTCTCCAATTTTCTGTTTTTATTTTTCAGTTTTTCTATCTCCAATTTTCTGTTTCTATTTTTTAGTTTTCCATTTTCAAATATGAAAACATGTTCATCAATTTTTCACCCAGTTCTCCAATTCCACACTCTTGACCCCTACCCCTACCCTTACCACGATCTTACACTCTACCCATACTCCCCCACAACCCTTCATACCCACCCATACCTACTCGTAGGTGTCGAGGTAGTGGGTAGGGGTGGGGTAAGGGGTATGGTCGCGGTGGGGTGGTAAGGTCTAGGGGTAGGGGGTTAGGTGGGGGTAGTGGGTTGGTTAGGGTCGTGGTTAGGGGTAATGGTGGGGTAGGTTGGGGTAGTGGGTAGGGTTGGGGTAAGGTAGGGGTAGGAGTTGGGATAGGATGGCGGTAGGGTGGGGCCGGGACCAGGGTGGGACCGAGGCAGGGAAGGGGTAGGGTGGGGGGTAGGATGGCGGTGGGGGTAGGGGTAGGGTATGGAGTTGGGATAGGATGGCGGTAGGGTGGGCCCGGGATCCAGTGGGGCCGAGGTAGGGGTAGGGTAGGTTGGGGGTAGGATGGCGGAAGGGTGGGGGTAGGATGGCGGTGGGGTGGGGCCTAGGTAGGGGGCATGTGGTAAGGGGTAAGGTGGGGGTGGGGGTAGGGTAGGGTGGATCGCGGTGGGGCCGAGGTAGGGGCATGTGGTAGGAGGTGGGGTAGGGTCATTATAGGGAAAATGGGTACATGGGGTGGGGTTGGGTGGATAGGGTAGGGTAGGGGTAAGGGGTGAGGTACGAGCTGAGGATAGAGGTACCGGAATGGAATCGACATCGGAGCAGGACCGGACCCACCACTAGGTGTAAGTATGCAAATTCATTGCAGCGACACTGTAGCATCTGCGTTTTCCAAATTTGGAAAACTAGTAAAAGTCACTTCTCCAAATCATTAAGGAAAAGAGAGACATGTCTCATTTTTTTCGTTTTGGAAAACGATTTGGTAAACGCGTTTTTCTTTTTTCCTTTCTCTAGTTTTCCAGCAATTTCTTTGGTAAACTCATTTCCTGTTTTTCTGTTTTCCAGAAAAATAACTCTGTTAGTAAACAGGCCCTAAACGTTTCGGGAAGAAAACAAAATTAAATCGTATCTCTTGAAAGATAGATTTTTGGATGACATTCGTGTCCGCAGGTCGCCCGCGCTCGCAAGTTGCAGTTTTCCTTCTCCGATTTCGGGATTTGATTTGCACCCCCTGCGCGCGTGGAGAGAGCCTTTACCTTAAGGAATCTTAACTCCTTCAGGGGGTTTTCCCTTTATAAAGGGTTGCAAATCCCATGGGTTTTCTGGCGTGGGAAAGAACACACTAGAAACTCATCCTTTTTCCCAGTTTTCCCATTCTAACGGGTAAACTTAGAGAATCAATTTCTCATTCACCTGTTATCCATTTTGAGCGTACCACATATCAAATTGTAGCTCTTAACAAGGACAATCCGAAATCACTTTGATCTGACTCAAATTAGAAGTGGACCCCACTCAAAAAATTGCACCAAAATTACCATTTAATGCAATTTTAACACATTTTTCCAACAATATAATACAAGTATGGTTGGAATTGGTTTTTCCATCTCTGTATTATTATTCTTGTTATGTTCTAAGTTTTGGTGGTAATATCTTAGGGACAAAATGGAAGTCATTCTAAATCAAGATCTGTTTCATCACCTTTACCTAACAAATGTGATTGGGAGGTTACATTGATCCTTCTTGAGTTGGACTTCTCAAACTTTGTTATTATTGGGAAGGGGGAAATATGCTTGTTTGAGCTATAAAGCTAATCAATACCAAGTACATATCCCTAACTTTGAGAAGGTTTGATGCATCAAAACATTTCGTTATATACAAATTATCCGCATTACACCTCGTGCATGGGTTAGAAATACACTTGTATTGTACGAGTATAACTTATCACGCAATAACATATTGAAGCAATTAGACGAAGGATTTTAATCCATAAGAAATTAGACATCCTGAAAACGCAAATCAGATTACATTTTTCTAATGAAGAAATGTGTCCTAAATATCACAGGTGCAAAAACGTCATTTAGAGGCGCTTTTTTTTTAACACGTGCGGCGCTTTATGGCGCCTCTAATGAATAGTGCCGCAACGTGTTTTTAGAGGCGCTTCTTTGCTCACAAGCGCCTCTAAATTTGAAAATCTGTGTGATGCGTGCGGCGCTTATTTGCTCACAAGCGCCTCTGAATTTGAAAATCTTTGTGCCGCGTGCGGCGCTTATTTGCTCAAAAGCGCCTCTGAACGTGAATTTAACGGATAGTTTTAGAGGCGCTTTATAGGTTGAAGCGCCTCTGAAATTTTATTTAATTAAAAGTATTTATAATAAAAATTTAGCTAGATTCCCTGTTCATAATACGTAAAAATACATAAAACTAACTCCATACAATCAAACATATCCGATAAAATAGTACCATATCATCTATAAAAAAAGCATAATGCACAATCAATTCGTATGTGTTTAATTAAACATCCAATCAATATTCATACATTACAAATTGTTTGGCTAAGTAGTTTTTTCCCAACTTTACAATACAACATCAAGAAAGTATCTTGACCATACATTTCTGATATCACTGAACTCTTCTAATGTGTATGGTTCACTTCTTGAACGCCATACCTGAAATGTAATGAAATGATCATAAATATATTTCAATTTAATTACAATACAATATATATATATATAATAAATAACTTCGCAAACTCACAATTTATTCATACCTTTCCAATATCATGATTTTCAGAGTATGATATTATTTCCCACATGAATCTCATGACATAATATCCACATTCAGTACTTCCGGTTTGTTGTGCAACCTGTATAGTTCACATCACATGTACAAGAAACAAAATTCTATTTCAAGATTACTTTCCTCTCATTAATTGTAGGATAGAAAGGATGGAACATACCTTCACACTATTCCATTTAATTGGCTTACCGCTACCTTTTTGTGCGGATGCAACCCTGTACATTCTACAAATTCAAACAAACATTATGTTTACATATATACATGTGTTTATATATTAATATGTAAATTAAGTTTATTCAAACAAATATATATATATATATATATATATATATATATATATATATATATAATACTAACGTGGTTAAGTCTCTTTGAATACTAATGCTAGAAGAACTCGACATGGAATCAAAAATATATCCCTTATCGACCATAGGGCAAATGACAAGCAGAATCCAATGATACCTATATTGTATAAAATAACACAATAAATCAACAACGTATCACAAGAAGTATTTCAATGAAGATATATTGTATATGTTTTACCCTTCATGGTATGGAAGAAAAATGAATGACTTTTCAAAGGACTTTATCAAAGCATGTTTCAAGTAAGTCATTGTGCCCTTCTTGTCCAGTTTATAATGTTCAAAACAGCACAGGTGAGGGCACAAAAAGCCAATGTCGTCACGGCCAAGCTCAACTAACTTTTCTTTTAAACAACTGCACATACATAAATACTATCACACATAGAGCACCTAAAAAACATTTACTTAATTTAAAAGTAAAATATATTGAATACTTACAGCAAGAAAGTCTGAATGATACAAATCTCAAGCGAGTCCCCCTCAAGAAATCGAGACAACTCATCACGATCAATTGTAGCCCCAAACGGAATATTTTCCTGAAAACAGAACACATCTGTAGAAAGATGGACAGAGAACTTACAATCTTCTTCTTCAAACCACTGCAATGCCTCGTGTAACTCCAAAACATCATCTGTAAGAGTATCAAGTATGCTCTCCCTGACTAACGGGCATATGGAAGGTGCAACCGTTACTTTTGGAGGATCTCTCTCAACAAATGGTGTTTGCTTCTTCTTCATCTCTTTTTTTTGTGTTGAAATTGTGGTTCCTAAAAAAATTCAACAACAAACACGATACACATATATAAATATATACATAAATTACACTTAATAAGGTAGTATAAGGTTACTACTAGTTAGTTACCTCCCCCTCAAAAATCACCAACCGAGCTGGCCACTGAACAAAGGAACCAACAGCATCCGCTATAACATACATATCAGCTGATTCATTTGGAAACAACAAGGGACACTGATCAAAACCTGGACATGGCATTGATATGTTCACTTTAATTGTTTTATCAGACATCGATACGTTATGAATCAAAGCACCAACTGGTGTGTTGTAAGCTACAGCTACGGCCACATAATCCAAGCTCATATCACCACTAACAGTTTGTGACTCAACAGCCAGCCTACAATTTGCACCATCCTGCATGAATTTCCACATGCAATTAAAGATTTACATTGAATAAAATACTTAATATCATATACTCCCTCCGTCCAAAAATTAATTTCTCATTCACGTAGTAAATTTATTTTATTCTTACTTACAATGAAAGATTTATGTGGAATATCAGCTGTGGAGTTCATTGTATCAACTTGACCTGACTCAGAAGCTTGCGTTGATCCCATGGTAGGTTGTTCACCTCTAGGAACAAAGTAGTGATGCATATCTTTCAACCATCTTTCTTGCAACTTTTTCAAATCGTCCTCACTCAAATTACCCACTTTATCGCGCCGTCCACCTCTACGCTCTGCTGCAAACACTCGAGTATAACCCACACCACCACCAATGCCACGTGCACGGCCAGGATAGTCAGGTTTCCCTACAACCTCAGTCAAAATATCATGTCGTCCAGTTGGCTTCCATGTCCCTGCAGCTATGTCATCTTGAATTTTGTCCTATTATATAGTTTATTTAAAGTGCATTAGCTTTAATTTAAGTGAATTTATAAAAGATATAAGAAATGTTTAACTTACCAATTTGATTTTTTTCTCTTTCATGCCATCAGTATTACCGGGAAAAGCTAAATGTCCATCAGATGTCAATCCCGACCTAGCACAGAACCAACTTACATGTCTTGGAATTTCTTCAGTTGTGGTTGTGCTAGACTTCGTTGAATCTACCTCCGATGTCGGAAGAAACTGGTCTAATAAGCTGGTAAATTTTTGAATTGGTTCACAATTGTTGGAAGTGGTTAGTTCTTGAATTGGTAAATTTTTGCAGCTGGTTTTTTGGTTCAGTTAGTAAGTGTTTCAGCTGGTTTTTTTTGTTTTATTTGGTAAACGATGTAGCAGATTTTCAATTGAATTGGTCCACAATTGTTGAAAGTGGTTAGTTCTTCAATTGGTAAACAACTAAATATACACAATAATGCCACAATACAATAATGCCACAATACAACAACTAAAAGGTATCATCATGCCTTGAATATAAAATAAAATAATTTCAGATTAAAATAATATAAAACTCCTACAAAAATAGAAAGTTATTACCAAATAAAACTGAAAATCAGAATATTTTAACCATAAAAAACTATAAATTGAAATTATTAACAACAGAGGATTAAAGATTAAAGATTACGTTGCTGACCTAGTTTAAGAGTCGGCCTACAACGATGTCCTTAGTGGCCGTAGAGCAGTGGCTAGGGCTGCAGAAGATGTCCAAATTGAGTGTCCACAGCGGCGGCAGAGCTGCGACTAGGACGTGAACTCGTGGGTCATCGGAACTCTCCGTCGCAACCCCTCGTCGCAGTAGACAGCCAGTAGTTCTTCAAAGGTCAGTCGCAGAGGGTCGAGGTCGCTTTATGGCGTGGGGTAGGAAGGCTCAACGTCGTCGCAACACAGCTCCGGAGAGGCAGGGGATACGGCTGCGGTGGTCTCTATCGGCGGCTGTTCATCGTTTTCGAAGCAAAGTCCCGCAGGGTAGAAGCTGCTGTAGCCTTCCAGTTTTTTGCCGCCTAAGGAATGAAAGGTGTCGATCGAGCTAGGTTAAAAATTTCAAATCGATTAGAGGCGTTTAATATTTAAAGCGCCGCACGCCGTCCGTAGTAATTTTTAAATTTTATGATTCGAGGCACTTCTTTTATTAGAAGCGCCGCACGCGTTCCGCAATTTTTTATTTTGTTTTTATTAGAGGCGCTTCTTTTGTTAGAAGCGCCGCACGCGGGACGAAATATAAAAAAATATATATATTACAGGCGTTTAGATGTCAAGAAGCGCCGCACGTGTCCGAAATTCGTTTTTTTACAACAAACGAGGCGCTTTCTGTTTAAAGCGCCTCAAATGAAGCGCCTCTAATTAATGTTTTTCCACTAGTGTATATTTATGTCGCTATATAACCCAGGAAGGATTGATATTTCATTTTATGACGGTTAGAATGGAATCTTGTGACTTCCTTAAAAGCATCTTAATCACTAAATGGACATCCAAAATGTTTGGAAGAATGTGCTTTACAGCAACCGAAGTATCTTGCCTATTGAACCCCTGTTTGTTTGCATACACAATAAAACATATACTATGATAAGATACAACTCTGGCAACTATCATGAAGAATAAAAAAATTACACATAATGTGTGTTTAATGCGTCAAAACCCTCATGATATACAAATTCTACGCATTAGTAACTCAAAAGATGCATCAAAGCTTTTCTTGTGTTAATACCCTATTAAAATCCTTCTCGTGTATTGTATAAACACTCTTTTGAATGTTTCAGAGTTGGTTTGAATAAATCAAAATAAGTAATAAATTTTAAACTAAACTTGATTTTCAGTGAACTCAACCGTAATGTTTGTTTTTGATACAATCATGGTTCAATTTCTTGGAGTTGTTACTGACAAAATACCTCTGATGTTGAATACTTAAGAGGGGTAATCAACTATATGTTTTCATTCTCTGTTGTATATAACATTTTAACATCCCCCAATCAATTTTTATATTTCTTATGTTAACTGAAGTATATATATACGTACTAGTTTTCAAACCCGTGCGATGCACGGGTAGTACGTAATACGAAGTATAATTTAGCTAATTTTAAATGTAATTTTTAAAAGTTGATTATGGAATAAATTTATATTAATAAATGGAGTTTTTCATTGACACTATAATCTAAGAACAATACTAAATTGATTTTTAAAACTTGATTCAGACTGTTTATTCAGCATACAAAATAAACAACTTCACACGTACATTTTAACCTACACAGTCGTCTTAATCCAAATAGTACTTGATAGAAAAGGAGTAAACAACCCTTCAATCTAATATAGAGCCCGTTTGATAACAATAAAATTGACCGAATTGACTGATTATGCTGAAATTGATTATGTTCTGTCTGAATTGTATGCATAATCATTTTTTAATTTTAATAGTAGAAAATTCAAATGCTTTTTCTCATTATTTTACTCATTATTTTTCACATTGAAAATGTTAAAAGTGTAGATTTTAAAATGTCAAAACTCTTTTCTCAATCGGACAATTTAAATTGTTGAAAGATACGAAGTCAAATTTATACTTCCTAAGATAGTATTAAATGTAGTTTTTTAAAAGTGAGAAATTTATATTTTTTCACACTAGTAAAAAAATACTTTTACTCTCAAGACGACTCTCTAAATTGTTTAAAGATATGAAGTCATATTTATAATTCCGCACTTCAATTGCTTCTCCTTTGACTTCTTTGATGACAGTGTTATGTAAGAATTGTAGCAAGATTTTATTATCGGATACAACACGATACTCTTCTTTATTTGGAACCACGGAGAATTTTTTATGATGTGTATCATTCCTTCCTTCATTTTGGGACGTAATGTATGAACATATCCACTTCGTATAGATGCATGAACATAATTACCCTACAACCATAAAAAATATCATTAGATTTTTGTGTAAAATAGGTGCATTTGGTTTCTAGCCTGCATTTGGAAATTAAAATTTACCTATATGTACGTTGCTTGTAATAAAAATAGAACGTTATAAAAAAAATAAAAGGTATAGAATCTAATTAAATAATTGTTATATTTGATGACATAGCAGAGTTATGTGGCACTCTGTATGCTCTTTAAAAGTTCCTCTTATATATATATATATATATATATATATATATATATATATATATTGATTGATTGGAACGGGGTGATGAGGTGATCTCATCAACAATCGAAGGAGAATGGCGCTCTTAGCCCATCCACTATTGTCAACTTTGCAAAGGACATAGCTAGGTAATTGTTATTCAATTAGTATTTTTGCATCCTATTTTTTAATGGGAAAATGGAAACTAATAATCCAACCTTTTAGCGATCTTCTTACAATAGTCCCACCTTTTTGTTATTCATGAATAATCCAACCTTTGCACCTCATCTTCATTCACTGGTCCCTGACCGGTTGATGACCTGTTATTCCAAGTTATTTTCTTATCTTTGCAAAATTTTATCCCTTTTTTAATTCCGAGCACAAATGCACAATGTTTGCAACTAGGGCTGGACTCGGGCCGGGCGGCCCGACCCGGGACCGAACCGGCCCGGTCACTGTTTGGCCCGGCCCGTGGCCCGGTGGGTCCACCGGTTCGGTTTGGCCCGGCCCGTGTGTTGGGCGGTCCGGGCTCGGGCCCAGGTTTTGGTGAACCGGCCCGGCCGGTTCGGGCCCAGTCTGGGCCGGATTTTAATTTTTTTTTTTTTTGAAATTTTTTTAAGTTTTAGGTTGGATTAGGTATTTTGGGGCATTTGAGGTGGTTTGAGATGATTTGGGGTTGAGGGGGAGGGGTAGGGGATTAAATAGGAGAACAAAAAAAAAAAAAATTGGGCCGGTTCGGCCCGGCCCGGCCCGGCCCGGTTTGGCCCGGAACCGGAACCGGCCACCGGCGGTTCGGGCTCGGGCCTCCCCTTTCCTGGCCCGAGGCCCGGCCGGGCCCAGGTCCGAACCGGGCCCGAACCGGCCGGGCCCAGGCCCGAACCGGGCCCGAACCGGCCGGGCCCAGGCCCGAACCGGGCCCGAACCGGCCCGAGTCCAGCCCTATTTGCAACATAATAATTGGGGTAGTTATGTGGGCACTGGGCAGTGGACAGGAATTTAGCTCCTCTCCAGTTACTGGAGTTCTCCATTAGGAGAGAGATAGAGTGAGATGGGAAAATGGTGGGGTAGGGAGAAAAAAAAGATGGGGTTTAATTATTTTTTTTAAGGAGAGAGATAGAGCGAAAAAGAAATGGAGAGAGTAAATGGAAAGAAGGAAATGGAGAGGAGTATGACTCGGTGGGCAGAGGCATGGCTTATCTTCACAATGAGCCTAATTTTATTATTCACAGAGATCTAAAAGCAAGACAAGTTATGTCTTTCCAATTTACATGAGTTGAGAGGTGATGCTGAAATTATCATTCCAATAACCAAAGGA
The DNA here is from genome assembly GCA_945859915.1 of Cuscuta epithymum. Classification (NCBI taxonomy): domain Eukaryota; kingdom Viridiplantae; phylum Streptophyta; class Magnoliopsida; order Solanales; family Convolvulaceae; genus Cuscuta; species Cuscuta epithymum. The sequence continues at coordinate 687,880 of CAMAPF010000951.1, read as the reverse complement.
AGGCATGGAGGAGCAACACAAAAAATATACGTAGTAGTTAATTTAATATTGAATAAAACATGTTTCTTTTCAGTGTATCGATCTACAGAAGCAACATAAAAATATATAGTTAATTTAATATTGAACAGATCATGTTTCCTTTCCATTCCGTGTATTGATTTAGTACATCAAACCGAGGCAGGATAAAAAAAGAAGACATCATATAAGCTTCTTCTTTTCGAAGAAGGTCTTCAAATACCATACTTGCAACCCAGCCACAGACAAAGCAACAAGAACCGACAAAAAGGACAGCAGATTCATTTTGGAGTGGGTTGATCTGTTTAGCTCCTGCATCTCTTCTTCTCTGCAAAGTACACAAATCCCTTATTTTCCTTTTATTGCCTTCATAAAAAGTTCTGCTAAGCCACGATACCAATGGACATCACAAGTTTTGATTAAGTTAGTTACCTTTCGCGAAGATAGAACATCTCATCATGGATGGATTGGACAGTTTCGTGCATTTTCTTTAGTTCTAATTCCATTGCCTATTACAAACAATAAGCGATGAGCAAACCATTAAAATATTAAGGCTCGTGCTCCTGAAAGAGCATGCAGAGCACCAAGTCACAACTACTTCAAAGAGATTAGAGATCAACTTAAACCATTTCATCTGGAAAAAATCCTGCACTACACATTTTCATTTATGCTAGCAACTGGGGCAGGGTAATAGACTAATAGCTCCTACAAATTTTGTTTCATTATATGTAAGCATTTTCAGCTTTTTTTCTTGTATACTATACTTGACTAAATTGAAAGTGTTAAACATTTCCATCTAATTCACAAGTTATGAATTCAGCTTATTTATTTCTTAATGCCCAAATCACAAGCAAGTAATTCTCTAATCCACAGTTGTGTATGAATGATTTAAATAGTTTTTAAAATAGAAAATATGAATTAGCGTGTGGATCTAACTACTATTTAGCCTATAATTAGTAAATTTTCACCATCTCTCCTACTTTTCTACACTATTCATTACCCCTACTATTTCACTCTTAAATAATGTGCCAACACCTATTGTAGCAAAAAAAAGGAGGGAGTATTATGAATGTAATGAGTATTACATATTATTATGTGGCATGTTTCAGAAGTTAATAGGATTTACTCTAATTCTATATTTTAAAATTATTTAATTTGCGGTCATGTGGTGCAAGTCTATTAGCAATTCCTCCCACTAGCAGTCCAGCATCGTGACAAAAAAGAGGAATAATTTGCAACTAAGAGAAAGAGGAGGTTTACTTCAACAGAGCCTTTCTTTACAACACTGGTCCAGTCTCTAGCAGCAATACCAGTCTTCCAATCAAAATCTACAGTAAGTGGGATGGGAGGCTTATGATCTTGGGCAGAAAAACAGGCCATGTAATCCCCCGCTTCTGCTGTCTGAAACGCAAACTGTCCTTCCCCCACATTGTCTGCCTGATGATAGGTATTCCCATATGATGATGTCACCTATTACCCACAAACCAAAAATCATTCAACAGGCATTCCCTCCAATTTTTTAATATTAGACATAATTTATTTGATCACTAATCCAATTTGACTAGTGTGTTCATCACTTTCATATTAAAAAAAAGAAAAAACAGGAGGTCAGGCATTTTAATAACAACAATATCAAACAAAACCAAGTTAAAGAAAAAGTGCAATAATACTTCACAGAACACCAGCTGACCCAAATCACAACACCAAAGAATATTCTCAGTTCAATAAATATTAAAAAAATAATATAAATGAAATTATTCAAGGAAAATAAAAACAAATCAGTTATAATCGGAGAGAATAACTCACCCGTAGGTTGATTTTGTGTGTATCGGGCAAAGGGTATCCGTCGTTAGGGTTAACTACATGGTACTTGCCGACAGTCATTGCGTTACTCTTCATATCTTCAGCTATGCATTTGGTGTGACCCGAATCAAGATCGAACCGAAGGGAGTGGATTCGGACCAAGAAGAGCCCTAAGGTTAGAACTAATGTGAAACCGTGAATTTTCAGATACATTTCTCGACCTTTTCTTCTAAGATTTGCCAAGCCTTTCAGTTAATGGTGGAGAGCAGAGAGAGGGAAGATGGTGAATGAACTCAGCTCCTGTACGTTTTGCTGAAAATTAGGATTCAGAGAAAACCGACACATGGTGGATCATTGTTAAAATCCAAAGCATACATTTTGTTTTTTTTATTTATACTTCAATGTTTCAACTCAAAGCATAAATTTTGTTTTTTGATGAGGAAGCGGTCCAACCCAGCTGGTCGCCGACTCACTCTCCCTTACGGGAGGTCTCGGGTTCGAAACTCAATGGAGTGAGTTTCAGCCCTGAGTAAAAAAAATAGATATTACTTATTGAGTTATTGCATTGTAGCCAACAACCACAATTTGTTTCCTAATATCTGTTTTGAGGCTTTAAAAAAGCCATAACAAGCTCCAGCAATAAACTAATGGGTTTTCATATATCATGTTCACATGAGCAATTCTCCAATTGATCACTCAACACCATAAAATGTCATTACTCGCCATTAACGATATTGTTAATAGTCATATTTATCTAGATCACCATTAACAATATTGTTTGTTCACATGAGCAATTCTCCAATTGATCACTCAACACCATAAAATGTCATTACTCGCCATTAACGATATTGTTAATAGTCATATTTATCTGGATCACCATTAACAATATTGTTAATAGTCATAAAATGCCATCAATAACATCATTCTTATTAGTTTTATATTCAAACAAGTATACTAGGCACAAGTATCCCGTAAGTCCTTATATGGCATCAGCTCATGCTCTCCACAAATTAAACTGAACTGTTCACTTTTCTCGCTAAAGTGAGAGAAAGCTATAGTCTGATAGCTGCGCAACAGAGAAAGTTAAATAATGATATAAATAACGTAAAGTGAGAGAAAGCTGCTGAACTAACCTAAAAGCTAGAGTCTGATAGCTGCGCAACAGGGAACAACTAAAGGGAAGTGGGGAACTCGTTTGAGATGATGAGGAGGAGTGTGACAATTGATGAGGATTATGGCATAATCATCAAACAAAATCAGATTGACATATTTTGAAAGACATGAAACTTTTTAAGAATGTTGTGTTTTTAAAAAATACTTTAAACTATTTTAACTTCAAATATTTTGGTTAGAATGTTGATATTCAACTTGTTTAACATGTTTCAGTGGTTGGGTGATAGAATTACAGTGTCTATAGTTCATGCTTTAGTTATTCTTTTGTCATGTGGCAAAGCCATAAATGCATCATCGCCATGGAAAAATGCCTTCGTGCCATGGATGTCGTCATATGCCATGACAACTATGTTTAGTTGTATATTTAAAATTTGTCTTTAATGTATAGCAATTAGCAATGCTTACATTCAAATTTGAACTTATACATGTATTAGACAATTAATTCAATTCATGGTTGATTTTTTTCACTAAGAAAGCTGAAGATTTAGAGGTAAAATATTTTGATAACAATCTTGCAGAAGGCATGTTTGAGAAATAGAATAAAAAATTAACATTGGAGACTATAGTTTAGGTGGGCTGAGTTTTTAAAGAAGATTACAACAAGATTTTAGTACTATTTCCACTGAGTGTTAGTTCATGTGTGTGTACAGTAACGAGAGTTAAATTAGTTAGATAGGTTTGCTCCCTCAGTCCCTCATTATAGAAAAATCATACTCTGTATATAGTATTTATGTAAGTATTTTTCAATAGTTATGGTAAAACAGTTAATTTAGTTGAAATGTATTTATAGTGAGAATATGATGTAACGAATAACAGTCTGATTTAATGTGATAAAAATTCAACAACTATGATATATTTGTCCGAGTGAGATGAGGATCCAAAACAATACATTTAGGGGGTTCAATACTGTCTTGATTTAAACGTTGAGTCATGTTAGTTAGTTAGTTACTATTGCTCTTAGTTGCAGGAAAACCAGTTTTAATAATAAGGAAAAATAGTTAGTTCACATATGTAACGTAAGAACGGAATGTTAAGGGATGACAATCTATTTGAGCATCGAGTTGAAGTAAAACACAATACAGGTACAGCACACTGATGGTTACCCAAAATGGTTGCTCATAGCAATTAAAAACGAATAAACAAAAAACTTTTAATCTAACGATTTTCATACAGATTAGGAAAAACAAGAAACATTTTTTTTTTAATTAAAAGTTAACTTAACGGCCATCAAGGTGTTCGTGAGTAAGAATCCTCGCTCGATATCATCAAAGAATAATGGAAATTGAAATCGGTACCAGACCTTTGGTTTTAGAATGGATTGGTATGAAATGTAAACATGCACTCAACGAATAAATTCATACGAAAACCTACCGATCCGGAGATTTCGCGACTGAACGGATGGAAGATCTTCGGTACTTTGCGTCTTTCGGTTTTAGATCGACGAACGTGATTCAATAGTGTATGAGATCTACTTATCTCATCAGCCATGAAGAGGCTGGCGGGGTATCCAGGCAGGTGGGCTGAGGTCTAGGTTGTTAACTTGTTATGTACTGGGTTGGGTTTGTTTATATGTTGGGTTATTTATTGGGCCATATTGTGGGTTAAAATGGACTCAACAAAATTATGCATATAAGGTTCATATTGGGACCAATTGAACCAGGCATAATATGGGCTATCCAGATTTATTTTAAGATTTAAGAAAAAACTAATATCAATAAATTCAGTACAAAATTTAATATTAAAATAAAAATATTGTAGTTAAAGTAAATACATTGTAATTAATGTAGTTTATTTCACATTGGTGTGTAGCTAAAAACGAGTGTTAATCCCATTTAGTCATGGACCCGGGCCGAATCAGTTCCGGTTCCGGGCCGGGCCCGGCCGGGTTTTTTTTTGGGAAGGAAGGCCCGGGACCGGCCCGGGTAGCCACCGGGTCCGGTCTGGGTCCGGGCCGGGCCTCCGGTTTGGTTATATATATATATATATATATTGCTTTCCTAAACCCCCCCTCCCCCTCACCCCCAAAACCCCTCCTAACCATCAAGCCCAACCCTGGTGGAACCCCAAAAATGAAAAAAAAAAATCAATTCGGCCTGGCCCGACCCGGCCGGTTCGCCAAATATAAAACCCGAGCCCGGACCCGCCCCCCCACCGGGCCTAGGCCCGACCCGGACCCAGACCCAAGAACCGGGCCGGTTTCGGGTCGGGCGGCCCGAACCGGGTCCAAGCCTAATCCCATTGGTGTAAAAATTTCTTAGGTGAAAATTTATAAATTTATATTTGGTTGAATTTGAAATGAGTTGCCTGAAATATTGAATTCCTTTTTTATGAATTGAAAATAAGTATCCATTCTTATAAGATTAAAAAATACACATAATTTTTTTTAAATGTATGACGATCAACAAGATTCAAAGACAAGCTCTTCCCCACGTCGATTTATTATTGACAAATTTTATTTTTTCTCCCACAATCAATTATACATTCTAATGTCACGAGTTACTAAACGTGAAGAACTCAAAATCTCTACAATTATATAAGCATGAATAATGTTAGGGATATAATGGTCATAGAAAAAATGTTGGTGTCACTTTATGCATTAAACAATTGTACTCCGTGCTTACTTCACCGCTCAGTTGCTAGGAAAGGAGTGAAGGAACCCTTCCGTTTACGCACGATGGTATTCTCCCCCGTTAGTTTGACATCTAAGAGATTCATTCTATACTCTAAAGTCCATCCATTTTCTCCAGGTCACCTCCGTTAATATCACCTCTCAGACCATCCAATATTTCCCCAGTCCCTTAAGCTCACTATGGATACGATAAGGCAGATGGTCTTGATTCTGCAGCGACCGGTCGATGGAAAGAAACACCGCGCAGCCTTCTGCGTCATTTGCGACTCCTAGGTATGGCAAATATGGAACTTCAAGAGGGCGCCAACGATTGCAGCACGAAATTAATCATGTCTTCCCGTAAGTAATTTGGAATAGTTGTATCTCCCCCTTTATGGATGGTGGCCGGAGAACCTACCAGTGCAGATTTTTAGCCTTGCAATTCTTGGTCAATTTTTTTTGTTTATAGAATGAATGTGGTGCTCTAAGCAAAATGCAGATTACAAGTAAGATTCTTTCGACCTGAAGAAACTCTATGTGTTCATTGCATATTCCCAGATTGAAAAAAGAAATTGGATGATCGAGCTTTTACCATCTCCAATCAGTTAAACAATCTTTATTGGATCTTTGGTGCTTATGAAGTACTTTGTATAATTCTTTGAAAACAAACAATGCATTTCTAAAAAAAGATTTCTTAGCGTTGGGTATTTGCGATACGAGGTAATCTACTGTTAGGTTCCTTAGTTTAACAAGTTGCTGGTGTGGATATTTATAACAACATAGAGTTTTGAATTCAATGTTGGGCAGTTGAGGAAAATTAGAGTTTGTTTGGAGAGTCCATTCTGTTTGTAAAAACATTTAAGTGAGACAAACCTGTCAAGAGGTGTTCAATTAAGCATTATGTACAACATGAGCTACTAATAACAAGTGCTTCTTGGTGGTAGTGTTTCTTCCAGAAAGAGAGGTGGAGATGCATCTGGGTCCAATGATTGAGTTCATACCCAACTCATGACTCAAGTAGATGTCATGACAACAAAGAACACCATTTTTATTATTGCAGCTAAAACTAGACCTGATATTGGAGTTGGAGCACATTGATGGGTTAGTGCCTTATAATAATAAGTCTATACATCAATCCTATATTCCTATACGCAGCAATGAGCAATAAGGTTTTGAAATTTTAAGGTTCTAATATAACCCTTACAAAACCAGATGGTGACTTCTCAGTCTCAGTCCGCTGATTCCACTCATCGATGAATCCATGTTGATTGTGTGAACTTATTTTAATTGAACCCTCATATTCTATGTTAATGATTTTAATTAGGTTTTGTTAAGATTGTTTTGTACCTATGTCTTAAGTGCATTTATTTGGCACAAGTAATGCATTTGCCCGTGTTTTATATAACTTTTCTTATTCCTTGGAGGAAAGAATAACTAAAATATATAATGTCTCGATTCCTATTTACAGTCACTTAGCAAAAGCCAATATTGGATAGTGCCCAATATTAAAATTATGTGAACATTCAATTTTGTGATAGAAGACCGGTGACCAAAACTGTCTGTGACAGAGAACGAAGTGCAAGAGGCTGAACAGAAAAACCCGAAGTGGAAACCCCTGATGTTAATTGATTAATTAGCCATAGACTATTGGATTTTGGTTCACTAAACTGTCTGCGCTTTTTCTGTCATTTGCTATTGAGCCAAAGACTCACTATTTTTTGTCTTAAAATATGATTGAATAAAGCAATGGTTCACTAAACTGTGTGTGCTTCTTTGTTATGAAGAAGCAGTCAGTCCATTCAATTTTCGACGAGATTTTCAATTTGGGTCATTTGGAAACAGTATCTCTGTACTTTAGTACAGAAGTAAGGCCGCGTACATCTGACCCCCTTACCCCACCTTAGGTGGGAGCCTTTTCATGTTTATAAAATTGGTCACATTTTTTTGTGTTCCCTTCATAAAGTTAATTTTAATTTATTTTGTAATTTTGTAAATAACAAACTACGTATTCAATACTCCCTCTGGTTTTTAATAAACTTCACACTTTACTTTTTGGGACGGTCTAAAATAAACTTCACACTTCCTTATTTCCTTTTTTGGCAAAGAAATTTACATCAAAACAGTGCCAAACAGTGCCTCAACAGTGTACTATACAGTAAAGTCATATTCCTTTTCTTATTTTGTGTCAAGTCAAAGAGTGAAGTTTAATAAAAACTGGAGGGAGTATAATGTATTGATATTACTCATATATTCACTCAACCCGAACCGAAGAATTAATGTTCCTACAATGGCGTTGGGCATTACCACGAACGCGCAACGCGCGTTACTAAACTAGTAATGATAATAAATGTTGATGGCAAGCCAAATACTTCAACAATCAATATAGTGTATACGGAGAATTTCCAAAATGTGTTGTTTCAATACTTTGTGTAGTGTATTTATATTTGTACAACATATACTCGTATATGTTTGTTTCAAATGAAGAGTTATAGAACATATACACGCACTCTATACTGTGTACATGTATTTCAATTTCTTTTAAATAATAAAAATGTTAAATATGAACACATTATTAATTATCTCGTGCATCACAATTCACAAGGAATAGTACTACTATATACGATAGTATATACTTCCTCCGTTCTTAAATAAATGCAACGGTCAACATTTCACATTTGTCGAGACAAAACTTTGACCATTAATATAAATGATTTTGCATTAGTAAAAAATTAAAAAAATTAGATTATGAAAATTTACAATGAGAGAAGTTTAACAATATTTTTTTCATAAAATAATATTTTTACATTAATAAATATAATATAGTCAAAGTAGAACATGTGAATAGTGTAAAAGTCAAAGTGTTGCATTTATTTGAGAACGAAGGTAGTATATTGAAAGGGGGCCGTGTGTCCCCAACTGTTCCCGCCTAAACAAATATTGGGCCATATGTCAACGATTATGAAGCAATGGGCTACAACTTTTTATTGGGAGCTACATTAGAAATTAGTGGTAATTACCGGAATGGGTCACTTTTGCCCACCGTATATCATTTATGACTCGAGGCTGTTATTTTTTCATTTATGAACTTTCTTCTTTTCACTTTCAGTATTTATATTTCAAAAACAGGTTATCTAAACAGAACTGTGTTTAGATAGATCAGAATGGTCTCCAACTCTCCATCGAAAGCGGCTGATTCACCTTCGGAAAACGGTAGAATGAAAAAGCGCCCAAACTTCTCCAATCACCTTCATCCTCTCCGTCACCTGGAAGTTTCTGAAACCCGGATCTGGCACTTCTCTCTGGCCCCGATGACTCGTTTCCTCGTGAACGCCCGACCGACCTCGCAGAGAGTGGACCGTGTGCGCTTGTACGGGGAGACGTAGAAGTAGACCTTCTAGTTTGCATCTCCATCGGAATCAAGTCGTCGGATGCTCAACCCGGCCTGCTTCACCTGCTCGAGGTCCTGAGGAAGAGATGCTATCTTGTTGGTCCATCATTGGGGCTATGATGACGTTCAGGTTTGTCATCGGAAACTTTACAATTACAGTTTTGTTTAGTCATTTAATTTACATTTTTGAGCTTGTCTATTTTGCTGCGAATTGAAGGTTATCATTGATATTAAGTGAGATTGGTCTTAGCTTGCTTATATGTATGTGATTGATGGTATCTTTAATGTTTTTGAGTTCTCTGTTTTTAATGTTTATAGATTGAAAGATTGAGAGTAGAAAAGTTTGTGCTTCTTCATTAGTTTTTCATATATTGAGTGATTAATGTTCAAAGCTGAGGGTAACTCGTTGTTTGCTGTTGCTATACGATATGTGGGGTTAATATTTTTGTATCTCGTTATTTTTAGGCTTTTTAGCTGTCTCCGCTTCATATTCCTGAAAGCCAGTAAAAATGTTGAGAGTATAGCACACATCTAGGAGTGCCAAATTCAGTAAGGTCAATGCACCTGTTTATAATTCTGCTCTTGTATTCATTTTCCTCCGTTCTGACTTCTGAGATGATAAAGCTCCATAATTGTCCGTTAATGAATGAAAAATGAAAGGAGTTGATAAAAAATAGATACTCTGTATTAGTTATGCAAATGGAAAAGGTCAAAAGATAGTGGTTTTGCCATCATCTAGAATTGAGGGTTAACAAATTACAGCAAAAAGGAGTAAAACATTATTCATGAGCACAAATAATAATGGAAGTGCTTGAATGGAAGTATCTTTGGGCTGAATTGCCCTTGCTTGAATTCCATTTGGATTTCTCTGATAAAAGTGAGGAAACTAAGAATAGTCTTGACTTTGTGGCTGACCCTTGCTACTCGTAGTGGAAATTATCTAAAGAAGTTGAAGGTTGTTTTCATTTGCAAGAAATTTTTTGCTCTGGATGTTGATAACCGGCTAGAGCTTGCCTTGAAACAAAAAGCAACACAAAAAAGAAACAAAAAGAAACAAAATATATAAAAGTATTGCAACAAATATTTATAAATTATACAATTATTATTGAATTTATGTACTAGTATTATATTTCTTTACTGATGAACAAACAGGGCAAGCCTAAATAATAATACAAATAAAAGAAATTGTTGTCCTAAATATTTATTACTCTTAATAGCTACTAAAAATGTTCTACAGAATGAAATAGGCATCAGAACTCTACCCCCTCCTCCAATACACATCTAGGAACATCAGCCTCCCCTCTTGCCACTCCAAAATGCCCGCCTTGACCTCCTTCTCATGATCCTCAACCACAGATAATACCCACAGGACAATAAGAGCACCTCAAAGATGAATTTGACATTAGGTGAAATTGAAGATTTTTACACTCTTATAGTCTTATTTGGAAGAGACAGGGAGTGAAGATGATGGGCTTTTGGATCTAAGTGATGATGATTTCTTTGTGAGCGGAAGCTCAAGCGATGAAGCTGGTGTTGACGACGAATGGGCTGATGATAGTTCTAGGGAACATGCATCTAGTGCTTCAGGTAAAGCTGCATCGGCATGTCGATGAAAGGAATCAAAAGCAGATTTCTGCCCGCTCTTTAATGCCTCCTCCTCGGCCATCTAGCAAATCCTTCTCTGGTTCAGTCCACAAGAAATCAAGATTTGGAGGATCTTCAAGGGACGTGAACTGTTATCGTCTAGCATCAATTGGTCTGCCTTCAGAAAAGGTTATTCCTTGGATTCACTTGCAGGTTATTTGTATGCATTTTCTGGCCAATATAAAATTCAGTTTGCATTATTAATTATGAATGAAATCCATTTGATATGCATATAAATGTAACAAAGTCAATTATATAGGTGTATTGGTTCCTTGTAATAACTTATTTGGATTTTGTACCATAGTGATTGCATTCCCATTGTAGGCACATGATAGAAACGAAGTACACAAAGATGCAAGAATGAGAATATTGATAGAGAAGCAAAGACTAAAGAGACAACCCTTTTAAATTGTGTATTAAGTTGCAATTTAAAGGGAACAAAGAGCAAGGAGAACCCAGCCAATAGATGTAATATATAAATGTAATAAACTGTAATAAGAGAATGAATTATTTATATGTTGTGATATATTTATACGGAGTATGTTATTTTTGTTGCTCTTTGTTGCATTGCACATGTTGCTTTTTGTTGCATTGGGTTGCTTTCTGTTGCAATGTGTTATTTTTTGTTGAATCGTGTAGCTTATTGTTTTTATTATTGATTATTGATTTCGATTTTTTGTCTATTTAGATTTATAGTTATATTCCTTACTTATTTGGAATAAAAATCATGTATATACTTGTGTTTGTGTACAAATACCTAAAAAGATAAATCTTGATTTATGAATAAACAAAAAGAAACATGAAGAAACAAAAAAAAAATATCAACACAAAGAAACACAAAGAAACAATATGCAACAAAGTTAAGATAATAATAATAATAACTAAAATATATGAGTATATCATATTATATGTTTTTCAATTATAAGTTCATTTTTCGTTATTGTATTTATCACTTTTTTATTGTATTTCTTCACATTTCTATTTTAATTTATTAACATATATTTATACACTTGTTAATTGTCTTTAATTTACTTTTTTTTTATTCTAATACTCCCTCCGTCCCATTGGACTTTGCAACTTCCATTTTTTGGTTATATCAAAAAACTTTGCCACTTTTCAATTAAAACAACTAATTTGTGGTTCTCTGGTTCTGCACATTTCTCTCTCATCTGCACAAATTTCAACCATACAATTTTTACTATTCTTATTTCTCACCTACTTTGCACTTGGCAAAATCCACCGGGACGGAGGTAGTAAGTTTTTTAAAAAACATTATTTTGATTTTTTTAATGTAATAAAATCTCATAAATTTACTTGAGAGCCTTAAAGAACGTTTTCAAATCACACAATTCATATTCTTTTATATTTTTTAGGTTTTAATTTTTTTAGTAGTTATTTTATCTTAATTTTCACATTTATTTTAGAAAATATACTTCTTTTCAACACTAGCTTAAACTGTTTATTTTTTTTTATATATTTATGAAAATTTATAGTTTTTTTACTTTATTTATATTTTTCTTCAATTTAGATTTTTTATTATGTATTTATTTTCGTTTTCTGGAATATTTTAGATTTTTTAAACTTTTTGGTCTTTTAAAAAGTTCTAAATATTTTTATCTGTTTAATATGTTTGAAAATATTTGAAATATATACAATTTATAATTTTTTAGTTTTATATTTTTTAGTTTGTGTGTTTAAATAAAGTTTACTCTTTTATTATCAGTTTTTATAATTTCTCATATTTGTTTATAGTTTTATATTTTTAGTTTTATTGAATTTTTTTCGTTTTAATATTTTCAAATTTAGTTCACATATTTTAGAATTTTAAACATAGAAATTAGTGATGCGCAAACCTTACATACAACGTTCTCTATGTTGTAAACATAGAAATTAGCATATAGATAGTAGTGTCAATATGGAGGAGTCTGGTCGTACGGAGTAACTGAAGGTTGAAGCGGTGAGGCAGTCCACACTCCGCAGTGAAGCCTGAAGACCAACGCTTTATTAGTGAAAAGAAACGCGTATGGAGTCTATTTTTGAAAGAAAAAATGAAACATGACAAAAGTGATATTAATTTCACTTTTTTGTCTATTTGTGATAAATTCCCTAGACTAAAAAGTGGAAATAATATCATTTTTGTCACCCTTCAATTTCTTTTTCAAAAATAGATTTGCCGATACTTGTATTTCACTAATAGACTTATACGGTCTATAAAGCACCCGCCCACTTGATTCTTTGTACCATTCTTCACAAGTGCATGATCGCTACTCATACGGATAAATTAATACATACGAAGTACAAACTTCATGAAGTGTGTACCGAGATCACCATTGCTCCATTTTTGTTTTTAAATAGAAAAGTGTAAGAATTCATGGAAAACCCAAAAAGTGATAATTAATAGAAAAATATGAAAACTCCGAGTAGAAATATAAAATAAAAAAAACATATAAAAGTTGGAAAATTTAAAAATTGTAAGTTAGATAAAAGTCAAAATAGTAAATAAAAGTCCGAATAGCAAATAATTATTAAAAACTCAAAGTAGAAATATAAAATAAAAAAATAGAAAAAAAAAGTCAAAATAGTAAATAATTATTAAAAATTCAGAGTAGAAATATAAAATAAAAAAACATAATAAAAGTTGAAAAATTGAAAAATCGCAAGTTAGATATTAATATTAGATGAATTTGATATTTATAAAATAAATTAAAATCGTAAGTTAAGCTTACAGTAAATTAGGAACACAAAACTTGAAAATAAAAATGAAAAACGTTTAAAATAGTTTAAATTGTCAAAAATATAAAAGTTTTAAAAAGTTACAAAATGGTTTGAAGCTATTAAACAATATCAAAAGTAAATACAAACTTTTGCGAAGGAGTGATTATATTTATACAAAAATTGAAAAATATGCACATTCGAAGAGTAAAAATAATACAAATATATAAATTTTAAAACCATGAAATGAACCAAATTAATTTTATAAATAATTAAAAGTTAAAATATTCAAAACAATATAAAAAACAGATAATTAATGTAACCTAAAGAGTGTAATATTCAAAAACTCAGTAAATAAAAATGTAAGAAGCTAAAATAATGAACTTCAAACATAATTAAAAATTAGAAAATTTTAAAAATATACGAATTTTGTAATGTAATGTTTCTTAAAGAACTTAATATTTTTATAATTATGATTATTATTTTATTGTTAATTTTGTTTCATATTTTTCTTTTTGTTTATAACTATGAAATTTTTTTTTCTTATTGTTTTTTTTATGTTTCTAGTTGTTTATATTCATAAATAAAAAATTATCATTATTGTTTTTATATATACAACTATATAGATTTTTGGTTTATTCCTTTTGTTGCATTATTTTTTATATGATTACTTTTTGTTTCCTTTTGTTTATTTTTGTTGATGAATTTTCAAATTTTGTTTCTTATTGTTTTATCTTTCTTGTGTTTTTATTATATGCAATTTTGTCACTACACACATGTATAGAGTGTATTTGCACCAAAATAGAAAAAATAACTGGAAATGTGAATACAAAAATTAAGAAAAATAATTAAAATCAAGCATTGATCAATATCAACAAAAAGCAACAAGATGCAAGATGCAACAAGGTGCAACAAAAAGCAACACCACAAAACAAAGAGAAACACAAAGGAAAAAACAACGTAAAATACACACATTTACATTTGCCTTTTCAAATTCATGATTAGAATTACAATTATCATTATACAATATATAATAGTGTACAAACAAGATCGTTTTCTAATATACATTTACAAATTAAATAACCTATAACATATATAGTACTTCTTATAAGCAAACTTGCAGAATATTTCAGCACATCCTCACTAAATCCCTCGAATTAAGATCAATTCGATCAGTTTCCAGAGATAGAAGTCTCAAGCTTGCTATTTTCCAAATGCATATACTATACTCATTACTGGGGAGTGGAGGAATATCCTTGAATTTCAGCACATATGTAGTTGTTCGAGTTCACTCTGAGAAGCTTCGAAATCTGGGGTTAAAATGTGATCCTTCAGAACGAGATAGAGTTTTCATTTTTCAAATCTTTCCAACTGCAAATAGAAGGCAATGTTACTTTGTTTTTTTTTCTCAAAGTTCTGTTACAAATAGATTGCATTGGTATATCTATTTTGGTGTCGTCACCTTGAGAAAAGTCCTCAAGCCATTCCCATATCCTGATACTTTGAATTGAAATTGACCACAAAAATGCAAACAAACGCTCAATTTCTAAAATAGAAAATGTGGACGTTGATATATAAAATAAATCACCCCGAGTGAAGTTTCAATTGACAGATCTATACATAAATACATAACAAGCATAATCCAGCATTGCAACAACTAACAAAACGAGAATAACACAAACTCAGCCCCATATAATGTGAAGAAAAACTCATTCAAAACACAGTAAATCAAATGAGGGAAACGGCGATTGTGAGCACTGAAAAAACATGGAGTAAAATACGAGTGGAGTGAAAGAGCATTATTCTTTGGCAGTTTATTACTTACAATTTTTCTTAGCTTTACTCTAGTACTATATATACAGATAAGTTTTGCTGAACATACATTCAGTAAACTTCATAGACTTATTTAGCTAGTTAGGTTATTGGCCCAAGATGTTAAAGTGATCTATAAAAAACACATTGTTTACAGGTTCTCATGATTTATCTAAGAGAATAATATCAATGGGAAATAGTATGCACTGATGCATCAAGTTTCTTCATCTTTAATTCGGCTTGTAACTTCAATCATGCCTAGAACGAACTATAAATGGACTCAAAAGAGATCCTTAATGGACTCCTATAATAAGAGAAAACAAATTGATCTCTGCTACGACACCTAAACATATGAACAAGAACAAGTCAGAGCGGTTTTGTCATATCCTTTATCAACTTAATATAATTTTAAATAGATCCTTAATGAACTCCTATAGTATGCACTGATGCATCAAGAGTGAAAATTAGTTTCAGAACCTATTGATACTGACATTGTAAATACTTTTAAAAACATCTTAATAGAATCTCTGCCAAATCAAAACCTACGAAACAAGTTTATATTCAAGCAATCCAGCTATAAAGCTTCATAGGAATACAAATTACTTCAAAACAGTATCAATGAGTGCATGTCTGTGAGAATTTACAAAAGAGTGGAAATTAAAAAAATCAAAATACCTTATGAATTTATTCATTCAAAATTAGAATGAAGGGCTCAATATCGAGGCGGCGACGCAAAGCGCTCGCCTGCACGTCGGAGGAAGATCCCTTCTCGGATCTGCATCGGAAACACATAGAGGATGCACGCCTTCACTCTATTCCCAGCCTGAAGGCCATCAGATTGATCACCTAGCTGCCAGACGATGCTGGGATAAGGAATCCGAACACGGCTCTCGACGATTCCTAGTCCGGTCCACGGAATCCCCCTCCCCTGAGAAGAAATCGGGAAGTCGTCATCCGCTCTCTTGCGGAAGTGAAGGTGAGAAGACGACGAAGAAAATGGAGATCGGAATTTAGATATACTCCGTACGATTTAAGATTAGGCTATTTGTGAAATAAGAAAGATTAAAAATACATATATGAAATTGTGAAAGTTTATTAATGAAAGAAGAAAAACGGTGCGACATAAATGATACTACCTCAGTCCCAGGGAGAAAGTTCCCAATTTCCTTTTTTGGCAGTCCCAACAAAAAGTTCCCATTTCCTTAAATGGAAAGTTATCCTACATAAAAACAGTGCCAAACAGTGCAAAACAGTGTCGAAACAGTGCCAAACAGTGTCGAAACAGTGCCAAACAGTGTCGAAACAGTGCCAAACAGTAAAATTTACCCCTCAGTAACTTTATTTCCTTAATATGTGTGAAAGTCAACCCGAGAACTTCTCCCTGGGACGGAGGGAGTATGTGAGTAGTAAAAGTGGTTTATTCCGGTAATTTCCACCACTTTATAAACCTCATAACGTAGTGACCCAACAGGCCAACACTTTTATCCTCGGCAACTTGTAATATTAAATCTAAATTCTACGGAATAATTAGCAAAACTTCAATGAACTAAATGGATATTATGTAGGAGGTAAATGTCATATTGGTACTCGAAGTTGCATAAAAATGGTCAAATAAGTCCTTACTGTCTGGACGTCGCCATTTGGGATGGTTCCCGGTGGATTTTTTTGATGAATTTTTTTGAGCATCTTATTCATTAAGTCTAGTTTACGCATACCGAATTTTAGCTAAAAATTCAACCGGGAAGGCATTCAAATGAATTCTTGAAGATAACTGCGCAGTTGTCTTCAAGAATTCATGTGAATGCCTTTCCGTTTGAAGTTTTAGCTGAAATTTGGTATGAGTAAAATAGACTTAATGAATAAGATGCTCAAAAAATTTCGTCAAAAACTTTCATCGGGAACCGCCTCAAATGGCGATGGTTGGACAGAGTCTCCTATATAAGGACTTATTTGACCATTTTTTGCAACTTCGAGTACCAATCTCTCCCTTACCTCTATTATGTAGTCTTGCAAATCAATTTACCAATGTACAACAAACCATCTTAAATAATTACCTCGCAGTTGTCAAAAGCAAGTACTAAGTACTATGTACATGTAACAGTTTTTTTTGGCAAGTTTTTAATCTATTATAGTACATGTAAAAATAAAAAATCAAAAGGCTGTCAAAATAATTATAAATGAAATATCTAACGAACATAAAACAGTTTTTAACGTCATGTAGAAATAAAAAAAATGTTATTCACGGTTATTATGGGTGAAAAATGACAGTTTCCTAATCCAATATAATACTGATGGATAGAATTGAAACCAACGTAAAGTAAAATGTGTAACATTGATTTAAATAGTAATTAATATTATATTTACTTCTTTTCATTTATTAATTCCTTGTTTCTTCCTCCTCTCCCTGACAACATATATATAATGTAAGGGAGATGATCCGAGGAAGAAAACTAAAGAGAGAACTTAGTTTCTACTCCGTATTAATAATTAAACGGCCTATTTCATGAATTTATCTTTGACTGATGGAGTTTTCCCAAATACTTAGAACGTAGCTGATGGGTTTTAGTGATTAAATACTCCTACATTTTAACGCGGCTGACCAGGTAATTCCTTGCTCCTCTTTACTTTCTCCATATTAAAT
Organism: Cuscuta epithymum; assembly: GCA_945859915.1. Lineage (NCBI taxonomy): Eukaryota > Viridiplantae > Streptophyta > Magnoliopsida > Solanales > Convolvulaceae > Cuscuta > Cuscuta epithymum. The sequence continues at coordinate 670,084 of CAMAPF010000951.1, read as the reverse complement.
TATTAATAGATCAACTGCGACATAACAACTTCTTATGATTGTATCCTCCAACGCAACAATATAGAATGTTTTGATCAACTTTTGATCAATACAATAAATGAAAAGAAACATGTCCTATGCAATAATAAATTAACTATATATTTTTTGTGTTGGTTCTCTCCAAACAAGTTTTACTTTGGTTTAAATATACTATATATATATATATAACATAAAGTATTGAATCTAGCTATGGGGTGGGAAACCTTGGCTTGGTTGTATTATGAAGTAAAAATGTTCCAATGATTGTCTGGAGGTAGAATTTCCATTATTTTCTCTAGCCTCTTCATGATCTCTAAGAAAGAAGGCCTTTGATTCATATCTCCTGCCCAACATTGATCAACTAGTCTACAAATTTTCCCCAAAAACAAAGTAAGAGATCATTGTTTTTAAAAATCCATTGAAAGTGCACAACAATGTAACTCACTCTTTTAGTTCAGGTATAAATCCTTTTGCTCGGAAAGTGGGTCGGTGTCCATCTGCTACATATTTAGCTGCTTCGTATGCTTCACAGTTGGACATTGGTGCATCACCTTCTAGCATCTGCACTAGTTCATCACACATCATTCACTTTATGAGTTTTTTTTGTCTCATCCCTTTCTGTTCAATCTTGACTTTTTGAAAAAACAAAAGTACCTCATATAGTATCATAGCAAATGAGAAAACGTCCACCTTCTTATCATATTTCTTGTGCTTGAAAACTTCAGGAGCCATGTACCGATCTATAGAAAGAGGTATAGAAAACTAAAGAATCCACAAGTGCAATCAATCATGAAACAACCTACCCGAAAGAGATACAAAAGAAAACATACTTACAGCTTCCAGTTTCGCCTGTCATTTTGTACACATCGTGTGAATTTTGAACACGGATGAGCTTGCTTAATCCAAAGTCTCCTACTTTTAGATGTTCCGCACTTGAATTAACTAGAAGAACATTCCTAAGAGAATATCCACACCCAAAATTATAATTATTGGAATGGCTATTTTAGCATCACCTCTCAACTTAAGTAAATTGGAAAGACTTAACTTGCCTTGGCTTTAGGTCTCTGTGAATAATAACATTAGGCTCGTTATGAAGATAAGTCATGCCTCTGCGCAAATAATTATACCAATTATTATGTTTAGAACATAGTGGTTAGAATTAACAAAGAGGATGCAAAAATACTAATTGAATAACAACTACTATACCTAGCTATGTCCATTGCAAAGTTGACAGCTGTAGATGGGCTAAGAGCACCTTTCTCTTTGAGGTGCTGATGAAGATCACCCTGTTCCAACATATATATACTTCAGTTAACATAAGAAATATATAAATTGATGGGAGGAAATGTAAAAATGTTATATACAACAGAGAATGGAAAGATATAGTTAATTACCCCTCTTAAATACTCTGTAATCAACATCAAAGGCTTTTGGTCAGTAACAGCTCCAAGAAATTGAACCACATTTGGGTGACGAAGTTTGACCAACAAATTTACCTCATGCCTGAAATCCTGACTGAATTAAAAGAAAACATTATGGATGACTTATTTTGATTTAAAATTGATACTTATTTTGATTTTTTTGAACTAGCACCGAAAACATTCAAAATCAAATGAGTCTAAAAAGATTAGGGCAAGACCACCTTTTATTTTTAGACAACAAATTTAGACTACAAATACACCAGAAATATTCTAATCCATAAGAGATAAGACATTCTAAACATGCAAACCAAATTACATTTTTGTAAATGAAGAAACATGTCTGAAATAGATTTACGTCACTATATAACTCAAGAAGGGTTGCTACTTCATTCTATGACGATTGGAAGGGAATCTTAGCTTGTGACTCTCATAAAAGCATCTTACATCACCAAACGGTCATCCGAGAGGTTTGGAAGAATTCGTTTTACAGCAACCGGAGTTCCACGCCAATAGGCTTTAAGTATCTCGCCGAATGACCCCTGTTTGTTTGCATACACAATAAAATATATACTGCTATAAGATACAACTTTGGCAACTATCATGAAGAATAAAAAATTACTCATAAGCTGTGTTTAATGCGTTAAACCTTTTGTGTTATTATTAACCTCTTATGATTCAAAAGATGCATTAAAACCTTTTGTGTTATTATTAATCATGTCCCTAATACATTGTCGAATAAAACAGCAATGTCTAGTACTTTTGTATATTTTAAGCATTTTAATATAAGCATTTGTAAAAACGTTTTGAAATTCTAAAATAGGACTGTCATGTTTTTATTTCCTAAATAAGAGTAATTTATGCCAAGTTTGGAAAAAATTGTCATGTTTAATGTCTGGTAATGCCAATCTTGATAGAAATTACTCCTATTTAGGGAATAAAAACATGAATGTCCTATTTAGGATAATTTCTATATTTACATACACATGATTACAGACTATGAAAGTCGGTACTTTAGGATGTTATGTGAATGATTAGTTACAATACACGGTGCATTTCTAGACCACGGGGGTAATGCAGATAATTTGTATATAACATGATACTTTGAGGCACCAAACCTTACAAGTTGGATATATACGAAGTATTTGTTATTAATTAGCTTTATAGTTCAAACAAGCATTTTCACCTTCCCAATAATAACAGAGTTTGAGAAGTCCAACTCAGAAGGATCAACCTCCCAATCACATTTGTTTGGTAGAGGTGGTGGAACAGATCTTGGTTCAGAATGACTTCCATTTTGCCCCTGAAGTATTACCGCCAAAACTTAGAACATAACAAGAATAATAATAAAATAAAGAGAGGAAGAAACCAATTGCAAGCTTACATCTATTGGTCCATTTGGATAGACTAGTCATATCAATAACTCATAGAAATATTATTGGAGTTCTCTTCTTGAAACAAGCCAAAGAAATAAGTTCAACTTACATATGATAGACCGCCATAACACTTCAATAACTCAATCATGCGAAGCTTTCTTGACCCTTCAGCGTCAGCCAGAGGCTGTTATGAAGAACACCATTCAGGTATATACAAGATATTAGAAGTATATATTTAGAGGGTTGATTATTGTTAGAAATTAGAAATTGTTTATTGAACTAGTACAAGGTAAATTTATGTCTCGATTAAGATAAAGATGATTATATGAACATTAAAAGAGTAAATATATAGGAAACACAAAAATTAACTGAAGCATTGTCATGATCCTTTATCATCGTCATCGTTCTTTCATTTCACCTCATATTCGTCGGTCAATCGTCAAAATTAGGGGTTCATTCCCTTTCAAGCAATTTATTGCGTGATATACCTCACTTGTAATGGAGAGCCGAAGATTCATTATTTCTTGACTTGAGAATATATGACGGAATAAAGCAAAATGGTTCACCGAAATGTCTACTCTTCTTTGTTATGAAGAAGCAGTCGGTCTGATACACACCGTCAATAGGGGGCAGCTGCCCCCAATAAACTCCCAATAGATCCATATATTATATTATAGGAAAAAATTTAGCACACACTATTGCCCCCATCAAAAAAATAAAATGCCCCCATCAAATTGACCCAAGTCCCAACTCCCGTAGTCCAGTCAGTCCTAAAAAATTACCCAGACTTCATCCCAAATCCTATTAAATACTACGTTTTATCTATTTGAATGATTAATTTGAGTATTTGACTATATATTAATTATTGACTTATTGTATTATTTGTATGTGTTGAAGTGTTATTGTGTACTTCTACTAAGCTGTTAGAATTAGTAGGACATATTTTGGAAAGTTCCTATTAACTTGATATATAAAGATACAAAAGAGTACATTAGTTGCCAAAAAAATAATTACATGTTTTTTTATATCAAATTTTATGGATAGATTTTTGTAAAAATCACTAATGGATCAACACGGGGAAGTTCAAGTTCAGAATTTCAAATGTGTGTAATAGTACTTCTCAATGTGCTATTTAAATTACTGAAGAAATTAAAGTGGTTGAGCTTCTATTGGGCCCCACAAAAAGAAGAAAAAGCCTAAATATTATCCTAATGGAGTAATTGATTTAAGGGATGAAAATCTTGAAGGGAGTAATTGTGATTCACTTTTTAAGTTTTTTTTTTTAAATTTTGTAATATACTTTATTTAGCTTTGAAATTTCAAGTACTTTGTTAAAAAAAATTACTATTGAGGTATACTTATTTAAGTACATTTAGTTTTTTTTCTTAATATAGCTATTTTTTTCTTTGCTCTGCCCCCAATACTTTCGTTTCCTGGATCCGCCACTGGTCGGTCCATGCAATTTTGGACGCGATTTTCATTATGGGTCATCCGGAAACAGTCTCTCTGAGCTTTGGTACATGGGTAAGACTGCATACACCCGGCCCTCCTTACCCATCGTAGGTGCCTTTGCGGCACTGGAGTAAATGACGATTGATAATCACTTGTAATTTTGACAAACACGTGAAATACAAATACCATGATGAACGTGTATGTATGGCATAATTAACTAGCTGTTGATTTCCTTCCTTGAAATTTGTTATGCAAAATGTAATAATACAAAATGTAAGAGCGAGAAAGCGTACAGTATTCTTCCAACGATCCTGAGCATTGACGTCGGCACCATAGTCGATCAAGCAGTGGGCGACGTCGGTCCAGCCATGGAGGGAAGCAACGTGGAGCGGAGTGCGGTGGTCGTAATCTCTGGCCTGGACCAGCGTTCTGTCTTCTTCGAGAAGTTTCCGTACCGCCGCCGCGTCATTCTGGTGGGCATGCCACAATATCATAGACGTCCGGCTTGGTTTTCCCTTCCCTTTCTTCTTCACCGCCCCGGCTGTTTCTCCATCGCTAAATTGGCCCTTGCTTCCGCTCATTTCGATCCTAGGCAATTTAGCTTTCTCCCTGCGTGATCGCTCTCTCTTTCCATCTTCAGATATCTTTTTGAATGCGCGTTTTCCGCAATTCCCTCACAAGATTTTAAAATTTCTTCAACTAGCAAATTAATCGTAATTGAGGCCTGCATGACCCATGCATGATCTTAGGTGCATTATACAGTATTATCTTTGTGAAAGATGAAATTTATGGTATAATGATTTGCAAAGATAAGAAAATAGCTTGGAATAGCAGGTCATCAACCGGTCAGGGACCAGTGAATGAAGATGAGGTGTAAAGGTTGGATTATTCATGTATAACCAAAAGGTTGGATGACTGTAAGAAGACCGCTAAAAGGTTGGATTATTAGTTTCCATTTTCCCTAAACAATATTCGAGATTCATAGTTATATAATTTATTACCATCACATCGCTTCGTTAAGAATAATCACATTAACACATGGTCATTGTTTAACATTATTGATAAAGAATAAATTTGTCATTTTATAAATTCCATAAGTTCTCAAGTATCCACTATAGTGGGACCTCACACCCACATTAAGTTTTGGAAACTAAAGAAAAGATATCTCTATAATTTTATCAGAATAACCCCCAGTCATACATTTAAGGTATTGCGTATATTGTGCACAATATATAGAGTGAATTCCCTAAATAGGACTAAAAAGTGGAAAAATTGCATAAATAGGACAACATTTTTTAAATTCCCTTAATAGGACTATTTATGTGTGTTTGGACAAATATACCCTTGTAACTTGTGAAATGTTTTAATTAATAATAAAATCATAAAAAAATTAATAAAAATAAAAAAAATACTAAAAATCGTAAAAAAATAATAGAAAATTAATAAAAATATTTTTTAAAAAAAATAATAAAAAAAAATTTTTAAAAAAAAATAAAAAATAAATAAAAAAATCATAAAATTAAAAAAAAAACACATTACCACCCCTGCCACCCCCAACACCACCATCTCCCATCACCGGACAAAAATATGCCAACATTTTTAATAATGCCATAATGATGGCATAATCAATGAAAATGTTGGCATATTGAAGAGTAATTATGCCATCTTTTTGGCATTTTCAGAAAAATATGGCATTTTTGTACCAAAAGTGGAAGAAATTTCACCAATCGGAGGTGGTGGTGCTGGGAGGCGGCGGGAGGCGGTGAGAAAGGTATCCATAATTTTTTTCATTTTTTATGGGTTTTTACTATTTTTTATTATTTTTTTAAAAAAATTAAAAAAATAAAAAATAATTTTTTTATTTTATAAATGTTTTATAATTTTTTTTAATTTTTTTACGTTTTTTAAATATTTTTTTATGTTTTTTGTGATTTTATTATGAATTAAAGCATTTCATTATGAATTAATACTCTTAGGGGTATTTAGGGTAGAAAATCAATGTTTAGTCTTATTTAGGAAATTTTAAAAATAGTAGTCCTATTTGTGCTTTTTAGGAACTTTTTAGTCCTATTTAGGACAATTTCTGCAATATATAAGGTGGAGAAATGTAATTTAATATTTGAGCCATTGATTTTGAATTTAATAATGTGAACTATTTTTCTTACTCAAATTAAATAAAAGTGTGGGTAGTATTTATAACATATGTTTTCTTAGAATTTTACACCATTAAAATTTATACCAATAAAACTTCCTTTTTTTCTATTAAGGGTTGGTTGTTACTAGTACTTTTTTATTTTTTTTATTTTTTTAACACAGAACGCATGCATGTACATTATAAGACCATGGTGTTCCCATTATGAACGATTACAATGAACCCGAATGGCAATGATAACAATATATAGGGAATACAAAGGCAGCCTACACAAACTTAGAAGTCAAGAATTATATTCAAGAAGGTTGGTTGTTACTACTTACTAGTATATGATACTAGTGAAAGGTAAATTCTATGGTACCCATAAGGTACCATACCTTTGTCCACATGGACCAATAAGAATGTAGCTGTTGAATTATTTAAATTTAAATTAAAAATGATAAAGTGATGTGGTCCAATCAAATGAATGATAGGTACGGTATCTCATATTTTAGAAAGGTACCGGAGTTGTCACCCTAGTGAAATTGTTGTTTGTACAAGCAGGCTACTACATGCCCTATGTACACGATAGGTTTTTGTCGTCTATTTGTCTATTGAAAAAGCAGGCTAACTAGCCCTGTGTACACGCTAGGTTTTTTTTGTCTATTCGTCTATAAAAAGCCAATTTATCTATGTCACAAACAAAAATATTTTATCTCTGACACAAACAAAAATTTGACGTGTATACACTCCAGCGTGTACAGAAAGCAAAATTCATGATACTAGACTGTGTCAGCAAAGTAACAATACAATCTCATGTTTACATATATAAGATAAAAATATACTCCGTATAAATATAACAAATATACTCAAAACATATATATGTTCCCATTTGAAAAGTAGGTAGATTAAGAATAGTGAAAGAGGATATAAATTATTGAGGATATGATGGGAAGATAGTGAAATAATGTGATGGAATGAAGGATAAATCCAAAAAAAGTATGTGTAATAATGAATTATTTTTAAAATTATTGAGGGTATGATGAGAAGATTTAGAAATGGGAAGATATGAATGTTACATCCAAAAAAGGAAAGTGGGAAGATATGAATGTTACGGAGGGAGTAATACTTTAGTTCTAATCCAATCATTTGAACCATAACTAATAGAAATTTTGGTTCAAAGATTGAACCAGTATGTAGTTGGTCCTTTTCCGATTTGGACTGCTGGTCTAATTTGATTCAATTTTGTGAACCCTATTTGGAGCATGCATATATTTCGCGATGAATAACAATTTAGTCATTCTCCTTTGTTTTGTATTTAGTTATATAATGTACTATACTCCCAAACAAATATTCCCTCCGTCCCAAAAGGATTGACTAATTTGACTTTTCTTGGTCAATGGTGACAGATCGAGTTTGACCAACGATATCTTTTAATACAAAATTATTTAAAATATAAAAACTATATTAGCATATTCTTTATTATAAAATCTTTCATAAAAGTATAAAATTTATAAATTACACATAAATATAATATCTAAAGTCATTGTCTAAACTTTAACACCATTGACCAAGAAAAGTCAAAATAACCAATCTTTTTGGGACAGAGGTAGTAAGTTTTTTTTGAAAGGCCAAACAAATAAGTTAAAAATGTTGTGCATTAATAAAGTTCGACAAAACCTAGAATTTTATATTTTATTTAATAATATTATAAGAAATTATGTTATTGTAATATTTTCATCTTACATTTTAAAAATGCTTGATAATGTCATAGCATGGCAATATGATTTGAAGATCATAATATTTACTTCGTTTTAAGGAAAAGACGTAATACTTGTGTTTAAAAAACACTTATATTTTACCTTTTTAGGTTATCTTACTATTATTTATTCAACGTTTTTTAAATCCGGTTATCCGGTAGATAAACCACCAAAATCAGTGGGGTAAATGATGGGGAACATTTACCAGAGTTTTATTAATACGAGTATTAGAGAATGAATACCAAAGGAAGCGGGGACTAGACCAAAACCCCTTCAGAGGAGGCATACATCCTCAAAATAAATCAAGAATTAAAAAAAATGGAAGGAGAAAATTACAAATAAGTATGGGGGCATAAAAAACCTGACCCATAATAAAAAAGAAAAGAAAAGCAAAGCAGAATAAAATTACAAGCGTCTAAAATAGGCAAGCCCAAGTTTATCCGCAATTAAGGCATGACAGACAGTTCCACGACGCTCAGCAGGCCGAAATAAGACAATAGACTCATCTTTATCTGAAAAAGGGAGATTTATACAAATAAGACTTAATCATAATAACTTTCTAAAACTAGGACTGAAAGTAAGCGTAGGACTAAACAATGCCTATTTTGACCATAATACCCTTGACCGGCTTTTCTTCTGCCTGCACGGCCTTTATTTTCACAGCTCCCTTACCTATCGTATTTCTTCTCCCTCCTCCAATCCCCACTCTCTGCTTCCGTATCTTCTTCTCTCATGGAGTATGGGTTTCAATTTTCTCCCCAAATTAGCCACCAGCTGAAGACGATTCACATGTAAGTGTTCATGTTCTTCTTTTTCCTCTTCTTCCTCTACTTCTTCTTTTTCATCTTCTTTCTACTCCTCATATCCTCATTCTCCTTGTCCTAGTACTCTGTTTTCTCCATCTCTGAGCTCTTTTGAACTTTTTTGTTGATTTTATTTGTTCAATTTTGAGATTGAAAATAAAAATGGCTGTTTTGGATCCGAATTTCTTGGATTAAAAAAAGGAGAGACTTCAATGATTGGTTATCTCAAGGTTTTAGATCTAATTTTTTCATTCATTTCAGTTTATTTGTTTTGAAAAAAGATTTTTTTTTAAGTTTTTGCAATCTGAAAATGTCAATTTAAATTCTGATTTTGCCAATTTCGAACTTCCATTTCATATTTTCACAAGGCCATCAGGTACTCTGTAAAACTTTTGAAGAAATCAGATCCAAAATCAAACTTGCAAACACTAGACAATATATAGACATTAAATAGTCTGTAAACAGACAATAAATTCTAATAATAGTTCAATAGCAGACAATACATAAACAGTAAGTAATCATTAAATAGACAATAAGTCCTGATAATAGCTCAATAACAGAGCAGGTCACGTAAAATCAATCTCCAAGTTCAATATACAAAAGTGATAGCACATAGACATAATTTTGAAGTATTGTAGAGAAAAATGCAGAAGAAACAATCCACAAAATGTGATCAAGCTCAATCTGAAGTCTGCGGCTAACTCCAATCAGACTGAAGATTTCGAGTCGGAATTGGTGGAGATTGAGTTCAAATTATTCACGAGAAGTAGAAAACGGAACTCCTGAGCCAAGCTTGAAGAAGATCGAGCGAAGAATTTTGTTTCCTTTCCATGGACGATGTACTAGGCGGTTAGCTCGTTGGGAATGAAAGGGGAAATATATTACGACTAATGCAGGGGTATTTTAGGTAACTTATTTTTAAGTTTCCTAAAAAGAGACTAATGCAGGTCTACGGAAGTAAAAAATCTAATTAGGTCCTATTTAAGTAAAATTGATATGAAGGAGTCCTATTGTAGACAATTTTCTCTCTGAAAAACAACGAGTCATAAGGTGTGTTGTATTATTTGCCTCTCGAAAGACATGTCCGAAGGAGAGACCAAAGTCAGATTTCCAAAAACCCAGCTCCTCCGTTAAACCTCTCCATCTTCCAGCCAAAGTCTTGCCATCAATAGTGTTAATAACGATCTTAGAGTCGGACTCCACTTGAAAACCGATGTAGCCTTGATCGATAAACCGATGAGTGGAAGGCTAAAAGCTCTGCTTCAACGGCGGATCTAGCAGAGATAGGAAATCGACGAGCAAAGATGAGGTCGCCAGATTTTGTTCGCATCACCACACCTCCTGAGGAGCCGTCCAGGGAGAAGGAAGCATCAACATTAAGTTTGAGTTGTAGCTCAGCTAATTTCCATTTCACCACCCGAATTCTTGTTCGAGCTTTCTGTAAATTCTTTGAAATGAGTTGTTCCTCCCTCAAAATATCATCGTAATATGACAACTTTAATTTCTGAAGTTTAGCCAAAGACCAATTCTCGGTGTGTAATTATGCATTTGGTAACGTAAAGCTGCAGCGCAATTAAGCACATTAAAAAATTAATGACAGTGGATTAATTCTAAATTTTATGCAATGGTATTTTATTTGCATATACTAGACTACTGAAAAAATCCTCTAGAAATGAACTTTCGTTAATAAGTAATACTACCTCTGTCCCGACTTAAGATTCCTATTGCAAAATTAATGACATGGTTATTTAGAAAATAATCAAATAAGATAATTCGAATATATTTTGAGAAATAGTTTTGATGGATATATAATGTATACTTGTGATGTTATAGATGTACGAGTATTATTTTTAATAATTGATGATTAAGTTGTAATTTAAGAGTGCCAATTGTTTCTCAAAATATAAATGAGAAACTTTAGATTGATGTCTAGAAAAGAAAAATAAGAACCTAATCAAGCTGGGATGCAGGTAGTAACTTTTTTTAGTATAACATCAAATTGAAAATGTAAAAAATGTGAATGATAGACATCATTTATAACTAATAAATAATCAATTAAGACAATATAGATAACTTTTTGAATAAGGATGAAATGTTTCACCAAATCAAAGATAAAAAATAGATACATAATGATTATTTCAGTAATTTAAAAAAGGGGAAAATAAATAATATACCCCGAACTTTGCCTTGGTGTGAGCTCCCCACCCCGAACTTGTCATAGTTTAAAAAATACCCTCAACTTTATTTATTTAATATTTTGTACCATATTTTAATAAACAAATAATATTTCTCAAATTACAATATTTTTATTAGATTTAGTTGGCATAAAAAGATGTGTGATTCCCAAATTAATGTGTGCTTTTCGAATTGATTAAATAACTTCAAAATCTCTAATTTAAGTACAAAAAATATGTTAATTAATCTTTTTTTGCCAACTAAATCTAATTAACATATTATAATTTGAGAAATATTATTTGTTAATTAAAATATGGTACAAAAAATTTAAACAAATAAAGTTGGGGGTATTTTTTAAACTAGGACAAGTTCGGGGTGGGGAGCTCACACTAAGGCAAAGTTCGGGGTATATTATTTATTTTCCCCTTTAAAAAATGATATGACATAAATGTGTGTTAGCCATGTCATGATAATAATATCCTTAATGTGAGTTCTTGAAATAACATTAGGCCTAACTTTGTATATATACTAATTAAAAATTTATGCTAAAACAAAAAAAGCTACTACGTATCTTTTTAAAATTTGAAAATCTTATTCATTCACCAAATAGTTTTAGAGTTCGCATTTTGCCTCTTATGTTAAAAAAATATAGAAATTGGACCTTTGATTTATGTATGATCTTTTACATCATTTTTTATACCCGTAGTACTAATTAAAATAAGGGATCTTGCGATATATATATTCGTGATGGGTAGTGACGGAGCCAGGAATGTCAAGTTACAGGGGCCGGGGCTTAAGGAATTTATATAGCCGGGGCCAATACTTAAATTTTCACTATATTTTTTACTACTTATAAATATTTTTTACTATATTTATACATCAAAAAAAAAATCTTGCAGGGGCCACGGCCACCGCCAGCCACCCCCTGTCTCCACCCCTGGTGATGGGTATATAATGCACTTTGCGTAGTAAAATCTTGTACTATGATACTATGATTAGTGAATAATATGATGGTTTACATACGTGCATCATCATAAATTAAGAGCCCGTTTGGTAGCACCAAAATCGGCTGTTTTGGCTGATTCTGCTGAAATTTATGATATTCTGGCTGGAGTGGCTGTTTTGGCTGATTCTGCTGATTTAAGAAAAAAATATTTTAAAAATATATTTTATTAATAAATTAAAGAAAAAATTATATGTAAAAATAGCTAAAATGGTCCTCTACAGTAACTTCAGCCAATACAGCCAGAAAAGTATCTCCAACCTTACTTTTTCGGCTTATTACACAATTCAGCGCGCGAAAGTAAAAGTTACGTGTTTGGTGAAAAAGCTGGCTGATAAGCCTGATAAGCCGAAAACAGAGTTCTCCAAACGGGCTCTAAGTATTTATGCATAAAGTTAATAAGAGATCTAGACATCTTGTCTAGTACTTGAAAGAGATATTCTATACATACTTCTCACGTCCAATTTTTCCCCATTTTTGTTTTTTATCTACCGTACTAAGTTTGTCTAGTACTATGTTTGGTGATATTTATTGTGGTTCAAACTATTGCATACGTTCAAAATCAAAATTTATTGCGCTTTACGTAAATCCAGAATAATTCTATCTTTGTAAATCCAGAATAATTCTATCTTTGTAGCCCATCTTCTCTCATTGGACCATGATCATTGATGACCTACTATACTAGATTTTTTTGAAAACCTTATATAAATAATCTCACATTTCACAAATATGCTCAAATTAAAGCAGTCCACATTTCATTTTTTCATCTTCTTATTTTTTCATTTATTATATCTGTTTATGCGCGCTTTTACTTTCTTTTTTTCTCAATAGTTTTTTTCTTTCTTCTTTTTCTTCCCTATTTTTAATTCTTCCCTTTTTTATGTATCACTATTCGATTAATTCTCTTTTAAATTAGAGTCAAAATAGAAGAGTCTGAAGAAACACATGATTCTATTTTGAATAACATAAAAGTCATGAGGTAAAGCGGTGCTTCAAAACAAAAGAGTCAAAACAGAAGAGTGTGGGCGAGATTGCCCTTCATAACAAAGAGTCTGGTTTCATGGGACAGACGTAAGAAAATATATAGGTTGGAGAGTGCTTTGAAAGAAGAAACTCTGAGACTCACAAAATGGGAAAGAATGGGAGTTGATCATAATATACTATACAAAGGTGACCAGCTCAGTGGCACTACAATTTATGAAGAGGTAAAAGATCATGAACGCCGGACAGACACATGGACCGCACTGTACAGACGCCCATTAAATGCACTGTGTAAACTTTGTCTCCACTCATTTTGCAAGTTGCAAAATAAACGACACAAAATAAATGAATACAAAAGTCTGCTTTTATCCAAATGGATGATCACACGGGCTACAATATTGGCTTCAATTCATTCTAATTAAAAAGAGATTCAAAACTCTTAAAGATTATTTAAAAGTTATCTTCAATAATGTTAAGCTAAACCCAAGAATATTTTTCAGACATGTGAGATCAAACAATGCAACCCAATCAACAAGAAGGGCAGAAGAAAAATCTAAGGGACTTTCTTACACCAATGAGAGAAGTCCTATGTTGTGTAAGAATACAAAAGGAAGCGTTTGGAAAAAGGTGTGCAACTAAAAGCAAGAAGGAAGCGTTTGTAAGAATACAAAAGGAAGCTTTTAATTGTTTATTATTTCTTTTTGTTTAACTTGAATTGTATTTCCTTTTTTCTTAACCACAAAACTTACAATTCATACAAAATAATAGATAGTAGTAAATCAAATAAGCAAATAATTGATAAATAAAAAACTAAATCCCCATATGTGATTAAAAAGTAAATATAGGTAGCAAACATTCAACCGAAGTAGCACTAATAAGAAAGTATTCAATAAATAAACAATATAATTTATTTAAAATTAAACTAAATAATAGGTAGCACCAGATTAAATTTCTAAACGAAACTAATTTCAACTTATAAAAGATTAATTAAAAATATCCGTTTCCCCAACTACATGATATCACAACTAATAAAAATGAAAATTCAGTCTCAAAAACTATGCCAGGTTTCTATCACGATTTCTGAAATACACCAAGTCAACGACTTATTTTGCTCAACTTATTTATTTACACAACTAAAAGATTAATGAATAAATAATATAAAGTTTTAACAAATCTAAAAACTAAAACTAGAAAAATAGTTAGAAATGTAGAAGATAGAAGACTATAGACATAGTGTTGAACTGATCTGAAGGGGTGATAGGTGTCATTGTGTGAAAGCCATAAACTTGAAAGCCCAATTGTGGAGTTGGAAACCCACTAACCTAGGTTTTAAAATTGGAAACCAGTTACAATTTAATACTCCCTCCGTAACTTTAGAATCTTCCCATTTCAAAAGTAGGTAGATTAAGAATAGTGAAAGATGATATGAATTATTGAGGGTATGATGGGAAAATAGTGGAATAATGTGGTGGAATGTAGGATAAATCCAAAAAAGTAGTTGTAATAGTGTATTATTTTAAGAATTATTGAGGGTATGATGGGAAGATTTAAAAATGGGAAGATTTTTGTGTTACTGACGAAAAAGGAAAGTGAGAAGATTTTTAAGTTACGGAGGGAGTAAAATATAGATATAATACTACTAGGCAGATTTAAAAAATTGGAGGCCCTTCAATTTTGGGGGCCCTAGACATTTGTCTAGGGTAGATGCCCCTAAAGCCGGCCCTGTGTGAGATCAAACAATGCAACCCAATCAACAAGAAGGGCAGAAGAAAAATCTAAGGGACTTTCTTACACCAATGAGAGAAGTCCTATGTTGTGTAAGAATACAAAAGGAAGCGTTTGGAAAAAGGTGTGCAACTAAAAGCAAGAAGATTTTAAGAAGACATATCCAACAATCAAGTGCTCGTATTATTCACATATGATCTTATCTCACCAGACGCTTCTCGATACACCTAAATACACACTGTAATATCTTTAAAGCTTAGGTTGGTTGGACGTTTAAAATCAACCTTTGATCAAATCAAACATTGGAACTGTAGAGGGCCTGTGGTCAAATCTTGTGTGGAGGAAGACATCATTGAGCAGCTTTGAGCAAGTAAATTGTAACACCGTCTCCAATTATATTTACTTTTAAGTAAATAATGTATTGAACCTTATGAAATGGTCAATGAATTTACGAGGTTGTAAATTTTTATTATTTCTTTCGCGTGAATAGTAAATTTGCACGTGGGGTCCACACCAGGAGCGAGGGCCACCCGTTATTCTCGAGACCACATATTTTATTCATCTTGGTCTAAATAATATAATGGTGGATATTTGGTAATTTATCGGATAACAACTCGAAATGAATTTCAGAGACTTCTAAATTAAAGTTGGGGAATGCATGTTCATTCCAAAGACCCATAATGATTGAGGACATGTAATATATTTTATTTGACCCGATGAAATAAAATAATATTAAAACAGTCTGCGAAATACAACTTACGAGACCGATTGTACACTTCGGCACACATTAGGATGACCTCCCACATGGGTGGGAGCCACCCCACGAATTTTGCAACTCACAAAGGTCAAACATAGTTGGCTAGGTGACTTATTGGGCTGGGAGACAAGGAGGAGGTGGGAGGAGTCTATCAAAGGTAGAATGGGGGACCCGTTCCCACATTATTATTGTGAGAGAAAAGTCAAAGAGGCTATCTCTTCACTCACCCACTCCGTAATTTCGGCCAAGGCACACCAAGAGAGAAAGAAAACCTCCAGAAGCTCATCTTCCATAGCCCAAATTCGAGCTCAACCTAAAGTGGTCCAAGCAGGAAGATTAAGAAGTTGTTCTCTTTACCTGATCTGCATGTTTCTGATCTGAATTTTTTAAGTTCTGTTCTGATCTGAATTTTTATGATCTGATCTGATCTGAATCTTTCTGATCTGGTCTGATCTGATCTGAATCTTTCTGATCTGATCTGAATGTTCCTAATCTGATCTGAATGTTCCTGATCTGATCTGAATGTTCCTGATCTGATCTGAATGTTTCTGATCTGATCTAAATCCTTCTGATCTGATCACCTTTTGATCTGATCTGATTTAAATATTTCTAAAATTATAATTATAATTTTAATTTTAATTATTATAATTAGAAATGTAATTACACAAATATAATTTAAATATAATTATAATTGTAATCATAATTATAAAAAAATTATAATCATAATTATAATCATAATTATAATAGGTATAATTATTATTATACGTATTACACTAGTTATAAATATAGCTATAATTAGAGGAAGCGATCCAGCTCAGCTGGTCGCCGACTCACTCTCCCTTATGGGAGGTCTCGGGTTCGAAACTCAATGGGGTGAGTTTCAACCTAGTTTATTTCAGCCCCCCAGACCCCCTCCCCCAGACGCCTCCTGGAGTAAACAAAAAAAAAGCTATAATTATAATTGTAATTATATTTTTATTTATAATTATTTATATAATTATAATGTTAATTATAATTATAATATTTATTTCTATAATTTTAATTGTAATTACTCCGTGTAATATAATAATAACAAAAAAAACTAATAACAATAACAACAGCAACCATAATAGTAATAAGAATAATAATCATGATAATAATAAATATCATAATAATAATAATAATCATAGTAATAATGATGATGATAATAATAATAATAATAATAATAATAATAATAATTAATAATATCAATAATAATAGTAATTATAATAATAATTACAATAACAACAAGAATAATAAAAATAATAAATTAATAATAATAAAAATAATAATAATAATAATAATTAATATTATTATAATTATTATTATAATAAAAGAGATAAATCATGTCTGAACTTTTCTAATCTGATCTAAATGTTCCTGATCTGATCTGAATGTTTCTGATCTGATCTGAATGTTTCTGATCTGATCTGAATGATTCTAATCTGATCTGAATCTTTCCGATCTGATCTGATCTGAATTTTTCTGATCTGATCTGAATAAAATAAGAATAAGCAATAAGTAATAAGATTAAGACGAACAGAACAGCTTCTAAAGAGGGAAAAGTTGGGGAAAGCGTGAATAATTAAGGTAATGACCTTATACTAATTTCTCCTTCATTTATTAACTACCATATGAAATATATATCATATGGAAAGTGGTTCTAAGTCCAAGAACGGACTTAGAAGCCAAAATGACCGGTTTGCCGGAAAATAACCTTTTAGAGGTTATTTGTATTGATTAAGGTTTTATGATGTTAAAACCTTGTTAGAAACTTGATTAAGGTATTTCAAGAGCTTTCACGAAGTTGAAAGAGTCGCCGGAGTTGTCGCCGGAGTTCGTCAAAAGTCGCCGAAGTTTCGCCGAAGTTCAACCGAGAAGGGTAGAACTTCATAGCGCTAATTCGAGGTGAGTGGACGGCTTAATGTCTGATAACTTTTGGGTTAATTATGAGATTACCTAAATAAATGCTATAAGTATTCATAATGTTGTTTAAAAGATATCTAAACATGTGATTAGCCAAAATGACTAGGCTTGTATGGAATGAATTACTTGAATATGCATGAAATATGATATGAGATGTCTATGAAAATGTATGTCATGCTTGAAGTGTGAAAGAAGCATAATATGAATTATATTACCTTAATACAGTGGTGATTAAGTTAATATGAATAAGAATTGAAACGGCGGTCAACGAAAACGTTGACCGGTTGATAACGAGGTAACCAACACCGGTTGGTATTAGTTAATTATAAATTGATATAACTGCATGGCTTTGCATGAGTTGATATACATAGACTTTATGAATTGATTTAGCCTTGAATAAAAGATTATGATATAGACCCTATCTAGTATGATATGTGGTAGATCACAGGAATATAAATGGTGGAGGACCCAAGGACTAAAGAGTCCTCAAAACTCATATGTATAGCGGTGGAGGACCCAAGGACTAAAGAGTCCTCAAAACTCATAGGTATATCGGTGGAGGACCCAAGGACTAAAGAGTCCTCAAAACTCATATGTATATCGGTGGAGGACCCAAGGACTAAAGAGTCCTCAAAACTCATATGTATGACGGTGGAGGACCCAAGGACTAAAGAGTCCTCAAAACTCATATGTATAACGGTGGAGGACCCAAGGACTAAACGTCCTCAAAACTCGGATTTTGAATTGGTGGAGTACCCAAGGATAATGTTGTCCTTAAAACTCATAGATTTGATTATGAACCATGGACAAGGAGGAGTCCTATACACTCATAGGTATATGAGTGGGTTGAGGTTTTTAGTTAAGAATAATAACTATTACTATTTTCTTAAATAAAACGGTGATCTACGGATCGGGTATTTCCAAGTGT
Organism: Cuscuta epithymum; assembly: GCA_945859915.1. Lineage (NCBI taxonomy): Eukaryota > Viridiplantae > Streptophyta > Magnoliopsida > Solanales > Convolvulaceae > Cuscuta > Cuscuta epithymum. The sequence goes on along the minus strand of CAMAPF010000951.1, from coordinate 651,613 downwards.
ATATATATATACTAATTAGTATTTCACAACTTGGGGGAAAAGGACTATATATGTAAGTATCACCCTATGTTTGGGTCTTATACTTGAAACGCTAGTTATTCTACATTTAGCCTACTACTCGCTCGGTACTTGTATTGACCCCTTTGGGGCCCCCCACAATTTTCAGGTTGAAGCTAGAGCTTGCTACCTGCACCTTTCTTACGGGTGATATCAATTCGAGGAAGACGTGGTTTGTGCTTCCTGATTTTCTTTCAAACTACCGAACACTTGCTCATGGATATTTTAGTTGTTATAAACTATTTTTGGGCTTGCATGCCCATGTTGTTGGCCGGTTGTGGCCACCGTTGAATATTTCCGCTATTTATTGGTTTAAATGTGATGTTGTTATGTATGTTTACTACTGAGTATGGATGAATTATTTTATCGAACGCCTTGTATGATTAAGTGAGGTTGACTTGCGAGTGACGTCACTTGGTTATATGGCGGTTGTACACGCGCTTAGATGCGGTCTGGGGCGTGACATAAGTGGTCTTCGAGAAACCTGAGAACCGAGTTGTTTGGAGCGTTTGCTCTCTATGAAAAATGTTATAGTCTAGTTCAGCTTTGTGATCAAGGCTACACTAGACACTAAGTTTAATGATGACATTAACTTAGGACGTGACCGATGTAGAAGGATTACACTACCCTCGAACCAAGATATATCCTTGTATTCTTATGTTTGAGTACATGACCATGCATACACTCACTTCCTCATTCACCAAGATAAAAATGTATTAAATCATACACTTAAAAAAGTAGACTACACTAAAACACACTCCTCTCGTTTACCCTGTCTAAATGATATTGTATCTTGTATTTCATCATAAAGCTATAAATCTTATAAGCTCATAAAAAACTTATTCTTAAAGTATTGAGCAACCTAATTCAATATTGAAACACATTTGAACAAGGTTTGACAAATGCCTTTTTACATATTACATGACAAGCTAGACTGTCATGTATAACTTAGTAGGACTTTCCTATGCTAAGAAGAGGCATATGTTTTGAAAACTTGACTCTCCCATTTTCTCAGAATCAATTTCTTAAGCTAGGCTATTATTCTCCTAATCAATCCAAACTTCAATCCAATCATCACAAGTATCTTTCCTTACATATACACATTCTTCAAAGGGTCAGAATTATAAATTTTATATTTAAAGAGGTTGAGACTTCCGTTGATAGTTAAATAGTATCTCAAAAGATCCTAGAACCAATTAACTCTAACGGGGAAGGGGAAGGGGGGGGGTGGGGGGTAGAGGGAGATAAACTTTAAAAATCTATTTACCTCACCTCTAGAAGTTTGCATCTATCTAGGACCATCAGTTACATATGCTTTTCACCGTTGGAGATTGCAATAAAACTTACCCAATCCTATATAAGTGGACGTGGGTAGCTCCTAGTTTGACTTTCTCGTTGAGATTTAGCAATAACACGATGAACGCAAATACATACTTTGTTAGTATTGTCATGAAATGAAATAGATATTCCTATCGTCTCTTAAGAAGTTTGAAATTCGGGACTAAAGTTCATTAACTTTGATGATTAAGTTTTTCATAAAATATATTATTTTGTTATATAACAAACTCATATACACGTTTTTTTGCATTTAAAATATTGAAATAATAAATTACCTGTTTTTTTAGTATTTTGTTGTATGTAATATTAGTAAAACTTGAAAACTGGGAACTTTAAAAGTTTCTTAACGGATGAATGTAATGAAACCAAAGACTCACTATTTTTTGGTTTGGGAATATGATCAAATAAAGCAAAATGACACACTAAATTGTCTATGTTTCTTTATCATGAAGCAGTAGTCAGCGCATGCAATTTTCGACGCGAATTTCACTATGGGTCATCCGGAAACAGTCTCTCGATTCTTTAGTGCATGGGTAAGACTGCGTACATCTGACCCCATCATAGATGGGAGCCTTTGCGGCACTGAGGAAATGATGATGATGATGATGATGATGATAAACTAATCCATTTCTCCCAGAAATGGTCTGATATCAAGCTCTCTAATCTTAAATTTGGTAAACCGGATTCAATTCTCTATGAGGAAGGATTTCTGGCATTATCGATTCGAGCTAAGAAAACAAAGATTCGAGCTTTAAAATGGAATAAACCTGATTTGAAGTACAAATTAAACATCGATGCTTCCTTCTCCAGTGAGGGGGCGTACGGTGGTGCTGTATTGCGCTCCAGTTTGGGCGAGATGGAGCTTGCTTTTCATTTCCCTTTAACAGCATCCTCGGCATTAGATGCTGAGTTGCAGGCGATCCACACTTCTGTTGGCTGGGTGGTGGCAAAGGGTTATCAAGAGGTGGAGGTTGAGACGGATTCTTTGATGGCTTTTGAGGAGATTTCAGATGCTAAGGTGGATGGTCGGTGGAGGAAATTGGTGGAAGATATTCGAAAGTGGAAGGATGGTTGGCATATCCGCTTCAGACATATACATCGAGTCATTAATTGGCCTGCCCATTACTTGTCAAAAAATAAATCATCGAATATGGTTATTTATTCTAGTGACAGACAACTTCCTAATCAAATTCGGCGTACTCTTATTGCTGATAAGCTTGGTCTCAGTTTTTCAGATACTATTAGATTTTCAGCTTAGTAATTTTTGGGAGGTTTTGGTTTGGTCCCCCTCTCGTTGTATTCATTCATCACTCAATAAAATAACGGCAACTGACTCCCGGCATTTACCCCACTGATTTTGGTGGTTTGCCTTCCGGGTTTAAAAAAAAAAGATAAACTAATCCATTTCAAGTAACCCTATACTAAAATTTTGAAATTATTTAGAGTAAGAAAGATTACAGGTCATTGTGTACACATATGTATCAATTAAAACAAAAGAGGAAGTAGTTTATTTACATGAGAAAAACATCACACACAAATGCTTTTGTTAATTCATTTAGATAAACTTTTCACTAAAAGTAGTGAAAGTGATGTTATTGAGGGGCACTATGAGGAGAAAATGAAAAACTCAATTTTACTAATTTTATATATAACATACATAATATGACATTTGCTTCTTACACAAATAAATCTCATACAATTTCAACATTTATGGTGGCAGCTATAGGAGCTTCAAAACGAATATAATCATACATGATTCCGTAAAATGGACTTTGGCTCCTTGGTTGAGTTAAGTAAATGGTATTTTCTCCCGCAACAAGCAAACTTCCATCTATACTCACACTATATAGCCAATACAGTCCATGTATTCCATGCCTAGCAATGGAGTTATCCTTCCCTATTAATCCACTGCTAAAAAGAGGCGGATTGGCATTCGGGTTGTTAACTCTAACCTGCAAGTGAATCTCTCTTCAATAATTGGTAGTTACGAAAGTATTGTCATCATGAAACATTAGATATTAAGAAATGAGTTGTGTGTACAACAACAACATCTAATTAAGCCTTGGTCCCAAAGAATTTAGGATCCGCTAACATGAATAGGAGTAGGAAATCATACATAGAGACTAGAGAGACAAACAAAAACATATCACTCCTCCATATGTATACCCTACCTCTACTTCGCTCTCTCCAAAATCACTCTCATCAAAGCAATGAACTCAATAAGTACCATATCTAAAAAAGGATATATTTACATATTGGATAAACATGAATAAATACATTGACATATAAAATTTCAAAGTAATTTTCATTACTTAACATTTTGTCTTGAGATTACTATATGTTACCTGTAACTCAGCGTATGTTGCAGACGCAATTGCAATACGCAACATGTAGATGCCATCAAGACGTAAGTTAAGTATAAATTTGATTTGCCATGTTGTTCCTTGATATGTATTGTCCTCTTTTTTTCTAAAACAATAAATAAATGAAATGTGAGAATAAGGACAAAATACAAACTTAAATGTTTTAATGATAAAATGGCTATTGGATGCTAGATCTTTTAGTTATGCACGAATCAAATGTAATGCAAATTTTTCATTTAAATTGTGTTCCACTTATAAATATTGGAGTATGTGTTCTATGTCAGCTTTTGAGAAAATTGTGATTTAATGCCTAGAGGCTAGAGAATTTTGTTAGATCAACATGTCTTCACCACTGGAGATATGAGATACATATATGCATGAAATGATTAGGGTAACAAAAGGTAATCCTAAGGATATAGGTGATCAAGGCGATATCTCCAATAGGGTCCCCAATTTTAATATCAAGCTAATTTGATAATATATTAATAAACCTATACTGAGTATAAATTTGTTACTTGTAAAAGTGGACTTATAGCGAGCATATTTCTTATGTACTTGCCCACTCTAATTAAAATCTTTAATGCAAATGTCTCCTATAATTTCAATATAAAATCCTATATTATTTAAAATTCCCTATTCTTATTTACATTTGTAATGTGAAAAAGTAGTACTGATTTTGTTTTTCTAGACCGCTTAATGTGGGAGATTGGGGACCAGACAAACATATTTAGTTATGACATTGAAATGATCTCACATGATAACAATGCAATGATGATAACGTGTGGTATACATTTGTGTAGTTCGATTAATAGTATTGCTTTTAAAGATGTTTGCAATTTATATGGTAGCACCTAATGTGCATTTTACCTTCATTATGGGCCATGTACATTAAGATTGGAGTCGTAGTAGCAAATGAAAAATATGAAACTTTTCTTTCGTAATAATGAAATAAAAATAACTTACAAAATAATCACTTTAAAATTAATTACATACCTTGTGACTTGGGCATAAAACCAATCTTTTGTATAGTCACTCTCACCTACTACGTATACAAGGTCTCCATTCGGATACAATTCTGAATATCTTTCCCAAAGTCCATACTGCCTAAATCTAAGATAAAAATGTTAAATGAAAACATTTATCTTCTACACTTTGAGACATAATAATGTTCACAACACACAATAAACTATAGTACGAGTTCTAATTATTTGGACAATTGAATCATTTTAGTTGAGAGAGATCACTAAGGACAAAACTAGAATATTCATAATCAAACACGGTGGATAGGGTTCGAATTTTAGCTTACTAAATTTATTCATTTTTAATTCATAGTTTGCATAAATTTGTGTAACTATAAAGTATGTATATTGAGCAAATATTGTTGCACAAAAAAGCCGAATCACTCACCCAATGTCCACATACCTTAGCCCGAGAGAGTGGTGGAGGGTTAGATCTTAGTATGATATTAAAGAGTTAATTATAGAGGCAGCCAATACATGGTGTGGGGATTCATATTATTTATCGACTTTTTGTGATCTTTCTACCATATCATGAACACAACATTCTAAGAATAAATCTAACATAAGTAGCGAATGAAGTATTCATTCGGCAAAACACACTATAATGTCATAATTACTTTTTCATTTCTAAAATTGTCTTCACCTTTTCTTTTAGGAAAGCATTTATTGATCGATGTAGTTGATTTTTATTGTTAAACAAATATCAAACACATAATTTTTACTTTCTTAAAAGTTATGTGAACTAAAAGGTCAATTAAAATAAGGGACAAATTAAGCAGTTTATGAGAATTAATTAAGCTCACGTTGCAAGCATATTGTGCAAATAGGAAATTCATATATATATTATGTTTGTGCAGTAATACAATCATATATATTAATTCATTATTTAATTGAATTTTCTGCTCATTCTAGATATTTAAAATCACTCAAAGATGGAAAACACAAATCAACCATATAATTGATCTTGAAATTATACAATAAAATTTTACGATAAAATAATACAATAAAAAATTATTAAAAGATTTGGACCTGAGTGGTGTGGATAGTCCCCTAATGTCACCACTTAGTCAAGAGTACAAATGTTTACGACAACTTTACTTTTAAAGCATATAATATCACTAATTACACACACCCATATATGTACATTAGATGTATACGTATTGCACATATGTTGGGGTTGGGTGAGGGTTGAGGGGGAGGGAGGTTACCTCCTTGCCCCCCTTTAGATACGCCACTAGGGCACTGGGCCCTAGGTGGCGGTATTATTCGACGGCGGCTGCTCTTGAGGAAGGGGTCAAGTTTCTAGATTCGATGATTATGGAGATTCATCCAGGGCTGGAAATCTTGGTCTTGTATAAATTTTGTTTTATGTTTCTTCTCAAGTACTAAGGGTATTTCTTCACTTAACCCTAGATCTGTTTTGGTCCATTAACATCATGATGTTCATATCATCTATGGTAGTACCGTTGGCCCGAGCCCTTCTGAACCATTGTCATGTACTGAATGGGCTGTTTAGGTTTGGAAATTGGTGATTCAAGATGTAGTTTGGTTGTCTGCAAATTTTTATTCTAATTTCATGCGATCATATAAGTTGTTATATTGTTTCAGTTTGAAAATTACTCTAGGGTGTGGTTTGTGTGTATTTGTGTCAGTCTTGTGATGTTTACTTTTTTCACGATAAGAAACATTGTGGTTTTTACGGCTTAATCAATCTACAAATTAAAGCTTTCGCATGGTAGCGAAACTGTTTGCTCAGAGAGTGGGAGGATATTTGAGTTATCTTGAGTCTAAGAGGAAAATAATAGGTATTGGGTTTGAGTATGAAATATGTTTTTATTATTATTTTGTGATATTAATATAGAGAGTTTCATTTAAAAACACTATATCATTGATCTTATTTTAGTTTAAAAGTTTTAAAAGCTTTTAAGATAAAATAAAACAATAAAGGATTATGATGGTTCACTAATTACATACACACACCCATACACATTATATATATTTTGGGGTTGGGTGGGGGTTGAGGGGCCGACTGTCCCCCCCCCCCCCCCTTGAATATGCTACCGGATGTCAACCCTCTCTCTCTCTCCCTATATATATATATAGGGAATGATTCAAGTGAAAAGTAGTCTTCCCATGAAAAGTGAGAACAAATCTTAGCCTTTAATCACTTGTAAATGGATAGATTAGATGAATTTAATCATGAGATACAGACTCAAATAATGTGCAAACGTTTATAGTACAAAGCGGATATAAGATGAATAAAAGTGCACTCATAAGACTCAAAAGAGATAGATTGGTAATTTTTTCAAAATTTGTGTACATTTATGATGTACTGTTATGCACTTTTGTACTGTTGCATGTGCACTTTTTGCATATTTTGGTACACTTTTCGTTTAATATTTTTATTAAAAGTTCTTCATAATTACCAAAACGCCACCGTGTTTTTCACCTAAAATTTGATCTCTTCCATCCATTTTTTCATATCAATGGCCGAGATTAGTTCTTATTTTTCACCTAGGAAGCACTTTTTATTTGATCCATACTCTCTCTCTCTCTCTCTCTCTATATATATATATATATATTGGGGTTGGGTTCAGGGATACTCCTTGTCCCCCTTTGAATACGCCACTAGTCACAAGATTAGATGAACTCTCACACATGCATTTTCAACCTTCATAACGATTACGTGAGCTACTCGTGTGGGCAATATTGCAGATTAACCAGAAATGTAATAAGGTACCCACACGGGTAGTTCATTTGGTTGAGTGGTGTAAAAGTTTGAACATTGACCAAGGATCGAAATCTGGAACGGCCGTGTGGAGGTTACAACTCATGTGTGCTGGGATGGATCTATGATGTGCACGAGTACAAGGTCTATCACAATTGGGGTGACTGAGTCACCGTGACTTACAACCTCTCAAATGCTTTGTCAGGTCGAGGCGTAGAGGGGCATTGGGTTTGGAGATTCAATCTTTTGAACACAAAAATGCAATAAGATGGTTGTAATAATTAATAATTATGGTGATAGTTATGATTAGAAGTAGAGTAGTAGTCTAACCTATCCGGATGGTCGACATAAAGCTTGTTAATATACATTGGATTGGGATTAGGAATATAGAACTCAACAGCACTCCGATCAGGAATACCTATCTCCCATAGTGTTGGTCCATCCCTTGGGGGCTCATAAACCATTTCACCCATATCACTTATAAAACCTGAAGTTATGTTTATGACTGATTCATTTCGATAATCTCCAACAAATCCAGGGACCCAAGCATAAATATTGTAGTTTCCTGGGCGTATATGGTTGATGCAGAAATAACCCTCCTCATTTGCAATGGTCCAGAATTGATAGTCCTAATGTTAAAAAGCATTCATTACATTGTGCTATTTTACAACTATAACAAAGAAAGGAGGGATAAATATATAGATAAATAAAAATTAACAATTTTAGGTGAGCTCTAATCATTTAAATCTATGTTCTTAGTTCGGCCCCTAATTGAAAGAGAGATGTTATACGTAATAAATAAATATTTACATGGAGTCAAAACAGAACAAAAACATTTAAAGTGATAAGCAAACTCAGATCATTAAAAGAATAGTAATGGGAAAAATACCCAAATATTAGTAAAACTCATGACTTTTCCTAAAATATGACCACACATGTTTTTGCACCTATCGTATGATCAACTTTAACATTACATACATGGGCACATGATAAAACACATGCGGATAAATAGGAAGAATAATTAACTTCCCATATTTACAACTGCTAGAATCTAAAAAAGAACTAGCATGCACTACATTCGGATGAGCATGCACAATATACGGATGCTAGAATAGGAAAAAAAAGTATAACACTCATATGTTGGGAAAGTCATATTGTTTTAGTAATATTAGTGGTAATTTTCTCAATAGTAGTAGCATTAGAAAACTCAAATAGAAATTAATGAAAATAAAATCAAATCTACTTTAGACCAAATCAAGTGAAATAACTCTTGCACGCACAGGTGAAATAACTCGTGAACATTATAGGCTTAAATAAGTACAGAGGTTGAGATTTAGAAAGTGAATAGGTGCGGCTAAATCGTTACTAAAAGAAAAGGCCAAACTAATTGCTTAATTACTAACAAAGGATCATATAATTACGCTAATTAAGTGTAGAAATTATAATAAATAAGAAAATGATGAAAATGTACATGCAGACTACATACCTTGCATTCTCTTTGCCAGGATCCAGCGATTCCCGTTGGAGCGAGGCCAATATAAGCGCCATTAGCTGGAAATTGATCACTAGAGATGTACCTATCCCACACAATTTCATTGCTTTAATTCGGATATCATATCTTTAATACAGAGTGATATAATAACCATTTGTTGTTCTATTCGGTTCAATTAAACATATTTGTCATTTAATTTTGAGAATAAATTTTGTTTTGGAATATCTACATGTGACTTTTTTAATTCCAAGAAAACTATACTATAAACTTTCTTTCAATATTGTCAATATTTTGAATATCGAGTATAGTATACACAATACTACACTAGATCACTAGCTAGTTTTTTTTTTACCATAGGGGGCGTCATCGGTGGGGAGGGGTTTTTGGGGGACCTGGGGTAAACTAGGACCAATCTCACTCCATTGAGAATTGAACCCGGAACCTTTCATAAGGGAGAGTGAATCGACGACCAGCTGAGCTGAACCGCTTCCTCAGTCACTAGCTAGATTTTTATAAAAGAGAAATACAGACATCTAATGCATGCACATGTATGGTGCCATGCATATATGGCCCCAAAGTAGGAAGCTTTCTTACTTGTAATGCTTCATGCTTGTATATAAAATATGCGATGAATTTAAAACCAGTGCTTGCCTGGTATAGATTCAAAGATTTACATGTTTGTTATCTAAATTGAGAATAAATCCTATAGAAAAATCATCTCGAATTGTACCAAAACTTGATACAGAATGATCGATGTGATTCTTTGTTTAACATGCATGCAAGTAATATGATATGAAAAAAAATTAATGGGAAAGTCTCGGATAAAAATAATGGGCCGGAGTTGAATAATATATTATTACTCCGTAGTATATAAGAATTTCAAACATATATAGCTATTAATTAAATAGTCCTACAAATTGAATATATAATGCAGGGGACATTCTTACTTGTCACTAACTAATAGCCTGCCACTGATATTCCCACGTTGATTAGATGATAAGTAATCCTCCGAAGCTGGAAAACTGTATGGCCAACTTTGGATTTCAACCTTCATCTGCATGCATGCACATCAATAATATAATTCCTTTTTTTGTTTCAGAATAATAATAGGCAAATCATGATGACTAATTAATGAGCCGTATTGATCTAGTATAATCAAGTTCCTACTTCCACTTTTCCAGACAAACTTTAAAAACTTTGACCACTAATATAATTATTCAAAATTTACATTACTTTGGCACACATAGTTAATTAATTTTATATACTTCATTGCAGACTGTAGTATATATTATTCAAATGTTAATTTATTATAGATTTTATTCGTTTAATGTTTAGATATTTAAAGTCAAATGTCCACTTATAATAAGACCGTAAAAGTCAAACTAGGAATTTAATTAAACAAACCTGGTCTTTGGCATCGTCCCAAAGTGTGAATGCATCTTCATCAACTTTTATTGTAGCATTGAGATAAATGAAAACCGGACCAAAAACTTTCTTCCATGGCTCTCCTTTCTCAAATTTTGGAGTTAGCTCCTCACCACTATAATGAGAGCTCAAAAACATCTAACCAAATGGGAGAGGATGAATTGGAATGCTATGAGTAATATATTCGGGATTAATGTTTAGCTTCCTTTATTAAACTATGTATTCCCATTACTGCATATTTTGGCCATTGATATATTAGCTAAGATCCCGTTTGGGAATTAACACCGGAATTGGCTGAATTGGCTAAATTGGCTGATTGCCTAATTTTGCTGAAAATAATGAATTTTTTACTGAAATGGCTTATCGTTCTTATTAAAAAAAATACCACGTATTTAAAATATACATGCTATATTATGTAGTATTAATAAAATAAAATAAAACTTATATGAAAGATATCTAAAATTATGTTCTACAACAACTTCAAGCAATTCATTATTCAGCCACAAAAGAAACTCCAACCTAACTTATTTTGATTATTACACAATTTAGCGCGTGAAATAAAAAGTTACGTGTTTGATGAAATGGGACCCACATGGGATGTGAGGTAGTGAGAAGAGAGGTGCTTACTGCTAAGGTAGTAGGGCCCACATGGGATGTGAGGTTTTGTTTGACGGGCCCACCAGATCGGAACTCATTGCTAGGTGTGATCAACCAAAAGCCTACAAGTGGAGGAGGGTTTGTTGATACCCATCCATGGACCTTGTTATCCTTGTTATCGCATGAATACTGGTACTTGTCATCAACCTGCGCATGCATTAAATTACTACGTATTAAGTGCATAAAATAGTTTTACTCTTGTCATAACTAGATGCTCGTGAGTTAGCTAGAGTGGCTTGTTCTTTGTCTCATAGCCATCATTGGTGGTTTAATCCTCCTAATTGTACTATTGACAGTTTAAACTTTGACTATATTAATGGCAATTAATTCTATTTCCTCCAAAAAGCATAGTTATACTCTTATCCGGGAGGTGTTTGAAATTAGTTCTGCTTCTGCTTCTTTTTCAATAGAAGAAACGAAACCAGGATCAGTTTTTCAGAAGTTGATCTTCTCCCACTTCTATCTACAATCTGCTTCCAGGAGCAATTTAGAACACCCAGAAGTATATCTGCACTTTCACCTAAACATTCCAGTATCTGATTCTGCTCTCAATGAGCACAATCAAATTTAAGAAGTACATCCAAACATCTTCTAAATGTGTACTCAACTTCTACTCTGCACTTCTTTTAAAAAAAGGTACTCCCTCCGTCCCAAAATGATAGTCTCGTTGTGGTTTACGATGCTTGACGAAGATAAAACAAACAAATCCCTGTCCGCACTCAAATTATTTTTAGGACAAAAAAATTACATATTGAGAATCTACATTAAAAACTTTAAAAAGTCGCAAAAAACCAGAATCAAATTTGAAAAATTTGATATATAAAGTAAGAGATTAAGAATGATTTGTGTTGACCAAGTGAATAGGAACTGAGACTATCAAATTGGGACGGAGGTAGTATGTTTTACCAATAATCATTTACTATCTAAATTTCGAATAGTGCTTGAATTGCTTGCTTGGACCACAACAAAAATGAAGGTGAAAATAAACAAATGGATATATAACTATCTACAGAGGGATCACAGTTTAAATGAGTTGAAGGGGTAGCTAGCTCAGGTATGCAGGTACCTCTCCTTTAAGCTCAGGCTCAATAGGATTGACGAGTAGGACTGCTTCTGGGTAGGCAAGGGCTTGCCCTCTTCCTGGTAATCGGTCATCCGGCAGGGGCATTGATCTTTGTCTATTGTCAGCCATAGCCATGTAGTGAAACCTATAGAATTCAACAACATTCACTACTTTCATTTTCATGTGATAGATGTGGTGCTTAAAGAATTTATATAGAAGTTAGGTTAGGTCCTAGTCTCCTAGATGTGAAGGTTTAAGGAATTTATATCGAAGGACTAAATCTTAAAATTTCACTATGTTTTCTAGTGTTTTTAAAAATTACACTCTCTCTCTCTCGAATAGAATGTACAAAACATACACTAAATGGTCAAAATCCCAGGAAAAGCATGTACCCAGTACCCACACCCGACAATACATATGGTGTGTAGCAGGGAAGAATTAAAGGTCAACAAGTGAATTGTTTCATGCCCATTCCATCTTGTACGAAGTTTAAAGTCAAAGAAGTAAACGGGCTCTTCCAAGATAAGAGAGCACAAAAGTGGAACTAAATTAAACCCTATGCATACACTTATATATATATATATATATATATATACACACACACACACACACACATATATATATATATGCTAAATCCACATATATAAGGTGCGATTTTAATAAAAATGTTCACATACAATTAATTGTGCACTTTTGGTCACATGCGGTGCAATTTCTACAGTGATAAAAATTTTGATTTTATTTAAGAAAATATCACCGAATTATATGTTCAATTTAATGCATTCTTGACACTTTTAGAGTCACTATATAAATTTCACACACCATATTTATTTGTGATTCATGTAAAGGATTGCATTTTACCCCACTTCTTCCATTCTTTTTTAATTACAACACAACAATACTTCCATTTTTGTGTTTGACAATGCACTTTGAGCTTATTGAACATCAATATATTTAGTTCTCTATTAGTAAAATTTTAAAAGTTTAGATTTTAAAAATTTACGAGAGACAAATTTAATAATATTTTCAAAAAATAACTTCTATTATATTAATAAATAAAACGTAGTCATATATTTCAATTATATGAAAACAAAGGTAGTATATTATAAATATTCTTACTTGTCTTTCCGAAGCTTGAATGCTATTCTGGTCTCACCAATGGAAAAAGCTGGCCAATCAGGTGAACCAACATGCTCGTAAATGGCATAGGAGTAGAAACCAGATGAGCCACGAAGCAAAATAAACCTGCATAATTAGTGTGTAATTGTCTGTCTTATATAGTTATTCTTCACCAGTAATATAATATTCCATGTTAATTGCTCGATTTTTATTTAATTTGTTCCTTTTTACAATAAAAGAGACCATATATATGCACCTTTTATCGATGTTTAGTGGAACAAAGCCTTGGAGAGTGGGATCCCAAGGCCTCGAGAACGATACCTCCACTTGCTCTTCTGTTTCTACTATAGCGCTAAAATTTGTTGCTTTAATCCTACACAATAGCCATGTAAAATTTGTTGCTTTAATCCTACGAAAAGCTCAACTTCATAAGATAGTAATATAGGCTTTATATGCAAGTTACTACCGTTTTTTATATGTGTAAAATGGAGCAACTTGGTTTTTCTTGTAACACGGCATCAGATAATATATGTGCAACATCTTAAATTTCATATGCTAACATATTATTGAATGATAGTAAATAGTTTAATAGAAAATGTGTAAGAAAAGTTAATTAAACTGAAAGAGTTTGAAGGAGAACATGAAGGAATTAAAATTAATAAGTCGTGTAAGAAATTAAAGATAATGGATACATACACTTCAAATATTCCAGATTTTCCGCCATGAGTATCATTCCAGACCACGTCCCAATACCTATATTTGGAATATAGATAGTCCATTTCTAAGTATTTGGCATGCACTATTTCAAAACTTTATAGGCGATTTACAATTTGAGATAACAATTGTGGTGATACAAGGAGTTGATCACATGCAACAACTAATCAATTCCAACAATCTAAAGGAGAAATTAAAATCCATGATTTGAACAATGTTAAATATGTTTATTTATATATATTATGATGATTTGTACATTTTAATTGAGTATAGTTGATGCATTTTCAATACCATTAATGCATGGGATGTTTATTTTGGATTTTAGTATGTTACCATTAATTTTGAATGTGGCTTTTTTATGCTACGTTGGTATTGCCTTCAAAATTTTGTCTACTTTTGTATTTAGGTATATATGTTGAAGTCTTTCTTGGCATATTAAACACAACTCATGCCACGTGGACTCACACACTGGAAGAATGCCATGCAACGTTGAAAATGAAGCAGCATGCACACGTGTGAGAAATGACCTCGCATATAGGAGCAAAGAAACAAGGAAAGATCTAGAAGATTCTAGCTACTTTAATCAGTTAGAAATCTGTTAGATACAATAGATTATTTATACTTTCTTGTTATTCCACTTTTAATAAGTCAACTTGTATATATACAAATAGAAGTACTCTGTATCCGGATAACAAGAAATAATGAAAGCCAACTTTCTTCTTTTCGTTTCTTGTATGACCTTTTCTTTGTTCTAGCATATGATTTTCTACATGGTATCGGAGCTATAAGCTCCAATTGATCGCTGCAGATTATAGTGGATTTGAATTAGAGACAATCTTCTTCTTCAATTTGATCAAGGATCTCTGAAAAATGCCTTCAATTCATGAAACTGGAAGACGATCTGCTGCGGAAGATATCTCCAATCCGCTCTACATCAGCTCAGGAGATCGTCCTAATGCAGTGCTCATCAATCCTCAATTGAATGGGAATAATTTGCATTCGTGGAGTAAAGCAATGAAAATTGCTCTTGGTGCGAAAAATAAGATGAAAATTGTGAATCGTGATATACCTAAACCTAGTTCTGATCATGAGGACTTTGAGATTTGGGAGAGAGGTGATTTGATGGTGCAATCCTGGATCCTCAACTCTTGTACAAAAGAAGTGGCTCAATGCATACTGTGTGAAGAAACGACTGCAAAGATGTGGTCAACTCTCAATGACTGCTTTGCTCAAGGAAATCTACCAAGGATTTTTGACCTGGAAAGACAGATCTATGCCACAGTCCAATGTAATCTTACTGTCACAGAGTACTACAATAGACTTGATTCACTCTGGAGAGAGTTGAATCAATATAATCCTATGATTTCTTGCACATGTGGAGTTGTGAAGGGTTGTAAATGTGCTTTTCTGAAAACATTGCTGGAACGAAAAGAAAGGAGGATTTCTATGAAATTTCTAATGAGTTTGAATGACTCTTTTGCTGGTATAAGAGGACAAATTCTCGTGATTAAACCCTTTCCCACCTTGAACCAGATTTTTAGCTTTATTCTGCAAGACGAAATGCAAAGGAACATGGGAAATGGATTTAGTCTAGAATCAATGGCAATGATGACTAAAGGAAATGGCAATGAACAAGACTTGGATGATCATGCAACTAACTACACCATGCAAGGAAAAGGGTATAAACCTTATAATAACAACATGAAGAAGGATTATAAGATGGTCTGCACTCATTGTGGATTCACCAATCACACAGTTGATAAATGTTATAAGTTGCATGGTTATCCAACAAGATATAGATCAAAAGGAAGCATGTTCAGACTGATGAGAATGGTAACTCCGGATAGACCAATGTCTATGCTACACAAGTAGAGGATGTTTCTAAAAAGGTTGACAGTAAAGATAGTTCTATTGTCACTCAAGATCAGTATCAACACTTGCTAAGCCTGATCCAAAATTTGGCTCAATCTAAGAACATACCCCTTACTACCCTATCTTTAGATCCAGCACCAAACACAGGTAGTCACTTCAGTCTTTATACCTCTATTCTAAGTGCTAATGCTATTTTAAACACAAGTTTTTCTCTGTTCAAATCTTCCATACCTGCTGATGATCTTTTTGTTCATCTGCCAACTGGATCTAAAGTTCCTGTCACTCATATTGGGTCTATTCAGCTTTTTCCTAGTATAGTTCTGACAAGAGTCTTATATGTTCCCAACTTTAGTGTTAACCTTTTGTCTATGAGTAAGCTTTTGTCAGAAACACCATTGAATCTCATTTTCTGTGAAAATAAATGCATTCTGCAGGACAAAAATTTGAAGGAGAGGATTGGCACTGCTAATCTGATCAAGGGGATGTACATACTTCATTCTAATAAGGCTGAGTCCGCAAATAACCACTCCCATGCCATACACAATGTTTCTTCCAGCATTTGACATCACATATTAGGCCATGCTTCTGATCTCGAGCTTCAATCTATCAAAGATGTTTTGAATATTGTTGTCCTTGATAATAAAGATTGTAATGTTGCCCTACGGCTTAACAACATATATTGTCTTTCCCTAGAAGTAGTATCAAATCTGTAAAACCATTTGACCTAATTCATGTGATGTTTGGGGTCCATTTTCTATTCCTACTTATGATGGTTTTCAATATTTTCTTACCATTGTTGATGACTTTTCAAGGGTTATTTGGTGTGTCTAATGAAATATAAATCTGAAACCAAACAACACCTTATATCATTTCACAAACTTGTCTTAACTCAGTACTCTACTCACATTAAAATCATAAGATCTGATAATGGAACTGAGTTCCATATTCCAGAATCCTACTCTACTGAGGGAATCATACATCAAACAACTTGTTCCTACACTCCACAGCAGAATGGAGTAACTGAAAGAAAACATCAAACTCTTTTAAACATATCCAGAGCCCTGAGATTTCAATCCAACGTGCCTTTGTTCTTCTGGGGAAACTGTATACTCACAGCTGCCCACATTGTCAATAGATTACCTACCCTTGTTTTGAAAAACAAATCTCCATTTGAAGTGTTTCACAATCAGATGCCTGATTATTCTGTTCTCAAATCTTTTGGATGCCTTTGCTATGCTTCCAATCTCATTGCACACAAAACAAAATTTTAGTCAAGAGCTAGAAAATGCATCTTTATTGGATACCCACCCCATACCAAAGGATACAAGTTGTATGAACTTGATACCTGCCAAACTTTCATATCCAGGGATGTTATTCTCCATGAAAATACATTCCCATTTACTCACTCTTCACCTAACACCAATGATACAGATTTTCTTTCTCCAATCCCAGAAAGTTCAATTCCTGAACCCATTCCTTAGAATACAGAAAACACCCATTCCTGTCATTCCAGTTTCATCACAAGATCACAACCAATCCATCTCTCTCAGATCTTCCAGACCAAGAAAAATGCCATCCCACCTTAAGGACTGAGTATGTACAGTCACTAACACTGGCAATGCGGTTGCTTCATCCTCCTCCATCAAGTCCAAATCAGGTAAAATTCTTCATCCCTTAAATAATTACATCACTTTCAAACGTTTTTCTCCTTCATATCATAGTTTATGTGCTGCCATATCATATATCATCGAACCTACATCCTATACTCAAGCTTCCTTGGACCAAAATTGGAGAAAGGCTATGCAAGATGAGATTACTGCTCTTGAGTCCAATGGTACCTGGTTGATTACTGATCTACCTCCAGGGAAAATCCCTATCAAGTGTAAATGGGTTTATAAGGTAAAATATCATGCAGATGGTACAATAGAAAGGTACAGGGCCAGACTTGTTGCTAAAGGATTCACCCAAATTGAAGGCCTAGATTTCCTTGACACCTTTTCTCCTGTTGCCAAATTCTCAACTGTCAGAGTACTTCTTGCTTTAGTTGCTTCAAAAGGTTGGTTCTTGGAGCAGTTAGATGTTCACAATGCTTTCCTTCATGGAGACTTAGAAGAAGAAGTGTACATGCATATTCCTCCAGGATTTGAGCAAAAACAAAAGAACAAAGTCTGCAAGTTACTCAAAATCTATATGGTCTAAAACAGGCTAGCAGACAATGGTTCTCAAAACTATCTACTGCATTAAAAGGCTATGGTTTTGTTCAGTCACATATGGACTATTCTTTATTCACACTCCATACAGCTCATTTCACCTTAATATTGTTAGTATATGTTGATGACATCCTGGTTGCAAGTTCTAATATGGAGCAAATCACCAAAATCAAACAATTCCTCAACAACAAGTTTAAGATCAAGGATTTGGGTCCTGTGAAGTTCTTCTTAGGCTTGGAAGTGGCTCGTTCATCTGTTGGCATTTACTTATGTCAAAGAAAATACACTACAGATCTTCTACAGCAATATGGATACCAGGATTGTAAACCTACATCATTTCCAATGGATAGCAAGCTTCGGTTAAGTAGTCAAGATGAGCATTACTTAGATGATCCTACTTCATACAGATCTTTGATTGGAAAGTTGCTTTACTTAACCACAACCATGCCAGATATAAGCTTTGTTGTTAATACTCTAGCACATAGAGTTCTTAGATACCTCAAGGGATCTATAGGACAAGGTCTTTTATATTCTTCCAAATCTGATTTGCAGCTAAAAGGATTCTCAGATTCAGATTGGGCAAGTTGTGATGACATTAGGAGATCCATCACAGGTTATTGCATGTTTCTAGGAGACTCTCTCATCTTTTGGAAATCCAAGAAACAACACACAGTTTCTAGGAGCTCAACAGAAGCAGAATATAGAGCCTTAGCCACTTCAGTTGCAGAAATTCTTGGCCTACTACAGCTCTTCAAGGACTTCAAGATCCCAGTACTCAAAGCAACATTATTTTCTGATAGTAAATCTACTTTAGCCTTAGCTGCAAATCCTATCCACCATGAAAGAACCAAACACGTGGAAATTGATTGCCATTTCATCCGAGATTGGATCCAGTCTGGAGTAATACGCACACTCTTTGTTCCTACTCATCATCAAATTGCAGACATCTTAACAAAACCCCTAGGCCGTGCTGCTTTCCATTTTTTGTTATCCAAGATGAGCGTACAAAATCTGTACTCTCCTCTTGAAGGGGGGGGGGGGGGGGGGTCTTGGCATATTAAACACAACTCATGCCACGTGGACTCACACGCTGGAAGAATGCCATGCAACGTTGAAAATGAAGCAGCATGCACACGTGTGAGAAATGACCTCGCATACAGGAGCAAAGAAACAAGGAAAGATCTAGAAGATTCTAGCTACTTTAATCAGTTAGAAATTTGTTAGATACAATAGATTATTTATACTTTCTTGTTATTCCATTTTTAGTTAGTCAACTTGTATATATACGAACAAAAGTACTCTATATCCGGATAACAAGAAATAATGAAAGCCAACTTTCTTCTTTTCGTTTCTTGTATGAACTTCTCTTCGTTCTGGCATATGATTTTCTACAGTCTTAATTCCAACTTTTACAATTTGAATTATTAAAATTCATTAATTTCATATTCATATTTTATAAATGGTATTACTGTTAAAAATTATAATTGAACACATAGTTTAGTGACGATATTTAGTGGCAGAGTACGCATCACAAAGAACTGTGGCAGACATCCCCGAGATTAAATTCCTCTTTTAATTTGCATCGGATGATTTTTTTCACCACAAAGTAGTTTGATGTCAATATTTGGGGTGGAGTTTCTGACACTCATATGTTGCTAAGCTTTTTCTGGCAGATCTGTTGACGGATATTCTGATTTGCGACTAATATGCGCCAATTCTTATAGTGCAAGCACATACGGAGTACATAATAAAATGAAAGTTTCACTAATAATTTATACTTGGTATATCAAATTGTAGTATTTTTAAGTTTGTTTTTTACAATTCACCGAAACTTTTCACAACGTTTCGATCGAATATATGGATTTTTAATATCAAAATCAAAAGTAGAACATATATTGTTGAGTTAGTTAAGTGAGTGTGTATGCGAAGTTGGTTCATAAATAATCGCAACATGTTTATTTTTGCACTTTTGAGAATTTGAGATTCATGTTTATTCCCAAAAGGTAACACTACATTTTGTTCATATGGAGATTTATTATATGCATAAAATGTTACATACCCTCGGTTAGATTCATCGTTTAGAACTTCAAGAAGATTGTCTATGCCATTATAACGTATGCCAGTCACAATTCCCTCTGGATTTGATATAGTCAATTGAACTATACCATTATCGATCATTACCTGCACCAAATTAAATAAGTAATAATTGATTAAAGATGAATTAACAATGATCAAAATAATTAATCTGATCCTACAATACTAATAAAACCAAGTGTAATTAAGCTGAAGTAAATGGAAGTGATTTTTTCATTAGTTACGTACATGGCGATCTTGTTTGTACAGCCGCACTCCTATAGCTTGCCCTGCCATCTTAATTATTCTAATTCTACCCTCTGAATATATATTTCTTCGACTTTAATTATTTTCCTTCCACAGTTTTTCTAGCCTAGCAAAACTAACATTTGTGCTTTAAATAGATGCTATGGTGAAAGTTCTTTTTAGGAGGGGATATATATACCTTACAATATACGAAGTATATACAATACAAAGACTGTTACATTTTGAAAGTTACGTTAATGGGCTAATGGTTTCCTTCAAGAAAAGGAAATTATTAAGTAATAGTTCTATGGCTTTGTCTTTACTAACGGATAATACACAGTTGCTTCCATTTGATGCATATACTATTGAAGTTTGGTGTCATGGATGTGTATGTTATCTTAAAAGTAAAGCGGAAGAAACCAATCTTATAAAAATGTTATTGTTTCAACGCGGATTGGGCGGGCCTTGATACATGAGCTAGTGAGGGCTCAGGCCGCAGTTGAAGAAAATTAGATCAGATCAGACTAAATCAGACTAAGAAGGTTTTTATTCGGACTGTTTTCAGTCTCAGACCGAACTGGACTAGGCCTAATCAGAAATATCCAGAGGAGGATGGCTGTGAGGGCAGGAGTGGGCTCCAGACCAGCCCAATTTTTATATTTTAATTAGTATAGGTATAGATTTTATTATCGGCCCACCCCAAAATTTATTTCCAGCCCAGCCCAAAATTTATTTCCAGTCCCAGCCCACAGCCCAAAGCCAGAATCTTCAACTTACCTGCGCAGCACAGCTCCTTGCGAATCGGCAGAACGCGAAAGAGAGATAATAGAAGATAGACGAAGGCACAAGCGAGCTCTGCTACGAAGAGCGAACACCACGCGCCGCGTTCCGTCGTCCACGCCGCGCTTCCATCCATCCAGGGGGCTGCGTCGTCGGCCACTCGGCCGTCCTTCCTCTCTGGGCTCTGCCTCCAGCTCTGGCGGAGGTGAGTCTTCAGATTTTTACTCTCTTATTTTGTGAGATTTTGTTAACTTGTATATTAGAGAATGGTTTGATTATTAATTAAAATGTTTACTCTCTAGCCGTCCTTCCGTTAGTTAATTGAAATTTTTACTCTCTGGCCGTCCTTGGGTTAGATTGGTTTGATTATTAATTGAAATTTTCAATGCATAATAAAATAGGTCTAATTGGGCAAAAATTTATTATAAACTTATAATGATTAAATATAAAATTAAATCTTAGAGAATGATTTATTGAAGATTAGAGAATGATTTGATAATTGATAAAATAGGTACTTTGAATCTTTGATTATTATTTTATTAAATATTTTATTGGTTAATTGTTACTTGTGAGAATGTTACTGATTTTAATTTTTAGCCGTTTAGCTTTTGTTAGTTGTGTCCCTTGTGTTTAGTGCAGGGAGTTACAACAGACGGCATTAGAGTTTACTGCCTAGTGCCTTATAGTTTATTTGCTAATTTGCATTAATACAGACATATAGTAATTTCATTTTTTGAAAAAAAAATCGCAATTTCATTTTGTGATTTTTGAGTGAGTTTTTAATTTTATTTTTAGCATTAATCCCATGTTCCCATCAGTAGGAATATGATAGTGAGTATTAATATGGGTGTGAATATTAATCCCGTTATTTAGTATTAATTCATAAGCTTGTTTTAGCATTAATCGGTTTAATCCCATTGCTCTTAATTTAATTGTGGGGACCTTTTCAGTATTGTGCAACTTATACAGTGAGAAAAATTATGAATTTGTGATTTATTTTTGGATTTGACTTGGATGAAAACTCCTTTTCTTGTAAAATATTACTCCGTATTTTTTATTTAATTTTTCAGTGCAATTGAATTTATTATTTTATACATGTGAACCCCCCCTACTGGACAGAAATGCTAGATTCTCCAGTGTGTATATATATTAGAGATTATTGTAGCTTACTATTACTGCTATTACCATTACTACTGCTACTGTTACAGTATTACTAATGTCTGTATGTTGATCAAAGTGCATATCATATGATTCGTTGAGCAAGCATCACCTCCAGTAATGTCTCCTTTGTTTCCAGATATTATTTGTAAAAGATTATGTCTTTGCGTAGGCCACCCCTTCCACGGCTTCTCCTTAACAATGTAGGTTGCATGAGAAATGCACAACAAATTCTTCGTCATGTTAACGTCACACTCCATGACGGTGGGGCTCTTGTACTGACGGGCACAAATGGTTCTGGAAAAACCACCTTTCTGCGCATGTTAGCTGGTTTCGCAAAACCATCTGCTGGTGAAATACTATGGAATGGTCATGACATCACCAATTCGGGTATCTTTGAGCAATACAAACTCCAGCTCAACTGGCTTTCCCTGAAGGTGTGCTTTGATCACTGAAAATGATAATGAAAGGAAAAAACTAAGTAGATTAGTCGGGTTATATTTTATGATGGTTTAAACTTGTAGGAAAATGCAAGGAAAACTGATAGTTTGATAGCAAAAAATTGTTATTCTGCTTGTCAACAGCATAAGTGGGCATTTGACTTATTTATCAGCTTTACCAAATAGGCTCTGAAGATCGAATATGATTAGAGATTTTTATATTTATTTTGGTTGTTTTGCATATACTTAGATTTCTTTATCTTTAATTAGTAATTACTAGACATAAACAAAGAAAATGAGTTACAATGAACTCTAAAATAATACAGTATATTTTTAGCCTATAATTTCACCCCCTCTTCATCCCCCCACAATTTCCTTTCCTTCCAATTTTTTTCCGTTCTAATTTCTTCCCTGGTATTTTCCGGTTTCCAATG
Organism: Cuscuta epithymum; assembly: GCA_945859915.1. Lineage (NCBI taxonomy): Eukaryota > Viridiplantae > Streptophyta > Magnoliopsida > Solanales > Convolvulaceae > Cuscuta > Cuscuta epithymum. Next base: position 628,425 of record CAMAPF010000951.1, on the reverse strand, counting down.
ACCCTCAAGGATGCTGTGAAGGAGAAGTTCACGGTCCTAGACAACGTTCAGTGGTTTGAAGTGCTTGAAGGGAAGCAGGGAAAGTCTTTGCCGGCTTTAGAGGCTGTGGGGCTGGGGAGATTGGCAAATGAGAAGTCAAGAATGCTCTCCATGGGTCAAAGGAAAAGGTTACAGCTTGCTAGGTTGTTGGCAATTGATAGGCCAATTTGGTTGCTTGATGAGCCTTCGGTGGCATTGGATGATGATGGTGTGAAGATACTGGAGTCCATCATAGCCGATCACAGAAAGAAGGGTGGGATTGTCATTGTAGCCACCCATCTACCCATTAAGATTGAGGACGCTATGCATTTGAGGTTGCCTCCCAGGTTCCCGCGAAGAATGACGTTGGTTGACATGCTCGATCGTGGTGGATTGGACTGATTCTACTCGTGTAGCTGTGGGAGCTGTTATGGAAAGGAAGCTATGCAACTTATGTTTGAGACGCCAGACTGACTGACTGACTATATTCCATCCGACCATACTGAAGGCTATGAAAACCTTGGTTTTTCCATTATTTTATTGCACAGATGTATAAGGTGGTAAGAAAATTGCTTCCAGGAAGTCAGTGATGACTTATGGGGAGGAAAAAATATTTTTTGTTCGAAAATACTTTATTGTAAATTTAGTACTTTTATATCGTCACTCCAAACTCGTGCATATGAAAGTATTTATGTACTATTCACGCTGGTTAGCCAATCTCAGCATTGATCTCTAATTTTATGAATCAAATTTGGTCAAATTTAGTTTCAGTTTTTGTTATTCAATTGAGCTGTTAGGATGTTTTTACTTAGACTGTAATTTGTCCCAGACCAGATCAGTCCAGACCAGACTTGGATAGTTATAAAAATACAAAGAAACCAGACCAGTTCAGACTAGACCAGACCAAATCAGCAAATTACAGTCCAAGTAAAAACATCCTTAATGTAGTTGTTAATGTAGAGCCCGTTTGGTAGCACGAAAATTGACTGTTTTGGCTGATTTTGCTGAAATTTATGAAGTTTTGGCTGAAGTGGCTGCATTGGCTGATTCTGCTGATTTAAGAAAAAAATATTTTAAAAATATATTTGATTAATAAAATAAAGAAAAAATTATATGTAAAAATAGCTAATATAGTCATTTACAGTAAGTTCAGTCAATACAACCAGAAAAGTAACTTCAACCTTACTTTTTCTGTTTATTACACAATTCAGAGCGCGAAAACAAAAGTTACGTGTTTAGTGAAAAATTGGCTAATAAGTCTGATAAGCCAAAAAACTGGGTTGCCAAAGAGGCTCCAGTTTCTAGTTACGTAAATTGTTGGAGACTTTGAGTTATACGGACTACGGAGTACTTTTTACTATTTGAAACGATACTTCAATTTGTTATGCACTGTACACTTTTTTTGTAATTATATTTTTTTTAACCCCAGGGGGGCATCGGGGGGAGGGGGTTTGGGGGTCTGGGGTAAACTGGGATCAATCTCACTCCATTGAGAATTGAATCTGGGACCTCCCATAAGGGAGAGTGAGTCGGCGACCAACTGGGCTGGACCGCTTCCTCATGCATTGTACACTTTTTATCCTATTTATAGTCTGTTTTACCTCTTTTTATTACTAGATTCTTACCCGTGCGATGCACGGGACAAAACTTAATAAAATAACGTACTACCTCCGTCCCATAATGGTTGTCCACTTTCAATTTGGCATGGTTATTAATAAAGTGGTTGAAAAGTAAAAGTTGTGGTTGAGATTTGAGTATAATTAAGTAAAATGATAAAAACCACATATTTCTTGCCAAAAACGGAAACAAGACATTCATTTTGGGACAACCCAAAAAGGAAAGTAGGACAACCAAAATGGGACGGATGGAGTAATATTTTCTACATCAACAACGAATAACAACATCAAATATCGATAAACGTATAATGTATAAAAGAGATTAAGAGAACATAGGTATATAATAAATAGTTTTAAAAGAGTGTGTGATATCGTATGTATAAGGGATAAGGGTCAGATAGGGCCTCGAACTCGAAAAAAAATGTCAAATAAGGTCATATTTCGGATGCTCTGTCTGGCCGACGCCATTTGGGGCGGTTCCCGATGGAATTTTTTGATGAAATTTTTTGAGCATCTTCCTCGTTAAGTCTAGTTTACCCATACCAAATTTCAGCTAAAAATTCAACCAGGAAGGTAGTCAAATAATTTTCCGAAATGTACGGCGTTGTTTAACTTCACAGTTATCTTCAAAAACTCATTTGACTACCTTCCCGGTTGAATTTTTAGCTGAAATTTGGTATGGGTAAACTAGACTTAATGAGGAAGATGCTCAAAAAATTTCATCACAAAATTCCATCGGGAACCACCCCAAATGGCGTCGGCCAGACAGAGCATCCGAAATATGACCTTATTTGACATTTTTTTTCGAGTTCGAGGCCCTATCTGACCCTTATCCCTATGTATAATGATATCATATTCTTCATTGTATTAACAGTAAATCTCATTAAATGCAATGTGTAAATGTATAAATATACCCAAATAAACTGTATTGGTTGATTTAATTACAATTTATGCAGTTCTGGTTGAAGTGGCTAGAATGACTCATTATGCTGATTTATGAAAGAAATTATATTTAAAATATATTTATAAATTAAATAAAGAAAAAACTATATAAAAATAGCTAAAATGATCTTCCACAGCAAATTCAGTCAATACAACCCGAAAAAGTAACTCAAATCTTATATTTTCTTATGACGGAGTGTTAGACAACTTAGTGTGCGAATCAAGTGTTACATGTTTGATGAAAACATTGACTGATAAGTCTCATAACAAAAAAATATGATTCTCCTAAAATTTATAATTTTTTTTATTGAAGTGACTAAATTGGTTGAGTCTATAGAATTTTGGAAAAAAAATATATTATAATATCTTTTATTATAAAATATTAATAGCTAAACTGATCCAAATTATGTGTGTGTGTGTGTGTGTTTGTATATTGTGTTGTTTCGGTGAGAACACTATTTAACGTGATAAATGAGAACGGTGTAAAACGATTCCCTTTATCGTTCACGGAGTGACGAAAATGCACATTTATACTTGAAGTAACGCAAAATTCAAATGTGCACATTTTAAATGTGCATAATTATAAATAAGTAGGTTTTTCTTAATAACTCGTTGACCATAATTAAATGCACATACTTATTTATTAATAACTCGTTGGACAAAGCAATAATTGGAAACATAAATCAGTAGTAATAGAGCCCGTTTGGTAGCACGAAAATCGGCTGTTTTGGTTGTTTCTGCTGAAATTTATGAAGTTCTGGCTGAAGTGGCTGTTTTGTCTGATTCTGCTGATTCTAGAAAAAAATATTTTAAAAATATATTTTATTAATAAAATAAAGAAAAAATTACATGTAAAAATAGCTAAAATGGTCATCTACAGTAACTTCAGCCAATACAGCCAGAAAAGTAACTTCAACCTTACTTTTTCTGCTTATTACACAATTCAGCACGCGAAAGTCAAAATTACGTGTTTGGTGAAAAAGCTGACTGATAAGCCTGATAAGCCGAAAAAATGGGTCTCCAAACGGGCTCATAAATTTTCTCGAACTTTCTCTGAAACTAATCGGCTGCAACACTACTTCTCTTCAACGACTACTTAAGTGACACGACTGCAAATATTTCCCTACACATTTTGTTGGCCAACTATTGGAAATTTACACAATAACTACATATAAATAAATATGAAGTAGATAATTAGGTGTGGGAAACGAAAGGACAACTGTAATTGGAAGTTTGGAACACGGTTGGGGGACACGGTTGCCTAGATCATTACGTTGGAATTTACAAATGACCACAAATATCAATAAAGAGAGCTGGAAAACCAAAGGCAGCCGCGCCATATCCAATTTACGGCCAAGAGGCCCAAGAATAACTGCATCGAGATATTCCATGCCAAAATATAAGAAAAGGATGAGATACTATGACGTAAGAATTAAGTCATCCGTTTTGGCAGTAACTTCTTCCCCAATAAACCTCTTGTTATTATATTAAGATAGATCATAGATATATACAAATAAATCCTAATACTCCCATATATAAGGTCGTCAAGTCCCTTCGCCGCCATTCATCCGTACATCACCTTCGTACAGGGGAGATACATTGTTCTGATGCTCTCCGCCTTAACTCCGACCACTAAAAATCATCTATCCTCCTAACATCGTACACCATCCATACTTCTAGTCTTCTACACCAGAGAACTAACGGTGACACCGATGCTCTCATCCCAAATTGGTTCACCGATCTTTATTTGTAAAAAGGAGACTTTTCGTTAATCCCAAATTAACGTTAGTATTAGTTGATAAATCGGGCCAAGCCCATGTAGCATTTAATTGGTGGACCTGTTGTATACGCCTATAAATAGGCCACCAACCCTTTGTATTCTGGGGAGTTATTTTGACGATACAGAATTGCTGCCAATTTCTCTACCCGGGTTATTTTCGACCAACACTTATGTTTGCTTAAGCTGAATTATGGTCTACATTCACACATGCGTTTTCCCACAATTTTTGAAAGGCTGAAATTATGGAACTCCCTCAATCCCCTCTCGGCATAAATGGGAACACTTGTTTGCAATTTTAAAATTAATAACTTACCGTTGAAACATAGTTTTTCCTTTGCTTGAGAAAGTTAATTAGTCAAAATGAACTATTAGTTTGAACTGTGTACAATGAAAATTATTCAATATACCATTATTAATAATAAATGAACAGAGGGAAGTTATAACTAATTATTGGAGTACATTTTAATTTTGATAAAAGTGCTTATGTGGCTAACCTACATAATTGTGTCTAAAAGAATCTTCTTTGACCTACATGGCTACATATGTAAGTTGAGTTTTGATTTAAGTTTCTTTCTTATACTCCGACTTTATATCAAGTTAAGTAAGAAGTTGTGACATTACTATGGATAGTTTTATTTTTATGAAAGTAAAATGTTTATTTTGGGACATTCTAATAAGAAAAATGAGAAGTTATTTTTTAAAAAGGATATGATATTGATGATATATCTAATTATTTTTTAATACAGGATGTTGGGTAATTACATTAATTATACATATATGTGAGAGAATAAAATGTCATGATTTGGCGCATCAAAACTTTCTAATAAGGTACATGTGAAATACGGAAACAAAAAGGATCATATTAGGCTTGAACAATAATTCAATTGTCAGGCATGCAATTACCACCACCCTTGATATCTACTTGAGAAAAGGTCAGCCATTTAGTTATATTAACAATCCAAAACTTACTATGATAAAAAATGGTTTGGAGAAAAGAGGTGAAATAAACCTTTTTATTATTTCTAATCGATCACTTAAACCCATGCATTAAAAAAATATCATTGAAATTCATTTACAATAAAAATAGTTGGAAAAACTATCAAATAAGCCCATGTAGTATAGCCAAAAAATCAATTAAGCCCATGAACTATCAAAACACTCAATCAACCCCTCGAACTATAAAAAACACCCACTTTTAACTTTTAACCGGTTAATTACCATTCAGCCGGTAATTGTCTACGTGTACCCACGTGACTTTTGGATTTTTCATTTTTTTGGTCAGCCTTGCTTAGTCAATGAAAAAACTACGCATAGGAACTGTTCATCTACATTGCTAGTTTTTCTTCCACAAATAAACACAAAGAACAAGCTAATTTGGGAATCAATAATTATCTAGAGTCACTTGAGAAACGCCGGAATCTGCATGGCCGAAAGCCCGAAACCAAGCTTTTCACAGGCATCCCCTTCTCAGTAATATTAATCTGTGACTCTCCAAGTTAGGAGAAGAAAGGACATAGTACAACCGCGAAGGAGAAGAAGCAGGGGACGAACCAAACGAAAATACAGGCGGTGAAGCAGATAATAGGGAGCATCAAGCCCCAAGGGACACTCAATAACCCAAACAATCGACGACGATCAAGAGGATGAAGGTTGGTAGGTTTGAGCAAAAGGGGACCAGTCCAAGAAGAAAAAAGCTAATAGGGAGAGAGAAAGAAGGGGAAGGGGAAGGGGAAGGTGGTCACCTTACAAGAGCGTCGACGGTGTAGTAGCGGTCGACCGCCGGCGATTAGGTGCAGAGAACGCCGGTGAATTTGGTGGCCTGGTCAGATGAGGAACGAGGGTGAGAGTAAGGCATGGCTGGGCTGTGAAGTTGCTCCTACTGTACAAGAAAAACGAAAAAGAAAATGAAACAAAGAAGAAGAAAGCTAAATACCTGGAAAACATAAAATTAAAAAACAATAAAACGAGGTGTGTGAATAATTAAATAATAATTGGGTTTGTAACCTTAAGTTTATTTCTTAATGAAAGAGTATTTATATACAAGATGTTAGGGTTCCCTAAGGAGTCTCCTTAAGGCCCAATAAATAATAAACTCCTTAAACACGTATTTAATAATTATTTTTGATTACATAAAATAATATCCTTAATACCCCCCGGCAAGTTCAAGGTGGCAACGCGACATGGAGCTTGGAACGGAGAGTTTGAAAACGTGAATTTCCAACGGCTTTGGTGAAGATATCTGCAACCTGATCCAAGGCACAAACATGACGAACAACAAGAGACCCATCAGCAACCTGTTCGCGAACAAAATGGTAATCAATTTTGATATGTTTGGATCGTTGATGGAAAACTGGATTGGCAGTCATATAAGTGGCACTGAGATTGTCACACAAAAGAATCGGTGGAGCATGAAGAGGGGCATGTAGCTCACGTAGAAGCTGTTGTATCCAGATTAATTCTGTGGAGGTGAAGGCAATGGCTCGATACTCGGCTTCAGAGCTGGATTTGGCAACAACATGCTGCTTCTTGGAGGCCCAACTAACTAGATTGCCACCATAATATACGGCAAAGCCATGCTGAGAGCGACAATCATCAATATCGGAAGCCCAACCTGCATCAGAAAATGCTACAATACGAGTATCCGTGCATGGCCGAAGGTGTAGGCCAGTGGTAATGGTCCCCTTGAGATAGCGTAGAAGGCGCTTGACAGCTTGCCAATGAGTTACTGTGGGAGCATGCATGAATTGGCAAACACGATTAACTGCATAAGAAATCTCTGGCCGAGTGATAGTAACATATTGCAAGGCACCAACAATGCTGCGGTAGAGATGAGGATCATCCATCGGGTCTCCTGAGGCCGAGAGGCGTGAACCTGGTTCGGCAGGGGAGAGAATAGATCGGGCATCCTGCATTTTGCTGCGAATAAGCAGTTCGGTGATGTACTTCTGCTGGCTCAAAAAGATAGATGAAGTGGATCGATGTAATTCAATGCCAAGAAAGTAATGCAAGTCACCCAAGTCACGTAAAGTAAATGTAGCATTGAGACTATTGACAAAGGCATCAATCTCAGAAGAATTGGAACCAGTGATGACCAAGTCATCTACATAAACTAAAACATAGAGAGTGGTACCATTATGGCGTCGAATGTAAAGTGATGTATCCGATGTGCAGGGTCGGAAATGATGATGAGAGAGATACTGACGAAGCTTATGGAACCAGGCGCGAGGGGCCTGCTTGAGACCATATAATGCCTTGCGCAAGAGACACACATGCCCAGGACGAGATTGATCCACAAAGCCAGGAGGTTGAGCCATATACACTGTTTCACTGAGATTCCCATTAAGAAAAGCATTGGCAATGTCAACCTATCGTAACTTCCAACCAAAAGTGAGAGCAAGAGATAATACTATACGAATTGTGGTGGGTTTTACCACCGGACTAAAAGTGTCAGAGTAGTCAACTCCTTCTTCCTGATTAAAGCCCTTTGCAACCAATCGAGCTTTGTAGCGCTCAATCGTGCCATCAGCGTGCTTTTTGACCCTGTACACCCACTTACAACCAACAATGTTAGAATTACGAGGAGGTAAGATAAGATCCCAAGTCCCATTTTTTATTAGAGCATCGTACTCAACCTGCATTGCATGTTGCCATTCAGGATATTTGGAGGCCTGAGAAAAAGTGTTGGGTTCAATAGGAATAGATGCGGGTATAGTAAGAGGATGTTTGGTAGACAAATGAGTCTTGGGTTTGAGGTTGTTCGTTTTTGAGCGGGTGACCATAGAATGAGTTGAAGTGTCAACAGGTCTAAAATAAGTGGGAATAGAATGAGGAGGGATACCTGAGTTTTGCTTGGGACCTGACGGAGACGGAGGGGCATCACTGGAGCATGGAGACGGACTGCCCGCGGGTAGAGTAAATGGTTCCCTGTCGGACAGTGGAGGGGAGGCAGTGGTTTGATGGTTGGGTGATGGGGAGGCATTAGTGACAGGGCTGGTGGGAGGTGGAGGCGGGTGGTAGTTATCGGCCAGTGGGGTTGAGGCTGCCAGTCGCAGCGGCTGTAGAGAGGGGAGGGAGGAGGGTGGAGCAGCAGTGGGGGGTGGATGGTGGATGTGAAGTTGGTACGGAAAGGACGTCTCATCAAACACAACATGGCGGACAATATAGATACGGTTTGTAGGAACATGAAGACACTGATAACCCCGGTGTTGTGAACTATAACCAATAAAAATACAGGGGGAAGAGCGAAACTCAAGTTTTGAGTTATTATATGGACGTAAAAGAGGATAGCAAAGACACCCAAAGGATTTTAAAAAGGAGTAGTCGGGTGGTTTGCCATATAAACATTCAAAGGGGGATTTGTCTTTTAAAAGCGGGGTTAACGTGCGATTATGCAAATACACACTTGTGTGAAAAGCATGTTCCCAAAATGATTGAGGCATATTAGCATGAGCGAGTAGGGCCAAGCCTTTTTCAACGATAGTCCGGTGGCGACGCTCTGCTGCCCCATTTTGGGATTGAGTGTGAGGACAGGAAACACGGTGAGTAATACCTTGCGTTTGTAAATATGAGGAAATAGATCTATATTCACCACCCCAATCAGATTGAAATTGTTTGATTTTAGTATTAAATTGAGTGGCAATCATAACTTGAAAATATTGAAAAATAGAAAGAACTTGAGATTTTTGGTGTAAAAAGAAAATCCAAACAAATTTTGTGCAATCATCAACAAAAATAACAAAATATTTACTTCCATTAAAAGAGGTTATGGGAGCAGGTCCCCACACATCAGAATATATTAAATCAAAGGGATGTAAACTAGATGAATGTAAACGTTGTAGGGGAAGTCTATGACTTTTCCCTAATTGACAAGGTTCACAAATTTTATGTAATTTATGACTAGAAACAGGTAAATTAAAACGAGAGACTAAACGACGTAAAGATGACTCGTGGGGATGTCCAAAGCGATGATGCCATGTTTGAAGAGACGCCTTTTCACCAAGATAAATGCGAGGAGAAATGGGCTTGTCCAAAGGTTGTTGGAGATGATATAGTCCGTTCTCAACGCGTCCTGTGAGCAACGTCCGTCCCTGGAGGTCCTTAACAAAACAACAAGTGGGATAAAAGACCATATAAACATTGTTATCACGGGTTAGTTGAGAAACACTAAGTAAATTTTTTTTGATGTGAGGAACAAAGAGAATGTTATTAAGATGAATGGGAGCATGCGATGCTTGTAAAGTCGAATGTCCTAAATGAGTTATGGGCAGAGACATACCATTACCAACTTGTAATCCTTCATTGCCAGAGTAATTAGAGTGAACAGAAAGATTACCAAAGTCTGCTGTGACATGATTCGTTGCACCGGAATCAAAACACCAAGGATCAATTATAGTGGAAGGAGGATTTTGAACAGTGTAGGCATGCCGGGCAGGAGGTGACAGAAAATTGGCAGGAGGAGAAGTCTGTGAAAGATAGGCCGTAGGCGTGGTTGACTGTGAGGAGCCGCGACTGGAGCCCGATCGCTGCAGCTGTCCACGACGGTGCTGACCGCGCCTGGGCTGCTGCCTTGGTTTTGTTTCAGGGAAGGAGTCAAAATTCGCCCGATGCCAGCAGTTAATGGCTTCATGTCCTGGTTTTTGGCAGATTTGACAGATAAGGCGAGCACCAGTTTCAGAAGTAGACCCACGAGCAGAGGAAGTAGTACTTCCCGACGTGGTTGCTGCAAGGGCAGTGGCCGTTAATGGAGCCAGTTTTTCAGAGTTGAGTCGCTCCTCTTCACGCAACAAGAGGCCGAGAAGATCGCTGGAGGTAATAACATCAGTGTGCAAATTGAAGGCACTGCGGAAAGCAGAATAAGAGGCATCGAGACCGTGAAGAATGCTTTCAACAAATTCATCGTCAGGAACAATATAGTCACATTCTGCCAGGGCATCCGAAAAGGAACGCTTCTTCTCGACATACTCAAGAATGGATAGGTCACCTTTGGGAAATTGTTGAAGCTGAGTCTTGAGATGCATACGTCTTGCCCGATTTTGTGAATAAAACATTCTGGACAGAATGTCCCATGCTTCATGGGTGGTTGTGGCACGAACAACATGGGCTAGCAGCGGCATAGTCAGCGTGGATCGAATCCACAACAAAATGAGACGATCTTTCTTCCTCCAAGAAAGATATGCAGGATTGACATCCTGGGAAGGTGTAGAAGGCGTGGCCGAGGGAAGAAGCTGTGATGGCATGGAGGCAGAACACAGAAAATCATCAAGCTCAAAAGCTTCAAGAGCCGAGCGAATTGTTTGACGCCATAGCATGTAGTTGGAGCGATCAAGAAGAATATTGATTTTGGGTAGATTAATAGAAAGGGGTGCCGTGGAGCCGGATGCAAGGGAAAGAGGATGGCCGGAGTTCGCATCACGTTGCTCGTCACGGATGGAGGAATCCTCATCGGAGTCAGACATGAGAGCAGCGGCGGAAGGTTAGAGAACCTAGGCTGATACCATGTGAATAATTAAATAATAATTGGGTTTGTAACCTTAAGTTTATTTCTTAATGAAAGAGTATTTATATACAAGATGTTAGGGTTCCCTAAGGAGTCTCCTTAAGGCCCAATAAATAATAAACTCCTTAAACACGTATTTAATAATTATTTTTGATTACATAAAATAATATCCTTAATAAGGTGGAAAGTCCATGTGGGCAATAACCCAGGGAACTTGTTGTCTAGCTGCTAAAAGTTAAAATTGGGTGTTTTTTAATAGTTGGAGGGGTTGATTGGGTGTTTTGATAGTTCGGGGGTTTAATTGACTTTTTGGCTATACTACAGGGGCTTATTTGACATTTTTCCCAAAATAGTTCAATCCAGCCATTGAACCGGATTTTTGACTTGTAATAGCATATTGTTTATATTAAATAATTTTAAACAGTTGTTAACATTCGAACAAATATAAATATAATCTCTGAACAATTTAAGAATGTTAAACTCTATATTTTGGCGATTTTGGACTTTTATATCCTACAATCTTTTAAAAAAGTTTTTAGATTTAAAATTAATAATTTTTACATATTCCCTGTTTTCCTTTTTTTTATTTATTTTTAATTTTTAGCGTTTTAAAATATTGTTACTACATTATTTTTTCAAGCTTATATGAATTTTTATAAAATTTATTAATTTTGTTAATTTATTTTTAAAAAATTACCTGCTATAACATGTTAAATTGGCTGGAGCAACTATGTTTTCAAATTCTACTCCATTTCCAGTTTCAACAAAAAAAAGTTAAACAAAAAAAGGCTAAAGGGTCAAATAGGCCCTTGAACTAACTTAAAGTGTTCAATTAGCCCCTTATATAGGAGGTTCAGCCCGACCATCGCCAATCGGGGAGGTTCCCGGTTGAATTTTCTGATGAAATTTTTTGAGCATCTTCTTCATTAAGCCTAGTTTATTCGTATCAAATTTCAGCTAAAAAATAAACCGGGAAGGCAGCCAAATAATTTTCCGAAATGTACTGCGTTGTTTAATTGCGCAGTTATCTTCAAAAATCATTTGACTGCTTTTCCGGTTGAACTTTTAGCTGAAATTTGGTATGGAGAAACTAGACTTAATGAAGAAGATGCTGAAAAAATTTCATCAAAAAATTCCACCGGGAATCGCCTCAATTGGCGACGCCGGGCAGAATCTCCTATATAAGAGGCCAATTGAACCCTACCTATTTGACCCTAGCCAAAAAAAATAAAGCTGCAGGCCGCATAGACCTTATCTCGGAGGAGTCGGAGCCCACCGTGCCTCATCCGTATTGCTCGTCACTGTTCCGGCCAAAACTTCAGCGGTCCTTCTTCTCTAGCTTGCTCTTTTTTTTCTGTCTGTTTGCACTAGCGCTTATTAGCATGCGTGAGGTTTTGATTCTTTGAACTCGAATTACAACCATTAGTTAGTTCGTTCTTAATTGTTTTGGTTGAAAATGGAGATAATAGTGCCTACGAAGCAAACCCACGATTTTTTTTGCTCAAATTGCTGTAATCATGAAGGAAGTTTTAGAGCTCACTCCTTCGAGGTCAAAGGTCGATGTGTTACTATCCGTTTTACAAATTTGCTTTCAAGTTCTCTTAGTGGACTGAAAAAACTGGAACGTAATTCAAAACTTCGGCTAGACAAGGTCTTTGCTTTATCAAGTACTGAAATTATAACGACCAATAACAGTAGTAATAACCTTGAGAGCAATTACCACCTTAGGAAGCTGGTGTGTGATGGTAAATTGGGGGAAGGTTTTAGACACCTTTTGACCATGATTGGCCGAGGCGAAATCCCGGATGTGCATATGCTTGAGAAGTTGGTTAGGGGTTTTTGTGGAAATGGGCAGACTAAGATGGCCACTAGTGTAATGAAGATTTTAGAGGGTTCAGGGGTGGATCCTGATGTCATCACCTACCAGGCCTTGATTGTTGCACATTGTAAGGCGGGTGAGTTTCATGACGCCTTGAATATCTTGAAGAAAATGACTGTTTCTCCTGATATTGTCACATACAACAAGATCCTCAGACCTTTATGCCGGAATGGAAGACTTAAACAGGCTATGGAGGTTCTTGATTTGCAGCTAAAGTGGAAGTGTTACCCTGATGTATACACTTATACCATTCTGATTGAGGCAATGTGCAAGGGTAGTGATGTCCAGCGGGCGATGAAGTTATTTGATGATATGAGGAGTATGGGATGTAGGCCGAATGAAGTGACGTGTAACATTCTGATTAATGCAATTTGCAAGAGCGGGCATTTGGACAAAGCGATTGAGTTTTTGAATGAGATGCCATCATATGGGGTCCATCCAAATGTGATCACTCTCAACACTATTTTACGTAGCTTGTGTACCACCGATAGGTGGGAGGAAGCTGAGAGGCTGTTTGGAGAGATGGCTAGGAAAAAGAACATTTCTCCGAGTGTCGTCACCTTTAACATCCTTATCAATTTCTTGTGCCGGAAGGGCATTTTGGGAAGAGCGATTGACCTGTTGGAGAAAATGCCAATGCACGGTTGTACTCCCAATTCATTGAGTTACAATCCAATAGTTTATGCTCTTTGTAAGGAGAAAAAGATGGACAGAGCCATTGAGTATCTAGAAGTGATGGTTTCCCAGGGGTGTTACCCTGATATCGTGACCTATAACACACTACTCAATGCCCTTTGCAAAGATGGGAAGGTTGATTTGGCAATTGAAATCTTTGACCAACTGAGCACGAAACATGAATGTTCTCCTGTGCTTCAAACTTACAATGTGATTATATATGGGCTAGCAAAGGTGGGCAAAACGAAGAGGGTCATAGAGCTGTTAGATGAGATGATGAAAAAGGGTTTCAAACCCAATTTGATTACCTACACTGCGCTCATCTGGGGGCTTAGTAGGGAAGGGAATGTATATAAAGCCATCGAGTTGTTTCGTGACTTGGGAGGGTTGGGTGTCGTACCTAATTCTATCACTTACAATGGTGTAATATTTGGACTTTGCAAAATTCGCCAAACAGACCGTGCAATTGACTTCTTGGCTGATATGGTGTCAAGGGGATGTCAACCGACTGAAACTACTTACATTATTCTCATTAAAGGTCTAACGAATGAAGGGTTTGGGAAGGAAGCTTCGGAATTGATGAATGAGTTGTGCACAATAGGAGTTGTAAAAAAGGGGCCTACTGAACAGGTAAATCAAAATAGTGCTAATACTACGTTTTGAATGGACATTGTGTTATATTTTCAAGACGAAAAATATGTTTACTATGAGTTGTAAAATAAACAACCACTTCTTGGCCTTTGTTTTATTTTCAAAGTAAAGCCTAATATACTTCGTAATAAAATAGCTTTCCTCGGACATTTCTGTATTCTCCCAGCAAGAGATCCATACCTAAAAAAAGGATAAAAAACTTCAAAAGAATATTACGGAGTATTTGATTAAGAGACATAAAAAGGGGGGAAATGGAACAAAAATATTATTTGATTTGATGAGCCTCATAAACTGGAATATTTTAAGTTACATTGTTAAGTGACAAATGGAAAGTTTATGAAGAATTACAATCCCTGCTACCCTGACGTGGAACTTGACAAATGCAATACAATTTTATGAAGTGACATGCAATACAATTTTATGAAGTGACAAATGCAATAAAGTAAGAACACATTTTCTGGAAAAATATACCCCTGTGAACAGAAAAGCTTAAAACATCCTAAGAAACAATAGGCAATGAGATCATACAATATCGCATCCAGTTTTTGTTTCTGGTTTTACACTTTTTAATGTTAAAAAGGTTGTATAAGGAATTTAAAATCAGTTATACTTTTTTTTTTTTTGGTAATCAAAATCAGTTATACTTGTTTAAAGTAGCTATTTATTAATTTTGAAATGTCAATAAAATATTAGCCCATATCTCTTGTCAACGTAAATTTCTTTTTAGTTTTTAAAAGAAAAAAAGATAGCATATACACAATGAGGCCAAAATTGATGGATTTGATTCTTACAGGGAAGGTGTTTTTTTATGTGCAGAAACCAATTAGAATGACAAGGAATGAGGGATAGAATGAGAGGTCAAGCCACCATAGACAGCACCTACATTTCCTAACGTAGTGATCAAAACATATTCCTTCATGCTTAAAGGCCCAGGGTTCAACACAAACTCGAAATCAAGCGCCCTCACGTAGATCCTCCTCTTTGGCATCTTCTTAGCCATGAGGACCCCCGCCGGGTACGCCACAGCCATTGCAACCACCATTGACATCACACTTTCCGCCGTTTCTTCCAGATAATATTTGTTTGCGATTATTAAGAAGATGCACGACAATGATCCCAACACGAATACGCGAAACGTCCACACAGCCTCATCATCATCCCCAGAGAACTTTTCCTTTGATGATGAAGCATCTTCTTCTTTCTCCGGTGCCGGTGATGAAGTCTCTGCTTCTTGTGATAGGATTGGATGTGTGGATCTTGATGCACCTCTTCGTTCTAACCCACACGTTTGTGATTTCATTGTTTTTTCTTTTTGGGGAAATGCTTATTACTGATCTGAGGCAAATTTGGATCATATGAGACATTCTTTTTTGGTGTACTGCTAGCCACAACTTGGTAGGATTACAAATTATTTTAATTTGGTACAAGTGTTAATAACAAATTAACATTGTTTTTCAAGACTTCCTAATTTAAAATAACATTGTCATAAACTAATTGTCATTAAAAGTGTCTTTTCGTAGCATGTCTATTAATTTACAATGCAAAAGAATAAAATGGATTCTATTGTGATAAATTGTTTTCAAATAAATTTCAATACAGATATTTTACATACAAATTGATTTCTTTTTACAGCCTTAGAGGCTATACCCACCTTACATGCTATGCAAACTTGAAGCTAAAATGTAGGACAACCATCAATAGATATGCCTTTGGCAGTGGGGCAAGTGGCAAGATCACAATGCTCAGGGTCAGTGGTCCCCCACCATGTCACACTTCTATTCTCCAACCCAACGACGAAGTACAGAAAGACTGCCATGAAAGCAACGCCGGCATCTAACGCTGCTGACAGGATATAGTTATACCTCTGCCACCACTTCTTCCGGTACCTAAAAACGAAGAAGTTGAAGACGGTCCCCACCAGAATCCAAGAGGTGTAGTTTAAGGAAGACGCGGGAGGCATGCTATGGGTGGCTCCAAAAAGAACAGGGAGGTTGATGAAGGTGATCCAGGACTGGGAAGGGAATGCCTTGTGTAAAGCCCATACTATAATGGGACCCATTAGCCCGCCCAGAAAGAACCAGTTAAGGGCGGAGTAGTTCCCGAGCGACCCGAATATCCTCTTTGGCCCAACGAGTCCCCAGATGACTGAAGCATCAAAGAAGACGTGGTCACCCGGGCAGGTCCATGGGCTGTTTGAGAACTTGGTCTGGTGGCATATGTTGTCAACTGAGTGCAAGAGCCACCATGCAACAATCATATTTGTTGTTCCAGCAATGATGGTTCCAATGAACTAATAATTTTTTTGAAACATCAATACAAAGTAGACAACATATTATATATAACATGGTTTGGTTTTAAATATTAACAAAGATTTACTTTCAAAACATGATATATAAATGATGCAAAAAGAAAGTGCTGTTTATCAAAATTTATGATCATGCAAATTAAGTAACTTTACTCACATGCTTCATCCATTCAAACAGTTGACAGCTATAAAGTTACTCAACGACATCCAAACTGCTATACATTCATAAAATAAGAAATGTGAACTCACATATGTTGTACCGAGTATAAGATATCAAAATTTCAAATTTCGAAAGAGAAATCGCTATTAAGTCTATATCATTATTACTCATGTAATTCTATTCACTTGCATGTGATGCCTTAGAACCAATAAATTTGCTCATATCAAGAATTCTTCCAATAGAATTTGTACACATTAAGCACATCGGTATTTCCACATTACAACAAAAAACTTAATATTAACAAACCTATTAGTAACAGGACGCTATCTGAGTAAAGCTAACAAATTCATATGTAGTATTTAGTAATGAACAAAAACACAAATAGAGACAAAATTAGTAAACTTTCCAAATTTGATATGATGTCATCAATTAAAGGACATTTGATCATTTAGGACTAGAGTTATTATGCATGATCTACAGCCCATTTATTCAACACACTTGTACATCAATTATTTCTACTCAACACATATGTAGTATATGATTTTGTCTATGTGAGTGATAACTTATAGAATCATCTTCACAAATAGTTCTCTCTCTCTAAAAAAGATGCAAAACTCACAAACAGATTCTTGTATGTGTAAACAAAAGCTCAGTATACAATTATACAAATTGGTAATATATGTATACAGGTGAGTTTATATTACAGTTTACCCTACTTGGTTAATGAATTCTTTTGAGTGTTACCTGAACCAAAAACATTGATCTAGGAGGGATCTTCATATAATGACCCAGCTTGAAATCACTGAGGAAGGATACAGCTTGAGACATGCTCATGTAACCGTACGTCTTGAAGCACACATTAGCTATAGGTTTTCCAGGATATATTATCCCCATTATGTATTCTGTAATTATATTTAGTCCCGGTGTCTGTCATCAAGGAAAATTTAAATAAATCAATATATATATATATATATATATATATATATATGTTAGATTAACATATTTACTCTGTTTCTATCAAAGAAGTATATGGTTACCATGTTTGTGGTGGCTGTAATGATACTAATGGGGAGGGTAAACACGAAAGCAATAGCAGCTGCAAAGAGAAGTCCCCAGTAAGGCATCTGAACCTCATCTTTCAAGAAGATGCATAGTGCAAGTGACACCGTCATCGTCACTAAAAGAAGTATGTAAAACCACCAAGAAGGTATGTCTTTGTAGTTTCGCATCAATCTCGTATGTATATCCACTTTTCCCTTTGTAGATGCTCTATATCGTTCATATATTTCTCTGCCCACACACAAAGAATAAGGATTCCATAATCGCATATCCAAAGTAAATTTTAGGCCAAATTGAAAGAAATACTTCATTCGTTTACTTTTACTTGCTCAAGTCTTTAGCGCAAAATGTAAAGTTAAGGTGTAGTGCGGGACCACATTATGCGTATGTTTGGCACAACTAGATGATAAAATACTTTTTTGAGCTTTTCAATGACTTAGCTTTTAGTGACTGAAAAAATCTTGAAAGAAAGAGGTTGGTATGCATATATTAGAAGTTAAGAAAATTCACCTTCCATAAAAGATGGCTACATGAGATAGTGTGGATGCAATAGTGGCAAATCCAAATCCATAGGCCAAAGAAAACATGGTACTTAAATGGATTCTTCCTTGCTTAGCATATTGAGCCTCATCAAGCTCAAACTTATTATTAACAATAGCTGATATATTATACTGTTGACCTTGTGCAGTAAACAAGTCAGATGAGATAATGGAGAAGTTCTTGGCATTATAAACATTAAATCCCCAATAAAATAAGGGAATCACAATGTACATCACACATGTGTACCCAACAAAGATGTTGGCAATGGCAAAGAATGGACTTATGAGTGGGCTGGACAAAAATGAGGCTATTGTGGCCCAGTCTAATGTCAGGGCTCCTAGTCCAAGCCCGTTCATTCCAGACCCTATTTGTTGGGCGGTAACGGATTTGGGAAAGACCCAACATACCCATGATATGCTTTGCAGAGTCTGGAATAGGTAACCAGGGAAGAAGTACCATAAAAAACTGCAAGTGAGAGCAATCACAAAAAACTTTGCGCGTGACATGTACCGCTTGTCCTCTTCGTTTTCCTTTTCATGAAGTGTCCTATAAAGTAAAAGTCGCAAAAAACCCAACGTTACAAAAAATGATGTGGTTCATATGATTATTTGGAGAACATTTTTTACAAGGTAACTAGGTAAGTGTTTTGCATAGTTGTACTTGTAAATCACAGCTTAATTTTAGTATACTTCAAAGAGTTTGATCGGTTTTTCAAAATTAATATCACTCATAATAAGTCTATTCCAACCTGAAATGATAAGGAGAAATGCAGGAAAAAATTGGAAAAGTAATTGAGAGGGAAAGCAACACTCTTGTAGGGAACCCCTTCTCAAATGCTCTTTAAATGAGGATGGTTTATACTAGGTAGTTTTTTATTAGCATTAGGTGATCCCGAGTTAGACAAACTAATCATGGGTTCTCAAGAATCCAGCTTGAACTCTGATGTAAATATGTGTTACTCGAACAATCCCAATGATGCTTTGTAATTCGTACACAAGATGATTTTGTATTTGAAGATAATTTTGTACTTGTGTTAACTTTCTTGTTATAGTAGATGAGCATATATGGTGAACTGGTGAAGATAGGCCTTTGATATTCACTATAATATTATACGAAGTATTAGAGCATCTCCAATGCTACAATGTGCACGGTGCACATGTGACATTAGAGATAACCACAAAAGTACTTAGTAACTGGTAACACTGAAATCGACGAAATTGACTGAATCTGTTCAAAATGGTGAAATTTTGACTAAGGTCGATGAATTGGCTAGATATGCTGAATTATGAAAAAATTAAATTTTAAATATATATTATTAATGAAAGAAAATATTATATGAAGAATAGCTAAAATGATCTTTCATATTAACTCAACCAATTTAGTCAGAAAAGTAACTTCAATCTTATTTATTTTGATTGATACACAATTCAACACGTGAAATTAAAAGTTACAAATTTGATAAAAATAGTTAACGAATGACATTGATAAACAGAAAATCGGGATCACCAAACGCGGTCATAATTTGAAATATAGGGAATAACACATGCAATTCACATATAGCTATTTTTGAAGTACATGCATACCCTTAATAAGTTGAGAAGTTGAGTTTTTAGGGCTTTCTTTATTATTATTAATTAAAGCAAATTATAAATGAAATTATGGAAATGAACAAAAGTACAAAATACCTGAAGAGTGAGATTTGAACGAGGGTGCTGGGCCACCACATATGAGCTGGCTCCACTACGTATTTCCTGAGAAGTCCAGCCCATCCATATCCAAGCACCTACCAGACATAATCACATATTCACATATTCACATGTATCGCCCATCCTTAATCAAGCAGTATTTGCAACAACTTTAAAAAAATTAGCTTTTGAATATGGATGGTTAAATAAGGTCAATTGATCATTCAAAAAAAAAAACATAAGGTCAATCGAGTATACCAACCTATATAAGGTGGAGTAAAGAGTACACTATATTCATTTGATCTTTTAAAGTACACAAATTCGGGGGTTTACTGTTAATTGAGTACACTTGTTAGATTGGCTAACGGAATATTGAGTAAGAAGGGTTAATGGACCAAGGTTATGGCGCCTACCTTCACGAAGTTGACCAAAAAGAGAAAATCGACCTTCACAGGTCGACCTGCGCGCGCGCGGGGGGGGGGGGGGGGGGGGGACGACCTGCGGGGGACTGATGGCTGGTGTCGACCTTCAAGAAGTCGCCCTATTAGCATCCTATTATCCAACTCAACGGTATTAACGTGTTAATCTAACATGTATACTCAATTAACACTAAAACCCCGAATTTGTGTACTTAAAAAGATCAAATGTAATATAATGTATTCTTTACTCTAAGTCATATAAGTTAATGTACTCAATTGACCCTTACCTCATTAAACAACTATGATTATGTACAGGCTCCGGAATATGTCAGGGGTATGACGTTGACCAAGGTGAAGTCAATCAAGTGACTGGTGGCTGGTGTCGACCTTCAAGAAGTCGCCCTATTAGCATCCTATTACCCAACTCAGCGGTATTAACGTGTTAATCTAACAGACATACTCAATTAACACTAAAACCCCGAATTTGTGTACTTAAAAAGATCAAATGTAATATAATGTACTCTTTATTCTAAGTCATACAAGTTAATGTACTCAATTGACCCTTACCTCATTAAACAACTATGATTATGTACAGGCGCCGGAATATGTCAGGGGTATGATGTTGAACGATCTTATTGAGTAATGAAATTGTTTAGTTTATTATAAAAAAGTGATTGCTTTTAATTAAAGGTAGACAGATGCTTCTAACAACTTTTCACTTTCTCTATTACCAACTTTTCCAAAACCACTATAAAATACTCCCTCCGTCCCGCAATTAACTTCACACATATTAAGAAAATAAATTTGACTTTACTGTGGAGTGCACTGTTTAGAACTGTTTAAACAATGTTTGGACACTGCTTGACACTATTTGACACTGTTTGGATGTAGAAAAGTTGCCAAATAAGGAAAGTTTTGAAGTGTGAAGTTAATTTCGGAACTGCCCAAAAAGGAAATTGAGAAGTTGTTTACGGGACGGAGGGAGTATATCTTTTGGAAAGTAGAAACAATCCCAAACATTTCCTTAATCTTTTATGCACGAATAGGACTAACTTTATGAGAAATGGACTTAAATAGGACTATATCTAAACATAAATGCACAAAGAGGACTTAATGTTTTTTTATTCATATGACTAAACATTATCTTTTTATTCCTAATATAATTAATTAATCAATGACAGTCCGTTGGTGGCGGAGCAGTCCGGCGATGGAGGCAAAATGGCGGTGGCAGATTTCTGGAAAGCAACAGCCGGCGACAAGTGGTGGCAGGCTGCTGGGGGTCCAAACACTTGAAGGAACATTTTTTTCTAAATGCACATAATTACTCCTATTTAGAGAATTTAAAACAATAGCTCCTATTTTTTACATTTGACCCATGTTTGACTCTTATTTGGGGATTCACTCTAATTAATTTTTATCAACAATATTAACCATAATATTCACATCTAGATATGGTACTTAAACTTTGTCTTTATCAGTATTAACCATAAAGAGATACTCGAAATAAGGGTAAACTTTGGACAAAATTCTAAAATATGATTAAGTATGTTTTTCCTCCCAAAATGGGACTTATTACTCTGAATAAAAGAATGAAAATATAACAATCTAAAATATAAAATACTAGTAGTATAAAATATGAATGAGTTCTATTTAGAGGAAAAAAGATTGACACTCCTATTTGAGAAATCATATTTTGTTTTACTCCTGTATAGCAAATTTTCTCTGTTGAAAATGCGGGTGATAGAATGAAAGAGAAACAACAATTGTTTAACTTTATGTGTTTATCTCTCATTTCACGTATATTCAAAGATAATTTATTCCTTTTTTTGTTAGACTAAAATAAAATAGTTTAACTTGATAAATTATATTTTAGTTAAGTTTGAGTCTTTCTTCTTGAATATCAATAATAATATTTATTTCTATTTATAATAGAAATTATACTTTAGAAAAAAGGATTAAAAGGATAAAAACCAATTAATTATATTTGAAGATTTACAAACTTTAGGAAAAAGAATTAAAAGGATAAGAACCAATGAATTCTATTTGGAGATTTTATGGGGCAACTTCTATCTGTCCATTAGTCCATGGTATTGAATGTTGTGTTTGATAGCTTATAAATTTGTATTTACATCGTACACTTGTCACTGGTATAAATTCGAACTAACACAAATTCTTATTCTGTTCCTTTTAGATCTTACTTTATAGGTTTCAATTTTGTAGTCCGTGCGAATATAATACATTTTGTTATATGTGGTTGCAATTTTTTTTATTTTTTTTATTTTTCATGCCTGAAATTTGTTGTAATTTTTGTTCTAGTCAACCACCGATAATAACAACTCTGTTTAACTATAAAACAACCCCGGCCAATAGGCCAAAAATACTCCCTCGTCCCAAAGATTTCTTCTCAGTTTGACTTGACACATTTATTAAGAAAATGAAAATAAAGTGAAAATGTATTATAGTGGTTGAGTAAGAAAAAAAAAAGTAAATGAATGTTAGCCACAAAAAACTTTCCAAAAAGGGAAATGAGAAGAATTTTTGGAAACATCGCAAAATGATAAGTTAGAAGAATTTTTTGAGACGGAGGTAGTATTTAAATTTTTTTAAGAAGATTTTTAATATATATCTTAAACATGTGAATAATTAATTTGACATTGTTATAACTCTCATATTAGCCTTAAAAGATTTTTAAAATATCAAATTTAAAAGTTTCTAGAAGATTTATGCAATCGACAATAATATTTTTCTATATAGAATTGATTTCGGATTAAGAGATGGACTAAACAAAAAAAAGAGTCCATATTACAAAGATTTAAAAAAATGTTGCAGACCTAAAAAAAAAGATTGTCATATTTGCAGTGACTAAACCCGTATATAAACCTAGTAACTTAGCCATGTTAAGCGCTCGTGTAAGAAACCATATATTTTAAGCTCAAAAAATGAAAAAAAAAACTTTGCATTAACATGTTTTTTTATAAATTTAATAAAAATAGCATGTCTTCATGATATATGAATTCATTAGATCTCTAGTTTGAATAATATTTTATCGTAAATATTTAAAACTTTGAATTATTGCTATGAATTTCAACCTATCTACTTTTGAAAGCAAATTATATGATACATATACGGTGCACACGGTACAACCAGTTGAACGATGCACACGGTACATTCAAGTATTTTATATTAAAAGAAATGTGTATACCGTTTAAAAGAAACGAGTATTGACAACAAATTATAAAATAAGCACAATAGTTTTTTTGATGATAATACAATGACAATATAGTTAAATGAATAAGTTGATTTGTAGCACAAATAATATATATTGCGTGTAGATCAATAGATCATGATACTCAATTACATGTTTTTAATACTCAATTGTGCTACCAATAGAGTGATTTAATACTAATACTCATTTCTTCAAAACGTTATACTACTTGAACATAACATAAAATAGTCGGTTGTACGGTGAGCACTGTACAACCGTTTATAGTGCACGCTCTCAGTTTTGACTATGTTGTCTTTGTATGGCCATATGTGAACCAAAAATAAACTATTTTGAACTCTTAAATTAATACTACCTCGGTACGTACCTCCGTTTCTCGGACATCGGTATAAGAGGAAGTGGTGTGATTACCATGAAAATTGATTTTATATGATGCTAATGAATTTATAAAGTGAATGTAAAGTAAGAACGATTTAGAAATACACAAACTATACTAAATTTGATATGAGACAATCTTAGCGAGACGGATGAAGTATCTTGTTTGCATTTTAAAAATTCATAATTGTGTGACACGAATTGTAAAAGAAACGAAAGACAACAAACATTCATACTTAGGTTGTTTTCAATTTGAATTAATTATAGTCTTAGACCATACTAGGTTTAAACAACAAACATTCATACTTAGATTGTTTTCAATTTGAATTAATTATAGTCTTAGACCATACTAGGTTTAAACAGATCATATCATGGACCGCATCAGGTCGTATCGCGCATCTACCGTAGTGCGCATCGCAGCGGCCGCAATAGATACAATAACATTGCTCTCAATATCAACCGCAATTTAAAACCATGACCCGCCCATTGAGCACGTAAATAAATAAACACTACTATCTCCATCTCACTTTATGTGTCTTATTTTTGTTTGGCACAATTATTAATGATGTGGTTGAAACAGTTAAAATTGTAGTTGAAATTTTGATCATATATTCCTTTCCAAAAAAGAAAATATAACATTTATTTTAGGACAATTTAAAAGGGAAAGTAAGAGAGGAAGGAAATAAGACAATGCATTTCGAACATATTAGCACAAAGGTTATGAATAGTTTTTAGTTTATAAATGCTCGATTAATAGGTTCAAATCGGTTTTCCTTTCGATTGAAAAAAAACAACTAGATGCACGTCCCTGAGTCAACCAACTTCCTTTAAAATAATAACAAGCCCACTCATAGTCATGAGTAATCTGTACGGATATTGTAAAATAACCTTTTGATGTAAAATTTCTATAATGCACACCGTATTACATTGAAAATTGGTAGTGGAATATTACGGCGTCTCCAAAGTAATCATTAGGAATCCATTTGAGGGTTGGTAATTGAAAGCGGTGAAATTTAAGTCAATAATTTTAGGCCAATCAAAAGTTCCAGTCTGGTATCATGGGTTAACGGGATTCCAACCGATCAATTTGTCGGAAATTATGTAGAAATTAAAAGCATTGGCGGCTTTCCAACAGATTTATCTATTGTATGTTGGATATTAAATAACACATTCCAATTCGCAACATTTCTTTATTCCTAAACCATTAGCTTTATCGATTATATTGATGATTTCTTCAGTTCAAATGTAGTTTGATGGTGCTTCTGTAGCATCCCAGAAAGTCATCGCCAAAAAACTGCCCAATGCACAAGTAAATTTCAAAACATTCCATAGAATATCATACTTAAAGATTATACAAAAACATAGTTAATATAGTACAAAAGTTTGACAAATAAAAGTAGAGATTGTTCATTACACCACAACTAAATAAAAACACTGCAAAGACTTCTTCATTGTTCACCAAATCATTCCCTCTCCCATTTCTAACAAATATATTATTAAAAAAGGTTTCATCTAAAGAAGTGCGATTTTCTAGATGAATTAATTCAAATGGCACTTGAGAAGGCGTGGATGGTTGAAGCTGGATAGATTGTTGTCCCGACATGTAGCCATTCGGTTACATCTTGAATAATAAGGAATTGATTGTGAGTGCAAATGGTGAGCCACCCCTGATGGAACCGTAGGAAACATGGATGTATGAGCTGAGACATGAAACCTTGTGCCATATTTGGAAGTGAATGAGTGGTCGACCCATTAGTAGGATCTATCCCCCCGCGTCCCCATCATCTGTTCCATTTGATCTATTATAGACGTTCTAAAAGTATTGAAATCCTCAAGTTTAACATATTGTGTCTGTTAAGATGATGTGAGATCAAATAAACCATTGCGCAAATACGCCACGGTAAGAGGATCCAACCAAAACATTTTTTCCTTTTTTGGGAGATACAACTTTAAAAAATTGCATTTTCATCCACACTACCCTCTTGGGAGTCTTGGGTTTAACGATCTACCTCTGTTACAACTTTTCCCTATTAAACTAAATAAACTAGAAATAATACAAGTAGTTAATGTAACTACAAATAATGTAATAAGTTAAATTTAATATTTCACTTGTAAATAATTAAACAACTAAAAAAAGTCTTAAAATTTGGCAACAATAATTACAATTTTCACAACATAATAATGCATTAAAATGGATTATGAAATAATATTCTGTAATAATGTATTAAACTGAGTAAAAGTAATATAAATACTCACGTATTGAAACTGAAAATCTGCAAAACATAAAAAATAAAACTATACCACAATGTCCTAAGCTATGGACCACTCATTCATTAGTTACGTTTCTTTTGTTGAAACCCGTCCTTAAGAATCTCAATAGCAACTGGTTTCCTCCCAATTGTACATCATATTTAAAAATATATAATCAATAACTCATTCCAAACTTATTAATTTAAAATAAATATATTGACTTACAAGTACAAACTTACTAATTGTTCTGCTCTAACTTTTTTAGAAACAAATCCCCCGCAATATGGCGAGCTTCTACAGACATTTGAAGAGCTATTTTTTTGTTTACTTCCAACTTCTTAAATTTTTCAGACGCCTACTACACTAGCATGTCCTACCAATGTTCCGCCGATATCCATGGGAGCCATTTTTTCTTCTTTCAGGCTTCATTAAATTAAAGACACTCTTCAACCACAATGAACATCTAGAATTAAAAGAACGCAGAATATCAGATTCTTCAGGTGGAGGATATGTGTCGTTCCATTTCAAAAAAACACATAGTTATCATTAAAGTAAAAAATCAATCACAAATGACAGATACACATATATGATATACTCAGATTTATCACAAATGCCTTAAACCATGATTCATGAACATCCTTGGGTACATCTCCATAAAAAATCCATGGTCCCCTATAAGATCCTTCTAATACCCTTCAAACTTCTTTTTGAACTTTTCTCCAACAATCATTTAACAAAAAAAAAATATTAACACACTAAATTATATTTTGTAAACATAATAGCCAAAAATATTACTTATGTAATATAACACTATTAACTGGGAAAGTCTTCAACTGATATCAGTGTTCGCACTATATTAGACTATCCTTCACAAAATAGTTTCCCAGGTAGCACCAATATCGGCTTAAGACTTTCCCAAGTAATAGTTTGATATTACATAAGTAATACTTTTGGCTATCATGTTCACAAAATATAATTTAGTGTATTAATATTTTTACGTTAAATGATTGTATGAGAAAAGTTATGAACGAGGTTAAAAGGATATTGGAAGGATCTTATAGAGGACCATGGATTTGCTATAGAGATTTACCTAAGGATGTTGGTGAATCGTGGTTTAAGGCATTTGTGGTAAATCTGAGTATATCATTTATGTGTATGAGTGTATCTGTCATTTGTGATTGATTTTTTACTTTAATGATAACTGTGTGTTTTATATAGCCGAACCACACACATCCTTCGGCACAAGAATCTGATATACAGCGTGTTATTAACTCTAGATGTTCATTGTGGTTGAAGAGTGTCTTCAATGAACCCTAAAAGAAGATAAAACGGCCCAAATGGATATCCTCAGAACATTGGCGGGATGTGCGAGTGCAGTGGGCGTCTGAAAAGTTTAAGAAGAAGTCAGAAGTAAACAAAAAGAGTAGCTCTTCAGATGCCTGTAGAAGCTTGCCATATTGCGGGGGTCTGTTTCTCAAAAAGTTAGAGCGGAACGATTAATAAGTTTGTACTTGTAAGTTAGTATTTATTTCAAATTAATTAGTGTGGAATGAATTGTTGATTATATATTTTTAAATATGTTGTACAATTGGGGAGGGTTGCTACCGAGATTCTCAAAGATATATTCCAAAAAAAGGAACAAATGATTGGAGTGATCCACGAGCTCAGGAGATTGTTGTATAGTTTTATTATTTTATGTTTTGCATATTTTCAGTTTCAATACATTGGTATTTATATTATTTTTATTTCATAATCAGTTTTAATGCATTATTATGTTGTGAACATTATAATTATTGTTACCAAATTTTAAGACTTCTTTAGTTGTTTAATTATTTACAAGTGAAATATTAAAATAATTTTTACTAGTTACATTATTTTACTAGTTACATTATTTTGTAGTTTTTTCCATCATTTTCAATTAAGCCAAAGACTCACTAAGCTGTCTGCACTTCTTTGTTATGAAGTAGCAGTCAGTCTATGCAATCTTTGACGTGATTTTCACTATGGGTCATCCGGAAACAGTCTCTCTATGCTTTAGTATAGGGGTAAGACTGCGTACATCCGACCCCCCCTTACCCCACCGTAGGTGGGAGCCTTTGCGGCATTGGGGTGATGATGATGATGATGATGATGATGATGATGATGATGACATTATTTATAGTTACATTAACTATTTATAATATTTCCAGTTTATTTAATTTAATACTAATTTAAATTTTAATAGGAAAAAGTTGCGGCAGAGGTAGATCGTCAAACCCATGACTCCCAAGAGGGTAGTGTGGATGAAAATGTATTTTTTTTAAAGTTGTATCTCCCAAAAAGGAAAAATATTTGGGTTGGATCCTCTTACCGTGGGAAGTTTGCGCAATGGTTCATTTGATCCCACTTTATCTCAACAAACACCATATGTTAAAGTTGAAGATTTCAATGCTTTTAGAACATTGATAATGGAACAAATAGTACATAAGATGGCGACGCGGAGGACGGATCCTACTAATGAGTCGACCACTCATTCACTTCCAAATATGACACATGGTTTCTTGTCTCAGCTTCTCATACATCCATGTTTCCTATGGTTCCATCAGGAATGACTCACAATTTGCACTCACAATCAGTCTCTTATTATCAAACGATGTACCTGAATGGCCACATGTCGGGACAACAATCTGTGCCGCTTCAACCATCCATACTTTCTCAACTACCATTTGAATTCATTCCTCTACAAAATCGTAATAGTACTTCTCTAGATGACCCCTTTTTGAATAATATACTTGCTGGAAATGAGAGAGAGAATGGAGGTGGTGGGAAATGAAGAAGTATTTGCATTGTTTTTTATTTAGTTGTGGTGTAATGAACAATCCCTACTTTTATTTGTCAAACTTTTGTACTGTATTAACTTTGTTTTGTACAATCTTGAAGTATGCAATTTTATGGAATGCTTTGAAATTTACTTGTGCATTGGGCAATATTGGGCAGTTTTTTGGTGATGACTTTCTGGGATTCTACAAAAGCACCATCTAACTGCATTTGAACTGGAAAACTCATAAATATAATCGCTCAAGCTAATGGTTTATGAACAATTAAATGCTGCGAATTGGAATGTGTTACATGGTATTTTATTTCCAACAGATTTATTTGTTGGAAAGCCGCCAGTAGTTTTGTTTTTCTATAAAATTTTCGACAGATTAATCAGTTCGAAACCCGTTAGCATATGATACGAGACTGGAAATTCTGGTTGGCCTTTTCCGATCGCATTATTCGTTGGAATGTTCCAGCAGATATATTTGTTGGAACTCCGGCAGAAAGATTTAAAATCAGTATGAAATGGTTGTCGGAAACATTTCCATACAATGTATTCCAACGATCAAATTTTGTCGGCATTTTGTTGGAAATATTGTTTCTAACAGCTATTTCGTTAAAATCTGTTGGAAAGTTGGTTGGTATTGAGCCCTTTTCAGTGACGTTCTTCATAGCATCCTTTAATGCCCTAATTAGGATTAAATTAATCCCTAAATGCACAAATAGGACTAAGTTATTTATCTTCCCAAAATAGGACTAAAGTTCACCCTATTTTCCTATTATACCCTTATCACTACTTAATAGGATAATCTTATTTTAATTTGTAATAAAAAAAAATAATAAAAATATTACTCTGTATAACTTATACAAAAAATCGTAAAAAATTTAAGAAACAATTTTTTAAAAAATAATAATAAAATAACAAACATTAAAAAAATTCAAAAAAAATAATAATAATAAATAAAAAGTAGATAAAACACATTAAAAATATCAAAAAATATGGAGGTCTTTCCCGCAGTCTCGGCCACCGCCCAGCAATGTCACCTCCAATCCGCAAAAAAAGGTATTTCGTGGAAAAAGTGCCACATTTTTACTATTTGAAAATGTCAAAATTTTCTCGAAAATTGACATCAAGATGGTGTTTCTCGCAAAAAAAATATACAAGTAGATGAAAAGAAGAAAGAATAGGGGAAATGGGTGAAGTAGCAAATCAGCAAATGTACTCTTAAACTTTATTCGTAAGAGCAAATATACCGTTCAACTTCATTTTGGAACAAATAAACGTATAACTTTTAAATTTAGAACAAATATAACCTTGAATTAGAAATTGGGGAATATAAATATACACCTTAATTATTACTCTCTCCGTCCCATAAAATTGTTCCCGCATTGATTTGGATCGTAGTTTAGGAAAGTGATAATAAAGTGGAAATATGTGGTTGTGGTTGAGTAAGAAAAAGGTAAATGAATGATAGCCACAAAAAACTTTCCAAGAGGGGAAATCAGAACTATTTATTGGGACGGCAAAGAAACGAGGAACTATTTTGCGGAACTGAGGGAGTATATATCATATATACCCTACAATCATTTGAAAATAAGGGCGTATTTGTTTTTACTTTGCAATTTTTGTGTCTAATTGTTCTGTTGAAGGTATATACTTTGTGGAAAATTACCTGAGTGGTAATAATGAGAAGCCAGCCAGTATAGAAAGAGATACTCCTGCGGTAAAAAGCGATAATGATGGTAACAATACCAACTGCGTAAGCCGTCCCACTCCCCACGTTCCCAAATATGGTGATCAGCACGTGCTCCTTCATGTTAAACGGGCCCGGGTTCAACGAGAACTCCCTCGACCCGAACCCGGGGATCCTGAACTTGGTCGCGGGCAGGGCGGCGGCCATGAACCGCCCGATGGGGAGGGTTGCCACCTGGACGGTGATCTGGGTGATGACCAGAGGCTCCTTCCGGTAGCCGAAGAACTGGTTGAGGAAGGAGAGGAGGACGCAGGAGAAGACGCCGAGGACCCACATTCTGAAGGTCCATACCGGCAGGGTCGGGTCGTCCGTGTTCGGTACGGTTAACCGGACTTGCTCTATCGGAGAGAGCTCATCTTCCTCGGAGGTTTTGGGAGCCTCGATTTCCACTGAGCCCATTTTTCCTCGGTGGGTGTAACAAGTGTGTCCGTACTTGCATTATCTATATGAGTATACGCAATTATTTACTTTGACTTTTATGTTGACTTTAGAAAAATCTACTCTATATTGAAATGGAGTATTTAAAAACGGCCTACTAAAGTTGAAATTAATTTTTCCATGATCTCTATACCAACTATCTTGTAAAGTCTTCCTTTCAAAAAAATTTATAAAGTCTTCTCACATAGCGTCATCGTTATTACGTACTCCCTCCGTTTAAAAAACAAGTTACACATTTGACTTCACTCATATTAAGATAAAAATTTTGACTTTAATGTGGAGTGCATTGTTTGACATTGTTTGAACACTGTTTGACATTGTTTGACACTGTTTGGAACTGTTTTGATGTAGATAATTTGCCAAATAAAGAAATGATTGAAAGTGAAACTTAATTTTGAAACTGCTCGAAAGGGAAATGTGAAACTTGTTTTTGAATCGGAGGGAGTATTTGAAAGTTCTCTACAATATATTTGAACATACGGAGTATCATTTAAGCATGCAATAATAGGGGTAATAAATATTGTAAAAAAAATATGAGAGATAGTTGAAAAGTATGAAAGAGGGAATAAAAAGTCGAAAAAGTAATGGTAATTGAGTATTTTTAAAGACAAAACTTATCAAAAAGGAAAATATAGTAAAAATTTAAATACATCCATGAAAGGAATATGTAGCAAACTTTAAAATTTGATTCAGTATTAGATATCCCAAAAAAGGAGTGTTATACGGGCTTTTTTCTTGGTCAATAATGATACGTTTTGATTTAATTGCTATATTTAAATATTATTTATACAAATATGATTTTGTATTAAAAATACCATTAATTGAAGTTAATTGTCATTAAGCAAGAACAACCAACTACCAATTTTTTAAGACGGAGACCGTATTTTTTAAATTTGATGTCAACTTCTCAAGTCTCATGACATAATTTATAAAATTATATACAAAATGATATATTTAGGAAATGAAAATGATCTATATCCATAACATTATCTTTTTTTATGGTAAAATATCCATAACATAATCTTATGTTTTCATTTTATATCCAACGTTCTACATGTTTTTCTACAAGTCAGTGTGGGGATTATAGAACTGCAGTAAATCGATTTTTTGTCGAGAGAAATAAATTGAATATAGATTAGAATAATACGTAGTATTATACTCCGTAATACTCCCTCCGTCCCAAAAACAACTTCCCACTTTCCTTAAATGGATGTCCCAAAATTAACTTCACACTTCAATACTTTCTTTATTTGGCAAATTATCTACATCCAAAAAGTGATAAACAGTGCCAAACAGTGTCAAACAATGTTTAAACAGTGCCAAACAGTGTTTAAACAGTGCTAAACAGTGCACTCTACAGTAAAGTCAAATTTATTTCCTAAAAGTGTATGAAAGTCCAACCGGGAAGTTGTTTTAGGGAGTAATTAAACACATGAACGATTGGTGTGCCCCGTTTGGAGTGCGTGCCCATCCACCCCAATCTCTTTGAGAAAAAAAATCAAAAAACAAAAACAAAGACAAAAAGGTGAGGAGACTACATACCAACTGATAATTTTTGGAAGGATCCCTCCGCCCAACTTATTATCGTGAATCGTGATGAGTGTGTCGATCATTAGCATTTGCAGTGGGGTTTTGAGAAATAGAAAATTGAATCATACGTAGTAGTAAAATACTAAAATGAATTACGGAGTCTTATGTAACATTTTGTGTAGACGTAATTTGCTAGTCTGGTTTGATCTGGTTTGATAAAATGAATTACGTGTATTTTATAACTTGGGAAGTCAAGTCTGGTCTGATCTGAGATCGAAAACAATCCAAGTAAAAACATTCCCGATCTATAAGGTCGTAAAAGAGCACAGGAAGATGAGCACATAATTTTCATATAACATTTTGTTAATTTATAAATTATCGTTACGAAACTTCAACACATCTTCTCACGACCAAACACTTGTTTGAATCATGCTGTCATTTATCTTTTTCGTTGGTTCGTCATTGTCATTTTATAATTGTATCATCATTTTTATAGGCGTTTACTTTATGGTTATGAATCAGTTTGACTCTATTAAGACTCGAGTTTCGTCCTAAAGGGTCAATCTTATAGGAGTAAAGCTTTGTTTGCAAACACTAAAAAACAGCGCTTCGCCGCTTTTGGCTTAAAAAACCTAAAAAGAGTGTTTTCAAGTAACAACTTCTACTTAAATTAATATTTAAAAGCTAAAAGTTAGAATATGCTTTTTTATTTTTTCTATTACACCAAAAGTATTTATTTTACCAAACACTATTAATTTTTACTTTTCAAATTACTTTTTTCTCAAACACTACCGACTTTTATTATTATGCACTTCTTCCCAAATCATTTTTAAAAGTTCAAAAGCACTTGTGAGTACTTTTTTTTTTGGCCCAGACCTTATGCATTGTAGGACTCTTTTTTTTTTGCCGGGAGTCAGATGTCATTATTTTATTCAAAAACAAAGGGATACACAGGGAGAAGGGGGACCAGACCAAAACCTCACCCAAAGAAGCAGAAAACTGAAAAAGACTAAACTTGTATTGGTGGTTTACCACCAAGAAGCAAAGATTAAAATCTAAAGTATGGGAACCCAAATAAATCAGCAAAATAGCTACGTTTAGCATTAATGGGCATTTCAGACACATTAGTGTAATAGATGAAATCTCCCAAAACACTACTTGGGTGAGCTAAGTGATGGGCCAAAAAATTTCCTTCCCTATACATATGTAAAAAAGCAAGCCCATGTTCTTTTGCCCTTAGCTTGAATGTCCGAAGCCCTTCAATCCATGCACTTGTGAGTACTGTTTGCAAACAAATTTATCATTTTATTACTTTCATAATTTACTTTTGTGGGGCTTCAATAGAAGTCATCTACACAATGGGAAGGCTCGAGGAAGAGTATCATCATAAAATGTATAGTGGATTAGGCATGGACCCGGTTCGGGCCGCCCGGCCCGGGACCGGCCCGGGACCGGCCCGGCCCGTCACTGTGCGGGCCCGGAACCGGCCCGGTTCTCGGGTCCGGGTCCGGGTCGGGCCGAGGCCCGGTGGGGGGGCGGGTCCGGGCTCGGGCCTTGTATTTGGCGAACCGGCCCGGCCGGGTCGGGCCTGGGCCGAATTGATTTTATTTTTATTTTTTTTCATTTTTTGGGGTTAGCTGGGTTGGGCTTGATGGTTAGGAGGGGTTTGGGGGTTTGGGGGTGGGGGGGGGGGGGGTTAGGAAAGCAAAAAAAAAAAAAAATTATGACCGAACCGGAGGCCGGGCCCGGACCGGACCCGGTGGCTACCCAGGCCGGTCCCGGGCCTTCCTTCCCAAAAAAAAGCCCAGCCGGGCCCGGCCCGGAACCGGAACCGGCCCGGCCCGGGTCCATGACTATAGTGGATAAGTTCTTTTTGTCGAAATTTGACGCTCTCAAAACTTGAACTGAAATCTGAATACTGATGCTCCAGTATACCTTAAATTCATAATTTGAATTTTGAAAAGAATAAATTGAATAGTCCAAAATCAAAACTAAATGCAAAAATTGAACCCAATCGTAGTCTTTTTTTTGTTTATTTTCATTTTTCTGTTTTCATTCTATGGTGCTAAAACATTGATGTTTGATGCTTTGTTTATTACAATTTTTTATTAAGCTACTAAGTTGTTATGTTTATTGCTCAATCGAATTTCAAATATATTGATTTAAAGTCGCTAGAATTTCAAATACAATCATATCAATCTACTAATTTTGGAAAATTGTTTAATAAACTCGCAGGTGTCTGGTGTCCTACTAATAGTCATGGACCCGGGCCGGGGCCGGCCAGACTTTTTTTTGGGAAGGAAGGCCCGGGACCGGCCCGGGTAGCCACCGGGTCCGGGCCGGGCCGGGCCTCCGGTTTGGTCAATTTTTTTTTTTTTTTTTGGCTTTCCTAACCCCCCCCCCCCCCCCCAAACCCCTCCTAACCATCAAGCCCAACCCGGGTAACCCCAAAAATCAAAAAAAAATAAATGAAAAAAAAAATAATTCGGCCCGGACCCCGGCCCGACCCGACCGGGCCGGTTCGCCAAATACAAGGCCCGAGCCCGGACCCCCCCCCACCGGGCTTAGGCCCGACCCGGACCCGGACCCGAGAACCGGACCGGTTCCGGGTCCGCACAGTAGCAGGCCGGGCTGGGCCCGGGCCGGGCGGCCCGAACCGGGTCCATGACTACCTACTAAACAAGAAACTCGGAGTAAATAATCGCCCAATCAAGTTATAAAAATGTTGCGACAATTTATATGTTAGGTAACTAATTTTCCAATCAAAGTAATTACCCGCTCATATTACCCTTATATCTCCAACTAGGCACTTAATCACATATGCACCACAATTTAGTCTTCAAAAGATTTGCCTGATTGACTTTTCTTCTTCAATCGCAATCAACTTTGATTAATGGTATTTTTTAATACGAAATTATTTTGAATATAAAAATTATATCAAATTGTCTCTTGTTCAAAATATTTTCATAAAATATAAAATTGACAAATTATATAAAAATATAATATCCAAAATCATTGTCTAAAGTTTACCATCATTGTCCAAGAAAAGTGAATCGGTTAAACCTTTTCGTGACAGACATAGTATTATTATCTCTTTCTTCTACACAAATCTTGATTACAAAATTTTAATCTATTTTACTTCTAATTCCCATCAAACTTGGCAAAATAATGGGAGTACAAGGAAGCAAATAAACTTTTACACCCAGTCTTCATTATCTTGTTCTCTCTTACACAGCAGTAAGTTGCTGAAAGGTGTAAAGAATAGTGTCATGAAACTGAAGATAATCCAAATTAACCGTTGAAAATGTTGCCACTTGATCTCCCATTAACCCCAAGTATATTTTCAGCACCCTCAATCTAGTAAAATGATCTATTAGCTGAATTTTATTGTAACATCATTGGCACTAAACTGACTAAAGCCATTGGAGAAATTAACTGAATGAGACCCAACTCATCCCAAGTTGGTCTTATTATCCATTTATGGCTTTGCCAGTATATTTTCAAGTACTTCCAGTACAAACTTGTGCAAAAATCAGATAGATTGTGATCCTTGTGAATAAAATGAGAGTAACTACTCTTTGCAATTCTTCTTTGTTACTCCGTATGAAGCAGCAGTCAGTCCATGCAATTTTGGACGTGGTTTTCATTATGGGTATGGATGGACCCGGGCCGGTTCGGGCCCGGTTCGGGCCTAGGCCCGGCCGGGCCTCGGGTCTGTTTTGTTGGGCCCGAGCCCGAACCGGTGGCCACCGGTTCCGGGTCCGGTTCCGGGCCGGACCGGGCCGGGCCGGGCGGGCCACCCGGTTTAATTTTTTTTTGTTTTTCCTTTCTCCCCCCACCCCCCCCACCCCCCCACCCCCCCAAACCCCCCCCAAACCGGCCTAAACAGATAGCCCAAGCCCAACAGCCTAAAACAAATGAAAAAAATTAAAAAATATATATATTTGGCCCGGACCCAGGCCCGAACCGGCCGGGCCGGGCCGTCAAAACCTTGAACCGAGCCCGGAACCGCCCCACCCCCGGGCCTCCGGCCCGAACCGGACCCGGACCCGGATAACCGGGCCGGGCCGGGCCCGCACAGTAGCGGGTCGGGCCGGTCCCGGGCCGGGCGGCCTGAACCGAGGCCATGCCTGATTATGGGTCATCCGGAAACAATCTCTCTGTACTTTAGTACAGGAGTAAGACTGCGTACATCCGACCCCCCTTACCCCACCGTAGTTGGGAACCTTTGCGGCACTGGGGTAAATGATGATTGATTGATGGTTGATTTAATCAATGAGGTATTTAAGCTAAAACTTTAGAAACAAAATTCCACAAGAGAAATTCATAATTATACGGATATAGATACACAGGCCGGGATGTTGATACACAAGCTAAAATATTTGCTGGATTTGGATTGGATGTACAGATCACAGTGCAACCTTAAATCCACCTAGGCAAGCAAAAGTGCCAAATTGACACGTCTTGCCTACCCTCTTGGGTGCGTGGGGTGGGGCATGAAGGAACCTGGTTCGGATATGGCGCGGTTACAAAAACCAGTATTGTTGATCACACTCAGTTACGATCAGATAAAGAAGGGCTGAGGATCATGATTGACCAACTGCCTTCAACAACACTGTTGCTACCCTATACCTATACCTCAGAGAATTATCAAACGGGGCCATCTGATAACTTGACACAACTACAGGCTGATTCAGATACATCAAATGAAAATTAATGGTTTTTACTCTTCGCTTTTGTAACTCTTGATTTGCCTAGTTCATCACACGGTTTCCAGATCAGCTCCTCAAGATTGCCACAAAAGCTCTTGTAAAACTGCACAAAAGAGAAAATTACTCCCCATCATCAGTACTTTACAACTCACGCTTGAAGGGGGGAGGGTTTGTAAGGGAATGAAGAAAGATGACAATTTTTAAGTTAACTGATTTAATTAAAATATATGGTCAAAGGTAATGGTAGAAAATAGTCCTTATGTCCATTATTTAGCTTCCAATTGCATTTCCATTGTCTAGCCAAACCTCAGTTGAAATTTTTTCTTGTACATATAATAACATAAATAAGAAAATATGGTCAGTGTAGCCATATGAATTGTAAAGGAAGGCTTAGTATGGGGCACCGGGTCACAGCGAGTACATGATCAGAACACTAAGTTTATAATAATTTATTTTGAAAAAAAAAACTTTTGACAGTAAAGTGCCCTATTTATAATATTAAAAATAATGTCCCAGAAGAGTCATGATTAATCAAATGAGGACAATTTTTAAGAAAACTATATGAATAGAGTAACAGCTTTCGTATGATACATTTAAACAACCAAATTGTTAATGGCAAGGAGAGAGTGTATGGTTTTGGAAGGGAATGCCAGCAAATTAAGAGATTTAAATATACTACAGATAATTCATGGTAATAATAAATGATAGGGCATTGAGTTTGTTTATGCTGATTGTAAAAATATTGGGAGAATAGGCCTCACACCTTTTCCCTGGACCTCGCTTGGTAGGGACACTTTGTGCACTGGGCTACCCGTTAGTTGGTATTGACTTATCATTTGCATGTTAGATAAAAGGGGGACAGCCTGGTGCACATTGGCGTCCCCGCAAGGCGAGGGTCCCGGGAAGGTCTCACCACAAGGGTGTATAAGGAGCAAGCCTTCTCTAGTCATTTTGACAAAGGCCCGTCTCAAGACTTGAACTTGTGACCTCTAAGTCACATAGCAACACTGTAACTGGTGCGCTAGGGCTCCTCAAATTGAAGATATTTGAATTTGGATAATATATATGAGAAAACAACTTAGAGTGCGTGATTTCCTAATGACTCCTCTCTCTGCAAGAAAGAAAGCAGTAAGAGGACTAAATACTCTCTCTTACAAAATATTGGAACTAAATTTATACTTTTATGAGTAGTTTTCAGTATATGAAGTAATGAAACCCTAGTTTTCATTTTCTAGGCGCTCCACCTTCATCAAATACAGAGTAGTTCACTTGCCTCATTTTATTTGTTTTACTTGTCATTTTCAAAACACTTCATAGTGTTTATTACTAATTATATTACCAATAACTCCTTAATGTTCTTAATTCACCACCCATTAGCTGTTGGACCTATTTGAAGGGAAATTTTGTAAAGTAAAACACATTTTACTAGTTTCCTGTTAAGGGCCTTGGTTTCTGGTAGACTCTGCCAAAATGACCCATATCATTTCCATGAAAATAAAATGACAAATAATTTGCAATGGGGGGAAAACAGAAAGCTTAGAAAGTAGTGAAACCAAATTGGAATTTCAAAACTAACATTTTCGTATTCAGTAGGATCTCCAGAAGCTTTATGAATGTCAACCATGAAAAATGTTGGAGCTACTTGGAAGATCTGCACAACAAGAGCATTTAATTCAACCGGCACGCAGAGTATCCACGCGAGATTGCCATTTAAAAAAACAAAAAAAGTACCTCCATAATTACAGAGAAGTGTGAAGTCTTATTTGAGGATAGTCTTTCCACTCTCATCTGAGAGATAGTGTGAGTTCAAATGTAACAATGTAAGCAACCATAAACACAGCAGGGGAGAAAGGCATAGTGAATTTGCTTACTGACTGTTAGATAGTAGAATAGAAGGATGAAGAGGTGTTGGGGTGGGAAACAGAGTGACAAATAGTTTTTCAACAAAGATTAACACAATCATCAGTATTAAAGTTAATGTGTCCACCTTATAGTTACGAATGTGTGTCTTGAACCCCATCGACTGAGCAACAACTTCCATAGTTGACAAGGTAAGCTTTGCAGGTTTCTGTGTTAGAAAGCGTGTCTGATGGTTGGCTGGATCCTGCAAATGGTATATTCAACTTATCAACGAACATACAAATTCATTTATATTAAGAAAGATCTTTCTCAAAAAAAAAAAGTTCCTCAAAATGTTGATTGGGTTACTAAAACTTATTTAAATGACCTAACAAGTTTAAAGTAAATTAAAATGATACCCTTTCTATTCAACTAATAAGGAGAAAATTACTAAATCTTAATGCAGAATAACACTTAAAAGGATAATTGAAAAATTCTCCCCAACGAAACTACATGCATAACATGAATATGATAAATTTGAAATTCAAACATCTCCAAGCAAAAAATAGAGAAAAGTAGAAGAGAATATTAAAAAAGTTACTACGTATTTTATATGATGTGCGTGTGGTTACCTGCTTAGGATCAAACAGGACTGAAAGGTTTAATCCTTCAGAGAGGATAATTAGGTCAAACGCATTGAGAGCTATAGGCCCAAAATCCTCATTGTTGTGCTGCTCATTAGGTCCATCCTACATAACAATATGAGTAAGGTATAAGATTATATCGCCATTGGAAGACCACATAGTAGATTCCTTTTAACAAATTCGTTTTATTTGACATTAATTATTATTTTTTGCGAGGACATTAATTATTTAAGCAAAAAAGGCGTGACACTACTGGCATGCACTGATGCACGAGGACTCTAGTCCAAGAATGGAAGAGCTTTGCAATAGTCTTCAGAAATCATAAACACTTGCATGTTAATTCTAGTTCACTACTTCAATGCACTTAAAATTTTCATTCACGTTTTTTGGTATACTGATGGCAAGGAGGCATATCTACTTTCAAGTTGCTCTTCTAGTATTATGTACTTTCATGCCCCCATGTATTCAAATCCTTTTCTGTAAAAAGATTATCTAAAGGTCCCGCCGAACACTGTGTAATCCCCCTACTAGGTTCTAGGCCCCAATCTATTCAATCATCATTTACCCCAGTGCCGCAAAGGCTCCCACCTATGGTGGGGTAAGGGGGGGTCGGATGTACGCAGTCTTACCCCTGTACTAAAGCACAGAGAGACTGTTTCCGTATGACCCATAATGAAAATCGCGTCCAAAAATTGCATTGACTGACTGCTGCTTCATAACAAAGAAGCGCAGACAGTTTGGTGAGCCATTTTGCTTTATTCCATCATATTCTCAAGCCAAAAAATAATGAATTTTTGGCTCCATTGCAAATGATGGAAAACCCCAATCTATTGCCTAACTATATTTTACCAACTTTTTAATAGGAACTATCTGAACTGATGCAGATGACCAGTAATGTACATGGTACAAGACAAGAACCTTAAAGCAGTATTGATGTTTTAGCTTTATATTCACACCAGCTTTCGCAACCACGTAATAATGCACACATTCTTATTGTTTCATTTAGAGCAAGATATCACATGAAGTGTTATAAGATGGCAATATCAAGAAACAAAAGCAATACCCACCTCAGTATCCTCAAAAGCTGCATTAATGTCATCTAAATTAACATCTTCATACTCTATGATATTCACAGGAATATAATCCTTCTTAAACCATTCATCATTCCTGATCGCTTCAATCTGAATGCGCTGTTGGATAGAGCAGAGGTGAAAATCATTAAGGGTTCACCCAAATAATAAGGAAAGGTTATCTATCATTATACAGAAAAACTGAACCCTTATTACCACGGAATATGCCCCTAGCCTAAGTATTGACACCAAAATAAACACCTTGGTAGCCCAATTTTTCAAGAGACAGGAGTCTCAAACTATGTAATTTTTATTGGTAAATCACCACACATTTTTTAGGGACAATAAGTACACACTTTGTCTGTGTATAAGACAAAGTACTTACTTTTTCAGGATTAGGGTCTAGTATTTTATGAATCAAAGATTTTGCTCCCACTGGAAACCATGATGGGCAAGAAAAATCTGCTCTCTCAATCTGCAGAAAAGATGCAACTTAGTAACAAAATCTTACTTATAGCAGACTCTTCACAATTAGCTAGCACCCTAAAAATAATTTGTGAAATGGTAACAGTTACGCATATCAAGTGTCTAATTTCTTAGTACCTTGCCATACAATGTAGTGAGATCGACATCATCAAAGGGTAGATAGCCTGCAATCAGAACATAAAGAATGACACCGCACGACCAGACATCTGCCAATGCCCCATTATAACCTCTATGACTGAGAACCTGTATAACAAAGTAAGGCAAAAAAGGATTTTTTATTTCTCATAATAAATCACTAAGACATGGAAATAAAGTTCAATCAGAAGTTTGCCTTTTATTACCTCTGGTGCAACGTAGTTAGGGGTTCCACATGTTGTTTTAAGAAGTGAAACACCCTGTGCATGAACATTACAGTTAACAGCATATTGACTTTCATAATATGAATTAAGCACACAAAGCCAGTGATGGTCTTTCGTGCCCTACTGGATCAGGAAATGCACTGAGTCCAAAATCTGAAATTTTCAAATTTCCTTGGGAATCTAGTAGAAGATTTTCAGGCTGCACACAATAAGAAACATCAATAAGAGATTGCGGAAATGCATTAAAAAACCTATCATCTTATGATTCTTATCTTTATGGTTTATAATAATCCCAGTATGCACCTTCAAATCTCTATGATAGACACCTTTAGTATGACAATAAGCCACACCATCAATGAGTTGTTGGAAGTATCTCCTAGACTCAGCTTCACTTAATCGGCCACGATGGATCTACAAAGGGCGGTAACATTAGGCTCTATCTGAATATGCTGAACTAGAATATACTATCTATTTTAAAGGATATTTTTAATTGGACTGGTTTCAATCTCCGGCAGACCAGATAAGACTTAAATAGACAAATCAGACCAAACTCAGACTTCAATAAAATACAAATAAAACAGACTTCTCAGACCAAACCAACCCAAACTTAGACAACCAGAACAAAAAATTTCAGTCCAATTAAAACACGATCATGAGCTACAATCTTCAAAGTTGAAAGGCTCACTATTTTGTCAAAAAGTTCACCCCCTGTTATGAATTCCAAGATAATGTAAATCTTTGTGCGGCTTGCTATAACCTGGCATTAGCATTCATTTTAGCCAGCAAAGAGTTTGAACGAAAGTAATAAAAAAAATACTCAGAGACAATAAAAGAAAGTGATAGCCTGATAGGAAAAGCCCAATTTATGGTTTTTTAACCCATGCCTCGTGTAACCGAACGACATAAGGATGCCTGACAAGCTTCATGATAGATATCTCTCTCTTAATCTGCAGGAAGAAAATGCAGAAGCTATTACCAAATCAATGGAAAATCAAATGCTGACAATAACTCCAATAGACACAAAGATCGTTTTTTATGCATACATTGGCATTTGGCAAGGAACTATGTACAGTTTTTTTAGAAAAATCACCTGGTCAGCCATCTTATGCTTGATGATGGCGCTGCGATCAATAACCTTCATAGCTACGCTCTCGCCAGTCTCGGTGTTCTGAGCGAACTTCACCTTCGCGAAAGTTCCTTCCCCTACTGTCCTACCCACCTCATACTTCCCAACCTTCCTCACCACCATCTTTCAATTACTCTGTGTTTCTTGTGCCAATTTCCCTTGGAAGCATTTGATTCCTGGAACTTTGCAGATAAAGGCAAGTTAAGCTGAGGAGGAAGCTTCGTTTGGCTGCGCTGCGCTGCGCTGTGCTGTTTGGGGGATTTCTTTTACCATAAAGAATGAAAATTTCCGACAACAGAAAACAAGTGAATTTGATTGACGTATCGGAGAAAGATTTGGTGTTTGGCAGCGCTGTATACTTTACCGCAAGGAAATGAACAGGGAGAGATAAATGATTGAGAGTTTCTAAAAGTTGGGTAGACTGAAACTCCTACTGTAGTGCTATTGCAGAAGTGCACTACAGCTGACCGGAAAAATAATACGAAGTATGGAGTAAGGATGTTTTTACTCGACTTTAATTTGCTGGTCTGGTCTGGTCTGATTTGATCTAGTCTGATTTGGTCTGGTCTGGTTTCTTTGTATTTTTATAACTACCCAAGTCTGGTCTGGTCTGGTCTGATCTGGTCTGGTCTGGTCTGATCTGGTGTGGAACAAATTACAGTCCAAGTAAAAACATCCTAATACCTAAG
The DNA here is from genome assembly GCA_945859915.1 of Cuscuta epithymum. Taxonomy (NCBI): domain Eukaryota; kingdom Viridiplantae; phylum Streptophyta; class Magnoliopsida; order Solanales; family Convolvulaceae; genus Cuscuta; species Cuscuta epithymum. Next base: position 584,906 of record CAMAPF010000951.1, on the reverse strand, counting down.
TTGTATTGATTGATTATGTTCTAATTTATAAAGTTCCGACAGAAATGGTTGGATTGACTGACTCTGCCGATTTATGAAAAAAAATATTTAAAATATATGTAGTATTTTATTAATAAAATGAAGAAAAAATATACGAAAAACAGATAAAATGATCTTATATAGTAACTTCAACTAATACAGCCAGAAAAATAACTACAACCTTACATTTTCTTACTATTACAAAACTCAGCGCGCGAAATCAAAATTTAAATATTTGGTTAAAAAGTTGGCTCATGAGTTTAATTAGTCAAAAACAGAGCCACCAAATGGACTCTTAATGTCTAGTCATCTTAGGGTCTGTTTGCAACAGCTTCTGCTTTTAAAAAAGTGCTTTTTTAATGAAATGGGGAGAAGTGATTAAATAAAAGTTGATAGTGTTTGAGAAAAAAGTGATTTTGAAAAGTAAAAGTGGGTAGTGTTTGGTAAAATAAGTGCTTTTTGTGTAATAGAAAAAGTAAAAGCACTTTTGACGCGGAAGCCGAGAAAAATAAAAGTTGTAGTGTTTGGGAAAATAAGTGCTTTTTTAAAGCCAAAAGCTGAGAAGTGCTTTTTTAAAAGGAGTTGCAAACCAACCCTTAATAGTTACTTCTTCCATTCCACTAAGATTGTTCCAATCTTCATTTTGTGTTTGTTCAACTAGAATTGTCTCGTACCAAATTTAAACCACATAAATTCACTATGATTTTTAATCTCACTTTGTGTGGTCTTTAAATTATTTGTACTTTATTATTAATTTATCAATTCAATATAAATCACATAAATTCATTTATCTTAATAGTCATGTCACCTCCTTATTATATCTTAATGTTAGTGGAACCCAGATGTAGTATTTGTTTTTCTATTTATTACGTAATTTATATATTTGGCTCATGACTCCCTCCAATTAGCTCTTTTACCAAACATATACCCGTATTTTTTAATTTCAGGTGTAATAAAAACATTAAGTTATTTTTTATAGAATTAACTGAAATTCGGATAAATATTTTGGTTATATTTTCCAAATATATTCTCTTTATTTTATTAATAAAATATATTTCAAATATAACTTTTTTACAACTCAGCAAATTTAACTGTTTTAACTAGAATTTTGCCAACTTCAACTTATTTAGCAGATTAAGAGTCCGTTTGGTAGCACGAAAATCAGCTGTTTTGGTTGATTCAGCTGAAATTTATGAAGTTCTGGCTGAAGTGGCTGCATTGGCTGATTCTGCTGATTTAAGAAAAAAAATTAAATGTATTTTATTAATAAAATAAAGAAAAAATATATGTAAAAATAGCTAAAATGATCATCTACAGTAACTTCGGCCTTTACAGCCAGAAAAGAAACTCCAACCTTACTTTTTCTGCTTATTACACAATTCAGCGCGCGAAAGCAAAATTTAGGTGTTTGGTGAAAATGTTGGCTGATAAGTCTGATAACCCGAAAAGCAGTGTTGTCAAACGGTCTCTAAGTGAATATCAATTCAACCGGTTTTAATAAGATGTCTATATGTCTAATAATACAAAATTTGAAAGAAAAAATGTCTATATATCTACCAAGGATGTTTCAAATTTGAAAGGATGTCTCAACTCTAATAAAACGAGTAAAACAAATTAATAGAAGAATAGAAGAAACACGTACAATTCCGTCTTTTCATTAAGTCTAGTTTACTCTGAACAAATTTCAGATAAAAGTTCAATCGGAAAGGCAGTCAAATGAATTTTTGAAGATAACAGCGCAGTATATTTCGGAAAATTATTTGACTACCTTCTCGGTTTTGTTTTTAGCTGAAATTTGGTGTAGGTAAACTAAACTTAATGAAGAAGATGATCCAAAAAATTCATCAAAAAATTCGGGAACCGCCCCAAATGGCAACGGCCGGACAGAACCTCCTATATAAGAGGTGATTTGCACTTTTTTTATTAGTTCGAGGGCTTATTTGCCCCCATTTCCCATTATCATATAATCAGCCTCTTATCTATATCTACTATATATTGTATTACTCTGGAGAAAAGGAATCCACTTATTTAACATGAGGAATAGCTAATAGAATAATCTGGGCTCTCAGCTCTTTCTCTCTCTAGGGTGGGTTTCCACCGCCGGGATTTTTTCTTCCGTTATCGTTTGTAACGAGGAGCGGCCGTCGCAGGCGAGCTTAGGCGTACAAGGTTTCTTCTTCCGTCACCAATTGTGCGGCTATTTTTCTTCTTTTGCTTTGGCGAGATTAAGCGGAGGGAAGATGGATGCTTGGTCTCTAGCGGCCGAAGGTTGTGCAGGGATGGAAGACGGATGCTTGGTCTCAGGAGGCCAAAAATCATAGACGGAGAATGGGGCTAGCGGCTAGAACAGATATGTAGCCGAGGTCATCCATGTTAGGTGGCGAGAGAGGAGGTTTGATAGAGAACATGATGAAAAAGAGGCCAGGTGAGGAAGAAGTTACAGTACTGCCGGATCTTCCCCCTCTTAAATCGCCGCCATGGAGTCCAGAAAAGTTTAGGGTTTGAAAGCATCTTTTTAATTTTACTGTTTGCTTGTGAATTATTTTTCATGATCATACTGTTTATTTTTCAGTTGGTTACTTTTATTGTTGTAAGACTCTTGCATTTGGATTGGGTGATGGGAGGTCTGCTTTAACCGTCGTTGGCTCATTTATTCTCATTATAGGACCATCGAGTTATATTGCTTTTTTGAAGGTGATTGACTCTAAGTCTGGTTCGAGGGCTGGCGGTTGTTTGTGGTCCTTTTGTCATTTTACCCTCTATCTGAATGTTGTGATAGCAATTTAAGTCATCCATTTTGACAATTAAAAAAACAGGAGGAATCGCCGTATGTCCAATCATCCACACTCCAAGAAAAGCGGAGTTTGAAGATCAATGGATATTTATATTTATCTATTTGGTTATATGGCTATGTTTGGCAGGCATAAGTCTCTCCCTTCTAGCTTTTGTAATATTTAAAGTCTTTAAAAGTTTCTAGTTGTATGTTTGTCAATTGTCATGCCAATTTTTAAGAGGTTTATAAAAATAAAAGATCTTTTTGAGATGCTACAATAAGTAGCATCCCATATAAGTATGTAGTTTCTAGCATTAATTAGTATCAACAGCTTGTATACCAAACAAATCTAATTCAAACAGTCGGCTTTTTATCAAACAGCTATGGCATTTTTCTTGTAAGATCTTTTCAGTCATTAAAAGTTAACAATTACTAAAAAGTTCATGAAAGTATCTTTTCATGAACATACCCTATATCTAGTCGAAGTATAAGTTTAAAATTTATTTTTGAGTAATGCTTTCCATATAAAAAAATGAGTAAAGGGTCAATTTGGTCCTTGAAGTTGCATAAAAGGGGTCAAATAAGTCCTTATATAGAAGATTATGTCCTGATGTGCCATTTGAGGCGGTTCCCGGTGGAAGTTTTTGATAAAAAATTTTGAGCATCTTATTCATTAAGTCTAGTTTACTCATACCAAATTTCAGCTAAAAATGCAATCAGGAAGGCATTCAAATGAATTCTTGAAGATAACTGTGAAGTTAAAAACACAGTTATCTTCAAGAATTCATTTAAATGTCTTCCCGATTGAATTTTTATTTGAAATTTGGTATGAGTGAACTAGACTTAATGAGTAAGATGCTAAAAAAAATCATCAAAAAATTCCACCAGGAACCGCCTCAAATGGCGATGGTCAGATAGAACCTCTCATGTAAGGACTTATTTGACCCCTTTTATGCACCTTCGAGGACCAACCCGACCTTTTACTCTAACAAAAAATAGACGAGATGCTGAACTGAACTTATATACGAAGTATATTTATCGTATGATGAGGATCACATATTTATTGTTATATCATCGTGTATTTACCGAAAGATAGATGTCTCTAATCCTTTAAAATATTCAAACTTAAATATGACCTTAGCTAGCATTGTTCTTGTTTCTAAGGCCGTTTTTGCAAAATTTTCAGTTGCTTCTAAAGAATTTATGTGCTCTTCATTTCAAAATAGAGAATTGCCTAACTACGATTAAACATTAAAAAGTGCAAACATATAACTTGTAGCATGTATCTTAAAATCTTATAATGGTGAATGAAGGTTAAGTCCTTTTAGGTATTAAAAATGTGTTGGTGTCATACATAGCTATACTCTATGTTTTCCACCTTGCAGTCTTACTCCCGTACGTTTACACTCTTTGAATTGAAAGTCCTTATCTACCCGTCTACAACACTACCCCTCCATCCGTCCCGTTTGCTTGATTACTTGGAAGGTAGATTCTATTGTACCCATAAGGTACCATACATTTGTCCACATGGACCAATGAGAATGTAGCAGTTGAATTATTTAAATCTAAATTAAAAATGATAAAGTGATGTGGTCCAATCAAATGGGTGGTAGGTACGGTACTCCATTTTTTAGAAAGGTACCGAAGTTGTCACCTACTTGGAAAAGGTTGAGAAGGATGTGAGTGCAAACGTGAGAGGGATCTAGCTATATGACATTATTTACTAATTGATACGGCCAAACAATTATAAGACTAACAATTATAAAAGCATATCGTTTGCCACCTAGCTTACAAGATAATCAGAAATAACTATAAAAATATTACTTTGATCTGAGATAGACACGTGATCCCAAGTTAAAGCATGGGCTGCACGATTAGCAGACTTTTTGCAAAAAGAGATATTAATATTGCTCTTTATTTGAAGTAAGTGTCAAACATCATCCCCTGTACAATTACTTGAGCATCAGTCTCAATACTTACTTCGTTCCATCCTTCTCTACTAACTGCTCCAATGGCCTCTCTAATACCGATAGCTTCTGTTTCCGCCGGTGACCACCTTGCCTTCCTTTATTCTCCACCAGCTTTAATTAATTCTCCTTCATCATTCCGTGTTATCCATCCCCAAGCTCTAATCTCCTCTAACATGTTAACATGTTAACAATAGCGTCAGCATAACAAATTAACCCCTTTATTCCTTACACGGCCCCTCTATATGTTTATGAAGCCATCCTTCCAACATATCATCCTGGTTACCCAGATCCACTCCAACCGACTGCCAAACCTCCCAAGCTTTCTCACAAGACTTGAGAGCGTGATTTGTGGATTCCATAGCTTCACCGCACCGTTTGCATGTCGTTGGTACTATCACCCCTCGTCTGTGGATATTTTTCAACGATGGTAATGACCCGTATAGCACCTGACATGCCATGTACTTGACCTTTGGGGGAATATTCATCTCCCACAGAGCCTTGTAAGAGGTCAAATGACTATCCTTGGCTATCTAGCTAGGTGACATGATTATTACTAGAATTAAAAATTGGAATAATAGATTTCTGTCAAAAGCGGGTCAGGCCAAACAATTATATTGGCAAACACTTTTCCCATAAGTCATTCCACTAATCAAATCGGTTGAGTGGATGTGCACTTAACTTATGGCAAAAAGACTCTAGTAGGACTAGAAAATATAATTATTTGGTCGTATGGATTAGTAAATAATGTCACATGTCAAAACGTTAACCTGAAACGTCCTTCCATTATGATATTCAGTCAACCTTTAACTAGTTGAACAAGTCAGTTGCATTGTTGCAAAAAGGTGATTTATAATTTAGCTATTTGACCGTAGTTATTAGTCAATAATGCCCTATTTTAAAACATTAATCCAAAATGTTATTATTTACAACATTTCTATTTCAGCAGTTCCGTCCAAAAAAACACTAGGGTCGAACACTTATTAAAACACGAAAAATGGTCAAACCCCTGTCTTTTTTTTGTTGAAACGACATTTTCTAAACCCCTTTTCATACTCCAAAAAATCATTCTTTTAAGCATAGCCGTTTTTTAGCAAGTTCAATAGGTTATCTGGAACAGGGCCCACCAAAATTAGGGTCCTCAATTTTTTTTGAATATTAGTATTACAATATAGTTATATTATATAATATTAATATGTAGTTATTTTAAATCATGTTTTTTATATGAACACTTGAGCACAATTAATTATGTTGAATTATGTGAGTTGTTATTATATGTGATTTCATTTGTAGTCATATGGTGCCTCAATTTTGCATTTGGAATTGGGGCCTCCAAATTCATTACACGGCCATGCTTTTAAGTTCATACATAACGAAAGAAAAACCGAACAATAACAATTTCATTAATCCATCATTTTTTATATGCTTAATTTTATAATTCATTCATTAATAATGGTTCACGGCCAATTATGACATGTTATAGACTTACAGCAAATCATTTTTAATTAGGAAGTGCATATATTCTTTAAATAAGCAAATAGAAACTTGTGTTATATATGTGTCATGTGTGTCATGTGTAAAACAGTTATGAAAAATAACTTGGTGTAGGCATTATATTTTTTTTTTTTAAAGTTAGGTTTTTTAATTGTATTTTTCATAATTATGGTAGTGATTTTAATATCACTAAATAAAAGGTAAACCAGGAAGATGATTATAATAGCACTAAATAATCAAGTGTTTTTCAAAAGCAATGTGTAGTACAAATTACGTCTCTAATTGAGTTGCAAAATTGACTTTTTTAGGTAAAGCAAATTCATTGTATTCACTTAATTCGAATATAAATTCTTAATTAAATTTTAATTTGAACTCTGCAACTTTATAGAGGTCTTAATATAGTTTCTGAATACATAAATTTCTATTATTAAAATTGAATTAATTATCAATATGGAGGATTTACTTTATTATTGGTTGACCAAAAATGTTAATTTTGCAAAACACTTTGAAACAAATGTAGTATATAATTATAAAATGATACTAATGGTAGTCTATAGGTTGCAAATTTCACAAATGTAACACTTATCAGAGATATTGTAATACTTTTAGGTGATACATGATAGACTGAAATGTAATAGTGATGTGATGCATTGGTGTCACCAAAGTATTTATTGAGCACAATGTCTCGATTCGGGTTCCAAAATCTATAAGCCTTATTTGCAAATGAAAATATACCTACAATCTCTGCCTGTTGAAGTTATTCCCGAAGATCCGAAAGCCCAACACAAGCCTTGGATATTGTAGGGATCTGGGGTAGGGTTGAAAATGTGTATAAAATATAAAATAGTGAAATAATATCCAACTCAAGAACTTACTTATATTCTGTAATTAAGCAATTACACTGAAACTACCCGAATGGTAGATGAATATGAGATTACAGGGATGGGAGATGCAAATCTATTGCTAAGCTCTGAGTATTAAAATGCTAACCCTTTACAATGATTTAAACATGGGTATTTATACTAAAAACAGGGATGGGAGAGGTGGACACGTGGTCAAACCCGGTAGGCTGTTACTTCTGCCATGTATGCACCCATGCCCCCACTTTCTGCCGTCATGATCCAGCATTAAATGCGGCCTCCACTTGCTGATTGCCCGCTCGGGCAGGGTGTTCGGTGTGTGGGACCCCGCCATAGGTGTTATCCTGCTTATGAACATATCCCGAACGCCGATCGGTATCTCAGCCATAGGTGATCTAGTTAATGGAAGTATCCCGAACGCCGATCGATATCTGGCCTTGATGCTTTGGCATAATTGTTTCCCGGAATGTTCCAAGTATAAGTTTTATCCCGAATGCCGTTCGAGAGTTCTTTTGGACTGCCTTGGGCCCGCTGCTTCTTCCCGGATTTGGGCCTAGGGATATTGGGCCTGGATCTAATATCCCAACACTAGTCCCCCACTTCCTATGTCTCGAACGGTAGTGAGTGCATAAGGAAGTATAAGTTTATTGCCCGACTGCTGTTCGGGTGAGTATCGGATGGCATTCCGCCGGTTCCCGAGGCATATTTTGACGGTTATTTGCAACTGCCGTTTCACTTCTCCGATAAACATCATGATTACTTGAGAAGGATTCTCTGTGCGACACGTGTCTCTGTCATCATTACAAAAAACGTGTCCTCTTCTGATTGGCAGCTGAATCGGCGTGACAGAGTATAAATAGGCTCTTCTGGTTTTGATTCTGGGTTTCGAAACTTTGCATCTCCGGCTTATCATTCATCCTTCTCTCTAGAGCTATTCCTTAGTTCTCGCTCAGGTACTTTCTGGCCTTTGTTTTTCTTCTACCCTCCTTGTTCGATCGGTATGGCAACCCGTCTTCATCCTTCCGAGTGTTCTACCTCAAACGTTGATCTCCCTGAGAATACTCCCAGCCTAGCACCGGAGGTCACTCCTATCCCGGCGGAGGTCCCCCACGACGATGCCTCTTCATCCGGAACTTATCCTGATGGTACCAAATCCGGGGGTGAAATGGAGGCCATGGAAGCCGGTCCCCCTAGCGGCGTTTCTTGCCATAAGCTTGATCTAGCCCTAATTAGGCTGATGCGTCAAAAACTTACGGCCCAAAATAGGGCCCAAATCCAGATGATGATCCCGGACTCGGTGGATTTCCGACTCCAGGCCGGGCTTCACCCAATGCGTCATTTCCCTGGGATGGTAGTGGTCCACTTTGATTCAATTAAGGCCGGTCTTAGGTTTCCACTCCACCCGTTTTTTGTCTCTTTCTTAAATTTTTACAATGTAGTACCAGCTCAGATAATGCCGAACTCCTACCGGTCGATAGCTGGTTTCATTTGTCGTTGTCACAATGTCCAGGTCATACCCACTCTAGAGCTTTTCCACTACTTCTTTTCGGTTATCCCCCAGCAGTCCCACGGTTTTCTGGTGGTAAGCTCCCGACCAGGACATATTTTGTTCTGCGATGCCCCTTCTTCCATCAAAGGTTGGAAAGATAGGTTTTTCTTCGTCTCTGTCCCGAACGGTTTGATTCCTAGGAAGTGGAACGCATTCCCTCCTAAATCCCCCGAGCCATTCATCTCCGAAGAGCTTAGCAGAGATGTCATTGCTGTGGAGGCAGGAGGCTGCTTCAAAATTATGTCTTACCTGACCCCCGAACGGCTAATTAAGGCCGGGATAGGTACTGCCCGTATTCCTGGACTTACTTGACTGAAAACCAAGTACCATGGCCCGGGCGGTCCTTCCCGTGTGATATAATTTTTTAATCCACGTGTGAACCGCTCGGTACTAATTTGTTCCTTTTGTCTTTTCAGCTTCAAAGCAAGGCGAATCTTCAGATTCCGAAGGAGACAACCCCGAACAGCCGGCAATGGATGACAGCAGGCTCTTTACCGTTGGTTTTGACGATGAGCCACCAACCTCTCCTCCCAAGCAGCAGAGGAAGACAAAGAGGAAGAGGGGGAGAAAGGCCGATCAGGGGACATCCTCCCAATCCGCCCCCATCGTCCCCGAGCAGTCTGAACCTGTTCGGGATGTAGAACCTGTGCAGCAGGTTGCTTCTGAGCAGCACACCCATGCTGACACGCTGATGGATCAGCTTTTTTCTGATCAGCAGTCCCACCATTTCTCTGCTGAGGAGGTGGCTGCCCATCAGGCTGACCTGGCTAGTCAGTTCGAGCGGATCTCCCTCTATGATCCTGCTCATGAAATGCTGGAGAGGGGTGGCTGTCCAGCGAGCCAGATCTGGTCCAACTCTAGTTTCCTCAACGGACACAATCTTCCCCCAATACCGGTGGAGGAGATAGAGGAGTGCATTGCCCTGACTGTTCTGAAGGTAGTTTCTTGTTAATTTACTTTTACCTTTTTCTTCGTTTTGTCAGCTTATCATGTACTCATATTTTCCTTTTCGATCATTAGGCAGGGATATACAGCCTGAAGCTCAAGGAGACCAGGCAGGCCAAGGAGCAAGGCCTGCTGCTGGCCAAGGAAACGACCGAGCAGGCAGCCGAGGCCGAACGGCGGGCTTTTGCCGAAGAGCGGAGGAAGCTGGAAGCTGAGGCTGGGGAGCTTCGTGTCAAGGTGGGCTCTCTCCAAGCCAAGATCGCGGCAGCTGAGGCCGCTCAGGTCAAATTTTCTGAAGCCCCTCCCCAAATCCCGGATGGCCCTGCTGAAATGATAGTTGATCTTTCTGCCGTTCGGGATTCATTCAAAGCTTCCGAGGAGTTTCTGGCTCTCAAGGAAGAATATGCCACCGAACAGCTCCCTGCTGTCTTCGGAAGGCACCTGGAGAAACTGGCCGGAGAAGAGCGCCAGAAGGAGGGGATCAGGGTGCTTGATCAGCACCCTATCACCAAGGAGTGGGCTGACAATCTCGCCCGAGGGGTCTACAGCTCAGGCTGTCAACATATGCTCCAGCCCCTCCTTCCCCTCCTGGAAAAACACATGGGCCGAGCAGTGCAATCTTCCGACTTCCCCTCTGACCTCCATCCGGGTCACCTGAACGCCCTAATGGCACAGATGAAAAAGTGCCGGCGAGCCCTAGGGATGGAGGTGGTGCAAATTGTTGATGAGGCTGATGAGGACGATGACGAAGACGATGAGGATCACCCCGAACAGTAGATTAGACATTATCTGTATTTCCTTTCCTTGAATCGGTAGTTTTTGTACTTTCCGGCCAGTAGAGCCGATGAATATACAATTTTTGCCTGCTCATCTCGTCTTTGTGACTTTCTGTACTTTATATTTGTTTTTCACCTATCAATACGTTTCATGTTGCCTTGTTGATCTCCATAATCTGAAGCGATCAGGTCACCTGTTCGGGTGAACTCCTTGTTAAATCCAGAACTCAGGACTTGATAACCTTGTTAACACATGTTGCGTATAATGAACCCGTTCAGCCTGTACTTATGATCTCAATATAAGACCCTTGTGCCCTTCTCATTCGTTCGTAAGCTTTCATTCCAGCTGGAAATTGTGTCCGGTATTCGGTATGTATTTTTGCTCTCCTTGCTGCATCTGTCATATTCTTCCATGTTAGATAACCATACTGTTCGGGTACGCCCATCATTTTACCACCTGATAAATTTCCTTCCTGTTCGGGGAAACGCTTGTAGCCCTTTTCTCTTATCCCGTCCGGGGAAACGCCTTAAGAGGTTCGTGAACTTTGCTGATTTCAACCCCGCTCGGGTGTTCACCCACCCCAAAGGATGCTTTAACTTCTCTCAGCCGCCTTGACACGTGTCTATTATTCATTCGAATTCCTGGCGGTTGTATTTCCTTATATAAGGATGCAGCTACTTTGTTTCAGTTTTTTCTGCTGCTTCTGAATTCTTTCAAGCTTTCTCTCTCTAGAATTTCCTCCGTTATTCCCAATTAATGTCTGCCTTTTCTGGTTCGTCAGACTCCGAAGATATGGCACCCACTTTGATTCGCCTTTCCAGGGGAAAAGCTCACCCCAAAGATCAAGGCACATCTACCCGATCGTCGGGTTCTAACGGGTCTTCTGCCTCACTTCATCCCGAACAGCCCCTTCCTGATGATGGATGTCAGTCGGGAGATGACCTAGCCATCTACAATAAGGGCATGCCTGAACGGCCCCCCGTTATAGTCTAAACTTCCATTGCATCAGGAAGCAACGTCAACGCCTTCCTGCTGATGCAGAACAGACGCTCCGCCAATTACTACCTCCACCCCGTCAGTTCAATGCGGGGTTCATCAAACATCCCATGCGACACCGTCCGGGATGTGTGGTTGTGCACATGGATGCCTTGGTTGCTGGTTTGAGGTTCCCTTTGCACCCGTTCATTGTGGAGTTTCTCCGCCGGGTATCAGTACTGCCGGCGCAGTTCGTGCCCAGCACCTACAGGATCCTGAACGGCTTTATTGTCTGGTGCCATGAGTTGGGGATTGCTCCTAGCGCCGATCTCTTTTTGCACTACTACGGCGTTCAGCCCTACTGGACCACCGGGTACTTGCGGCTTGTGGCCCGTCCTGGCCGTTCGCTCTTCACTGACAACCCCACACCTCCGGAAAAATGGGAGGAAAGATTTGTGTTCGTATACGTGGGGTCGCCGCTTCCTTTCCCTGATCGGTGGAACACCTACCCTGTTCAGGATGCCTCCCCAAGGGTGGATGCAGCTATTGTCTGTCAGTACGAAAGGCTCCGTCTGGCCGGTTCCAAGAACCTACGGTCCTTCTTGACTCCTGCTAAGATGCTAGCTGCTGGCATTGGTATGTTCCTTCCCTTACTTTGTTCGTTCGGTGTATTTTTCAATCTCTTGTTCATTTCCCTTCGTTCTTTCCTGTAGGTGTGATTCCCCCCGTTTCCATAAAGCGTCCTGCTCCTACTCCTTCCTCCACCGCCATAGTCAGCAAGGGAAGGGAGAAGGCTATTCAGCCAGGTTCTTCCGCTGGCCGGGAATCTGGGCCCGTTAGCAAGCGGCCAAGGATTGAGAGCAGAGCCTTGGTCCCGGTCGATCATGTCATTGATCTGACGGACCCTTCTGTGGAAAGGATGCCTGCGGTCCCCTCTCCTCCAAAGAAGCTGGGCAACAGGGGAGGTGTTGCTTCAGATAGCCTCCCGATCCCCGATCGGTTGACGGTGGAGTTTTCCGCCATGGGCCCCCGAGCCGAATGCCGGACGCTGTTCAACTGCATCCTCCATGTGGTGCAGCACTTCTTTGAAGGCTGGAGAGGGCTTCACCAACCTGACCCATTGGTCTGATTTGGTCGAAGCAAGCCACGCTGAGTCCCTTAAGGTATGCCTTTGACTGTTCAGTTCTTCCTTCTCATAACATTTTTTGGACTTGTTCTTACTGCTGTTTCTTTTTTCACAGGCCGGTACATACTATCACCGGGCCTTCCTAGCAGCTGAACGGGAGATGACCCTCCTTCATCAGGAGCTGGACGAGAGCCAAACCCTTTTGGCTGCTGCTAGGAAGATGGCTGCAGATCTCCAAGATCGAGCCAACAAGGGTGACAAAGCCAGGGAGGAGCTGGCCGAACTGGAGCAGAGGCTCCAACGACGCGATCGGGAAATCCGTGATCTGCGTGCCAAGGTGAAGGTTGCCGAAGCTGCTGGCCTGAAAATTGAGAAGGCCAAGGGGGATAATCCCCCTGCCCCCTATGCCACCGATGTTTCCAAAATCACCACGAAGGCGGTGATTGACTTCCAAAGGGGGAAAGGCCTGAACCTCGCCCTAGAAAATACTGCTCGGGAGTTCCTCGGCAAGCATCTGGGCGAATTCCTAGAGAGGAGCAAGGACCCATTACATGATGGCCTTAAGCTTCTTGATGAGACCCCGTCCGGGACAGCCTTCGCCAATGCTCTAGCAAGGGACACCCTTGTTAAGTGCCAGGATATGCTGGTCAACCGGAATCTGGAGGTGATTAAGGAATCGTTCAATGAACCCTTCGACCCCAAGGAGGAAGGTTTCGATCCCTTATTCTGCCGTGCTTATCAACGGGTGATGGAGAAGAGGCAGAAGGCTAAAGACTCAGCCAATCCCCCGAACTCCAACCCGGATGCCGTGCCGAACAAGGATCCTCCCGTAGCTTAGTTATCTCTGTTGTAATCCCCTTTTCTTCTTCTCATGTATAATTCCCGGCCAGTAGTGCCGAAGAATAAAGATTGATCCGTTTCCGAATGACTTGATCCCCTTTTCCTTTTTTTTTTTTCTCTTTTTTTTTTTTTCTTCAACTCAGCATCATGATTGAGATGTAGGCTGTTCGGCCCGTTCCTAACACCAAAGTTGAGGTGCAAGCTGTTCGGTTGATTTCCGCCGGTTGTTCTTTATTTCCTGAACGCGCAAGTCACCAGTGTTAAATGCTTGCTGCGCCCCCGAGCACCATGTTTCAGATGCATGCCGTCCGGTTTATTACCGTCGACTGGTTGTTCCCTGAACGCGCAAGTCACCAGTGTTTAATGCTTGCTGCGCCCCCGAGCACCATGTTTCAGATGCATGCCGTCCAGTTTATTACCGTCGACTGGTTGTTCCCTGAACGCGTAAAGTAACCTGTTCGGGTTATCATCCGCGTTTTTCCTTGTTCGCAAGGCAATCACCTCTTGCTGCAAGACAGTTCCACAATTCGTGTAGTGTCTGCCATCTTCCAAGCCCATAATTTCGATGCATACCGTCGGTTTTACCGTCCGGGGTCACCCATATTATGAGGTTGAGATGTCCATCCTGGACCGTTGAGAATAAGGCTCCCAATTCGGGTCTCCCCCTTATTCTCTGCCAAAATGGAGACTCGCCTCCAGGATACAGCTCGGGTTCCACCATCATAATGTTCAGGCGAGCTGTATGCCCAAGGCAAGATTTTAAGACCAGAGTCCCGATCCCCCGCTCGGTCACCCTATGACTTCGGATGCCGCCCGGTTCGTCCTACTCAAGATCTTTTACACCATCTCCCAAGCCGAGTCCGGGCTTGGTATCCTGCATATTTTTATTTTTTTTTTTGCTGAGATGATGGCTCCCCATGGATCGAGATAAATGACATCTATAGATCAAGGTGAGACTTTTGGCCGAGTTTGTGGTGATGCCGTTCGGCATGTTGATGCCGTTTGGCTCGCAATATTCCTCTTAACTCTGGCCTCTTTGGAAGCATTGTTCTCCCTCTCTTTTTTTTTCCTTTTTTTTTTTCAGAGGTGGCAACAGCCGTTTTTTATTGATAAAATTTCCGCAAGTGCGTAGCGTTCCATATCCCTGCCGGACAGCCTTCGGTATCCTGTAGGGAAAAGGTCCCCATCCGGTATTTTTTCCAGACCCGGTATGGTCCCTCCCAATTCTTTGACATCTTCCCGCCCTCTAGCGGTTTGCTTTTTTCTCTATTCCTCAGGACAAGGTCTCCGACTTCGATCGAACGGATTTTAGCCTGTTTATCCACATACCTCTTAGTCGCCCGGTGATATTCCTCCATTCGTAAAGCTGAGAGATCCCTTCTTTCTTCTATGAAGTGGAGTTCAGCCCGCAGATTGTCCTCATTCTGCTCAGGATCATAGTGGATGGTTCTGTGAGTGGGCACCAAGACCTCAGTTGGGACCTTAGCCTGAAATCCATAAGCGAGGGCGAACGGTGTCTCCCCGGTTGCTGTTCGGGGAGTTGTCCTGTATGTCCACAAGACGTAGTTTAACTGTTCGGGCCAGGTTGACGCGTAATCTTCGAGCTTCTTTTTTATACCATCCATGATGGTTCTGTTCATGTTCTCTACCTGCCCGTTCGCCTGCGGATATGCTACGGAAGCTCTTGAATGCTTGATTCCCCATCTAGTGAGGAATTCCTCGAAGTTCTTGCTCACAAACTGCCGTCCATTATCCGTGATGACCTGCTCGGGGAGCCCGAATCTGCATATAATATTTTGCCAAACAAAACGTTGACATTGAAACTCCGTGATACTGGCCAGGGGTTCGGCTTCCACCCATTTGGTGAAGTAATCAATCCCTACTATGATGTACTTCCTTCCTCCAGTCGCGTTAGGTAGGGGCCCTAGCAAGTCGATCCCCCATCTAGCGAATGGTAATGATATGGTCATTGGAGTGTAAAAGGTCGCAGGCCGACCAGGTACTGGTGCGTAGAGCTGACATATTTTGCACTTTCTTGTGTGCTCAAAACAGTCCTGCTGAATAGTTGGCCAATAATAACCCTGCAGGATGATTTTCCTAGCCAGGGTTTTTGGCCCCTGATGGCTGGAGCAGATACCTTCGTGAATTTCTTCCATCACAGCGGCTGCCTGATCGGGTGGAAGGCATTTCAGATATGGCCCCCCGAACGTCTTTTTGTACAGCTGTCCGTCCACTAGTTCGAACATGGGGGCCCTTCGCTGTATACAAGAGAGATTGTACACGTCATTTTTATCGTTCGGCAAAGTCCCATCCTTCAGGTAATTTGTCAAGTCAGTGACCCAGCTTGGGACGGCATAGGACACGGCATCTACCCGCACAACCATTGTTGCCGGTGTGGTCAGTATCTCTCTCTGCGCGAACCTCTGGATGTGTGCAGGAATGCCTGGGGCATGATCATCCCGAACGGCACATTCCAGTTTGGATAGGATGTCCGCCTCACTGTTTTCGATTCTGGGAATCTGGTCAATCACCACCTGTTCGAACCTGCCGATTTCCTCCTCAACCAGTTCCTTGTAGGCTTTTAGCCGTTCTTCCCTAACCTCCGCAGATCCATTAATCTGGCTTACCACCAGCTGACTATCCGAACGGACCTTCAATCTGCTGGCCCCCAGGGCCTTGACATATTTTAAACCAGCAATAAGGGCCTCATACTCGGCCTCATTATTGGTTACCTTGAAGTCAAACTGTACGGAGTAGTATGCCTTGAACCCCTCGGGGCATGTGATCACAGCACCCCCACCACAGCCCTTGTTACTGGATGCTCCATCCACATACATTTCCCACCAATGGTCCTGTACTTCTCCGTCCGCTCCTTCTTCAGTTGATCTGGCAGTGCATTCGGCAATGAAGTCAGCCAAAGCCTGTCCCTTGATCGTGGGGCGAGGCTTGAAGTCTATCTCATACTGTCCGATCAGGAGGGACCATTTGGTGATACGCCCACTTGCCATAGGATTTCTCAGTATGGTGGCCAGGGGCTGGGTGGTGTAGATGGTGACTGGGTGTGCCTGGAAATAGGGTGTCAGTCGCTTGATGGTAGTAATTAATGCTAAAATGGTTTTTTCCAGTAGGGTGTACCTGGTTTCTGGCCCGTTCAGGGCTTTGCTCACAAAGTAAATAGGGCGCTGAACACCCTCATCTTCCTTTAATAAAACAGAGCTGACCGCCAGATCAGCCACAGCCAGATACATATAGAGATGTTCCCGGTCTGCTTTAGTTAAGACCAGGGGGGAAGACAGGTACAATTTGAACTCTTCAAAAGCTGCCTGACATTCTGCTGTCCATTCGAACGGGTTGGCCTTTTTCATTATTTGGAAAAATGGAATGGCACGATCGGCCAGTTTAGCCATGAATCGGCTCAAAGCCGCTAACCTTCCGGTCAACTTCTGAACTTCTTTCAAGTTCCGCGGTGCCTCCATGTCCATGATTGCCTTTACTTTCTCAGGATTAGGCTCAATCCCCCGCTCGCTCATCATATAACCCAAAAATTTGCCCCCCTTGACTGCGAAGGCGCACTTTTTTGGATTCAGTCTCATGTTGGCCTTCTGCATGATCCCGAAGATCCTTTCCATATCCCGGACATGATCCTCCTTCTTCCTGCTCTTGATTAGGATGTCATCTACATATGCCTCCATGGTCACCCCCAGTACCTCTTTGAAGAGTATGCCGATCATTCTTTGAAAAGTGGCCATTGCATTCTTCAACCCGAACGGCATAACGATATAGCAGAACACGCCGTTCGAGGTGACGAACGCAGTCTTTTCTGCATCATCTGGGTGCATGAAGACTTGGTGATAACCCCGGAAGGCATCCATAAAGCTCAGCAGTTCACATCCTGCTGTTTCGTCCACCAGCAGGTCTATTCGTGGGACCGGATAGGGGTCCATGGGGCAGGCTTTGTTCAGATCGGAGTAGTCCACACACATTCTCCAAGTAGATCCTTTTGGAGCAAGGACCACATTAGCCAACCATTCGACATGGATGACTGGTCTAATGTGCCTGATTCTCGGTAAGGTGGCTACCTCCTGCTTTGTGAATTCCCGCCGTTCGGCCGCCTGATATCTTTTCTTCTGTTGGACTGGCCTGGCATCAGGCCGAACGGCCAACTTGTGGCAGATGAGGGCCGGATCAATTCCCGGCATGTCTTCGGGTCCTCGGGCAAATAGGACCTGGAATCTTTTCAGGACAGCGATCACCCCCTCTCTGATTCCCCCTTCAAGGTCCGCTCCGATCGCAAGCTTACGATCGGGAGGGGAATCAAGCTCGATGTATTCTAGGAGGGTGGCTGGCTCGGGGCATCCCTCGAACTCCGTACGCCGGGTCTGTACCTCAATGCTGTTTACCCGCTGTCCCCGGGTGGTCATTTGTTTCAAAGCTTCCCGGTAGCACGTTCGGGCTATGGCAGGATCTGTTCGGGCCACTCCTACACCGGTGTCAGTTGGGAATTTGATGCATGAGTGTCGAACAGAGGCAATTGCCTCCAGATCTTCTAGCCCCGGACGGCCCAATATGGCGTTGTGGGCACATGCAATATCCACCACCACAAACGTCATCCGGACTGCCGCTCGGTGGATTTCATCGCCAATTTCTACCAGAAGCTGGATGGTGCCTTCTGCCTCTATTACATTGCCAGTGAAGCTAGCCAGTGGTGTCTTCAGCTTGGTCAGCTGATCCTTCCTCAGCTTCATCTTCTCCAACGTGCGTAAATACAGCACGTTCACACTGCTTCCCGTGTCCACCAGAACTCGGTGGATCAAGGCGTTATCTATACACATACTCACCACTAGCTCGTCCCTGTGCGGACTTGGTGAGTTGGGTAGATCAGCCGCCCCAAACGTAACTGGCTCCAAGCGGCCCTTCTTTGTGGGAGGTGCAGCTACAGTGGCGACATAGAGGTTGCGCTCAAATTTCTTACGTTCGGCGGCCGTATCACCGGTCTCCCCTCCACCAAAGATGACTTTCACCTCCAATCGTGGCTTTTTTCCCGGATTCCCAGACCCCTCAGCCTCCTCTATAGGGGGAAGGTATGAATCATTACTGGGTTCTGCACCCCGCTGGGCATCCCGCTTCCAGTTATTGGATCGGGGAGGGCGCTGGTTGGGGGAAGGGCTGT
Source organism: Cuscuta epithymum (assembly GCA_945859915.1). Lineage (NCBI taxonomy): Eukaryota > Viridiplantae > Streptophyta > Magnoliopsida > Solanales > Convolvulaceae > Cuscuta > Cuscuta epithymum. The sequence goes on along the minus strand of CAMAPF010000951.1, from coordinate 566,412 downwards.
TCAGGTTGGTGCTGACATACTTCCTCAGGTAGCCCTTTTGGATCAGGTCCTCAATTGCCATATGTAAGGCGTGGCAATCCTTCGTGAGGTGCCCATTCCGCTGATGGTATCTGCAGTAGGAGCTTGGGGTAGGTCCCATCACGGGCCTTGTATCAGTAGGTGGAGGAATGGCGTTGTGTTCCAAATGGAAAACACCGGCTATAGACATGACCAGGGGGGTGAAGCGTGTAGTCCTTCGATGAGGTGCTGCAGCCGCTGGTGTGGGTCCCAGACGTTCTGCCAGTCTTGAGGTGGGAGGTTGCGGGGCCGTTCGGTCCCTTATCCTGATCTCTTCTTCCAGGGCCGCATAGTTCCTGGCCCTTTCCAGGATGTCTGGGTAGTTGGTCCCCGGATTTCTCTTCAGCTCCCTGTATAAATCTCCCGTCTGAAGGGCATCGGTGAAAAGAAGGATGGCAGTCTCATCTGTCATGCCGGTCACCTTTAGGGTTTCAGTCCTCCACCTGGTGAGGAATCCGGAGATTGATTCTCTAGGCCCTTGCCTCACACTGGTTAGATACCCGAAATGTAATTTCGGGGTTGTGCTGGAGGCGAACTGAGCCAAGAACAAGGTGGATAGCTCCGCAAAGCTCCCGATCGACCCGGGTTGTAATGTTCCGAACCATTCCTGGGCTGGTCCCCGAAGGGTACTGAAGAACAGCCTGCATATTGCCGCGTCGGTGGCCCCCAATAGCATGAGGCCACCCTGGTAACTCCTCAGGTGTACGTGGGGATCTCCCACCCCATCGTATGCTAAGCCGGTCGAGGGACGGCAGTCCTTCAAGATTTCGGCGTTCATGATTTCCCTAGTAAAGGGAGAGGTGATCCCAACCCGTGCTGGCGGGGTTTGTTGGGGCGTCCGATTGACCTGCTCTCTGAGCTCAGTCATCTGTCTTCTCATTTCGGCCATTTCGTCGTCGTGGGCCGTTCGGGGAGTGTGTGGTATCCTAGCATCCACATTTTCCGGTATTCTGTTTTGGGGAGGGGCAGCTGTGTTAGCCCTCCTCCGGATGAAGCGTTCCCCATCCCTCTGGATATACTGGAAGTGTTGTCCAACGGGATCTACCATGGGGGTAGGTTCCCTATATCCGTTCCGAGGGGCGGATGGGGTTCGACTGGTTGGTGCTCCACGTCTGGGGGTATGGGCCCTCCAGTGGTTCTTGCGGTGTTCCTCGGAATGAACTGAGGCCATCGTGGTCTCAATGTCCTCGTCTTCGTCGAAAGATGGCATGGGACGCAACGGGGATGGTGGCTCATGCGTTTCGTCGGTGTAGCCCCGTTCCTGTTCGTCCGCCATGCGTTGCATGGCCTCCGCCATCTCCCTCATCAACTGAGGGTTCATCCTTACATCCTGGGGGATGATTTGCTCGAACTCCCTAGTGGCACTGCCACTGGCGTGTCCTTGCCTGGACCACCCCTCAGAGGATCTATTGCCTCCTCGGCCTCTGGATGTAGAACTCGGTGTCGCGGTAGTAAGTCTAGCCATTTTCAAGAAAAAAATGGTGCTTAGATCTCGGCTTTGTCTGGACTTTTAGTGTGGTTTCCCACAGACAGCGCCAATGTTGAAATTATTCCCGAAGATCCGAAACCCCAACACAAGCCTTGGATATTGTAGGGATCTGGGGTAGGGTTGAAAATGTGTATAAAATATAAAATAGTGAAATAATATCCAACTCAAGAACTTACTTATATTCTGTAATTAAGCAATTACACTGAAACTACCCGAACGGTAGATGAATATGAGATTACAGGGATGGGAGATGCAAATCTATTGCTAAGCTCTGAGTATTAAAATGCTAACCCTTTACAATGATTTAAACATGGGTATTTATACTAAAAACAGGGATGGGTGAGGTGGACACGTGGTCAAACCCGGTAGGCTGTTACTTCTGCCATGTATGCACCCATGCCCCCACTTTCTGCCGTCATGATCCAGCATTAAATGCGGCCTCCACTTGCTGATTGCCCGCTCGGGCAGGGTGTTCGGTATGTGGGACCCCGCCATAGGTGTTATCCTGCTTATGAACATATCCCGAACGCCGATCGGTATCTCAGCCATAGGTGATCTAGTTAATGGAAGTATCCCGAACGCCGATCGATATCTGGCCTTGATGCTTTGGCATAATTGTTTCCCGGAATGTTCCAAGTATAAGTTTTATCCCGAATGCCGTTCGAGAGTTCTTTTGGACTGCCTTGGGCCCGCTGCTTCTTCCCGGATTTGGGCCTAGGGATATTGGGCCTGGATCTAATATCCCAACACTGCCCTAGACAAAGCACGCAATTCACTATACCTTTTAAAAAATCCGAAGGGAAGAGATGCAATATACCCCTGAAATATGTGTGGAGGTGCAAATATATTGTAAAGTGTAAACTTCTAAAAAGTGTAAAAATACCTCCAATGTTTCTATAAATTAGAATATTTACCCTTATTGACTTTAAAAAAATAAAATAAATTTCAAAAAACAAAAATAAATTATAAATTAAAATTTTGAAATTGAAAATTAAAAATATAAAGTGTTAAAAATGAAGATTTAATTTTATGTTAAAATATTAACTCTTTAATTTTAAATTGCAAAATTATTATTTTTCCATTGTAATTGAAACACTTCAAATTCATAAATATCAATTTTAGTCTTGTTCCAAAATTTCGAACACATTGTTTACATTTTTTGAAACAACACTCTTTGGCTTTGTTTAAACATAATAAAATTAAGTATATTATTTTGTAATCTTGGACTATTTATTTTGTAACTTTATAGTGCAAATAATACAAAAAAATTAGTGTTTTTTACATTGCAACACATATGTTAACACTTTTTTTTTGAAAGAATCATAAATGTATATAGTAAAGTTTTGAGATAATATTTTATACTAACTATATGAAATTGTGATATAAAAATAACAAAATGGAGGGTTGGACACAAGTATATTTTTTAAATTTCGCATTTTTAAATTTATAATTTATTTTTGGTGTTTTATAAAATTTATTTTATTTATTTAAAATCAATAATGGTAAATTTTTTTCATTATAGGAACATGAGGAATATTTTTACACCTTTTAGAAGTTTAGGGGTATATGTGCATCTTCACATATACTTCAAGGGTATTTGTACCTTTCTCCAAACCTGAATGTTGTTTAGAAAACATTAATTATTTTATTATGCGTTTCATTTTCAACCTTTAATTTGTGAGATGAATCCTTTGGTGACCTCTAGTGAGCCTCTTATTCACAGTGTTGCTAGACATGATTAAACTAAATAATGTATTTGGTTTAAAATATCATGCAATCAAGTATGACATACATTATAGAAGTTATAGATCGCATTTATATCCAACTAGTGGTGCCACTTTTGTGTTTTTTATGGCATGTTGGGTTAGGTATTAATTTAATATTTCGTACAAAATAAATCCACTTTACGACTTCGCCGAATGGATTTTGATTACTATTGTGTAGGTATGATCCAACTATGCTAATATTCCTTTACATTTATGGAAAATATGTCATGATTGAATTGGAGAACATAAATAAAACCTGGAAAATATGTCATGATTGAATTGGAGAACATAAATAAAACCTTGTCAATTTATTAGATATTGTAAGTACATTTTAACACCGTCACTTGATATCACCACTATTATTAGCATTGTCGCTAAACATTTTCAAAATAGAAGTGTTTAGATTGATTAATATATTAGATTAACTATTTTGACAATGTAGACGTTGGAATATCATTATGGTGATATGGTCGGGACTCGGGAGTAAATACGCATGATCTATTCTTGTACGTATGGTATTAAGTTAGTACAACTCCAATAGACTTTAGAACTTCTACTCATATTATGTAGTCGAGCAACTACATTTAAATTAATGATAACTAATCTAATATTTTGGCTATTATATTTTACAATCCCCTAATCTTTTGTGTGTTTATATAAGGGTTTTTTTGTCCAATCACAAATTATTGCTCCTATTTACAGAATTCTAAACATCGGCTCCTGTTTTGCATTTTAGTCATGTTTGTCTTCTATGGTGAGAATTTTCTCAAATTTAATTGAACCAATTTGTTTTGAAAATTTCTTGGAACAATGTTAATATTAATAAAGATCTAATCTCTCATGAAAAAAGTATTTAACATCTAATAAAATGAAAAGCATTACTTTTACTATCCCATGACAAATTGTGTAAAGATGTAATGAATGTATTATATTATTAGCATATTTGGATCATACTAAAGTAAGATATTCAAAATCCGCACTTTGGAAAAATGAAAAACATAATTTAAATATTAAGGAATATTAATTCGATACCATATTAATCATGTCGTAAGAAAATACAAATGTTGCACCACAAGAATAGTTATCTATAAATAATACTATCTATAACTATATACACATTCACCATAGTTATCTCAATACTTTATTTTAACCAAATATATCATATTGCTTTGGAGAATTTCTAGCAATATTGAGAATAAGAGAGTTAGTAGGGGACGTCAAAGGATCCCTCTCACCAAAATTGAGAATGAGATTAACCGTCAAGTAACATTTTCCAAACGTCGTTCTGGCATATTCAAAAAAGCAAGTGAGTTGTCTACTTTGTGTGGTGTGGATATTGCTATGGTGGTATTTTCACCTGTAGGTAAGGTTTATACTTTTGGAAGCCCAAGTGTCGATGCAGTACTTGACAAATACTTTGGTGAAAACGCTACACCAGAGGAAGGTATGACCGATGAGATTATTCGTGCACATTATGAAGACAACATGAGAATCATTACACCCCAAATAAGTGACATGGAATCTCTTGTTCATGATCTAACAAAAGAAAATCAAGCTCACTGTGAATCTGAAAAAGGTAGACCACTTATTTCAAATCTACAATTGCATGAGTTGGAGAATATGAAACATAGCTTGGAAACACTTTCTTCTCAAACTTATGAAACACTAAAGGAAGTTCAATCTCATGACCCAGCCACTCCAATGGATAGATGTAGCTTGTATGACCCCTTGTCATATGTTCGAATCAATAATGACGGTTCTGGACCAAGTGGAACTAGCTAGTTCATAACTAAAATGGTTCTTTCAGCATCATGCATGGATGATGAGAGTTATTTTTTTCTATATTCATATGCGGCTTAAAATTTCCTATGTTATGTGTGATTGTCATCAATAAGAATGTCTCTATGTTATTTTTATGCAACAAATAATGTTTTCATTTGTAACCGTTCTCCAATAGAAGACATTTATGCGTTGAAGACTTCACGTACCTTAAATTTTTAGTTTAAATCAAAATAAAGTTACTTAAATGGCTATGTTTCTGTCTAGTTTTTTTAAAGAAAAAACCGATTATATTAATATCATTAGGATTCAGATCATTACAACAATAAAATGCCTTCCCCCGATAAAACTCAAGTAAAAAAGTTCAATGATATATGTTTTCAGAGTCCAAAACATATGGACTCTTTCCAAATGAAGAATTATGCAAATATAATGAAAAAGTTAAAAAACTTTTTCCATATGAATACTTTTTATTAAATGTACGGGAGTATTCTGTGATGGATTTCCTACCCGCTTAAGAAGCATATAGTGACCGATGAAATTGGGAGGGGGAGAAAATACTTGGGAAAGAAGAAAAGAGAGAAGTTAGTTATGATTTCCAATTTTTTCTCCAATAAGGACTATATATATATATATATATATATATATATATATATATATATATATATATATATATATATATATATATTTAGGGAATGGTTCAGGTGAGAAAACCCTCTTAGGAGAGGAAAAAAGAACAAGATCGGACCCTCCATTCTCTCAATCGTGTGGCTGGGATGACCAAATTTGTGAATTAAAAAACGCACATGATACAAGGAAAGCCCTCATTTCATTAATTAGGAGGGGCATTGGTGTCAAATAAATTCAAATATGATTTCACACGTACCACTATATTCGGAAGTTTTCCTAAGAAATAGGATAAGAATTTCTTATCTCCCTAAGTATTTCCTATCCTTAAAAACTTTTCTTTTTTTAATTTGCATCCTATTATTTACGTTTAATTAATCTACTTTTTGTACAAAATCGTTTCTTAATGAAATCACTTTCGTCAATATGCACTTTAACGTTGATAGAATGCACTTTAATTCCAAATTTCAATTACGATTAATTAATTTCATGTTCAACCATGTTTTATGCTCTAAAATAAATAATAGGTCATGCATAATTTGTATCGTTCACTAGTTTTATGCATTAATAGACTAGTGCACTGGTATTTAATTTACTTTATGCTACTCTATTAAAATATAATCTATTTACAATTGTGCACTACAGGAATTTTAAAGTGCAATGATGAACATGTTATTGGCATAGGACTATATTCCCTTTAGATATAATTATGCATCAAAGTGTAATTGAAGTGCATTAGAGTTAATTATTAAGACTTTGCACGTTCATGAAATGCAATGTGATGAGCATATAAGTGCATCAAGTAACATAGCATACATTTTTGTAAATAACATTTTTTTGTCTCATTAACATGCACTTTTTCTCTCATGACATGCACGTGATATTCCATTAAAATGCATTTATATGCAAATGTTTATTTAGCAATTAATCTCATATATTTGTGCATGACTATCATAAAACATGAAAGAAGCATTCACACAAATACACAAGCTAAAAAAATAGTAAACTAAAAATGAGAAGATGGACCTAATGTGTTTTAAAATGTGCAATAAAAGGTTGTTAAAAGTGCACAATATTTAATAGAAAATGAAATGCACTCATAGTACTTTATATTGCTATTAATTAAATTTTACTGAGAAAATTATTAAAAAAAGTGATATAATTAAAAAATGCAGACATGATATGATTAGAAAATAATACTCAAAGTTTGATGTAATGGGAAAATTAAACGGGTTCTTAAATAAAATGTTTCATCAATTTCAGTAATGACAAATAACTTTGGAGCATAGTTAATTATTAGAATCCATGGGAAGAAGAGATCGAGTTCTCTGAAATCTCATGATATGAAATGAAAAACAAATGGGTGTAACGTTGAAGGTGTATTGACGAGGTACTATCCAATGATCCACAAATATATAATAATTGATCGAAAGGAAATTGTATGATGAATCCACTAAGGTAATAAATATCTTTCCAAATTATTAGTGGATTACAATGACACGAGTATGGAAGTTATCGTGATAGAAGTTGGAAATGACTAAAAGAGCCTCCAACGATAGTAAATGTCACGATCAATTATAAGTTAATCCAATGGCTCACATCTATTCTTTTTTACTCTCCTGAGATTAAGTTCTCACATGAACCTAAATCTATATATATATATATATATATATATATATATATATATATATATATATATATATATATATATATATACAGAAAAGATCAAGTCCATCCGGAGGGACGGGAGGCTCCGTCCGAACTTTACTGTTTGGGGCAGTTCCCGGTGGAATTTTTTGATGAAAATTTTTGAGCATGTTCCTCATCAAGTATAGTTTATCCATACCAAATTTCAGCGCAAAATTCAATCGGGAAGGCATTCAAATAAATTCTTGAAACATACTGCACATTCTGTGCATATATAAAGTGCAGTAAGTTTCAAGAATTTATTTGACTGCCTTCCCAGTCGAATTTTGAGCTGACATTTGGTATGGACAAACTAGACTTGATGAGGAACATGGTCAAAAAATTTCATCAAAAAATTCCACCGGGAACTGCCTCAAACAGTGAAGTTCAGACGGCTGCTCCCGTCCCTCCGGCTGGACCTGAGCAGTCCTCTCTCTCTCTCTCTCTATATATATATATATATATATATATATATATATATATATATATATATGTAGGGATTGATTCAAGTAAGAACACTAGTTTAGGTGATAAATAAAAACGGTTTGGAACCGTAGATTTGTGAAATCGGATGGTGAGATTGAGTGCAGAAAAGGGCTAGCCGATTTTGTTATAAAAGGAAATAAATTAATGGCAGCTTCTAGTCAACTTAAAGATTGTCACGTTAGGGGTACTTTGGACACTTGATAATTAAAAAAACGGAAGTTGTATGCAAGGAAGGCAGCAGATGTGGTTGAATCCCATCATTATCGTCATTACCAAAGTTAGAAGACTTTAATTTGGTAAGTTTCTTCTCAACCATAGTAAGTAGTTTAAATGATGGAGATAAGAGAAACAAGGTCCATAGCAAAACGTGAACTAGTGTGCATTTAGATGATATCAATTGTGCTAAATAATAGGATGCACTTTTAAATGAACTAACGTGCAATTAGGCAAGCACATTTGTGATACGTTGTGTTAATGTATCTGGTACATTTATGAATAATGAATTGTGCATTTACATAAAAGCATTTGTGCTAAATTAGATGAATTAGTTTGAAATTACTTAGTGTGCAATTGGGTAAGGACATTTGTGATAAGTAAAGTACATTTGAATTGTGTTAATGTATCTGGTACATTTATGAATAATGAATTGTGCATTTACATAAAAGCATTTGTGCTAAATTAGATGAATTAGTTTGAAATTACTTAGTGTGCAATTGGGTAAAGCACATTTATGTAGTACACAAGCACATTTGAGATACATTGTTTGAACTTATTCTGGCACATTTGTGATAAATGGAGTGTGCATTTCGATAACCTCAGTTGTGTTAAATTATAGAAAGCACTTTTAAATGAACTAGTGAGCAATTAGGCAAGCACATTTGTGAGATACGTGGTGTTAATGTATTTGGTACATTTATGAATAATGAATTGTGCACTTACATAAAAGCATATGTGCTAAATTAGATAAATCAGTTTAAAATTACCTAGTGTGCAATTGGATAAGCACATTTGTGATAAGTAAAGTGAAATTATGTAGTACATTTGTTAAATTATCTAGTGTGATAAATTAGATGAATTGTGTTGATTTGCTTGAATGCGTGTGGGAAAAGATTATCTCCGGCGCACATTGTTTGAGATTGATTGCACATGGAATGTGCATTTAAGTAAAATCATTTGTTCAAAAGTTAAATCATTTGTTTAAAATTATCTAGTGTGGAGTTACGCAAGCACATTTGAGATGCATTGTTTGAACTTATTCTAGCACATTTGTGATAAATGGAGTGTGCATTTAGATAACATCAGATGTGCTAAATAATAGGAAGCATTTTTAAATGAACTAGTGTGCAATTAGGCAAGCACATTTGTGAAGGTTCTGCTTGCTCTGGCAAAATGTGAGCCTCTGCGTCATTATGTGAGCATTCTGGCTGTTCATTACTAACAGCGCTAAACACAGGACCATGATTGGCTTCTACCGGATTGGGTTTAGCAGGAATCTTGAAACCGGCTCTATTGCACACAACATATTTCCATACAACAGTGTTCGTCCTAGGCTAGCGGTCCTTAGTTTGAGAACCAATATGAGAGTCGAAGCCACAAGCACCCGCATACTGCCTATAAAACTCAATACCGTCCTCAAGGGTTTTGAATACCATGCCAAGCCTTGGTTTGAATGTTTCATCACATTCAGGGATCCAATACTTGGTTAATCCAGGAGATATTTGTAAAACTTCTACACGAGTAAAAAAAGAAACATAAACGTTTATAGTTATTCATAGAAAATAAAAACAAAAACACAACAACAAAGACATAGCGCTAAACGATGAAACTTGATGATGAAACTTAGTTGATACAGGAAATTAGAAAATTGACGATGAAACACCACGTAAGAGAACAAAATTAACGTTGAAACACAAACAATGAAGCTTATTCACAAAAATTTAAAAAACGAGTAGAAGGAGCAACAAAGAATTATTGGAGATAGTAAGGAAAACGAAATGAAAAGGAAATCAAAAATACGTACAAAAAACAAAAGCAGGTCAAGAAAAATGAACCTTTATCCATTAATGGAGCTTCGGTGTTTCTGGGGAGGAAGAGATAGTCAGGACGTCGAGCTTGAGAGATTTCACGTACATGGAATGGCTTTTCGTAACTGAAAAGGAAAGGAATCAAACGTTTAATTGATTGACAAAATATTATGGAAAGAAACGTGGAAGGAAAGTTGCATACGTATAAAAGGAAATAAATTTTGGAATGACCATCTTGGCCTTTGCATGCACACGTGAGAAGCTGAAAGAATCAATTGATCTAATGGCCAGGATTGTTTCTTATTTATCACATTAGATGGTGTTCTTATTTGAACCAAAACACACACACACACACACACACACACACACACACACACACACACACACATATATATTCAGAAATGCTCAGGTCCCTCCGGAGGGACGGGAGCAGCCGTCCGAACTTCACTGTTTGGGGCGGTTCCCGGTGGAATTTTTCGATGAACATTTTTGAGCATGTTCCTCATCAAGTGTAGTTTGTCCATACCAAATTTCAGCTCAAAATTCGACCGGGAAGGCAGTCAAATAAATTCTTGAAACTTACTGCACTTTATATGTGCGCAAAATGTGTAGTAAGCTTCAAGAATTTATTTGATTGCCTTCCCAGTCGAATTTTGAGCTGAAATTTGGTATAGAAAAACTAGACTTGATGAGGAACATGTTCAAAAAATTTCATCGAAAAATTCCACCAGGAACCGCCCCAAATAGTGATGTTCGGACGGCTGCTCCCGTCCCTCCGACTGGACCTGAGCAGTCCTCTCTCTCTCTCTCTCTCTCTCTCTCTATATATATATATATATATATATATATATATATATATGTTGTTGCCTGCCATGCTAAAAGTGGTATTAACCCAAGGACATAAATTGGGTTTAACAATATTAATAGTGTATGGACTAGATAAAATTATTTAAGGAATAGTCCAGCCCAATAACTTTTAATTTTAGCCTAGTCCATAGATTGCATCTTCAACTGCGTTTGTAGCCTCTTGTACGGGTAGACGTATGGTCCCCTTCATGTCACCCTCTTTCTTAGCTAATTCACCCTCTCTCTCTTTGTGTGTGTGTGTGTGTTATTTTAGCCGAGGTTATGACAATACCCTCCCCTTTTTGTGATCCTTGTCCCCAAGGATTAGTTCTAAAGAATGTCTCCTCAACCTTTTTCCTGGATATCCAAACCTCCATTGTTTCTGGTTTCTGTTTGTGTGTGAGTAGTAAAGTAATACATGTGTTCACATTGTTCCTTGTTTGGAGCTCCTTGATGACAAATGGAGAAATGGAAAAACACTCATCTGTGTCAACCTGAGGGAGCAAAGCTACCTCCACGGTGGCTCTTGGGCTGATGCACTTTTATTTTTAGCAGAGATACATGGAACATTGGATGTATTTTAGCGTCCTCGGTTAAATCCAGTCTATAAGATACCTTACCCACTCTTTCCATGATTTTGTACGGACCAAAATAACAAGCAACAAATTTGTGATTTTTCCTTAATTGAACAGATTGTTGCCTATATGGTTGCAATTACAGATACACTAGGTCTCCCACCTCAAACTCCCTAGCAGTCTTTCGGTTGTGTGTGTAGTATTTTATCCTTTCATGTGTCAACTTTAGGTTGTCCTTTAACTCTCTCTTCAACCTCCGGCAGTGTGTTACCAACTCCTTAACCTCAACGTTTGTGGAGTTGGATAGGATGGGTATGGATAATGTAAGAGGTGTGTGTCCATATAGGGATTTAATACTGGTGTGATAGTTAATATTATATATACCAATATTCTGCCAATGCAATCCATTTAAACCATTGTTTTGGGTTATGATGGGCCATGTCTCTAAGATAAGCTTCCAAGAATTGATTCAACCTTTCTGTTTGCCCATCGGTCTGAGGATGCTAGGATGAGGTGTAGCTAAGTGTGTCTTCATGAGTTTGAATAACTCCTTCCAAAACCCACTTAGAAATACCACATCTCAGTCAATAAATATATCTAAAGGGTTTCCATGTAATTTGAACACATTGTCCAGAAATACCCTAGCTACTTTGGGAGCAGTATAGGGGTGTGACAGGGGAAAGAAATGACCATACTTAGTTAACCTATATACCACCACTAGTATAACATCCTTACCTTGTGACTTCGTTAGATCCTCTATGAAGTCCATACTAATGTGGCTCCAGTCCTGGTAGGAATAGGTAGGGGTTGCAATAGCTCGGGATTAGAGCCTCCATCTGATTTAGTTTTGGCACATATTTCACACTTCTTAACCCACATGGTGATATCACTGTTCAATTTAGGCTGGTAAAAGATCCTTCTTATCCTCCTGTAAGTGCCATGTATCCCTGAATGCCCACATATTGCAGAAGCATGAAGTTCCTTGAAAATGATATACCCGAGTTCTGAAGCACTCTACCATCAATATTTTCAAAATCTGGGTGGGTGACAGGATTCAGTAGCTTTTCCGTTAATATTTGGGATAAGTGAGCATCTTGTTCATAGCTTTGGAGTACTTGTTACACCCAGGCTGGTTTAATCACAAATAATGACCAGTAGGTAGGGGTTGCAATAGCTCGGGATAAGAACATGCATCTGATTTAGTTTTGGCACATATTTCACCCTTCTTAACCCACATGGTGATAAAACTGTTCAATTTAGGCTAGTAAAAGACCCTTCTTATCCTCCTGTAAGTGACATGTATCCCTAAATGCCCACATATTACAGAAGCATGAAGTTCCTTGAAAATGATATGCCCGAGTTCTGAAGCACTCTACCATCAATATTTTCAAAATCTGGTTGGGTGACAAGATTCAGTAGCTTTTCCTTTAATATTTAGGATTAGTGAGCATCTTGTTCATAGGTTTGGAGTACTTGTTACACCCAGGCTGGTTTAATCACAAATAATGACCAGTAACCTCCCCCCCCTCCCTTCCCTTCCTGGAAAGGGCATCGTTTACCTTATTCTTAACCCCCTTTTATAAAGTATTTCATAATCCAATCTCAATAGTTTGTAATCCACCTTTGTTGGAGCAGGGTTGTTATTTTCTGGTCTAGGAGATACTAGAGTTCCTGTTGGTCTATTTTAATAGTGAACTTGTTGCCCTAAAGATAATGTCTCCATTTCTGTATGACCATAAGCACTGCCAATAATTCTTTCTCATAGATAGAGAGCCCTGTGTGTGTAACCCCCAACTTTCTGCTTAGATAAGTTATGTGCCTTCCTTCTTGCATCAAGATTGCCCCTATTCCGCCTCCACTAGAATCTGTTTCAAGTTTCAACAATGAATGATATGTTGAAATCAGGTAATCCTAACACAGGGGTTGTAGTCATAGCATGCTTTAGTTCTTTATAATTCCGGCCTGCCTCTTTACTCCAAACAAAATCTCTCCTTTGTAATAAGGGCGTAACTGGCCTACTGATGATTCCATACCTCTTGACAAATTTTCTGTAATATCTTGTTAACCCCAGGAATCCCCTCAACTCCTTTAGGGTAGAAAGGGTGGGCCAGTTGAACTTGCTCTCAATTTTCTCTGGATCTGTGGAAACCGCTTGTTAACCGATAATGTCCCCAAATATGATATGGTCTATTGCTCAAAAACTCGCTTACTTGTTTTGACATAAAGCTTGTGGTCCCTGAGTATTCCCAAAACAGTTTGAGATCATGTATGTGTTGATCTTAGTTAGGACTATAGACCAATATGTCATAAAAAAACACCAAGACTGGTTTCCTTCATGAATCCCTAAAAACTTGTTTCATAAGTGACTGAAAAGTTGTTGGAGCGTTGCATAATCCAAAAGGCGTAACTAAAAATTCATAATGCCCATGGTGTGTTATGAAAGTAGTCAAATTTCTATGTTCTGGGGTCATCAAGATCCGGAAATTAATAACATGACCTTAGATCAATCTTAGAGAAGTATTTGGCGCCTTTTAGTTCATCCAATAATTCATCAATGATCGGGATAGGGTAATCATGCTTTATGGTAAGGTTGTTTAAGTACCTGTAATCCTCACATCCTCCAACTCTCATCCGTCTTTTTTACTAATAAAATTGGTGGGGAAATGGGCTTTTACTGGGCTATATCTCCCCAGTAGCCAACAATTCAGCTACAATTTTTTCAATCTCATCCTTTTGGCTGTGATAAACCATATAGGGATATTGTTTTCAGGGCACACTACATGGTTTTTAAGTTATTTGATACTCAATACCTCGAGAGGGAGGTAGTCCATGAGGTTTCTAAAAAATATCACCAAATTCAGTCAAGAGTCCTTTCAGGTGGAGCTAAACCATGTTCTTTGATTCTTACCTAATAGACTTCTTCCATTTGTATAGGTTGTTCTTCACAAATCTTTTTGTACAGAGTGTGACATGTAATTATGGGGCATCTATCTTCACACTGTAACTCCACCTTGAGTTCTCCAACAGTCACTTTTACACACATTTGTTTATAGTCAAACTGCACTGGGGTGAGGTCCCTCAGCCAATCTCCACAAAATATCAAACCAAATTCACTAGTGATTAAGACCCTAAAATTGTAGTTGAAAGTATGATGCTGCATCGCCCTGAAAAAATTGGAGACTTAGAGTAGTAATGCACAACTGATTGCCTCCAGCCGTAGTCACCATCACTTGAGTGGACTCATTTACTAAGAGAGGCCCATAAGTCAATCAAAATATGCATCTTGTTCTTCCCAGCTTTACCTCAAAGTGTCATGGTAGTAACCCCTTGTTTTGTAAGATTAGTTTCCAAGGAAAGAAGAACATCTTCCACCCTTTCTTCCTATTCCATTATCTCAGGATTCTCCTAATGGGCTACTACTTTTGGTGAGGAGTATTCTTCTGGAAATAGGATGTAGATGTGTCTCTGTTTACACCAGCGGCCTGGAGTAAACTTCTCATCGCAGTTAAAGTACAAACATTTTTCTCTTCTTGTTGTCATTTCTGCCTGTGTTAATAGGCTGAAAGAATTTTGTGCACTAGTTGTTCCACCCTTAGTTGAATTCTGGGGATTTACCTTACAGGCATAGGACCATTAAGCATTGTTTTCCTTGCAGGCATAGGACCATTAAGAACTGTTTTTACCTCCCGTTTTAATCCTCCTGGTAACAATATATAATGCTGTCATTTGATTATTACCAGATCAATGGTAGAATCCAACGTAGTGGGGCTGCACATTTTCACAAATGCCTTTAATTCTTTTGTAAGTCCGTTGACAAAGCTAGATATGAAATAGTCTGATGTGAAGCATTAACATGTAGGATTTTAATTCCTCAAATTTTTTGACGTACATTTCATAATCATTTCCCATTTTAAGCTTATTAAAATCCTCGATAATTGAGGAAGCTTTCAATCCCTCAAAATGGGCAGATATAACACCCAGAAACTGTTCCCAGGATAATATGGTCAGATCTCTGTAAAAATTTTGGAGCCATGCATGATAAGGCTTTTCCTTCGAAGTGCATGGCAACCAATGTGACCCTTTGATCCGAGGGGATGTGTGGCATCAGTTTAAAGTAACCCTGGCAGTTTATGGTCCAAGCTCGAGGGTTGGACCATAAAATTTACGAAAATCAACCTTAAGGAAGGAGGATTAGAGTGGTAATTACGAGGCTGCTCGTTGTTTCTGTACCTCTGATTCGATGTCATGATATGCAAGTTATAAGGCACCAACACAGCCGGTGGTTCTCCTAACATGAAGAATTCTTCAATAATAGGTTCATTTTCCAAGTGATGGCCCACCAGTCTCTATCGGTTTGGAGAAGAACTGGTCGCAATCGGGTCAACTTTTACTTCTATAGCCTCCATTCGTTTTTGTGTATGCTCCAGGTGCTTGAGAATTTCAGTTTGAATCTCCCGATTCCACAACTGAATCTTCTCGCTATTTTGTTTTGCATATTCTCTCTTGAGGGTCTTCGCTAGAATGCTTTGCTCTATCCTATTCTGGGCTTCCGAGCATTCCTTAAGCCCGACACAACTCCCTCTGTCATCTTCCTGGACCAGCTGATGTTCTGATATCAAATGTGATGGATTTCTTACCTGGTTAAGAACAATACAGTGACCGAGGAAATTGGTAAGGGGAGAAAATACTTGGAGAATTAGAGAGAAGTTAGTTATGATTTCCTAACTTTTCTCCAAAAAGGACTACACACACACACACACACATATATATGTTGTTGCCTGCGATGCTAAAAGTGGTACTAACCCAAGGACATTAATTAGGTTTAATATTTTTTAACACCGGTGGAAAACCATCCGAGGATGGGGTAATTAAGGGTCGGGTAACACCTTATCAATTTATTAGAACAAAGATTACAAAAACAAAGTGACTAGGCTGAGCCTAATTAAAAATTAGGGATATGGGTAGCTAATGGCATCATATTTAAGGAAGCCGAAAAATTGATTACAATGCATTTGGTATCGACTAATTCTAACTTTATTAAAAGCAACAAATTCAGCCGCCCGATTAGTACCAGCATTAATAGAACTGAAAGCAAAACGATTGGAGTTGTATTGTCTTATACGCGTACAACTCTTCCAGTGGGTCCAATGGTGCAATATTTCTCCT
This sequence comes from Cuscuta epithymum, assembly GCA_945859915.1. Classification (NCBI taxonomy): domain Eukaryota; kingdom Viridiplantae; phylum Streptophyta; class Magnoliopsida; order Solanales; family Convolvulaceae; genus Cuscuta; species Cuscuta epithymum. The sequence goes on along the minus strand of CAMAPF010000951.1, from coordinate 549,911 downwards.
CGAATAAAAGCACATACATGCGAGTTATCAAGTTCAACGATAAAGTTAGTTGCTGGAAGTTGATCGAAAAAAAGGTCTAAAATAAATAAGGGGAAGTTCCCGAAATAGGACTAAAACAGTTTGAAAATTCCAAAATAGGACTGCCATGTTTTTTATTCCCAAAATAGGAGTAATTACTATCAAGTTTGGAAAATACTATCATGTTTGAAGTCTGGTACTACCAAAACATGACAGTAATTAGTCCGATTTTGGGAATAAAAACATGGCAGTCCTATTTTGGAATTTTCAAACCTTTTTAGTCCTATTTCGGGTAACATTCTCAATAAATAATGGCATCATAAAGGGCGGCATTCGGATCCTTTGTGTGACTAAGATGACCAGCGTGCCCTTTGTTGTAACCATTGGAATCTCTAGCAATAAAACCCGATCTCACAATATTAGTGTGGAGAATTCTAGTAGCAATATTAACTTCAATAAAACCCAATTGTGGCTTAATCCAAGTGTAAAAGATAGTAGGCCTATCCCTCGGAGAAGGAGAAATGTGCATGTGAATATTATAATGAAGGGGTGCTTTGCTTTTAACCGAGGCTAAGTAGAGTTCCCTTTTAATAAGATTAATGGCCTCATTAATGTTCTTGTTATCATAAAGAAAGGTATTCCGAACCTTCCAAAGCTGCCAAACAATGTAATTCGGGACAATATAATTAAGGCCTGTGGCAGGTCCGTTGAGATCCAAATACCAACTCTTAAGGTAATCATGGATACTACGATTCCTACTTTTCCGAAAATGAAACAGATCCTCAAAGTGCCTCCAAATTTTATCAGTGGCTGCACAATGAAGGAAGTAGTGATCCAATAACTTTTAATTTTAGCCCAATCCATAGATTGCTTCTTCAACTGCGTTGTCACCTCCTGTACGGGTAGATAGATGGTCCCTTTCATGTCACCCTATTTCTTAGCTAACCCCCCTTCCTTTTTCTCTGTAATTTTAGCCGAGGATATGACATATTTGCTTCTCCCTTAAACTATTTGTAACTGTCAAATACGTGTACAAATTCCTCTCCGTCTACCCTGGCTATATATTTTCCGGCAGAAAATTCAGCTTCTCAACGCTTATGGGTTGCTAATTGAACAATGTTTCAATTCGTATCAGGTATGAATAATGTGATTTAGAGTTTATATTGCTCAATTATTCATTCTCTGTTTAAAGGAAGATAGCAGCAGCAACCCCAAATGGTAAAATTTCTAAACAATAATACTCTAGCAAACTTAGCTTTGCTAGGTAGTAACCCAAAAACTCAACCTGCACATTTCACAATGTATTTTCTATGTACAAAGTAAATATGGCCTCAACAAAATAGTGTTGTGAGGAATTATAATATGAATGAGAGAAAAGGGTCATATAAGCCCCTGTACTATTGCAAAAACATCACTTAAACTCATCTACTTAAAAAAACATCACATAAACATATCAACTCTTAAAAGAGGATCACATTAACCAAATTACCGGCATTTCACCCTTTTTAGCCGGTCAGTTCATTTCTTTTCTTTTTCTTTATTTTTCCGTCTCCCCTTTTGATTCTCTTTCTTCGTTTCATTTCTCCAACTATCTCTTCTAGTCTTCTTCGCACTCATTTGCAGGAATTGCATATTTGTTTTTTTTTCTTGTTCCTTTTTCTTTCTCTTTTTTCTTTAATTTCCAGCTAGTTACTCCCGATCGAATGCACTGAACTTCTTTACCTTTTGTTTTTTAATTCTCCTTATCTATCTTCCACTGGGTTCCTACTTCAGCTCCCGGCCCGTCCCCCCTTCTTACATACACTTCTTCTATTTTTGTTCCTCTAATTTTAATATTCTTCTTTTCTGATCTTCCTGATGAAGATGGAACGTAAGAGCAAACAGTATTGGCAAATAAAAGCTTTATCTAGAGGTCTAGACAAACATGTGAAACTGTGAAAGAAATAATTGATCAGAATTGATTTTTCTGTACTCTTGCATGCGCCCTATATATTACATCCATGACTCTTGCTATAATCAGTGTTTTAAATAGCCATAGCGGTAATGGTCATCTCGGTAGCGGCCTGCGGGCCTGTAGTGGCCTGTAGCGGTTGTAGCGGCGATAAATTTTTTCAAATGCGCAAAACATATATATATTTAATGGGTGTTAAAGTTAATAGGACATTATGAATATTTGTTTGAACATTTATAACATTAACAACTAATCAACCAATAAGAATATGACAATTAAAAGAGAATGATAATTAGAACGATTGATAAACTAAATAATTATTACACACACAATAAAAAATGTTTTCAAACTAAACAAGTCTTAACACAACTTTAAATTAAATAGATTGTTACATTAAATGACACATTACAAAAGTTCGAAATATTACACAGTCACCACCTACAATTTAATATGAAAATTACGTAGGTAGTAAAAGTTATAAATTTTATACTTTTATGAAAATATTTTTAATAAAGAACATTATTATTTTATTTGTATATTATAAATAATTTTCAATAAAAAGATATACTCCTCCGTCCCAAAAATATATTACTTATATGAAATTTTTTGTCCTTTCACAATCAAATTTTAAGAATTGGACCATGCATTGCAACTTGCATAATCCATAATAATACCACTTTCGTTCCAAATTGTTTTGTTAAGTCAACAGTTTTTTCGTCAACCAATATTAAAGTTAAATCATCCTTATTAATAATTAATTCGGTTTTAATAATTAAAATTTAGATATTTATTACTACCTCCGGTTTTTTTTAATCTTCACAGTTTGACTTCACACAAAATAAGGAAAGAAATTTGACTTTACTGTAGAGTACACTGTTGAGGCACTGTTTGACACTGTTTGACACTGTAGAGACACTGTTTGGCACTGTTGAGACACTGTTTGGCACTGTTTGGTACTGTTTTGATGTAGATTTCTTTGCCAAAAAAGGAAATAAGGAAGTGTGAAGTTTATTTTAGACCGTCCCAAAAAGGAAAGTGTGAAGTTTATTAAAAACCGGAGGGAGTAATATTTGCTACCATAATGTATGTGGATACATGTATATTTAATTAAGAGTTTCACTCCGGAAGTTTGTGATGTACTCCCGCAAGTGCCGGTAGCGACCTGTAGTCCATGCATCACCATTAATGTATTTTCTCACATCAACCAATTCGTGGTGTACTGCTGGAAGTGGCGGTAGCAGTCTGTAGCGGGCGGCATAGCATAATTATCCCGTGATTCGAAAATCACACCATGATAACGGCCCGTAGCGGTAGCGGTGCCTACCGCGACCACCTACGGTGCACCGATACTTCACTCGGATGTCGTATCCGCGTATCCGATACGTATCCGATACCGATACTTACCGATACACGTCCTGTACGTATTGGGTCCGTATCCGTAATTTAATAAAAGTATTGGGCCCGTATCCGTAAAAAACAAAAACCCGGATACACGTATCCGGTTCCGGAAACGCGTATCCAAACCCAAACCCCGATTTTCATACGCGACCATGACAATTTTACAACCAGTCCGCCAGAAGTCCTCAACCAAAAGTCCAAAAGTCCTCAGCCTTAACTAAACCTAAGAACACATACAGTAGACCGCCGCTGGCAGCATGTCGCGACCACTCCGACCAGTCCGCCACAACTCCTCAGCCATCCTCCATCGCCAATCCTCTGCATCTCTTACAACCAGGTAAAGTCTAACACTCTATTCTAACTTATTTATCTTCTTCTCTATATCAAATTTAACTTATATTCCCCTCAATTGCAGATTTAACCTATATTCTTCCTCTCCATAGCAGATTTGACATATCTTCCTCTCAATCACAGATTTAATCTTGCTTTTTTCATATGGCTTTCAATCGCAGTTTTTCAGCGCTTCACAAGTAACCGAATCCCTTGTTATTTCTTTCTGTTTCCTCGCACAATCAGCCAGGAAACTACCAGGTAACCAAAATGTGTTTATTTTGCTTCTTCTTTTTCAGTTTACTGGTGCATCCGAGTGTCAAACTAACTGGCATACAATTTATATGAATGAACCCATCCTTTAGTAATACACTAATACCCCATCATCCGTATAAGTTAGTTCACTAAGAAGATAACTTGGTCAATTTACTGTGTTTTGCTTTTGTTAATGATAGTCATTGGCTCAATGCCCAGACTGTTTTTATGAATTACATATTTGTTCTAAATGGATATAACGGTTATCTCTTATTCAGAAAGAAGCATCACTAAATGATATCAAGGTGTATATATTGTGTTTTACTAAGAAGATAACTTAGTAAATTGGAATACACTGGATAGTAGCAAACAGGATGTATAAATTTGACCATGGGGAAACTGGATAGTAGCAAACTGTGAATTCTAGTCTCCAATGCTTGTTATTTGATTTTGCAGGAATGAATCCATCTAATAATGCTGGTGCATCCCGAAGGGCAAGTCTAAATAACAAAAATGAAGATGAACACCCTTTGTGGAAATATGTCACAAAATATGATAAAGGCGAAAGGGTTAATGTGGGTGGTAATGCAACATGGATCTGCCACTTTTGCAATCAAGAAAAGCAAGGGTCATACACTAGAGTTAGAGGCCACTTATTGAGAATTTCTGGGAAAGGTATTAATGCGTGTCCAAAAGTTTCTCGTGACAATATAATTGAAATGAACAAATGTGAAGATGAAGCATCCATTGCAATTCAAAGTTCTCAACCTAAAACAGTGTCTTTGCCCACACATGGCTCAAGTTCCTCAATTCAAGAGCCAACTAGTTCCAGTTCTGTCAACAAGAGGAAAAGGGTGAACGATTCTGTCATTGGTAGAGCTTTTGATATGCACACTAGAGATCAACTTGATGCACATATAGGTCGAATGTTTTTTACTGGAGGGTTGCCATTTAATTTGGCTCGAAATCCTTATTATGTGAGTGCATTCACATTTGCTGCTAATCATTCTCTAGGTGGCTATATTCCTCCAGGATACAATAAATTGAGAACAACATTGCTTCAACAGGAGAAAGCTCATGTCCAACAATTACTAGAACCCATTAAAAGTACTTGGGTAGAAAAAGGAGTGAGCATTGTGAGTGATGGATGGGGAGACCCACAACGAAGACCTTTGATTAATTTCATGGTTGTTTCTGAAGCTGGCCCGATGTTTAATAGAGCTTGTGATTGTTCGGGGGAGATTAAGGATAAGGAATTCATTGCTGCACTAATGAAGGAAGTCATTGATGAAGTTGGTCATGAAAAGGTTGTGCAAATAGTTACAGACAATGCTGGGAATTGTAAGGGTGCCGGGGCAATAATTGAAGGTATCTTCCCACATATCTATTGGACTCCTTGCGTTGTTCATACATTGAATCTTGCTTTGAAGAACATTTGTGCAGCAAAGAACCTTGAATCTAACCAAGAAACATATGAGGAGTGTCATTGGATCACAGAAGTTTATGGTGATGCCGTGCATATAAAAAATTACATAATGAATCACTCCATGAGACTTGCCATGTATAACCATTTTAGTCCTTTGAAGTTGCTTTCGGTTGCTGAAACCCGTTTTGCTTCGGTAGTTGTTGTCCTGAAAAGATTTAAACTTATTAAACGTTCCTTAGAAGCAATGGTTTTAAGTGAACAATGGATACAATATCGAGATGATAAACAAGGGAATGCTAGATTTGTTCGAGATAAAGTGTTGGATGAATCTTGGTGGGCACAAGTTGATTATATTATTGCTTTCACTGCACCGATGTATGATATGATCAGAACATGTGATACAAACAAGCCAACTCTACATTTGGTTTGTGACTTATGGGACACTATGATACATGAAGTGAGGACAATTATTTATAGGCATGAAGACAAGTCCTTTAATGAAGAGTCTCCCTTCTTTAATGTGGTTCATCACATTCTTCTGGATCGCAGGGGAAAAACTGAAAAAGTATTACTCCCCTCCATTGTCTGGCACATTCACTAAACCCGCAGTAAGTTTTTATTACAATTCTGTTATCAATGCCTTCTCTATACTACTAGTGTATGCATTACATATATTACATTTGTTCTAACATAAAGGAACTGGAGCAATAGTGTTGGGAGATGAGAGATCTACACAGCACACACCATTTAGTTGTATTGCTTCTCTCATATAACATTTGTTCTGATACTGCACCATATAGGTTTTTTGCATGCAAATGAATCATAAAGGACTGGCGAGACCCGGTATTATTATTATTTTTCTAAGAATGCTGGTTAAGCAACTAACATTGCCATGTTTTTTTGTGATCCTGAAATCAATTTAATTGGTGCGAGAATAGACATCTCATATATAGCTAGGTTTAAACTATCAAATGGGGCTCACTGTCTATCTTGTTATATTATGGGCAGGATATTATGATAATTTATGGGCAGAATTGTAAATCATATTATCCTCTACTATCTATTTTTTTACTGTTTATGTTATGTTTTTTCTTTCGAAGGTTCTATACTGACCAATGGGTTAATGCAAGACAAGGAAGAGTGCTTCCTCATATGGATGGAGAGCTATCTCTTGAACGAAATAAGTGCTTTAGAAGAATTTTCTCTCTCGAAGAACGTCGTCAAGTGATGAGTCAGTTCGCTGACTTTTCTCTCAAAAGCGGAGCATTTCAAGATCCCGATTCTATTGGTAGTAGATACGAAATGGAGCCAAAAAGGTGGTGGGCATTATTTGGTTCATGTGCTCCTTCACTTCAAAAAATGGCTTTTAAAGTGCTTGGACAACCTACTTCGTCTTCTTGCTCTGAAAGAAATTGGAGCTCTTACTCATTTATCCATTCTTTTAGAAGGAATAAACTGTTGCCAAAACGTGTTGAGGATTTGGTATTCACTCACAATAATCTCCGTCTTCTGTCACGGGCATCTCCAGACTATTTAAATGAGAAGCACAAGATGTGGGACATTGGCGGAGACGATTTCGGGAGCATGGAAGACATTGGAATACTTGAATTTGCAAATTTATCGCTTGATGAGCCTGAATTGGAAATAGTGCTGATAAAAGACTCGGATGTAAATGTGACTAGGGAATCAGATGCTATTTAGTTCTACATTTTACTACTCTTTGAAACATTATTATAACTGTAATTTTTGCACACTTATGGTTGTAATTTTTTGCCCACTTATGATCGTAATTGTTGCCGACTTATGATTGTAATTTTTGCTGACTTGTGGTTGTAATTTTTTGCCAACTTATGATTGTAATTTTTTGTAAACTTATGATTGTAATTTTTTGCCCACATATTACTTATGATACATAATATTTGTACATATTTGTAAATTACACCCTATATTTTTTTTATTTATAAATATACCCCCGTACCCGTATCCTATACTTTTCGACTTTGCCGTATCGCCGTACCCGTATCCGCGTATCCACGTACCCGCGTATCCGTATCCGTGCTACATAGGCGACCACTATATAGCAGTAGCGGACGGCTATTTAAACACTCGCTATAATACGTACCCGTCCGTATAAGACGTGCACGCATGAAGGATGTAACTTTAATTTCAGCTTACTGGATCTAGATTAGGATTTGTAGACCACCTCTCTTCGTTGTCTATGAGGTGGTAAAAAAAGAAGAAAGAAAAAGTTAAGAAAGAATAAGAAAAAGAAAAAAATGAAAAGAATGAGGAAGGTGGAAGAAGATCGAAGAGAGAGCTGGAGAAATGAAAGGAAGAAAGAGAACGTAACCAAAAGTAGACGGAAAAATAAAGAAAAAGAAAAGGATATCAATTGACCGAGTGACCGGTTGAAAAGAATGAATTTCCGGTAGTTTGGCTAATGTGACTCTCTTTTAAGAGTTGATATGTTTATGTGATGTTTTATTTAGTAGAGGGGTTTAAGTGATGTTTTTGCAATAGTACAAGGGCTTATGTGACCCTTTTCTCTATGAATGAAATACAACAACTTGCAGTTAGTTTTAATATTTTTTCAAACTGTTGGTGATAAAGCACATTTACTTGCTGAATCTAAAATTAATACTTGGATGCAGGAATGAAATTCAAAACATAAAGTTAAGCTATTTGAAGAATCTTATAAGTACTTGTAGTTCAACCAAAGAAGCAACTGACTGATTCATTCATTGGTACAAATTAAAGTTTTTCTCATTGTTGGTTCACTACTTTGGTATGTGAAAAATATGTATACAATAGATATGATAGGAGGTTTTAACCAACACCAATATCTATCTATTCTAAGAATATGACACTGCACATATATGCACATATACATGCTTGATTATCATCTACTTGATATTGACAGGGCTCATTGTTTTTCATTAATCTTCTTGATATTCTTAATCAACTGAACGTGTTATCCTTATATTTTTATTATTTGTTTTCCCATTTTTCTCTTATACTGTAATACCTGAGATTAATTTAAAGGGATTAATAGTACTACTCATACCAATAAGGTGTATCTCCTTTTAAGGGAGCTCATTGGCTAAGAACTCCAAGTTAAATGTGCTAGCACGAGAGTAGTCTTAGGATGGATGACCCTTTGAGAAGTTTCTCGAGGTGCGCAAGAGTAAGGACAAAGTGCACGATAAAGGTTTGCGTTGGTTTGTGAGTGCAATACTAGAGGTCTAGAAGGCATTCTGGAGTAATTACCTCGGGCCCTACATGGCGGGGTGTTACAAGTGGTATCAGAGCAACCCTGTGACAGTGTGATGATTCGTTGTATATCGGGCAGGAACTTAGCAGGGGAGGACTAAGATTTCAGAGAGTTAATTGAGATTGGTTTATGGGTACAATGAGGATGACGCGTTCCTAAATTGTGGTTGATTATAATTAATTTAAAGGGATTAATAGTATTACTCATACGAACAAGGTTTGTGTTTGTTTGTAACGAGAGTACTAGAGGTCTGAATGGGATTCCGGGGTTACTATATCGGGCCCTACAGGGTGGGGTGTTACCATTGTTCTAAAAGTCGCTAGGCGCTAGTCGGACGGTTGAGGGGCGCCTAGGCGGCTGACTAGGCCAATTTTTTTTGGCCGACTAGGCCGATTTTTTGATCGACAAGACCGACTAGGCCTCTACAGTTAGGGCCGCCTAGACCGATTAATCGGTCTGCTTAGGCCGATTTTTAGAACAGTGGGTGTTACATATACAGAGTATCTTTCTATTTATATACCTAGAAGAAAACACTTCTACAGTCTAAAAGCAACATAAAAGTCAAAATAAAAACACATTGTTTCAACTGGACTATTGTTTGAATGAATGTGAATTAGAAAGAACAATATTCCACCTTCCATAGTTTTTAGAACATAAGTAATGTGTATTTTGACTCATGTGGAGCTTTAATGCTCAACCCCCACCGTTTAGCTATACCGTTGCCGTCACCCTCCAGTGAGACCACCACCTCCGCCCACCGCCCTCCAGCAAGACACCGACCACGGTCGATGCCGCCGCCACCCTCCTACAAAATTGATGTCGGCACTTTCAAACAAGACTGTAGACACCCCACATGAGTGAAGCCACACTATCTTACACTTCCGCCATCTCCTCCCCCACGGTCATCTCCCCTTCAAGAGAGATCAACATTTTTAAAAATGACATATTATGTAATAACAATTTCGTATAAAAACATGACTTTACAGTACTAAAAAATGTCATTTTTCAAAATCTGTTTTTTTTTGGCAAATCATTTTTCAAAATCTTAGAACACGTCATTTAGAAAATGGCATTTTTATAAAATGACATATTATGACCTTTTTATATATATAAAACGAAGTGTTATGGCATTTTCGTATAAAAATGTCATAAAAACATGACGCTTTCATATAAAATGCCATTTGTAAGCCAAGTATCTTGTAGTCTGATGACATCACTGCCGATCTTTCAAAGAGGAGGTCACACGTTCGAGTCTCATTCCAATCAATGATGTTGACATTAACAAGAGCAGATACTATAATAGGTTTAGAAGAATATTTCAAAAAAATATGGCATTTGTAAATTTAAAAATATGGTAAGCGAATAAAAAATGCACTTACATCTTCATAAATGTAATGACATAAAAGTGACATTACTTTAAAATAGTGTTCAATAGAAAACAAAGATGATGTCATTTTTCAAATTTAAATGATGATGAAAATAATCTAGAAGTGGAATTCTATTTAATTGGAGTACAAATAGAAATCCAGAAGAAGAAAACCAAGGCGTATAATGACTGTGAGAGGGGGAGGTTTTTAATGGGAGTGTGTAGTCCTCTGATTTAATCTTTTTGTAAGTCTATTATGATTTTGTCTGAACTAGTCTCGATTAATAGATATATATGTTCTATATGTATTTGAAGATAAATTGTCTCAAATAGGAGTAAACATGTTTTGGAAGTCCAAAACATGACTACTATGTTTTCTTTTTCTCAAAATTAAAATCGTTACCGCTATGATTGAAATATATTGTGACAATAAGTCATGTTAATGCCTAGTAGTGCAATTATATTGAAAGTAAGGATGCGGTAAATACTGCACATTACTACTAGACTTAGACTATGTTTGGCACAACGAGTTAAAACTGGAGACTAATGTTTGAATTATAAGCTATTGTCTGAATAAGAGAGTCAGAGACTATAGGCCGGAGCTGAATTTTGAAGTGGTGAATATGAATTGCTAGCTGAATTGAGTAGACTTGTTTAGCAAAAAGAGCTGAAAAATGCTCGGATAATATGAAATTACATCAAAGGATATACTTCCCCAACCCTTAAAACTTTGTCAACTTTATTTTTGTTGTCCCTCTAAATTTGTGATTTCAATTAATTCTCCTTCATCTGCACAAACCTCAACCACACAATTTTTACTTTATTAATCCCAATGCCGATCAAACTTGATAAAGTTTTAAGGGATAAAGGAAGTATGATTTTTTGATGGAACAAATATTTATTATAACGTTATTATACGAAGTATTTATTATAGTATATTCCTTTTGTCCCATAAAACTTTGTTATCTTTTTTTTGGAATGTGCTGATAATTTTGTTACTTTCCCTTTTAATCAGCTAATTTGTGGTTTATGTTATTTCTCTCTCCTCTATACAAACTTCAACCACACAACTTTTGTTACTTTATTATTTCTGTGTCAGTCAAACTTGATAAAGTTTTAAAGAACGAAAGAAGTATGAAATTACAAGAAAAAACTTAGGAATGAACTCTCGTTTGGTTTGCTTACAAATTGGTGAGAGGCAAATTGCAGGGTGCATGCGGGAGGGGACAATGGGAGATAAGCGACTCTGGGACAAAGGGGGTGTTTGGAACCGTGATCTCTCCCAACTTCTAAAAAACTCATTCTAGAAGTAAATTAGAGCACCAAAAGTACTTTTGCATTTCACTCAAACATTTTAACTTCTGCTTCTGCTCCTTCAATGTGAAGGAACAAAAGCAATTTTAAGAATCAGATCCAAACACCCACATATTCTGTCATTAAATCTGCCGGTGTAGGAGAAAAGGAATCTGAATTTGAGCATTGGCGGAAGTACGACTCCCTTTCCTTTGAGTGGAGTTTGGTGTACACACTTTTGTACATGTCCATGTAGACTTTTTTTAAACAGACAAAAAAAAGTGTACACAAACATGCCTAAAAGTGTGTACACCAAAATAGTTCAGTTGGTTGAATGATGAAAAAATTGGAACAATAACCAAGGTTCAAAATCCGTAGCGGCCGTGTGAAGATTACCGCTCCTACGTGCTGGACTAGACTTCTGATACACACAGGTATAAAACCTACCACCATTGGACATGACTTACTACTCTATCATCCTGTCGGATCATGGGGAGCCTCCAGTGGTCTGGGTGGGAGATTCCAACAACAAAAATAGTTCGTAAAAAAGTATTTTTTCTTTGAGTCCTGATTGAGTACCCCAATTTGTATCCCAATCTGTACACTGTCTGTGTACATAGAGATTTGGACAGAAAGTCATATCTCTTTCAAATGAATTGCCTGTGTACACAGACAATTCCGGTGGGGTACCTATATAATTTTTGTTTTTCTCTCTCCCCTTTTCCAGTTTTCAGTTTCTCTTCTGATCTCTATCCTCCCCCATTCCTTTTTCACAAATAAGGTAGGACACTTATCTCCTCGATGCCCTGTAATTGGACCGCCGGAACGATCGAGCTGCAGCTCAATATAGCCTTTTGTCCAAACGAGGCTACTTTTACTGCTATTGACCGAAACTAGTCAGTTTTTTTTTTGGGATAGCACGACGATGGTGAAAGCAGTAGTGGGAGAGGAGGTGCAGCTGAAATTAGCTGAAGAGCGGCTTTCCAAATCCGGGTTGGCTGCTCAGATAGGGCTTGTGATAGGGAAGCTGAGCTCAAGCTTAGATCGCGGTTTCATCTTCGACTTGGTCCCGACGCCCCTGTGCGATTCCGGAGAGCCGGCTTGCTCAATTATAAGTGGCGTGAAAGATGACCGGAAGAAAGGATCAAAAGGGAAGACGCAGGCAGACTCCTCGTCTTTATTCGTCGACAAGGATTGGGTTGCTGAACACGCTCGGCAGGTTCAATTTATTCCAATATCTGAATTTCAGTAATAATATAATATATTAATATTTCATTTTTCTTCAATCCCTATGCAATTTATTTATTTATTTATTTGTTTCACACAATTCATTCTATGGTTTATTAAATCATAAATGTTAGTATATGGAGGGCGGAGCCAAGGGGTCAAGGGGGTCAGCCGACCTCATGAAAGTTCGAGAATATAGAGCACTAAAATACATTCTATTTGATATGTTATGGTTCTCGTAACTCATTACGAGTAAAATGTTATGACTTTGGGAAAATTACCACTCTTTAAACTTGAAATGAGTAAAATTTTGATGCGCAATATTGATTACATTCCCAAGTTTTAAAAAATACGTTCACTCCTTACTTAAGTAATGTTTATACAGAGTAGTATATATGACATGTATCTCAAATCTAAAACTATATTAATCTCTTTTAAACTGTCATTTATCCAAGTGAGATATGAAACATTCAACTCTAGTATTGTTTAAAAATGATCCACCCTTTTTATTCTGTATATAGTTAAGTCTCGAACCCCGAGTCGTTTTTCTGGGTCCACCACTGAGTATATAGATCTTTATCCCTTTCAATATCCTACTTAACCTACTTTACATTTGTTCAGTGCCATTTTTTATGCAAATGAGTAAATATCTTAAAAAATCTAAAAACTATAATTTGGAAAATTCTTACCGTAATAAAATTCTTACAGTAAAATTCTTACCGGTTTCATCAACAACATTTTTTTCCATAAAAGTATTAAGCAAGTCATCCATGAACATATTCAAGTGGTTCAACTTTATTGACATGGTTGGTAGGATAAAAGTCTTGATAACCTCCAACTTCTAAGAATTCCTTTGTGCCATTTTAATGGTGTTGTCAACAACACTTTGAGACTTTTGTAGAGTTGTATATTTTTTATTACCATACTCAGTTACTCATCTCTTCCTATTTATGTAATGCATCATGGTTTCATACCACATATTAACACATTATATATGCACACATCAACAATCATGGCCTTTTGGACATTTGCCCCCCTGAGTTGACAGCCTCTTTGATTGTATTGAAGGAGCGTCTTTGAAAAAAAATGTGTGTGTGTGTGTGTGTTTGTGTAAAGTGTAACGCCATCTTTACATTGTTTTTTAATCTTAATTGTGTTCAAGAAATATGAATTATACATAGTATATATGGAATTCAAGCGGGCAGTTTAAATGACGAGGAACTTTGTAGCTCATGATATTGGCAGGTGTTCTTTTGCATGCATCACGATCCTGTCTATGTGAAGATCGGTGTCATGAAATTTATGGTATTAATCAATTGTCTAAAATCAGTAAACATTAAAATGTTATGAAAAATGCATAGTCCACATTTTATGTTAATGTCTGTCTTCCTGTCTAGTGTTTTCAAATGGCACCATGGTGGATGGCGGTGGCAGAAATATAAAAGACTGCCATATCAAATTTCTGAAGAGCGGTGGTCTGCGGGGTTAATGGTGTCACCATATGGCAGAACTTGGCCATCAGCTATTAATAACATGCTTTATTGCAACTTCACAAAGAAGCAATAGTGAGATGAAAATCGAAATTGGTACATCACAGGGTTTTCCACTTGCATGATAAATATCATCAGGGTGATGATGAGTTGACATATTTTTTCTAGTGATGCCTGGTGTGAAACTGATATTGCACAATCAACATGGATAATCTCTTAAATGGTTGCCTGCCTTTAGTTTGAAGACATTTGATTGGTGGTTGCAAGTCATGATATATATTACCATTTTCAGGTTGCAAGAATGCTATTGGGTGGTGTGAAAGTGGTTGGCATCTACATATGGGCCAGTGACAGCTCAATTAAGAACTCAATGCTAACAATTTGTCAGGTTTTTGTACTCCGAGATAATTTTCTGTTGGCCAGCCAAAGCATTAGAAGGAGTGTTTAGCACTAAAATTCTCAATTGTGTTTTAATATACTGAATATCCCCATTTTGTAGTATAGTATACAGTTGTACAGTATAATGTACCTTTATTCTTTGTAATATTCTTGCTTCTTGTTCATCTTTCAAAGTGTTCTTTTTCTAGTTTTAATATTTTATGTCTTCGAACAAGAAGAAAGTTGAATTATGGTTTATTACAATTTTGTGTTCATCTTTCAAAGTGTTCCTTAATGAAGGTCAACTTTTTTGCTAATCTAATCTGTTTTTACAGACCATACAAGCTGTTGCAAAGGCTACACCTGTTTTAGATGTTAATTTTGATGAGAGGCTGCTTGTTCACATATGTTACAGTCCCATGAGGTAGCTTTCTGCAAATAAAGACTTCCTTTTGGTAATTCTTAGTTCTTATCACTTAAATCCTTTTAGGCATCATCTGAGACACTTTCATTACAGATGGACGACTCGGAATTGCTCACTTGCCTCTAATATAACTTCAACCAGTCTAAGACCATGTGATTTCAAAATGGGGAAAGTTTTTGCGTCCTTGCAGACATTCAGATGCAGATATGCTTTGGATGTTAGGTGATTCTTTTACTTGCTTTGCTCCCCCTTGGCATTTGCATAAATTCCACTCGAACTTCCTTTCATCATTGAAAAATTAAAAAGATTCCCAATTTTTACTTGTGATTATAACTATACCCATGTAGAACAAAATGGCACATCCTAAATTTGAGCAGCTGTATGCCTAAGCTGTTTTCTGATCTTATTTTTTTAAATGTGTTTTGTTTCCTTACTATTTCTGAAATCATGTAACTCTCCCTCTCTGAATAGAATGTGAGCCTAGCATTTGTTATGTGTTTCCAGATTTCCAATATTCCGTGAGGATGGATCCAAAAATATAAGATTGGTTGACGTTCTTCGCCATTGTATTTCACATCTTGCCAAAGAGCTAAGATGTGGAAAGGCTTTGATTGATGGAAAATTGGTAAGAAACATGACAGCGATACAATTAATTAAGTATATTGGTTCATGTTTACATGCTTATTGCTATCTTATGATTCTCATCTATTCATCAAAATGTTTACTGTAACCTGTTTGTTGGAAGCTACCCTTCAAAAAACTCATAGGGGTTAAGAAATTAAGTGTCCCATATAGTGTAGGACTTTAGGTGCATTAAGTGGAATTATCGATTAAAATAATTTCTCTTTGCTATATTATATAAGTAGCGGTTTATCAATTTTTGTACAATATTCCTGTAAATCAACTATTGTTCGTTGATAGTTCTGTCTTAGAATATCTCAATATTCCTTTCATAATGTGCTTAGGCAATTGGGAATGAGCAAGTCGCTGCATCAGATGGTGTACATGATGTTAAGTTCCTCTTACCTTTCATGCAAGATAAGTTTGACGGTGCGAACTAAATTCTTGCATTTAATGATTATGTGATCCTTCCAGTCTATAGATGTTTGGGAGTTTAAACATACTTGAGAAGATGAGCAATTCATCATCATCATTTTCATTTACCCCAATGCCGCAAAGGCTCCCACCTACGGTGGGGTAAGGGGGTCGGATGTACGCAGTCTTACCCCTGTACTAAAGCGCATAGAGACTGTTTCCGGATGACCCATAGTGAAAATCGCGTCCAGAATTGCATGTACTGACTGCTGCTTCATAACAAAGAAGCGCAGACTGTTTAGTGAGCCATTTTGCTTTATTCCATCATATTCCATCATAAATGCTAAATTTTTACTTTTTTCTTTTTACTCTGAAGGATGCAGCCAAAAGGACATAATTGGTGGTCTTGTGTTTACCGGTGCTATTTGCTGTTTTGCTTACGTGAATGTAAAGGAACAACTTTCACAAGTTTTGACTGACATTAAGGTATTATATACCACCCTTTACTAATCCCCTGTTTTACAGTAATAATCACATTGGTTGAGAACTGATGTTTCATGATGTGTTATTTTACGAAATCAGAAAAGAACTTAATACCAGTTTTTCATTTTTTCATTCTTCATTTCAATGATATAATAGTTTCTTAATATTACTATTTCAAGATTCTAGAATGGCACCTTTAGAATATTTCATTACTTTCCTAATCTATCTTTGAAACTTGTCCAATCATCTTGCATTCTGGGAGGTGAAGTGAGTTTGTTTGTTACATCTTGCGTAGGAAGATATAATATTGAGTTTGCAAAGTAGATTAGATATCATGTGTGATGCGGCAGAGAGGGAATCAGAAGCTATTGATGGTAGCGTAGGAGAAGAAGCGAGGGATCATGTATCGACCGAAGAACCATTCTTACTTCTTCCATTACAGTTGCAAAGGTATGCCGCTGGAGCTCTTAACGGTCTGACCTCCAGGCTTTATCCTAAATGCAATACTTCTGTTGCTTTAAGTGACTGATATTTTTCTTTTCAACTTCTACTTATTACAGGAAAAGTTGCAAGCTAATGTTTCCTCGGAGAGTGTTTCTTCCTTGGTTAGCCAATATATATGTTTGTGACTACTTGCAGCCATCTGAAACAGTTGAGGTATGTCACACACATCTTTTCTGTTATAACTTCGTAACTCGTGCAATAAAGAGTCATGGTTAATCCAAGGTAAAACATCTTATTTTTAGATGTCATGAACTTAATTAAACTCATCATATTGACCTTGTTTTTAATCTTTTTGTTAAAGTAGTTTGATTTACGATTGCTGTTGGCAAAAAAGCTTTTGAAACAACGCTCTTTTCATGAGATGAAGGGAATATTGTGTTCGGCATTTGGGCATTACTAAATGCAGTAAATTAAAAACAAGGAAGTTATAATCTTCATAACCCTAACTATTTTTTAATGAACCATAGGTTCTTAAGGATCATTATGCTGAGTTGATGTCCATAGAAGTTCCAGTTGATTTATCAAAAGTTTTAGAGCCTGAATCAGAAGCTCCTACTTTCGTATCATCTGCAACCACCAACAAGCAGCAGCCTTTTTGGGACATGATGAATCGAAAGTACACGAACATCACAACGCACGAAGAGACGAAAGGTTTGAGAAGTGACCCGAAGTCTAAAAACTTATCACCCCTCAACATGATGATACCGCTTTTTGTTCTTATTTTGTCACTAATTGTGGGAGTGGTGGTAACAACATTTGTGGTGAGGTCATCATAGTGAATAGTTTACCTATCAGAGTATCAGGTAAGTAAACTGGTTTCCCTCCTACACAGTAATCGGCGGTCTGCTACTGCAAGAACTGCAGATGATTTTCCAGACCTTATTCCAGATTTGCCCCCATGATATTGAGAGTAGAAATAGCACGAGTCACGAGTTGGTGGGCTGGTTTTAGCTGGATACTCATTTGGTCCGAAAGTCTCTTGAAACTCACTGATTTTAGTAGACGTACATGGGGGGTTTTGGTTGGGCCATTTGGGCCTAAATATGCTTTGAAATTTGAATCCATACAAATGATTCAAATTAGAATATACTTGTGTTTGACATTGATAAAAAGTATTTAAAAATCTGAAAGACTGGAATTGTGAAAAGAAAGAAAGAAAGTTGTCATTGATTTGATTTAAATTTATGTGTCTATATCTCTCATTTTAATATACATTATACACCATGCATATCTTAATGTATTAGGCTCTTAATTAAAATTTTCATCGTCTAGCATTTTGGTATATTTCTAAAGGCCTCTAAATGTAAGAAAACATACATGTAGATTTGAAATAAACATACATGTATATTTCTAGACTAATTTCAGCCTTAGACATGACCATATAAAACTAGACATAAATAGACCATGCTAGATCAACTAGATCATATTATATCAAATCAAACTCAACACATGTAAAGTAAACATCTATAAGATTAGACCACCAAATCAGACTTACATCGACTAGACCAGATTAGATCAGACTATAAATTTAAGTCCAATTAAAAACAGGAAAATTCCTGAAATAGGAGCAAAAATGTTTGGGAATTCTAAAATAGTATCATTGTGTTGTGTTTGTATTCCTAAAATAGTATTCCCTCTGTCCCATTTTACCTGTCTTACTTTCCTTTTTGAATTGTCCCAAAATAAGCGTCATCTTTCCCTTTTTAGAAAGAAATATGTGGTTTACAACATTTCGCTTTACTCAAATCTCAATCACAACTTTTACCTTTTCAACTACTTTATTAGAAATTGTGCCAAAACCAAATGAGACACATAAAATGGAACGGAGGTAGTAGTAACATTGAGATATTTACTGTCATATTGGAGTCGTTATTGTCAAAATAATTGAAGTACTAGGCATAAAAATGACTATTTTTTAACATTAACGACAATATTTTTCAATCATGGTAATGACGATTCTTATTTCAAGAATAAAAACATAGTCATCATATTTTGAAATTTTAGAACGTTTTTACTTCTATTTAAAACAATTTCCCATTAAGAACATCCTTGATTCCTTATTGTGCTTATTGTTTTAATCCAAGTTTTAAACAATAGAAGGGTTTAACCCTAGACGTTCACACTACAAGAGAAAAGTTTTATTTTTTTCTACAAATTGAAGCAACACACATGCTTACCTAAAAGGCCGACACTTCATTGAATTTAAATTGTGAGAATGTAAATTGAATTTAATTACAAACTTACAGATAGTGAGATAGTGAGTGTGGCTGTGTGGAGAGTCATACTTAGGGATGGACCCGGTCCGGGCCGGTTCCGGTTCCGGGCCGGGCCCGGGCGGGCTTTTTTTCGGGTTACATGGGCCCGGAACCGGCCCGGGTTGATACCGGGTCCGGGCCTAACCGGGCCGGGCCGGGCCGGGCCCGGTTCAATGTTTTTTTTTTTTTTTTTTTTTTTTTATGACTTTCTTGTTATCTCCCTACCCCCCCCCCCCTCACCCCCACGCCCCAAACCTCCCTAAAACACCCAGCCCTACCCTAGGAAAAGAAAAAAAATTGAAAAAAACCAAAAAAAAAAAAAAAAAAATGAACCGGGCCCGGCCCGAACCGCCCGGGCCGGTTCAACAAAAACAGGGCCCGGAACCGGCCCGCCCGACCCGCCAAAACGGGCTAAAAGCCCGGAACCGGCCAACCGGGCCCGGTCCGGTCCGGGCCCGCACAGTAGCGGGCCGGTCCGGTTCCGGGCCGGTTCGGCCCGGCCCAGTCCATCCCTAGTCATACTTATCTAAGCATGGCTGCATGAGGCAACAACTAGAAATTTAAAATAGGACACCTCAAAGCCTTTAAACCACCCCAATTTTAACATTTTTAGAAGGAACAAGGTCCTACGTTTGAGATAATCTGAGCATCAATCCAGGAATGGATTTAGGGAAGGGCTTCGGGAGGCGGCCCCCTTAAAATTTTATTTATTTTATTATATATGCAATATTTTCATAAAATTTTGGGAAAATAACTTTAAGTAATATAAAGTACAAACTATTCTATGAACCAAGTATAATACGTACTTTGAAATTAACTTTTAATAATATCAACTATTAGAACATATACCAAAAGTAATACAAAACAATTTTTTCACTAAAAATTCATTCATTTAACTCATCAAAACTACTATCTAAATATTAAATAAGTGACTTTATTTCTAATTATTTGGTAGTTTGATATTTATTGTTGATGTTTTAAATGATTGGATTTCCTGCCTAAATGTGACTTCACATTACATTTATTCTACATTCAAATAGTTGATATTATTAGAAATCATTTTTAAAGTATGTATTATTATTGGTTCATGAGTGATAGTTTATATTATTTAAAGTTATTTCCCCCACTTTTTATACTTTAAAGAGATATCAATGTGTTTGCTCCCCTTGACTTTTGATTTTCAAAATTGATTACAGTGTTAAACAATACTACGTACTACCTCCGTCCTTTTTTATTTAGGCATATTTGACTTTTCCAGTCAAATGTGATAAACTTTGATCCATTATTTTAACTAATATATTTATTTAAAACTTAATAAATTTATACTTTTATGATAGTATTTTGGGGGAAAACTATCAAATAAGCCCTTGTATTATACCGAAAAAGTCGATTAGGCCCTTGTACTTTACAAACACTCAATTAAGCCCTCGAACTATTAAAAAACGTTCAATTAAGCCCTTTCAGTCGGTAAGTAACCGATTCCCCGGTTAAATGTAACCCGTTTCCCAGCTGCCGCCGTTGCGGGGGTTCGAGCACATCGTCGATGTCGTCGCCGTTTAACCGGGAAACCGGTTACTTACCGACCGATAGGGCTTAATTGAACGTTTTTTAATAGTTCGAGGACTTAATTGAGTGTTTGTAAAGTACGAGGGCCTAATCGACTTTTTCGGCATAGTGCGAGGGCTTATTTGATAGTTTTCCCTAGTATTTTTTAACAAAGAATATTTTCATATAATTTTCACATTATCAATATTACCGTGTATAAATATATAATTGGTCAAAGTTGAACAACTTTGACTTGGAAAAGGTATTTGGCTAAATAAAATGGGACGGAGGGAATATACAATTCTACGTACTTAATAGGAGGCGTAAAAGGATAAAAAACTAAAGTAATTTATATTGATGAACTATTTTAGTTAAGTTTTTCTTAGTTATTGAACATCAATATTGTTAAAAAAATATTTGTTGATCTAAGACTTGGGATACTCATTCTTGAAAGAAATCACATATTTATGATGTTTAATTTATCATTACTAGATAAAAGTATTTGATTTTGTAAAATATCAAGTAATATTAAAATATTGTAAATACTAGTTAAACAATTATCAGATAATGTGAAGTGAATTCAAGATAAAAATATTTGTGTGACATTAAAATTACAAAAATTCATTGAGCTCCAACTTTTTTTGAAAAGATTTTATTGCACAAATAATAAACTTAAAGTATTTTAGCACTAAAAAAAATATACTACGGAAATATAATGAATTAACAACATAATATTATTCTGGAAATCAATACTTTTTATACATAGCACTGTTCTAAAAATCGGTGACTAAACTCTAGGCGGTCTTAATCGTAAATGACTAATCTGCTTAGTCAGTCAAAAAATCGACCTAATCGGCCGCCTAGTTGGCGCATTGGCGCTGTGCACCCCTCAACCGTCCGACTACTGCCTAACGAGTTTTCAAACAATGATGCATACAATTGTAATTTAAAAAGACTTCTCTTGACTGATAAACAATGATGACAAAAAAGGTGAAATTCAAAATTTAGGTTTTTTATTCTAATAAGATTCACGCACAATGCAAAAGTCATTTATAAACACCCATGATGACTAAAAAGGTGAAATTCAAAATTTAGGTTTTTTATTCTAATAAGATTCACGCACAATGCAAAAGTCATTTAAAAAGTACAGGTGAATGTGTACTTCTTAGATCCTTTATCTTCAAATGTACGAGTATTAATAAAGCTTTAACCATTTTCTTATAATCAAATACTAGCAATTTTCTTACTCTTTTGTAGAGAACTTCAATTATAAAACTTATGTTAATTTGCTCATTGTATAATTTAGAGTGTAGTATATATGAATGTTATGTGTATGCTAATGAAAATGTATATTTTTTGAATAAAAAATAGGTAGTGTTTTATACTAAAGAAAAATTTTCAGCCCTTAAACACAATTATGCTAAGATAACTGCACTTTTAACTGCACAATTATCTTCAAAAATTTATTTGAATGTCTTCCCGATTGAATTTTTATGTGAAATTTGGTATGAATGAACTAAACTTAATGAATAAGATGCTAAAAAAATTACATCAAAAAATTCCACCGAGAACCGCCCCAAATGACGACAACCGGATAAAATCTCCTATATAAGGACTTATTTGACCCCTTTTATGCAACTTCGAGGACGAAACTGACCATTTACTCAAATAACAACTCTATCCCATTGTTCGGAAGTCCGAACACGTCACAACTCACAACTATTACTCGAAAATGGCAAATATAGGTAGTATATACATGTGCTACTCCGTATATCTGACTATCTGATGCGTTATTGTTTAGTTGCAAGGGTTGTAAGTTGTAACAATATGACTTTCACTTTTATGATTTTAATCACTAATATATTTAATATTTTATAAGCAAAACCTATAAAATGGTTATATTTTGAAATTTTGAACTAATAAATACTGCGTACGGAGTAGTAAATACCGCGAAGCATAACAGTACAGTTGCTATTCATAAATGAATAGCACATAGGCTATAGTGGTGTAAAAAAAAAGCACATAGGCTATAGTGGTGTTAAAAAAAAGCACATAGGCTATAGATGTATGTTGATTTTCTTCTTTTCCGGTACCGGAATTCACTAGTCCAAGATTAACAAAATAATAGGTGCTCCTTACATAATAATAATATATTCATAGCGGTAGGTAAATAAACAATAAGGAGCAATAAAAATGACTTCTCCTGTTTAATTTGATGCTCTTCAATTCTTCAAATTATTTATTAAGACAGGCCATCGGAATGCTTCAGAGCTGCATCGTCGCTTGGGACGTCTGCTCCACTTGGAATTTTACCAGGGTAGTCGGTCGTTGGAATGTCTGATCCAATCATACTACAAATGCAAAAAGAGTGAAATAAGTTACCGCAAAAAGATTTTCCAGGAAAAAATGTATAGAATGGCGTTTAACCTAAAGAAATAGAAAGAGTAAAACTGATTTAGTAGCCAATAGAAATTTAATACAGCAGCTAAATACATAGATTTTAATCATTGTTACCAGTTTTAATTAGACTAGGAGACCGTTTGGCAACACTCTTTTAAAGTTTATCAGGCTTATCAACCAACTTTTTCACCAAAGACGTAACTTTTGCTTTGGCGCGCTGAATTGTGTAATAAGCAGAAAAAGTAAGGTTGAAGTTACTTTTCTGGCTGTATTGGCTGAAGTTACTGTAGATGATCATTTTAACTATTTTAACATATAATTTTTTATTTATTTTATTAATTAAATATATTTTAAAAATATTTTTTCTTAAATCAGCAGAATCAGTCAATGCAGCCACTTCAGCCAGAACTTCATAAATTTCAGCAGAATTAGCTAAGACAGCCGATTTTGGTGCTACCAAATGGGCTCTAGGACTAGGAGGAATAATTTTATATTAAGAGCCCGGTTGGTGAGTGTTTTTCAGCTTATTCAGCCTATCACCAACTTTTTCACCAAACTCATAACTTTTGATTTTGCGTGCTGAGTTGTGTTATAATCAAAATAAGTAAGATTAAAATTACTTTTTTGACTGGATTGGTTGAAGTTGCTATAGAGGACCATTTTAGCTATTTTTCATATAATTTTTTATTTTACTAACAAAATATATTTTAAATATAATCCTGTCATAGTTCAGCAAAATCAACCAATTCAGCCAATTTTAATGTTACCAAATAGGGCTCCAAAAAAAGCAATATTAAACAAGCAAGAGCATTTGTGCTTTTAAAAAGTCTTCTGTTTCAAAGAAAACCTGAAAAAATGTTTTATTTGATAAACAAACTTTATCTTGCTAACATGCAAGAGAAATATATACTATCGTATTGCTGAAGTAGATGAAAATAGTCTTCTTACCATCTATCAACAATAACCATTGACCGTAGTTCACAATTCTTAAATCTGCAAAAAACGGAAATGCAACAACCATCAGAGTGGATATAACAGCAGTGAACAAAAAACGGAACTGCAGCCGTGATTCACAAAAAATAGGAAAATGGAAAGAAAAGGTGGATATAACAGCAGTGAACAAAATGAAACTATTATTTATTTTCGATCAATTAGAACGCCTTTTATTTTTATTGGGCCAATTAACAAATTAATGTATCAATTTATAGGTCAACATTCCTCTCAGACAATTCATAGTGAAGGAACATACGGTCTGCAAATTTCATTCTTCACATTTTGATGACAGTCCTTTCCAAATTCACTCAGAGTATGAATCAAAAATCCGCTGTGAGTAACCACTGCAATTTCTTTTTCCTTCCTGGTCGACAACCTGTTGCATTCATGAATTTTTAATCGAAAGCAAGAAAATATCATAATAATGAAAAAAATAAATATATACCGCTTCCGGCATGTAAGATGTTAAAACCCTCCATTGGAATTTTAAAGAAAGATGGGTTTATAATACACTTGAATGGATTAGCTACTAGCTAGTCAATTTAATCTTTTAGTTTACTTTTGCCAATTTATAGGCCAATTGAGCGACCACGACCCAATCTGAATTCTATCCTAATTCATAGCTTATGGATAGATAACTTGTCACTCTGTATGCTGTATTCTATTTATGCTACCACAGTACCACCTAATTTCCCATACAATCATCAACAAAAGCATAACATCTAGAATGGAGGTCTCGAGGAGTGATCTAATGAAGTTGCTCGAGATGAATGTAAGAAACACAGCGAGTCTAGTATAAGCAGCCCACAATAACGAGAGTATCATACATTATTAGAGTTATATAGAAGTATAGAACTTTTCAAATGAAGTTTTGAAAACTTAATAAGTATTGTAAGATTCCCTTTACTATGTACGAAATACATTTTTTCCTAATCCTAACTTGGATAGGTGAAACCGTGAAAATGCAAGAACATGGAACATTACCACTTTAGAAAGTTCATCCCCCTTTTAGCAACTTCTTCATTTGCCTCTCTAATGTCTTCCTTCCACAGTGTGTCATCATCATGTTCAATCTATTAAAAAAACACATATTGCTAGAAACAACAATGAACCCAACACAACTACAACTCTCACTTCATATTATTTTGATGGATTATCATTAGCCCTTGGGAATTTTTTTCCCAGTGAGAATATCAATGTCATGCAAATGTACTTACCAACGAAAAATCAATTGCTGGAAATGAAGGCTTATATTCGCTGATGCTTCTTCTTTTATCACACCAATGAACCCCCTGGCATTACGTGAGCATAATGAGATATGCATTTGAGATTAATAATTTACAATTACCCAAAAGTATGCAACTAAGCACTTAATACTATGTATAGGATAATGAGATACAAAGTCATACAATACAACATGGGCCTCCTTGAGACAGTTATAATAGAAAGTAAGATATATGCAACACGTTCCCTTACAAGATAATCAGATATCGAGAAAAAGTATGTAAGGACTTGAGTGGTCCCGAATAGAACCAGACAATGAAATACTTTGTATACAAAAGAGGACAAATGCATAAGAACAAAAGGAGCATAAAGAGAGATTGAGGGTAACACAAAGATACATTATACATACACATCATAGAACTTACTATGTGTTCCCGACACAACTCCATTGCCAGGAAACGAGGGCAATTTAAACTTGAAATTGCAGACCTGCTGCTGTTTCCAGCATTCGCCACCATTAGTGGTAGATCATGCATACCATCTGCATGGTCTTCTCCCCCGAAGACACCAACTGCTGTTTGCATAGTCCTTATAAATGTAAATATCAGGTTCAATGATGGTTCAAGTGTCAAGGTTCTATTCTATTTGTCAAATCTAGCACTCTAAGTTCTCTATGGATTCCTAAATCCCTTTGTAATCCTTAAATAGTAATCAGAGGAGAATGTTTATATATGTATTGCAAAGACACAAATATACTCAAAATCCATAAATATACATTTTCCTTCACTGAAGATCAGGAATTGGTTTGTCATTGTCGGAAACAATTTAAGAAGGGGAAAACAGACAGAGCTGAAGTCACTAAAACAATACTTGTTGCAAGAGCTTCATAACTTATTAGAAGCACAAATTGATACCTCAATAAAGGAGACACGACAACCAACTCAACCTTCTTAAAAAGACCAGATGAATGAACATGCTTGCGTAGATTATCCACCTGTAACGGTACTAGAACGTCACATTATTCCATATACTTGTAAATCTTTATAGAACCTTTGATAAAGAAAGCTGGTATTAAAATTTTTCAACTGAGAGTCTAAGACCATAGGCATTCTCCAATTAATAAAACGCATAAACAAAAGATGGGCGAGGAATGACAAACATATTAATTAAGAGGCCGTTTGGCAACACTGTTTTTCGGCTTATCAGGCTTATCAGCCAACTTTTTCACCAAACACATGACTTTTTCTTTCACACACTGAATTGTGTAATAAGCAGAAAGGTAAGATTAGAAGTACTTTTCTGGCTGTATTGGCTGAAGTTACTGTATCTGACCATTTTAGCTATTTTGACATATAATTTTTTCTTTATTTTATTAATAAAATATATTTTAAAAATAATTTTTTCTTAAATCAGCAGAATCAACCAATGCAGCCGCTTCAGCCAGAACTTCATAAATTTCAGTAGAATCAGCCAAAACAACCGATTTTGGAGCTACCAAACGGGCTCTAAGAGTTTTAAATATACTCCCTCCATCCCTCAAAGTTTGTCCTAGTTTGAATTCACAGATATTAAGGAAATAAATTTGACTTTACACTGTAGGTCTGTAGCGACACTGTTTGACACTGTAGCGACACTGTTTGACACTGTTTGATAAAGATTTGTTTGCCAAATAAGGAAAGAAAAAAGTAGGACAAACATTTTGGGACTTCCATTTCGGGAACGTAGGACAAACATTGAGGGACGGAGGGAGTAAATTATATCAACTAAATTAGCAAATTGTTGCATATAAATATATAATGCACCAGTTACCTGCTGCCAGCCAAGAGGAGTAAGGCTTGCATCAAAGAGGTGTGGAGAGAGGTATGCACTATGGTCCTTTTCTCCTTCTACATTGTGAAATCCCTGAGCATGCCTCACCTGAGAGAATGTGAATGAACATGTCATCGAAACGAAAGTAGAAGAAAAAGCACATGGCCAAAACTAATCATTATTTAAGTAGGCTAATACAGCATTTGTAAGACAAAAAGATATAGGAAAGAAGACAAACCAGGTGTATTGTTTTACACCTGTGGAGAGGATAGACACCCTGACCCCCAGATGCATCCATACCTACAACTGGAAAGCAAAAGACAAGCCATATAATCAGTTAAGAAGCAGAAAAGACTGACATCAAGCAAGAAGCATGTGAATCAGTCCTTCAACTAAAGCTATGAGAAATACTAAAAAAGCTTATCAGACCGGAAATCCAGTAATGAAGTCCATTATATTCAAAGGAACATCATGATAAAGCTTCCTGCTGAGTGCTGTATGAACTTTTTTTTACATGTCACTTAGTCAGCACAATTTCATTTCTACAGTTTTACATCACAGTTCATCTCTCATATCAAGTCCAGATGTAAAACAAGATCCATCCGCGAAAGAGGAAATAATTAAGTGTTACTCCGTATTTCCTATCACCTTTTTGAATGGTAAAGCTACTAAATCATAAATAAACGAACGCTCGATAACATCACAGCAGAAATAAAAGTTCAAACCGAATCAGCCAAATCAACCATTAAAACAAAACATAAAAATCAACTAAATCACAAAAAGCAGATACGCGCACATATAAATCACAAGCATACGTATTGATCAAATCAATCACTCGAGTTGCGAACCAGAGGCGGGAAAGATTGAAACAGTTACCAGAGGCGAGAGAAGAGGAGCACAGAAATGCGGCGGAGCGAGGCGGAAGAGAAACTGTAGGAGAAGAGGAGCGTGGGAGTTGGAGGCGGAGGCGCGTTGCGGTTGTAGGATGGAAATCAGCGGTTGGATTAGAATTACTCCGGAATAACAGGAATTCTACCTTTCCAAAATGACAATTGGAGAATAAGGAAATGCTTATTGTCATCGTGGCAAATTATACGGAGTATATGCTTGTAATAAACTCTCACGGGATATTCTTTTCTGTTTTTTCAGTTTAGTAGACAACTACTTCGGCCTTCTATCCTTGTGGATCCTACCAGCCCATTTGAAAGCCCACGCGGTCCAATTTTATAATGGGCGTTGGATATACTATTTGGAGCCCGCGTGTAATGGTGAAAGTATCCCGATACTTGGGCCAAATTACCAAATTGGTAAAAAAAATAGAGTGGTTTATCAAATGAGTAAAAAAGAACTTGTTGATACATATTGGTAAAAAAAGCTCCATTGACAAAGGCTAAAGGGTCAAATAGGCCCTTGAACTGACTTAAAGTGTTCAATTAACCCTTTATATAGGAGGTTCTGCCCGGCCATCGCTAATAGGGGCGGTTCCCGATGGAATTTTTTGATGAATTTTTTTTAGCATCTTCTTCATTAACTACAGTTATCCATACCAAATTTCAGCTAAAAATTCAACCGGGAAGGCAGTCAAATGATTTTCCGAAATGTACTGTGCTGTTTAACTTCGCAGTTATCTTCAAAAAAATCATTTGACTGCCTTTCCGGTTGAATTTTTAGCTGAAATTTTGTTTGAGTAAACTAGACTTAATGAAGAAGATGCTCAAAAAATTTCATAAAAAATTCCACCGGGAACCACCCCAATTGGCGACGGCCGGACAGAACCTCCTATATAAGGGGCTAATTGAACACTTTAGGTCAGTTCAAGGGCCTATTTGACCCTTTAGCCATTGACAAATTAGCCATTCTTTGTTTGTGAGACGTTTTTGGTCCTGCATTTTAGAATTTCCGACATTTCATGTTCCAAGTATTGTGAATTTGGCATTTCCCGTTCTTCTACTATAAATATGACCATTTTATAAGTTTTTAATGGTTGTTGAGACCAAATCATTGTCAAAGAGTAGAAGGATCGAAAATGTCAATTTCACGACACTTGAGATATGAAATGTCAAGTGTCACAAATTCTAAAGTCGAGGACAAAAAGTGTCACTCATAAAAATTGAGATTAATAAAACGAGCGCTTTTTAGAAAAAGATGCAATTGAATAGTGAATTAGTATGTTTTTGTTTCAATATCTTTTGTGATCTTTTGTGATGTAAACCACTATTTGAATGGTAGACGTCATGCGCAAGGTATAACGGTCTCACGACATAATTTTGTTAATGATTGATGATGTGTCAATACATTACCAGTATAAGTCAACAAAATTTTATATTTGTAACATTATTATTAATCTTTTTATCTAGCTTAACAATAACGTAATACCAATAATGATTGTAACACAGTACAAGTTAGACATGAACACATCCTATCCACCTGTCTTTCTTCTCCAAGCAATAGTAGAAACATGCAATAACAATATTTTTGCTTTGATTCACCAAGAGGCTACATGCATTTTCAGTCTAATTGATGTATATATATATTACTCTTTTCTCTAGCTAATAACAATAATAATAGGGATATAATAACAAACACTTTTGAGTAATACACATTAACATAATATAATAATTTAAATAATAATATAATGACAATTGACAACAAATCTCTTTCTTCCATTCCCTCTACCTTTTTTTTTAAATGAAAAGACTCCCTCGACGCTTTCATCACATTTTTTTTGTTTTTTTTGAAAGGATTTCTTTTTATTACACTTTTTCTTATACATAAACACAATGCAGTTCCCATGAGGATAATAATTATATTCTTATTATGAGAACGAGACACTTGCATGGTTTCTTGTAGAATCAGTTACACCATTACAGAAGATAGGCATGATTAATTAAATTATACGAGTAATTAAAAGTCCGGACGTCAACACAAATGCATTATATTGTAGAGGTTTTTGAGGATTTCACTACTTGGGTTTTGACATTTATCCCATGTGGATAGACATTCCATACATTAATTGACACATGTCACCTGTATATATGTTGTCGAAATGTCGACCGGAGACAAAGGATGATGAAGTGTGGAGCAGACTCTCGAGACTTCTAGAGCTGTTGTGCGGTAGTGTGGGAGTGTAGCGAGGCGAGGTGAGTGATGATGTATAGATAGATATCCTTGCGGACCTTGCTAACATGAGATTATAGATGGGCTGATTTTATATGGGCTGTGGATTGATAATTGGAATGAGTCCAAATTTGTGTTTCCTAACAGACACGGGCCATATTTCCAATTACATTCACACCTAAACAATTGAATGAAGCTTTAATTTGAATATATATATATATATATATATATATATATATATATATATATATAGGGAGCGGTTCCGGTAAGAACAGATCTTACGAGAAAAATGAGAACGAATCTGGACCGTTGGATTGTATTATGAGGAACCAAATTGTGCATTTGGTAAAACTGAAATGTGCATTAAATGATATTGAAATGTGCAACATAAAAATTTAAACTCAAGTGTGCATTAGATGAAACTGATATGTGCGAAAAAAAAGTACAAAAATAACATCACATTGTACTTTTTATTCTGCACATTTCAGCTTCACCTAGTGCACATTTCAATCTCACGTAGTGCACAATTCAACTACACATAATGTCACTCTATCGTAACCTTTGTGATGCACATTTCAATTTCACCTAATGCACATTACAGTTTCATCTAATGCACACTGAATTTCACTTGAAGCAAATCTAACGGTCCAGATTCGTTCTCATTTCTCTCATAAGATCGTGTTCTTATTTGAACCAAAACCTATATATATATATATGGGGCTCTGAATGAATATTTCAAATACATAAAGTATTTATAAAAGTATTATAGTCAACAAGATAGATTATAAAAATAAGTGTTACAATTGTTATGTTTTACTCTCATTCGTAGAATTTTCTCAAAAAAATGTAATCATATAATCAGTGTTTTGTCATGATCAATTATATGTAGTCGTGTCACAAGTTACCAAGCTTAAAGGCGTTCCTTGAGTACATCCACACTAGATGTATATCCAATTTTTTTAAATGTTTAATGTCTTCTATGTTGTAACGTGCTTTGTTTTATAAATGCATTTAGTGTAACTACTTATACTCCGTAATTGTTTTGTTTTATTATATATCATACATGTGTTTAATTGATAGTTGAATAAATATATTCTATAAAAATAATTCAATATGTAACTTAATTTATAAATAAAACACAAAAAAAACTTTTGTCATGTGCATCGCACATGTACAATACTAGTTATAATTTAAAGGTCTTACAGATACCGTCTCAATTTAGCCCACTCATTAATTGTTTAATAGTAATTCAAAAAATGAAATAGAATGAAAATAATTACAGTAGTGAAATAACACCGATCATCATCATATCAATATAATTGCAATTATAATATTATTTTAAATACTACCAAAAACAATCATATTTAAGATATTAACACTAAAAATAAATGAATTTGTGTATATATAATAGGTAAAAAATAATAATTTGTATTAATGTACTTACTAAAAAATAATCCATAGAAAGCTAAGTTAAATTCATAGTCCGTATATTTCACTCCATGTAGTTTTTTTTATCCGTGTTCTTAATAGTCACTTTATGTCTTAACAGCTAGTCGTGAACAACTAAGTACACAAACATTTCAGTTTAATCTGCTAATGATACCGGCTGGTCAAAACAATTAACAGAATCGGTTGACACCAATATCCGCCGATACGTCCCGCTATCAGCTA
Organism: Cuscuta epithymum; assembly: GCA_945859915.1. Classification (NCBI taxonomy): domain Eukaryota; kingdom Viridiplantae; phylum Streptophyta; class Magnoliopsida; order Solanales; family Convolvulaceae; genus Cuscuta; species Cuscuta epithymum. Next base: position 518,048 of record CAMAPF010000951.1, on the reverse strand, counting down.
ACTGGCACTGCTGATTGCCAACACCCCCTTTATTAGGGTAGAAAATTTATTATTGTTCTCTAAAACTTAGAAATATATAATCTTTCAAATAATTAAGAAAAAACAAACCAAAAATGGAGTAATTCACATCTTAGGATGTTTTTACTTGAACTGTAATTTGCTGGTTTGGTCTGGTCTGATCTGGTCTGGTCTGGTCTGGTCTGAACTGGTCTGGTCTGGTCTGGTAAGGTCTGGTTTCTTTGTATTTTTATAACTATCCAAGTCTGGTCTGGTCTGGTCTGGTCTGGTCTGAACTGGTCTGGTCTGGTCTGGACTGGTCTGGTCTGGTCTGGGGCAAATTACAGTCCAAGTAAAAACATCCTTACTCCCAAATTTTAGGCATATCAAATGCCAAAGCGCGCATGTTAAACATGACCGATAGAGATAAACACATACGGAGTATATAAAATTAATTTATAAAACATATATACTTCTTTCAAAAAACATATATACTCCATTACTTCTACTCCGTATTATGTACTACACGTATCACTTTTTCCATTGTTCTAAACGTTTTTCATTTTTTCACATATCATTTTTTTACATATCATTGTTTACAGTAATACAGTTCGATTCTCGGTATTGTGTTTGATTGAGAAACTATGAATATATTTATTTTTATCACATGTTAGTATATCACATGGGACTTGGTAAACCGATGTACGTTAATATTTTGAGGGAATAGGGAAGCAATTTTGTCACAAAGAAAAAACAAGACATAGAGTACACTTTTTGTCTGATGATAGACTTTCTATAATAGTTGCATTCCTATTCAATGCCCTCGGCCTTAGGGCACTGGGAAAAAACAAAGTAGAACGAGACAATTTTGATTTTTGACGGAGATCGTAGAGCTAGCTTGGCAGGGGGGAATGGTGGTTTTGAGGCAATCTTGTGGGCTACCATATAATTGTACTCCAAAGGGTTCGAATTTATAGATACATGCCCCCCACTGCACGGGCTTTTCCACCGGTCACCTGCTAATTTACTTTTTATGTTATTAGTAGGAGCCCCTTTTGGTGATCCCGTTTTTTTTAGGGAAAACTGTCAAATAGGTCCTCGAATTTTAATAAAAAAATCAATTAAGTCCTTCTATAGGAGGTTCTGTTCGGCCGTCGCGATTTGGGGTAGTTCCCGGTGGAATTTTTTGATGAATTTTTGTAAGCATCTTATTCACCAAGACTAGTTACTCATACAAAATTTCAGCAAAAAATTCAATCGGGAACACATTCAAATTAATTCTTGAAGATAACTGCGCATTTTTGCGTTCTCGAATTAATTTGAATGCGCTCCTGATTAAATTTTTAGCTGAAATTTGGTATGAGTAAACTAGACTTGATGAATAAGATGCTCAAAAATTTTCATCAAAAAATTCCACCGGGAACTGCCCCAAATCGCGACGACCGGACAGAGTCTCCTATAGAAGGACTTAATTGACTTTTTTATGAAAGTTCGAGGACCTATTTGACAGTTTTCCCCGTTTTTTTATTATGTGCGTTTTGAATTGTGTAATAATAAGAAAAAATAAGACTGAAGTTACTTTTCCGACTGTATTGGCTGAAGATACTGTAGGGGGACATTTTAGCTATTTTTTCGTATAGTTCTTTCTTTATTTTTTAATAAGATATATTTTAAATATTTTTTCTCATAAATCAGCAGAATCAATCAATCCAACCACTTCAGTCAGAACTTCATAAATTTCAGCAAAATTAACTAGTACAGTGGATTTAGTTATTAACGAACGGCTCTAGGTGATTCTGATTTGGCACACCTCCCGATTAATTGTGTGTACACTCAAGTTTCTGGCATAGCTCTTGAATAATCCGTGTGTCATGTGGTTTCCAAATTATTTCTAAAACAATCACCACTAATTGGTCAACATCACCCGATTCTAAGCAATAAGTTAGCTTCCACAATACTACTTGCGACCAGACGAAACAATGATTTGGTGAGCACCCGGGCTAGCTTGGCCCAAAGTTAGAGAATCATCATTTCGGAAAATCCCTGTAAATGCACTTTCTTAGTGATTTGATGAACTTAAGACCTCTCTCACTTTTTCCTTTCCATTGTATATACATATGAATGCAATGTACTCACTATAATGTATGACAGAAAGTCCATAATAGACTTTAAGAGTCCTATTTGGTTATTATCTGGTATTTTTCTTGTTATACCAATTTTTTCAGTTTAAGTGTTTCTGGTTTAAAATAACTTAGATCGACTTCTTCCTCGCTTTGTAGATGCACGAGACTTTTAGGTGGCATCTCAAGTCTAGAGTTGTCTAGACGATATCATTCTCCATCTTTTAAAAATATTGATTTTATATTATATTAAAATATTAATGACCCCTTATAAGAAGCGGTTAACCGCAATTATATTCGATGTCCTTTGGGACAGGACAATTATGATTTAGAAAAAAAAGTTATACATTAGGTAATTGGGCGGTTACGAGATGGATAAATTACTCAATGAGGCGGATACTGTTATATGCATAATCGTCCCTACTCACCATATGAGTAAAAATGTTTTGAAATTTTAAAATAAGAATACCATTAAATATGACATGAATAGGAGTACTACAATACTAATGCTTTTGTAACCGATCAGTGTTTTAAAGGTGGAAAGAAAACGCGAGGCTATGTGTGAGGCAGCAAGAAAACGTCTCAGTGTAATAAAAAGGTGTGGAAAAGGCGGCCAATGTTATACTCCGTATGATGAGGGGCGGATCTAGGATTCACGTTCAGGTGGGGCCAAAATTATTTAGAAAACATGTATTTTAAAAAATGTCAAAATGTAGTACTCCCTACTAATGTCAGGAGAGTATGTATTTAACAAAATTTAATTTCATGTGCAATATAACATCTATCACTACATAAATGTAAAAGACAAAACAAATATTATGAGAATAAGATTTTTTGTCAAAATCAAATACATAAAACACCTCAAGCCCATAAACATTGAACTAATATTCACTTTTCAAGCCAAACAAATTGAACAAATTAATTTTTTAGGCTAATATACAAAAGTCCAAAGCATACCCAATATTAGTGTCAAGCCCATTCAATGATTTTAAGTTTCTAGTAATTGATTTTTGGGGATCCAGTTTGAATAGATATATACTTCGTATGAAGGAAGAATCCTTCTCTTTTTCTGGTGTGGGATAACAAGATTCAAGGGGAAAAAAACTGAAATTTTAAAACACAAGCTCTCCATTGCCAAAATAAGAAAGTTTGCTCTCAGTGAGACTCGAACTCAAGTCTCCCAAGTAGCAGACCTGCATACATTGCTACTAAATCCAACTCGCCGTCCTACGTTTTGTGAAACAATCGACTTTGTTGGTTATTATACCATTTTTGCACAACACTATATATATATACGGAGTATATTACTACCTAATATATATACTATAATTTTTTTTTAGCATGGGCCTAGGCCCTCCCTGGACCTAAGGTAGATCCGCCCCTGGTACTATGATACTATCCTCATCCCCAAAAACTTTGTCATTTTCAAAACTTTGACCAATTATATTTTTTTTATTGAAAATTATTTATATTATAAAAATTGTATCAAAATGTTCCTTGTTAAAAGTACTTTCATAAAAGTATAAAATTTATAACTTTCATAATTTTATATTAATCAAAATCATTGTTCAAATTTTTTGAAATGACAAAGTTTTTTGGGACAGAGGTAGTATTTTTTAGACATTTATTCTTTTCCTGCATATATCACTATAAAATAGTAATCAACAATAAAAATCCAACCCATTTTCAGAGTTATACTTCGTCTATTCTCGCCAAGACTTCTGGGTGTTTGGAGCTGATTATGCTTCTGCTTCTTTTTTAAAGTAAAAGCATAATCAGAATCAATTTTCAGAAGCTCGACTCTCCCAACTTCTAAAAAACTGATTCTAGAAGAAAATTAGAGCACCATAATCACTTCTGTATTTTCATTCAAATACTCCAACTTGTGCTTCTCCTGTTTCAAAAAGCAGTTTTAAAATCACATTAAACACCCCCTTCATAGACTTGAGGTTAGGCCTTGACGCCTTACCACATATGTCTCTTAGAACTCTCCTTTTAATAGCGAAATATGACCATATAATTTGAAGATGACAATAATTAAAATTTATTCCGAAAGTATATACCTATATTTCAGAAAAGTAATTTCCTACTTTCGTTAGTTGTATAATAAGAATTTTATTGTGTCTGAAAAAAGAATATTACGGAGTATATTATAAGGTTCGTATCATTACTCTCGTATTTAAAAATTTTGAACAGTATAATTATTACTTTTCTTGAATAAACATGTCTTTAAAAAAGACATTCAAGTTAGTACTTGACGATAGGTCGATATTGAAATGACTTATTTTAATTTACAAATCACCATATTCGATAGATGTACCTCTCTCGTCGGTCTTTGTTGGCATGGCAATTTTGAACGAACAAATTTATAGTTATGGGGCTCTCAAATTTATTTTTTTATAGTTATGGTTTAAACTCACAAATCACAATACCGCAATACGTGGGAGGCAGGAGGGCATATTAAATGCACCAAACTCCCTTTATAATGAACAAATTTATAGTTATGGGGCTCTCAAATTTATTTATTTTAGTTATGGGTTAAACTCACAAATCACAATACCGCAATACGTGGGAGGCAGGAGGGCATTAATGCAATAGGGTTTAATGCACCAAACTCTCTTTTTGAATTATGATATAGAAATTCAGCGCATTAGCTTATGTGATTTACAAAATGCGTTAAATCCTGTATTATAAAAATTAATCTTGCGCAAAATTCCTTCTATGAACAAATTTAATTATCAAATAAAACAAAATTTAGAGATTTTGATAAACTTTCTTGTATATTCAATCATAACACTAAAAAAATGTATTTTGAAATTGTTAAATTTGTTCATAAAGGACTCTGCACATGAATAGTTATAACACGAGGGGTTTGAAGCATTTTTTAAATCACAGAGGCTAATCCGCTGAATTTCTAAATTACGTCGGGTTTGGTTATTAAACCCATTGTTTATAAGTTGCTTTAATTTAAAATAATATGCACTTCAATCACAAATATTACTTCGCATATACAATATATGTATCAGGGTCGTCTAATAATTTTGGAGGCCCCGATTACAAATGTAAAACCGAGACCCAGCATTAATACAAAAACTTAAACAAAATCTCAATATAAATATTTATACTCAAACCAATTGAATACTCATTCAATAATGTAATACTCCGTAATTGTTTTTCTAAAACTTAATACTTTATTTAAAGCAACACAACTCATTTCAAGCAATTCGAATAAAAGAGAACTCAAAGGACCAACAAAAAATGATGGATCTATATTTTTCTTCCTTACTAATTGTACTTTAATATATAATATTACTAATATGTATATATAATCATGTTGAGTCGGGACTCAGGAGGTCCTGAGTCTCCTGACTGAAACCGCTGTGCAAAATTTACTACTCCCTCCGTCCCATTTTACATGTCTTACTTTCCTTTTTGGGTTGTCCCAACATACTCCCTCGGTAACTTTAAAATCTTCTCATTTGAAAAGTAGGTAGATTAAGAATAGTGAAAGAGGATATAAATTATTGAGGGTAAGATGGGAAGATAGTGGAATAGTGTGATGGAAGTAAGGATGAATCCAAAAAAGTAGTTGTAATAGTGTATTATTTTCAAAATTATTGAGGGTATGATGGGAAGAATTAGAAATGGAAAGATTTTTTAGTTATGGATGAAAAAGGAAAGTGTGAAGTTTTTTAAGTTACGGAGGGAGTAAGTGTCATCTTTCCATTTTTGGAAGGAAATATGTGGTTCATAACATTTCACTTTACTATACTCAAATCTCAATAACAAATTTTACTTTTTTAACCACTTTATTAAAAGTTGTGCCAAACCCAAAGGAGACACATAAAATGGGACAGAGGTAGTATATTACAGAGTATTAGGGATGGTTTTAGATGGAAATTTTTTATACAATTTTTTAGCATGTTTTTCATCAAGTCTAAGTCATGCCCACCGAATTACATTTGTAAAAGCTAAAAAATGTATACTTTCATGAGAGCACTTTTCTAAAAAAACATTTTGTCACTTAGACATTAAAGTACTCAATGATATGAAGAAAATGTTTTCTTTTACAAATATTATGACAAAATAATAACAATTATAAATTTACCAAAAATATACAAGATATTAGTTAAAATGATTAACAAAAGTTTATCATCCATGACTAAAATTCAAAGTTGTCTAACCAAAAAAGGACATAGTACTCGTATATATCAAGCACTTACGAGATCAAAGTTAAATAGACTCACTACTAAAACAATCAATTAATTGAAAATATATTAAGAGCCCTTTGGTTAAACTTTATTTCCAACTTATCACTCTTATCCACCGTCTTTTTTTATCAATTATGTAGGTTTTGATGATTTCACACTCCTAATTACTACTCCGTAGTATACACCCGGAGTAATAGATTAAGGGAGGTGTCCCCGATTTGGATTCCGGAGGATTTTAATGGAGTTTAGAAATCCGTCAGAATTCAGGTATCCTCGATTTGGAGTTCTGTGTAATGCATGAAAATAAGGATGTCATCAAACATTCCATAAATTTCTATTGCTACATATTTGGATGAAGTATAATGGATTTTGATGGATTTCTATATACAAAAACATTCCACCACAAATCTTGTAGAATCCCTCAGATTTCAACGGATTTCAAAATTTATTGATCTTTTAAAATCCATTTAACTCATAATAGTCAAAATAACTACGATTGAAGTTAATTATTTTTCTGATTAAACTTACCGTAAAAAGATCATTTTAGCTAGTTTTCACACGGGATTAGTCAATTTCAATGGAGCTTGAATATGAGCATATATGAATATAGCTCCAAAAAGTACCAGTTTCTCTATTCTTGTACCCTTTCAAACCTCTTAAAACAGTGAGCGATAGACAACCAAATCAAAGACACTGAAACAGACGGCATAGTATTCCGAGATTTGAGATTCCAACCAATATAGGTGGTAGCCGTAGAGAACTTTACTGTGACTCGTGAATTAAAACCGCTCTCGGGAATTGAGTGTGTCTATATAAACAATCACCTCTTTCCATCGTTCTCATCAACCCATAAATGCTCTGGCCATAGATTGTTCAAAAAAAGAAGAAAAGGGGCAGAGAAAGACAATGGATTACTATGAAAATGGGTTCTTTGAAGAATTAGTGGCTCTGAGAAGTGATCACCCAGAAATGGGAATGGAAATGGAAATGGGATTGATGAAAAACATCAACAATTATTATAGCAATGATATCGACGGCGGGTGGCTGAGCAGCGATTCCTTCGTGAACCCCACAACACTTCCGCCAATCTCCGCCGTCTCCGCCGCGGACGAGTGTTTCCCGTTTGAGTGGCAGAGCCAAGAGTACTACGGCGGCCCACAATTATTGGGAAATGATGGTGAACTCTGGCCACCTCATTTTGGGGATTCGTTATTGCCATTTCCATCAGAATTGTTGTTGGATCACTTGAGCAGTAGTAGTACATCTTCTTCACAAATGTTGGAGCCGGTACTTCTTGAAACGCCGGCGGGCTCTTTCGGTAACATCGCCGGATGTTGCCCGGAGAAGAAGGAGGAGGAGGCGGTGAAATCGAAGGCGAAGAAGGTCCATGGGCAGCCTTCCAAGAATTTGATGGCTGAGAGAAGGCGGAGAAAGCGGCTTAACGACCGCCTCTCCATGCTCAGATCAGTTGTTCCCAAGATCACCAAGGTCATTAATAAGTCTCTATCTCACAAAATTTAGTTGTAGGAGATTTCCTCCGTCCTCAAGTTAACTTCCGGATTTGACTTCACGGGTTTGAGATAGAAAAAAATAAAATTTGTCTTTCCAAGAATACCAAAGTGGAAGTCCAAATTAGTTAAAGGTGGTAAATGAATAGTAAAAGTAAAGGGTAAATCAGTAGGAATAAAGTAAAGTACGAAATTAATGTTAGAGTATCTCATAAAGGAAAGATGCATGGAAGTTAGTTTTGGAAAGACTAGTTAGTTTGATTGATGACCAATGATATTTTTTAATACTCTGTATAAAATTATTTAGAATATGAAAATTTTGTAAAACTATTTTTGATTAAAGATACTTTTATAAAAGTATAAAATTTATAAATTTCATACTACAATCACTTCAATTAGATGTATTGCTAGAGTATTAAAAAGCTCATAGAAAGTACTTTTTGTAAAGAATACAATACATTTTGGGAAATCATCACAATGTCCCGTACTCACATTGAAATGTAATTTTGTTTTTTCAATTTTATAAATTTCAGCCTTCGATTGTCCAAAAAATGTCATAAATTTGATCATTTGAATGGTGACATTTATGAAAACACAATTTCCAAAAATAATTTAATTACAATTCACACTTGACTATTTCTTTACTAAAATCTATAACTTTTTCATCATACTACTACGTATCAGGCCTTTTTATATCTCACTTCCTTAATCTATGTGTCAAGGTGTTGTAGCTAGCTTTTATTTGTGACTGAGTTTTGATTACATATACTTCCTTTACTCCAATTACTAAAATCACATTTCAATTAGTGAGAAAGTAGTAGTTGTGTGATTAAATTTGGAGTGATAAGAGAAATAATAAGAATAACAAAATGAAAGTTGATAAATTTGGACAGATAATACAACACAGACTTCACCACACTATGGGGTGCTTGGAATTGTTCTGCTTCTTCTACTTCTTTTTTAGAGCATAAGTGGAATCAGAATTAGTTTTCAGAAGCTGGTCTCCCATATCTTCTAGAAAATTTATTCTAGGAATAATTTGGAGCACCAGAAGTACTTCTGCACCTTCACCCAAACACTCTAACTTCTGTTACTGCTTCCTGAAAGAGGAGAAACAACTTTAAGAATCAGATCGAAACACCCCTATAATATCTACCTTATCATGTTCCAATTTTCAACTCTAGGCTAGGGGTGGTGCAGATGAAGGATACTTGCACTACTGTTTATTTGTATATAGTACATTTTGCGTTTATTTTACATTAACACCAATTTACTTTTCCATGTCTCTTTAAATTAAATTTAGTCTAGCCTTAAATCGTAAGTATTAGGATTGTAAATGTCACTTGCGTAGTACTACGTATTAATGTATTATATTGTCACCTTAAATATTACAGTAGTTTATTGTTAGTTTTGAATCAAGGTCAATTCGTACGTATGAAGTATTTAATACTACCTCTAAGGCTCAAATGACTTTAAATTAATACGGAGTATTAAATTAGATGAACACTTCTATCCAAGATTGTTGTGTATTGTTCATGTGAAAGGGATGCTGGAGTACGGAATGTGTTATTCTAATCTTTATCAGATCATTACTAATATCGTCTCATGTTCTATCTATATCTATTTATTTGTTTTGTTCATTAGTTTTCATTGATTTCTCAAATATGATACTATTCAGTAATTTTTTGATGTGGTATTTAGATTTGACATCTCAATATTCCAATTCTTATATGTTTGTACGGCTTCTTGGTCACGTTATGTTCTATCTTAATCAATTGTTTTTCATGTGATATTATGCCCATCAGTCCAATACTCAAAAAATGAATTGGAACCCATTTTTCGTCCAATAATTTATAAGAACAATTGTAACTGTCAAATAAAACAATGCCAATGGAAGGAATTAATAAATTATGTGCATGTTTAATCAGAATACTAATCTAAATTTGTTGTTTCATAATGTCACATGCATAATTAATTGTAAGAAAGATTTTCAAAACCATGCCAATGCAAGGAATTGAATAAATAAACATAATTTGTTTACAAACATAAGAGTTCCCACATTAATCCCATCTTTTTTTGGCTAGGTAGATGGACAGAACATCTATATTGGGGGATACTATAGACTACATGAAGGAGTTGTTAGTGAAAATCAACAATCTGCAAGAAGGAATGGATATGGGGAAGAAGGAGATGGGGATTTTGAAGAATGTAAAACCCAATGAAATGGAGGTTAAAATTTCTCCAAAGGTAAATAATATAATAAATAAAATAATGATTTCTATTTTAATTAAAAGTTGGTAAAATGGTTAGGGTCAAAGTATGATTTAGATTTCCATTTCAGTTTGAGGTGGAAAGCAGTGGGGAGGTTGATACAAAGATAGAGATTTGCTGTGGAGGAAAGCCAGGGCTGTTATTAACCACAGTGGCCACATTGGAGGCTCTAGGCCTTGAGATTGAGCAGTGTGTCATTAGCTGTTTCAATGACTTTTCAATGCAAGCCTCCTGCACTAAGGTAATAAAATACTCTTCTGAAGAGCTTCTTGGTACTTTGGTAGTAGGGTGGGCATTTGGTTTTAAATTCTTTCTCCGTGACAAACTCCAGCCGAATATTTATTTTAGGGCGGACAAAAGTCTTGGTGTCATTGTCTCGTTCCGAAATATCTCGAAAGTGTTCAATCATTGTCTTGTTCTACTTAAGACTTGATCATTTTGTCCCATACCGATTTAAAATGCGGCACGATCGGACCGGGACATCAGAAGATTGCCCTTTTCCGTCACATTGTCCAATTTGTGTGATTATAGAGTTCATTTAGTATTTGACTATTGTATAGTACAAGTTCAAAAAATAAATAATACGGAGTAGTATGCTTTTAGTTTTCCGAGACCAAATTATAAATTTAAACATTAATACCCATCCTAAATTTCTACTAGAGTGTTAGTTTGCGACGTCTCATCAAATTCCGGTGACTTAAATGGGACAAGGGTTAGGACAAATTAAAGGCTTGTTCAGTAACCAATTTGATTAGGACTTCAATAACCTTAATCTCGAACCGTCCCAAACCATGTCCACGTAATTTATTTATTTTGAAACGTCACAAACTAACACCATTATATGGCTGATGAAAATATACACTAGAATTAATGTATATTTGATTGCTTATATTGGATAACATCATGACTTACCAAAAGTGTGAATGTTTTGAATCAACAAATGCAATTACAGTGTGATATGAATAATCTTTTCCATTCGTGCTCTTTAACTTTTGTGATGGTGATAGGAAACGTCGGAGCAGAGAAAAGCCTTAAGTTCAGAAGAAATAAGGCAGGCGCTATTCAGAAATGCTGGATGTGGGGGAAAGTGTTTCTAGTGGATGTCGGGGAAGGAATTGTATGGAGATGGTCTCTGGTTCATATGACATGCATTGAATATTTTTAGTGCTTGTATATAGCAATTGTGTTTTTTTCCTTTTCATTCTAAAATTGTGGGCATTCTATTACTATTGGTCCAAATTCCAAAGAAAGCGCACAAAATGGAAAAATAAGAAAAGTATATCCCAAACAGTGAAGTGTTTAGTCTACCTTCCTCCCGTGTTATGTGTCTTCTTTTGGTTTGACAAAATTATTAATAAAGTAATTTAAAAAATGAAAATTGTGATTCAGATTTGAGTGTAATTTAGTGAAATTTTGTTGAGCAAATATTTATTTCCAAAAAGAATATCACTTATTATGAAGCAATCTAAAAAGAAAAATGTGACAAATAAAATGTGACAGAGCGAGTAATTGTTTACCACTGTCCCCATTACCGACAACCATCACATAGATGTTCTAATAGATATATGTTCATTAAGTAGTACTTCATAAGGGTATTCTCGAAGTTGCAAAACAAAAAAGAGGTGATGATAAACTACGCAAACATTAAAAGGGAGAAAGTATAAATATACCCTTCTAATATAGTTGTGGGAACAAATATACTCATATTCTATTTTTAAAACAAATATACCCCTGAAATTTATGTTAGAGTGCATATATACCCTTGAACTTTTAAAATGTGAAAAATACCCCTCAATTTCCTATAAAGGAGCAAATTTATCTTTATTGACTTTAAATAGATAAAATAAATTTCTGAAAAGATCAAAAATAAATTACGAATTTCAAATTGAAAACAAAAAACTACTTGTGTCCAATTCTCCCTTTTTATTATTTTTATACCACAATTTAATATTGTTAGTATAAATTTTATTTCAATATTTTATTATATATTTAAGATTATTTTGAAAAAGTATTAATATATGCGTTGCAACGTAAAAGAAATATTAATTATTGAATTCTTTGCACTATAAAGTTACATATCTGTATGATAATAAATAGTTCAAGAGTGAATTTAATTTTATTAAGCTTAAACAAAACCAAAGAATGTTATTTCAAAAAATGTAACAATGTGCTCGAAATTTCACAACAAGCCTAAAATTAATATTTATGAATTTGAGATGCTTCATTTATAATGGAAAAACAATAATTTTGCAATTTAAAGTTAAAGAGTTATTATATTAACATAAAAACAAAAATCTTTATTTTTAACTCATTAATTTGTATTTTTCAATTTTGAATATACAATTTTTTAGTGTTTTTTTTTAAATTTATTTTTATTATTTGAGTCAATGAAGGTAAATTTGCTCCTTTATAGGAACAACAAGGATATTTTTGCACTTTTTTAAAAGTTCAAGGATGTATATGCACCTCCACATAAACTCCATTGGTACATTTGTGCCAAAAAATAGAACATGTGTATACTTGTTTTCACAAATATACTACAAAGGTATATTTGTACCTTCCCAACATTAAAATCACAAAACTAAAACTATTTTTTGGAAGAAGGTGACTTATATTGATAAGAATGAACATCACCAAGTAACAATCAGAAAAAGAACCCTATGTCTACCGTCTGCCCTTGAACCAGACTTAGAACCTGCCACCTCCATAGAAGCAACCAGATTCGCTGATTCCAAATTGGGCATACCTGAGCCAATGACGGGCAAACTAGGTTCTTCATCATCTGTCCTATGCTCAAGAGTCTTGACAAAAATCACAAAACTGAAACTATGAAAGAATAGAAAATAAAATCTGAAAACAAGAAATTAGGGGTGGGCGCGGTCCGGAACGGTCCGGTAAACTAGTAAAACCCGTAATGTTAACGGTTCGGTACGGTCCGGTTTCAAGGATGAAATCGTTCGGTTCCACGCCGTTTCGGAATGGTACAAAACGGTACGGTACAATGTCAAACACATGCTAAAATTTTTGAACAAATCTTGCAATTAGTAGATATCTTGACAACAGCCAACTCACTTGTAATATATGTTGATATAAATACAAGAAATTGCATATGTAGTACTAAAGTTCACAAGTACACAAATATTGCAACACAACCAAGAAAAAGTATAGCAAAATGATGACACACGAGATAAATATCATCTTTAATTTACTAAGTTCATATGAAAATATAAAAAAATATCATCAAATTGTTGAATATAACAGAAATCTTCAATGTTCTTCTTCTTCAATCTAGGTTAAATATTTCTCCGTAGTTCTAATTTAATTTATTATAGTTGAAACTTGAGAGCTAATATTTAAACCAGATTAGTTATGTTGTAAGATTGCGCAAACATGATACTACAAAAAGTCATGTACACTACATTACTAGAAATGAATAGTCTTTAATGATTTCCAAAATTTTAATATTCTTTCAATACATATCAAAATATAACATAAATTATCTAAAAAGAAAAAATAACAATATATATAGGGAAAGTTCCCGAAATGGGACTAAAACAGTTTGAAAATTCCAAAACAGGACTGCCATGTTTTTATTCTCAACATAGGAGTAATTACTGTCAAGTTTGGAAAATACTGTCATGTTTTAAGTCTGGTACTGCCAAAACATGACAGTAATTAGTCCTATTTTGAGAATAAAAACACGACAGTCCCATGTTTGGAATTTTCAAACCTATTTAGTCCCATTTCGGGTAATATCTCATATATATATAATCTAAACACACACATTTAGCTAGTTTAGGAGCAGATGAATATATAATCTATTGGTATAGAAAAATTATAAAAAATTCAAATACATTATTTTCGAACGGTTCGGTCCGGTATTTTTCGGTTCTCAAAATCTAGGACCGGTCCCGTACCCGTTTCAAACGGTTCGGTTTCAGTACGGGACAAAAATCTATAGAACCGTTTAAATACCCGGTATCCGGTTCGGTATAGTACCATTACGGGACGGTTCGGTACCGGTTCGGTTCGGGTTTTATGCCCACCCCTACAAGAAATAGGTTCCATATATAATTTTGATACCATGTGGAATTCTTAGAGCCCGTTTCATAACACTGAGAGCCCGTTTCGTAATACCAAAATCAACTGAATCGGTTAGAACTTGTGAAGTTCTGGTTGAGATGGTTAAATGATTGATTCTGTTGATTTATGTAAAAATTATACTTAGAATATATTTTATTGATAAAATAAAGAAAAAGTTATATGAAAAGTAGTTAAAATGATCCTATACAATAACTTCAACTAATACGGTCAGAAAATTAAATTAAAAAATAGGGCCGGGTCACCAAATGGAGCCTAATATCATAATGCATAGTTGATATTTGGTTTGATTCGTTTGGAGTTCTTTCTAGAGATGGTATAAATTTAAAAAAAAAATGATTGTTTCCCCAAAATAAATAAAAGTCATCACTTCCCTCTAAAATTTAGTCTAGCCCCTAACCTTCTAGGCCTCTAAAATTAGGGTCCATAGAAACTTTGCAAGGAAAGTGGAAAAATTATTTGTTTGGAAGGATAGAGACAAACTGACCCTGTTTCCTTTCTTCGAAAAGTAAAGAAGCTTTGTATAGTAAATTAGGAACCAAACGTGCTCTAAACGGAGAAGGATGATTTAGATTTTAGAATAGATATGTTCAAGAGTCACTGGTATTTCTTTAATGTTATTCTAAACATGATGGACCATGTTTTTTCTTGCGAGAAAGATAGTGAAACATGTTACATATTGGTATTTTTCTAAATTTTGATTGAATGTTGATTTTACCAGTTATCTATTTATCTTCTTGATTATTCAAAAGTCATCATATTAATTTATTTTTTAATGAAAATCGGTTATATCATTTGAATTTATTGTGGAACTTTGTTGCCTTCTGCATATAGGGTACGTGTTGGTATGTTTTTTGGCCTCCGGTGAGATAATTTATAACACTTGAGAGCTGCAGCCAGTGGTGAGTCAAACCTCACGTCCACCTAGTATAAGAAATAGTTTGTTTCATGTGGAGGTTTCTGGGAGTGAGTTTTTGTGACCATGGGATGTGAAGTCCATCCCAGTTGTGTGTCCTCTTGAACTGTGTTTGCTGTTATTGAAGCAATGACGTTGAATATCATCATTGGACAAGTTTGGGACTATTGTAGAATAAACTTCGGGGGATCGGAAATACAATCATCATCTCCAATAGCATTCACATCAGTTGGCACCATCAATAGGGGATGAACAATCCATGCCGTTACTGTCTTACATGTAGCCAAAATGTCTACATACTAAATATATTCACAAATCCCCCTCCTCACAGTGGACTCAACATGACCAAAATGTCTACTCACCTCAGTTCACATAAAAAATGATTGCCCAAAAATGACACTACAAGAAATAGTATTATTTGCGTCGACGGAAGTGGACACAAATAACTCTCTTTTTTGCGTCGACAAGTGGACACAAAAGATGATAAAGAATTTTCCGTTAAAACCTCATACAATTTCATTATTTCCGTCAACTTGTGGCCGTTAAAATATTGTAATTACATTTGTGTTGGTTGTCTCCACCCAAAAATAGTGGGTGGTGATAATTTTTTGTCCAATTTACAGTCCAATTTACATCCTCTCATCGTGTCGTCTGGTCGGTGTTGGGGGGCCCTCAGGGATGGGGTGTCATCCTTTTTTTTGTCCAAAATGTTAAACAGCACAGTTATCTTCAAGAATTCATTTGAATGCCTTCTCGATTGAATTTTTAGCTGAAATTTGGTATGAGTAAACTAGACTTAATGAATAAGATGCTCAAAAAGTTTCATAAAAAAATGCTACCGGGAACCGCCTCAAATGGACGACCGGACAGAGCCTCTTATATAAGGGGTTATTTGACCTTTTTATGTAAGTACAAGAGCCTATCTAACCCTTTTCCCCATTATTAATAAGGTTATCTGTTCTTTATCAAATATGTGATCAAGATCTAGTGTAAGCTCGCTCTCACTTTGAAATATTTCTAAATACGCCACATTGAAAGCTTAATTCTAAAATCGTCCAAACATGGGGATAAAATATTGTGTTTGTACCCACTCATTATTGTCACCTTATACCCACCAATGTGAGAGGACTATTTTTGTGAGCGAATCACGTTCACAGACAAAACATGGATTGTTTTGTCTGTGAACGACATTCACGGACAAAAAATAGTCTTCCCACATTGATGGGTATAAGAGGCTACGTATAAAGGTGTGTACAAGTAGCAAAACTGTATAGGGACAAAGGGCATGTGCCTATGGATGTTTTACTTGGACTATAATCTATCCCAGACCAGGCCAGATCAGACTAGAACAGACCAGATCTGACTTGGGTAGTTATAAAAAGGGAAAATTGTCAAATATGTCCTTCTACTATTTCAAAAAAGTCAATTGAGTCCTTACACTTTATAATGGATCAATTTACTCCTCAAACTGTTAAAAAATGATCAGATCTTCTATTTGAGACGTAACCATCCGGTATCTCATTTAGGTAGATTCTATGGTACCCATAAGGTACTGTACCTTTGTCCACATGGAACAATGAGAATGTAGCAGTTGAATTATTTAAATCTAAATAAAAAATGATAAAGTGATGTGGTCCAATCAAATGAATGATAGGTACGGTACCCCATATTTTAGAAAGGTACCAGAGTTGTCACCTCTCATTTATCTTGTAACATGGATGCTTATGTGGTGGTGACGTGGATTCTTCGGTTGAGGTTATTAATCAGGAGTCTTTGCTTCCACTTTTATCTTACTTCGTGCATCGGGAGTCCAGATGCGTGTTGACCGGATAGAAACCGAGAGATGTCCGTAAATTATATGGTACAGCCGGCTGTTCCGTGCGCACGGTACAGCCGGACTTTTAGTTCGCGAATTGCAGGCTTCCATCGCAGGCTTCCGTCATCGCAGGGCTTCCATCGCAGGCTTCCGTCATCGCAGGGCTTCCATCGCAGGCTTCCATGGCCAATCATCCTTGCTCCGTTGCTCGCAGCCTACTAGCACCTCTCCCTTTTTCGACAACCGCAACTCTTCAGCAGCTCTCCTTCAGCTTCGTCCTTAACTTCGCACGCTCTGTTCCTTTCTTTTCCTTTTTCTATTTTTCTCACACTGATTATTTTAGTTTGGTGGTTTTTGGCTCAGGGATAACCTAGGTTGTACATAATTCTAAAGATATGAGCATACGCAAATAAAAGTTTGAGCATGGTGGTGATTTTAAATGAGCTTAAAAGAAATGAGTATACGCCTAAAAGAAATGAACTCACACAAACTAATATTGAACACATTGAAAATGAGTTTCATGTAAAATTGAAATGAGTATAACACCCAAAATGAATGAGCATACTCAAATGAGTTTTTTGAACGCTCATTTCGTAATTTATGTATACTCATTTGATATTAGTACAATACTCTTTTTAAAATCTCATATTCATGCATATTTCAAAATGAGTTTTAAGTTAAATTCAAATGAGTATTATGGCCAAAATGAATGAACACACAAAAATGAGTTTTTAATATTTTGATACTCATTTTGTAAATTATGTATGCTCATTTGGTATTGTTTTATGCTCATTTTAAAATGATGCACATATCAAATATACGCCCAAAATCAATGAGCATACACAAATAAAGTTTTGAATTTTTTTATACTCATTTTATAAATTATGTATGCCCATTTGGTACTGTTTTATGCTCATTTTAAAATGATGCACATATCAAACATATCATACTACATTAGATTCACATATTGAAATTAATTATAAACATAATTTAAGATTTTTAATTTTTATAAATGAAAAAATCATAAAAAGAAACCGAATTAGAAAATATGAAGCAGAGATCACTGGTGCTCATTGTTAGGCTTTTAATACTCAGAAGAACAGGCTCGATGCTCATCAAAATTACATCAATGCTCATTTACGAGAAACCACGAACTTCATGAAAATTACAAAACTGCCACCGGCTGTACAGTGCCAGCCGTACAGCCGGCTGTATGGTATACGCTTCCAGAGATGTCTCTTGCAATCGCCGGTGAAGTGTAGATGCACCGGTGGGTGACCAGATGGATGCTGACCAGCCGGAGTCTTCTCTTGCGACTGCCGGAGAAGATAGATGCACCGGTGGATGACCAGACTTTTGTACCCGTCCAATTATTCCTAGCTGCCCACAATCGTCGCCGCTATATACCGGTCACGCATCCAACTCTGGAGCTGTGATTCTTACGAGGCTATCCCTTCCCCGGGCATTCTTCTTAATAATTTCAATATGATGGAGTCATGGAGAAAGAAACTAACCTAAAGAAGCCTACAGAGGTCAGCATGAGAAGCAGAGAAGCAACGGAGAAGGGAAGTGAAGAGTGGCGGACCCAGAGATTTGTGAGAGCGGGACACACTAGACACTAAAGTTAGTCTATAATAAAAATTCCAAATGTAATAAAAATGGTAAAAAAAAATGTATTAAATTATACAGAATAGTTAATTACATATTAAATAGTTCAGTGGTACAACTTTGGTAAATCAAGCCTACGAGTTTTCATATTCTGAAAATGTTGCATAATAGTTTCATTATCGATGTTTCTAAAAACATCTCTCTCGATGTAGCACACCAATGTAAGATAGTCATCTCCCATCTTATTGCGAAGATCTGTCTTAATTATCAACAATTTTAATTTTTAAAATAATCCCCCAACTAAAAAGCAGGTGCCGTCAATGCAGAATAAATTGAAAACAAATTAAACTTACAAATCAACAAAATATGGCAGTATTGAGCGGTGCGGTCGTGCGGCGGTGCAACGTCAATTCAACAAGACAGCGAAATCCCCAGAGGTCAGAGCCAACGAAGCGACATCCCCTAAAGTCGTAATTCGTAAACCGTCCGCGTGAGGTTTTGTTTTGGGAGAACATCGGCAGTTCGGCTTTTATCATTCTAGTCTTCCAAATGTTAGTGGATTTTTAGACTTTTAATACTCCGTGATTTTAGTTGCCCTCACTACTTTTTTGCATTTTAACTTTTTTTGTTACTTTTTGTTTTCAAATCTTAATTATTTTTTGTTTTTTTTTGATAATTCTATATCTTTTATTTTAATTCAGCTAAAATTTAAATGTTTTGTATTAATTTTTATTTATATAACTGTAACATTTTAGTATCTAATTATCAAATACTGCTATGAAGCCGGAGCATTCGTTTTTATCATAAGTACTACTAGTGAAATTACGGGCTTGAAGCGGAGGCACGTGCCCCACCTAGCTTCCACTTAGGTCCTCCACTGGGAGTGAAGCTCGCCCAAACTGCCAATTTTGAGAAAGAAAAGAACTATGGGTGAGTTGGCGGTGGGTGTCGGGCGATGGTTTGCGAAGAAGAGTGGCAAACTCGCCGGAGAGAAAGGAGAGCCAACGAGCAGAGAATAGTGGAAGAAGAAAGGGGTCGGAGATAGAAGGAAGAAGGAAAGGATGAAAGAAAGTTGCAAAGGAAGGGAACGGGAAAAAGACAAAAAAGTTACACGCGAGAAGGAAAGGAAGTGGAAGGAATAAAGGCAGATTAAAAGAAAAAATGAAATAAGGAAGAAAAATAAAAATAGGATTTAAATGCCATGTGGATGCTGACGTCATCACTTACCGGTTGTACCACAAATCAACCGGATACAAATAGAAATTGAACGTTTTTTATAGTTGGAGGGCCTGATTGACCGATATTAAAGTAGAAGGACTTAATTGACTTTTCTAAAATAGTATGAGGACTTATTTGACAGTTTCCCCTTATAAAAATTCAAATAAACCAGACTAGACCAGACTAGACCAATTCAGACTAGACTAGATCAGACCAGTTTCCTATGTGATACGTTGGAGTGCAGAATTCATTATCACATTTTTGTATGGGTGTAATAGGGAGAAATTCATATTCCGTTGCACATGTAACTGATCTTATTGCATTTTAGGGTCCCACAACGAGCTTTTGGCTTTATCCCTCAATCCAAAATTTTACATGGTCTTAATGGTAAATGTATACGATAGTATATGTCAAATATTGTGGCTACACCATAATTTGTCGTTGGGTTTAAGATGGTTGCAAATCTGCATCCTTAAAACGGAGTGCAATTTTGTTCACCCATCTGAGGGCAACATCACCCCTTTTCTCATTTGTTGCTATGTGGCTTCCCATTGCCTTTTTTTCCTTTTAATTAATGTAACTTTTTTTTTTATTTATTATCCAAATTTTAAAAAAAAATATATATCAGATTTAATAACTTTTGTAGATATTTCCAATGATATCAAAATTGTATATAAAAAAGTTGGACAAAAAATCGTTTTTCATAAATATTAATTTCTAGCTAGTTTTTTTTTTTTAATTTCTTATATGAAATATTGGTACCATATGAAATAAATGATCATGTATAATGTACTTGTATATAGCAAATAATTTCAATTAAATAAAACATACATCTACAATAGATTCTCCTAGGGGTTGGTGCGGTCTGGAACGGTCCAGGAAATTAGTAAAACCCGTAATGTATCCGTGGGGTTTCTAACGGTCCGGTACGGTCCGGTTCTAAGGATGGAACCATTCGGTACCATGTCGTTTTGGAACGCTACAAAACGGTACGGTACAATGCCAAACACATTCTAAAAAATTGGACAAATCTTGCATTTAATAAATAACATCACACCAACCAACTCACATTAAGTATTGATATAAATTATAAATACAAGAAATTGCATACGTAGTACTAAAGTTCACAAATACATGCACAAATAGTGCAACACAACTAAGAAAAGATATAGCAAAATGATGATACACGAGATAAATATCGTCTTTCATTTACTAAATTCATGTCAAATTGTTCAATATATAGAAAAAGAGTATCATCAAATTGTTCAATATATAGAAAAAGTAACTTTCTTCTTCTTTGTTCTAGGTTAAATATTATTTCTAATTTAATTTATAGTTGAACCGTAAGAGCTAAAATTTAAATCATACTAGTATTAATTAAGTTGTACAATTGCACAAACATGATATAACAAAAAGTCATATACACTACATTACTAGAAATGAATAGTCATTAATGATTTTTAAAACTTTAACATTCTTTAATACATACCAAAATATAACACAAAATTATTTAAAAAGAAAAAATAACAATATACATATAAACACACACATTTAGCTATTTTAGGGGCACATGAATACATATTTGGGTATAAAACTGTTGGTCTATAAAATATATTTATTGGTATGGAAGAAAATATAAAAAAAATTCAAATGCATTATTTTTAAACGGTCCGGTCAAATATAGCACACACTGTATGTAGATAAAGAATTCCAATTAAATATCATGCTCTACAAGAGTCAGAATTTCCTTGTTGTCGCACTTGAAACTGACACCTCCATCTTTTTCCCTTGTATCCATCGTCCCCATTAAATACTAGTTATGCATGAGTAAGTTATGAGTTAACATATTTAATAAAATATGGAGTAGTAATTTATGTATGTGGCCGTAGGTATGCATATTAACCTTCCATCCCATACTGTGGAGTATGTTAGCATTTAGCTTCTTCATGATATGCGGGCCATACTTACCATCCTACTTGGCAGAAAACTTAACCTTCTTCGCAATGCGCTTCATTGTGGCAACTCTAATCGTTTCAAGCATAGGGATAATCAGTTTAGACCTTGCATTCATAATTGTGTTATTAAAGTACTCCGTGAAATTGCTATCATATACTCCGTATCACATTTAATTTCACATCAACTCTGAAAAAAGCCATACACCATTGTGAAGTTGGATACAATTCCAAATCTGTCTTAGTTGACCTATCAATCTTCTCCAATGCTTTCATTTCATCATGAAAACGGGTGACTGCGATGCACCTAGCATAAATCCAGAAATGTTTTTTAGAACCTTTACCTTGTGTTTTTTGCTCCAATTGACATGTATATGCTTGCAGCAGTTTCGATGCTCAGCATTAGGGAATAGGTCCTTGATGACATTGACAAGCCCCTATAATGTAAATGAGTAATGAATGTAAATGAGTAATATCATAAGTTATGCAAAAGTTATATAAATAGTAAGATAAGATAAACAGTAAGTTATGAAATACGTGTACTGTTAAAAATAGATCACATAACAAGGTATTAAGGCATTAATAAAACTAGGTTTCCTATACACTAGTAACAATAATACTTGAATTCATACTGAAGTTTAATTCTCTATACCTACTGTTAATAAATAGATAACATAAGAAGGTAGGTCATATAAGGACATTAATAGATACAATGTTTCATATACTCCCTCCGTCCCGCAAAGATGTTCCCGGTTTGATCTACACACATATTTAGGAAATAAATTTGACTTTACTGTTTAGACACTGTTTGGCACTGTTTAGACACTGTTTGACACTGTTTAGACACTGTTTGACACTGTTTTGCACTGTTTGACACTGCTTTGATGTAGGATAACTTTCCATTTAGGGAAAGAGAACTTCTTTTTGGGACATCCAAAAAGGGAAAGGGGGAACATCTTTGCGGGACGGAGGGAGTATATATTAATAGCAATAATATTTGAATTCATAATGAAGCTTAACTCTTTATACCTTCTGTTGATCCGCCATCAAGGTCCAATGAAAGCTATTGTTGATCTCAAGGTCCTCTTTCAGTAGATTTAGAAACCATTTCCATGTTCATGTGTTCTCTCTCTATAATAGCCCATGAAATTGGATACATTTCATTATTTGCATCCCTACCAACTGCACTTAAAATTTCACCCTTTAGCATGCCTTTGAAAAAACACCCATCCTACCCAAAAACTTTGCGACAACCACTTAAAAATCGTCTTCTCAACGTCTCAAAACACACATACATCCTCTAAAATACCTCAGGTCCATCTTCATTCAACCTTTGGGTTATCACTATAAGTGTGCTCCTAGGATTAGATCTAATACATTCTGCTGCATAGTCTCTTAGCCTACGAATTGATCACCAAAAGACTCATTCAATTTTTTTAGAATCTTTGCAATGACTCACTTCACCTTAGAAATATTGACATCAATTTAAACTCACTATGTATCTCTTTTTGTAGTTCCATTTTTCCAATGCTCGGGTTATCCCCGATTTTATTTTCATAGTTATCTTCTAGCCATTTCTGACTGACCGATTTCAACTTGAACTTTTGGTTGGATCTATGGGTCACAACCCAAGTCTTCGTCCAAAAACATTTGTACTGTTCAACCCATGACACAGTGCACTTAAAGGAACATTTCTTATTTTCACACTTTGCTTGAATTCTTCTTGGCTCATTCTTCACCCACCTAGTATCTTTCTTATAATGCAATGCATAATTAATCAGAGCTGTTTTGAATTGTGTGCCATCTTCAAACAACATATCCATTTGTCGATCTTTCAATTCTGAAGCTGGATTGTATGAAGGAATTTTCTGTTTTACCCGCACCTTAGATTAGACCTCTGAAATTTGAACCTCATCTTTTTTAGATTCTGAATAATACTCACATCATCCCATAAAATAGTTTCCGCATTGACTTGGATCGGAGTTGAAGAAAGTGAGAATAAAGTGGAAATTTATGGTTGTGGTTGAATAAGAAAAAAAGATAAATGAATCTGAGCCACACAAAACCTTCCAAAAGGGAAATGTGAACTATTTTTTGGGACGACCCAAAAAGGAAACTGAGAACTATTTTGCGGGACGGAGGGAGTAGCTGGGAGGTTCATCTTAGTCATAATATTGACTAGATACCCCCTCACCTTCCTCATGTGAAATCAACTTAACTCATCAGTGGTCTTCTTGTTCTTTACCCAAGTCATTTGCTTCTCTCTTAGCTATGCATCATTACCATTATTTTCATCCTCCTCCTCCTCCTCATAAGTTTGACCATCGATTGAATGTAAAAGCTCTTCTTATTGTATTTCTTCTACAAATTGTAGCATTTCATTGTGCACTTCACTCTCTATTTTTGTAGGAACTGGTGTATTTATCTCCATTCCAACTCTTGTGTCAGCAACATGCTCTGCTTCACCCCTCTCTCCATCTATCTCAGCATTTCCAGTTGAAGGCAAAGCAAAGGCAGGAAATAATTCAGCCTCATCAATACCATGCTCCACATAAATGTCGATCAATTACTCCCAAATTGGTTGACATCTCAATAAGGTGAAGAGTAGTTGCATCATTCCATAATGGCTTTAACTATTCCATCTTCTCCCGGTGTAGTTTAAAGGATGAGGATTCCACCTACATATTGTGAATACTTTGTGCTATGAAAACCGTGTAAAAAATAGTTTTGCACGAGCTATTTAAATATCAATCTGTCATATTACAAGTGAAAAAGTTGTTAAGTTTAATATTCTATTTAAAGGTAAGTAAAACCATTCAATTAGAAAAAAATTGAGTTGGATGCAATTCATTTGTATTATATAGAATATATTTATATATCAATCTGTCATATCACAAATGAAAAAGGTGCTAAATTTACTTTAGTTAGAGAGGTATGTTAAAAGAATCCAATTAAATTAAAGATAATTTAAATGGATTAACTTTTCATAATCTCTTTCATGCTTTTCTATCATTTCTTGTAATTTGTCTATATTATTCCTTACTACTATTATTTTGCTCTTAAATACAAAATATTAAAGGTAATTAGTATTTTTAAAAGGAAAGTTTATTAAAATGGAAACTATATATAGAAAACAAAAAATTCTTTTCAAAAATAGCAAGTGCTGTAAACGGAAAAAATACGAAAGGAGTACACATACAACATGGCCGTAGATTGGAGCGTGCAAGAAGTGTTACACACAAGAGCTCTCGACTCAGGAGGTCCAAAATTTTAAATTTACTCTAGATAATATACAAAATCCTTTTTTATTTGATTAAAGATTCCAATTTTAGTTTTTAAAAATTACAAACATTAAATAGTACTACCTCCGCCCCCTATTATTGGGACAAAGGAGAGTTGCGCGAATTTTAAGAAAGATACATTTATGTAGTTGATAATGAATTGATAAAGTGAGAATAAAGTAATAATGTATTAGAACGATACAAATAATACCAAATATGTATGAGAGAAATTTAGTGGGATGGTTGAAAAAGAAAAATGTGGTAATTATAGTGGGATAGAGGGACTAATATTTATACTCCTTATGTAATTAAAGTGCAATTGTTAATTGCATTTGTGCAATTTCTTTATTACATAAGGCCTAGTTATGTAATTAGCACAAAACTCTTGTACGGTTTATAATAGACTTGCATATTACTTTCTCTTTCCTACATTATCGTTACTTTACTTTTCTTAATATATTTTCTTTTCTGTCTTTTCATTTACCATACACTTCTATACTACCCATACTATTTTCTTTTTAAAAATCACAAAAATCTAAGACTATTATTTAAGAACGAATGGAGTATTAGGATGTTTTCTTTTGGACTGTTCAGTCCCAGACCAGACCAGACCAGACTTAAACAGACTAAACCAGACCAGACTTAAATAGACCAGACCAGACCAGACTTCCATAGTTATAAAATACACAGAGACCAGAGGTTTACCAGACTAGACCAGACCAGACTTAAATAAACCAGACCGGACCAGACCAACAAATTTCAGTCCAAAAGAAAACATCCTTAATATTGTGTTTTATATGTCATAGCCTCAAATTCAATTTTGAACATGGCCTTTTATATGTTAGGGCCGGCCTTGCATACAAGATATTTATCTGAGGAAATAAATTCAATCAAAAATAACATAATTGTTCTTCGTACCAGCGAATTTTAAGTGATTTTCTATTATTATCAAAACGGTGGGCGTTGGCTGTGGACACAGGTACCATATTGGGTGGGATGAGTTGGGATTTTGAAGTCCATCAACTTTATGTTGTGAAGGGAGTGGGTGGAGAAAATAAGAGCCGGCAGGATAGGGATAGTGAACGAAGCTTCCAAATTAATATAATATAATAATAATAACAATAATAATTTTTTTTAATTATCACTACTACTATTATATTAGTAATGTTTCTATATCATTAAGCTAAAGTTAATAACTTTCGGCAAGTCCAATTGTAAGGTTTAGTCCTGATTACTCCAGGTTCCCCGGCCCCCTCCCCCAGACCCCTCTGGAGTAAATAAAAAGACAATTCTTTTTTAAATACATAAGTTGCTTGTGCATAGATAACTCTTACTACAAAAAAACACGGAATTGATAGAGATATTAGGTATAGATTCGCCAAAATTCCTCCGGAAATGATAGAAATAAAGAAATAATGCGATCCAACTATGTACCACAATCACATAAAATAGAATACATTCTAAATCCCAGTTAAAAGGGCGCCGCTTTGGCACGGATATACCAAATTGGTGTTGATCGTGTAATACTTTTACTCTTTGTAGACAGATAAGATGTCTGAATGGTGACAAAGGTAGACGGTACACACTTTTGCAAAAAGGTGAGAACTCCGGTATCCATTTAAAAAATGGGGGTACCGTACCTACCATTTACTTGATTGGTCCAAATAGGTATATCATTTTTAATTTAGACTTAAATAATTCAACTGCAACATTCTAATTGGTCCATGTGGACAAAGAGGTATGATACTTTTTGGGTATCAATGTATCATACCCTTGCAAAAAAGATAAACAAGTCCCGGTCACGAAGTCCCCTCTATGAAGTACCGAGTAAGAGTCATCATTGATTATGTAACGATGCAGTCAAATGAAAAACTAATTACTTTCAATAGAACATGCTTTCACGATAATCACTTTCATTAAAGGATACTCCCTTTCTTATTTCTTTTTATAATATCTATAACCTATATATAATTCTTCGGGTTTAACAATAATATTTTTGGAATAATATCAAATCTAGAATCTCTTTCTTGAAAAGTAACACGATTTTCATAGCACAGAGTATATTCACAATATGTAGGGATTCACTTTTTGTTTAGCACGCCATTGTAGGTTGGAATTCGCAAATAGGGAGTTTACCTGTACTAGACGGATTTGGGGTCTCTGCCTTGCTCTAGCAGCAAGGTAGGGTGCCTGGCCGAGGGCTACCGTCGGATCAGGACCGTCAACGGTCGGAGATCATTGGGGGCCATTTTTTGTGTATCTCGAGGTGCTCTTCTTCATATTCATCCGTCCGTTGAGCAAGGCACGGTCCTAGTCGGGCAGAGGATCTCAATCCGTACTAGACAACGCCTACATCGGATGAAAATGAGTACTAATCTGCTTATGCACCATTAAAATATGATAATTATATTATCATATTTTTCTTTATGTGTTCTTCTATATTACTTAATCATATTGATGAAATTAAATTGAAACATTTTTTTCAAACTTGGGTGAACCGAGGCCCAACCAGCACCCCGAGCCTAGCCCCTGACCATATGGAGTTTACCTTACAATTTTTAGGGAGTGTTTGCTAAAGATTAAATAAGTGTTTTTCAGCTTTTAATGAATGTTTTCAAATGACAGTTTGTACTTAAATTAATCACTTAAAAACTAAAAGTTGGAAGCAGGTTGATAGGTACTTTAAACTGCTTTTCACTTTTTTAATTACACAAAAAGCACTTACTCTATCACACACTACCAATTTTTATTTTTTCATAATCATTTTTTCTTAAACACCGTCAACTTTTACTATTGAGCACTTTTTCCAAAATCACTTTAAAAAATCATTTTTTAAGTAGAAACAATCGAAAACACTACATTAATCTATGTTTACTGGATCAAGCACAATTTCTCTAACCTACTCTATATTTTTAGGACCAGTGCCCCTATATTTGCACCGGTCTCGAGTTTGATCTTGATTCAGTAAACCGGTTCTAGTCCCGATTAAAACATTGACGGTCTTGTTTGGTTTATTCCCAGGACCAGAACTTTATCCGACTCTATTCTTCATCATTTCTCGTTGTACCAAAAAAAATTCCTGGAGTACGAAATACTCCGTATATAACTTATAAAGATTAAAAATAGGAATATTTACAATTTTAGTCGTTTAAATTTCATATGTACCTATCATTAGTCATGTAATTTACAAATTTTCGTAATTTAAGAAATTCCCCCCGAAACGTATACTTTTCGGTAAATTCAGGTTAGCATATTATGTTTATCTTTGGTTTTTTAGTTCCCAGGTGCTCATTCTTGATTATATAGCTTCTCAGTTTGAATCATTTTTTGTTACCAAAGGAAATCTAATTATTAATAATAAGAGAAGGAATTAGATTCCAAATATAGTTGCCTGTCCTAGGAATGACTGTCCGTGCAAGATTATGAGTCACTCGCTGACCAAGTCTGTAAAAGACACCTCCCACCATCAACAAATTTCCATCCCATTAAACTCCAAAGCTACTGCGATACTACACACTGTCGGAATATATGCAAAGGACTTTCATTCTCCCAACCACGCACTACACAAATAGGAGAACAATCCACTTTCCTCCGGATCAGATTGTCTGTTGTGGCCTGTGGCCAAAAGAATACTACCTTACGTGGTGGGGGGTGAATGATTAGTTAGAGCATCTCCATGAGGTGGATTGCTCTTAGAAAGCATTCCACATAAGCCAATAGACATTCTGTTTCAAAATCTAGTTTCCAATGCAAAAAAATATGGACCTAGCGAAGCTGACTTGGCAATGAAAAAATGGACAGAGGTCTCGCACGAGGTCTGTATTCAGACCCTCGGTCTCACCCTGTTGGTGGGGTCTCTTGCTTATTTCAGTTCTGCTTGTACGAAGGTGGAGGAGTTTTATTTGTTTGCATTGGAGACCCATTTGTTTAGACCCTCTCATTTGTTAAATAATTGGCCCACATGTAAAGTAGACCTTTTCCATTTTATTGCCACATCAGCAACAATCCATGCCTAGCATTGGAGTTGCTCTTAGTACTCCGTATAACAAGTTTGATAGTTTTGATACATTGTAAAATGTTATTTTTGGGTGTTTTTAATGTATTTACCTTTCATCCAGAAAAAACATATGTCATGGTCAATTGGTCATGGAGTTTACTTCTCAACTTGTTGATGTTACCATGGAGATTTGTCCATTGTGCAATCCCTTGGTGTAGTTCAAAATTGCACTCCATTCCCACTCTCTAGACCTTGCTTAATGACTCTTCTTGTTAATTAATGTCATCAATGTCTTATATTGAATATGAATTTAGTAAGATCGTGGAAGCCATTCGATCCCGATCGGAAAAACACCATATCACCGAGCTATGATTAGTTACGTGGTGGGGGGGAGGGGGGGGGTGAATGATTAGTTAGAGCATCTCCATGAGGTGGATTGCTCTTAGAAAGCATTCCACATAAGCCAATAGACATTCTGTTTCAAAATCTAGTTTCCAATGCAAAAAATATGGACCTAGCGAAGCTGACTTGGCAATGAAAAAATGGACAGAGGTCTCGCACGAGGTCTGTATTCAGACCCTCGGTCTCACCCTGTTGGTGGGGTCTCTTGCTTATTTCAGTTCTGCTTGTACGAAGGTGGAGGAGTTTTATTTGTTTGCATTGGAGACCCATTTGTTTAGACCCTCTCATTTGTTAAATAATTGGCCCACATGTAAAGTAGACCTTTTCCATTTTATTGCCACATCAGCAACAATCCATGCCTAGCATTGGAGTTGCTCTTAGTACTCCGTATAACAAGTTTGATAGTTTTGATACATTGTAAAATGTTATTTTTGGGTGTTTTTAATGTATTTACCTTTCATCCAGAAAAAACATATGTCATGGTCAATTGGTCATGGAGTTTACTTCTCAACTTGTTGATGTTACCATGGAGATTTGTCCATTGTGCAATCCCTTGGTGTAGTTCAAAATTGCACTCCATTCCCACTCTCTAGACCTTGCTTAATGACTCTTCTTGTTAATTAATGTCATCAATGTCTTATATTGAATATGAATTTAGTAAGATCGTGGAAGCCATTCGATCCCGATCGGAAAAACACCATATCACCGAGCTATGATTAGTTACGTGGTGGGGGGGAGGGGGGGGGGTGAATGATTAGTTAGAGCATCTCCATGAGGTGGATTGCTCTTAGAAAGCATTCCACATAAGCCAATAGACATTCTGTTTCAAAATCTAGTTTCCAATGCAAAAAATATGGACCTAGCGAAGCTGACTTGGCAATGAAAAAATGGACAGAGGTCTCGCACGAGGTCTGTATTCAGACCCTCGGTCTCACCCTGTTGGTGGGGTCTCTTGCTTATTTCAGTTCTGCTTGTACGAAGGTGGAGGAGTTTTATTTGTTTGCATTGGAGACCCATTTGTTTAGACCCTCTCATTTGTTAAATAATTGGCCCACATGTAAAGTAGACCTTTTCCATTTTATTGCCACATCAGCAACAATCCATGCCTAGCATTGGAGTTGCTCTTAGTACTCCGTATAACAAGTTTGATAGTTTTGATACATTGTAAAATGTTATTTTTGGGTGTTTTTAATGTATTTACCTTTCATCCAGAAAAAACATATGTCATGGTCAATTGGTCATGGAGTTTACTTCTCAACTTGTTGATGTTACCATGGAGATTTGTCCATTGTGCAATCCCTTGGTGTAGTTCAAAATTGCACTCCATTCCCACTCTCTAGACCTTGCTTAATGACTCTTCTTGTTAATTAATGTCATCAATGTCTTATATTGAATATGAATTTAGTAAGATCGTGGAAGCCATTCGATCCCGATCGGAAAAACACCATATCACCGAGCTATGATTAGTTACGTGGTGGGGGGGGGTGAATGATTAGTTAGAGCATCTCCATGAGGTGGATTGCTCTTAGAAAGCATTCCACATAAGCCAATAGACATTCTGTTTCAAAATCTAGTTTCCAATGCAAAAAATATGGACCTAGCGAAGCTGACTTGGCAATGAAAAAATGGACAGAGGTCTCGCACGAGGTCTGTATTCAGACCCTCGGTCTCACCCTGTTGGTGGGGTCTCTTGCTTATTTCAGTTCTGCTTGTACGAAGGTGGAGGAGTTTTATTTGTTTGCATTGGAGACCCATTTGTTTAGACCCTCTCATTTGTTAAATAATTGGCCCACATGTAAAGTAGACCTTTTCCATTTTATTGCCACATCAGCAACAATCCATGCCTAGCATTGGAGTTGCTCTTAGTACTCCGTATAACAAGTTTGATAGTTTTGATACATTGTAAAATGTTATTTTTGGGTGTTTTTAATGTATTTACCTTTCATCCAGAAAAAACATATGTCATGGTCAATTGGTCATGGAGTTTACTTCTCAACTTGTTGATGTTACCATGGAGATTTGTCCATTGTGCAATCCCTTGGTGTAGTTCAAAATTGCACTCCATTCCCACTCTCTAGACCTTGCTTAATGACTCTTCTTGTTAATTAATGTCATCAATGTCTTATATTGAATATGAATTTAGTAAGATCGTGGAAGCCATTCGATCCCGATCGGAAAAACACCATATCACCGAGCTATGATTAGTTACGTGGTGGGGGGGGAGGGGGGGTGAATGATTAGTTAGAGCATCTCCATGAGGTGGATTGCTCTTAGAAAGCATTCCACATAAGCCAATAGACATTCTGTTTCAAAATCTAGTTTCCAATGCAAAAAATATGGACCTAGCGAAGCTGACTTGGCAATGAAAAAATGGACAGAGGTCTCGCACGAGGTCTGTATTCAGACCCTCGGTCTCACCCTGTTGGTGGGGTCTCTTGCTTATTTCAGTTCTGCTTGTACGAAGGTGGAGGAGTTTTATTTGTTTGCATTGGAGACCCATTTGTTTAGACCCTCTCATTTGTTAAATAATTGGCCCACATGTAAAGTAGACCTTTTCCATTTTATTGCCACATCAGCAACAATCCATGCCTAGCATTGGAGTTGCTCTTAGTACTCCGTATAACAAGTTTGATAGTTTTGATACATTGTAAAATGTTATTTTTGGGTGTTTTTAATGTATTTACCTTTCATCCAGAAAAAACATATGTCATGGTCAATTGGTCATGGAGTTTACTTCTCAACTTGTTGATGTTACCATGGAGATTTGTCCATTGTGCAATCCCTTGGTGTAGTTCAAAATTGCACTCCATTCCCACTCTCTAGACCTTGCTTAATGACTCTTCTTGTTAATTAATGTCATCAATGTCTTATATTGAATATGAATTTAGTAAGATCGTGGAAGCCATTCGATCCCGATCGGAAAAACACCATATCACCGAGCTATGATTAGTTACGTGGGGGGGGGGGGGGGGTGAATGATTAGTTAGAGCATCTCCATGAGGTGGATTGCTCTTAGAAAGCATTCCACATAAGCCAATAGACATTCTGTTTCAAAATCTAGTTTCCAATGCAAAAAAATATGGACCTAGCGAAGCTGACTTGGCAATGAAAAAATGGACAGAGGTCTCGCACGAGGTCTGTATTCAGACCCTCGGTCTCACCCTGTTGGTGGGGTCTCTTGCTTATTTCAGTTCTGCTTGTACGAAGGTGGAGGAGTTTTATTTGTTTGCATTGGAGACCCATTTGTTTAGACCCTCTCATTTGTTAAATAATTGGCCCACATGTAAAGTAGACCTTTTCCATTTTATTGCCACATCAGCAACAATCCATGCCTAGCATTGGAGTTGCTCTTAGTACTCCGTATAACAAGTTTGATAGTTTTGATACATTGTAAAATGTTATTTTTGGGTGTTTTTAATGTATTTACCTTTCATCCAGAAAAAACATATGTCATGGTCAATTGGTCATGGAGTTTACTTCTCAACTTGTTGATGTTACCATGGAGATTTGTCCATTGTGCAATCCCTTGGTGTAGTTCAAAATTGCACTCCATTCCCACTCTCTAGACCTTGCTTAATGACTCTTCTTGTTAATTAATGTCATCAATGTCTTATATTGAATATGAATTTAGTAAGATCGTGGAAGCCATTCGATCCCGATCGGAAAAACACCATATCACCGAGCTATGATTAGTTACGTGGTGGGGGGGAGGGGGGGGGTGAATGATTAGTTAGAGCATCTCCATGAGGTGGATTGCTCTTAGAAAGCATTCCACATAAGCCAATAGACATTCTGTTTCAAAATCTAGTTTCCAATGCAAAAAATATGGACCTAGCGAAGCTGACTTGGCAATGAAAAAATGGACAGAGGTCTCGCACGAGGTCTGTATTCAGACCCTCGGTCTCACCCTGTTGGTGGGGTCTCTTGCTTATTTCAGTTCTGCTTGTACGAAGGTGGAGGAGTTTTATTTGTTTGCATTGGAGACCCATTTGTTTAGACCCTCTCATTTGTTAAATAATTGGCCCACATGTAAAGTAGACCTTTTCCATTTTATTGCCACATCAGCAACAATCCATGCCTAGCATTGGAGTTGCTCTTAGTACTCCGTATAACAAGTTTGATAGTTTTGATACATTGTAAAATGTTATTTTTGGGTGTTTTTAATGTATTTACCTTTCATCCAGAAAAAACATATGTCATGGTCAATTGGTCATGGAGTTTACTTCTCAACTTGTTGATGTTACCATGGAGATTTGTCCATTGTGCAATCCCTTGGTGTAGTTCAAAATTGCACTCCATTCCCACTCTCTAGACCTTGCTTAATGACTCTTCTTGTTAATTAATGTCATCAATGTCTTATATTGAATATGAATTTAGTAAGATCGTGGAAGCCATTCGATCCCGATCGGAAAAACACCATATCACCGAGCTATGATTAGTTACGTGGTGGGGGGGGGGGGGGGGGGTGAATGATTAGTTAGAGCATCTCCATGAGGTGGATTGCTCTTAGAAAGCATTCCACATAAGCCAATAGACATTCTGTTTCAAAATCTAGTTTCCAATGCAAAAAATATGGACCTAGCGAAGCTGACTTGGCAATGAAAAAATGGACAGAGGTCTCGCACGAGGTCTGTATTCAGACCCTCGGTCTCACCCTGTTGGTGGGGTCTCTTGCTTATTTCAGTTCTGCTTGTACGAAGGTGGAGGAGTTTTATTTGTTTGCATTGGAGACCCATTTGTTTAGACCCTCTCATTTGTTAAATAATTGGCCCACATGTAAAGTAGACCTTTTCCATTTTATTGCCACATCAGCAACAATCCATGCCTAGCATTGGAGTTGCTCTTAGTACTCCGTATAACAAGTTTGATAGTTTTGATACATTGTAAAATGTTATTTTTGGGTGTTTTTAATGTATTTACCTTTCATCCAGAAAAAACATATGTCATGGTCAATTGGTCATGGAGTTTACTTCTCAACTTGTTGATGTTACCATGGAGATTTGTCCATTGTGCAATCCCTTGGTGTAGTTCAAAATTGCACTCCATTCCCACTCTCTAGACCTTGCTTAATGACTCTTCTTGTTAATTAATGTCATCAATGTCTTATATTGAATATGAATTTAGTAAGATCGTGGAAGCCATTCTATCCCGATCGGAAAAACACCATATCACCGAGCTATGATTAGTTACGTGGTGGGGGGGAGGGGGGGGTGAATGATTAGTTAGAGCATCTCCATGAGGTGGATTGCTCTTAGAAAGCATTCCACATAAGCCAATAGACATTCTGTTTCAAAATCTAGTTTCCAATGCAAAAAATATGGACCTAGCGAAGCTGACTTGGCAATGAAAAAATGGACAGAGGTCTCGCACGAGGTCTGTATTCAGACCCTCGGTCTCACCCTGTTGGTGGGGTCTCTTGCTTATTTCAGTTCTGCTTGTACGAAGGTGGAGGAGTTTTATTTGTTTGCATTGGAGACCCATTTGTTTAGACCCTCTCATTTGTTAAATAATTGGCCCACATGTAAAGTAGACCTTTTCCATTTTATTGCCACATCAGCAACAATCCATGCCTAGCATTGGAGTTGCTCTTAGTACTCCGTATAACAAGTTTGATAGTTTTGATACATTGTAAAATGTTATTTTTGGGTGTTTTTAATGTATTTACCTTTCATCCAGAAAAAACATATGTCATGGTCAATTGGTCATGGAGTTTACTTCTCAACTTGTTGATGTTACCATGGAGATTTGTCCATTGTGCAATCCCTTGGTGTAGTTCAAAATTGCACTCCATTCCCACTCTCTAGACCTTGCTTAATGACTCTTCTTGTTAATTAATGTCATCAATGTCTTATATTGAATATGAATTTAGTAAGATCGTGGAAGCCATTCGATCCCGATCGGAAAAACACCATATCACCGAGCTATGATTAGTTACGTGGTGGGGGGGGGGGGGTGAATGATTAGTTAGAGCATCTCCATGAGGTGGATTGCTCTTAGAAAGCATTCCACATAAGCCAATAGACATTCTGTTTCAAAATCTAGTTTCCAATGCAAAAAAATATGGACCTAGCGAAGCTGACTTGGCAATGAAAAAATGGACAGAGGTCTCGCACGAGGTCTGTATTCAGACCCTCGGTCTCACCCTGTTGGTGGGGTCTCTTGCTTATTTCAGTTCTGCTTGTACGAAGGTGGAGGAGTTTTATTTGTTTGCATTGGAGACCCATTTGTTTAGACCCTCTCATTTGTTAAATAATTGGCCCACATGTAAAGTAGACCTTTTCCATTTTATTGCCACATCAGCAACAATCCATGCCTAGCATTGGAGTTGCTCTTAGTACTCCGTATAACAAGTTTGATAGTTTTGATACATTGTAAAATGTTATTTTTGGGTGTTTTTAATGTATTTACCTTTCATCCAGAAAAAACATATGTCATGGTCAATTGGTCATGGAGTTTACTTCTCAACTTGTTGATGTTACCATGGAGATTTGTCCATTGTGCAATCCCTTGGTGTAGTTCAAAATTGCACTCCATTCCCACTCTCTAGACCTTGCTTAATGACTCTTCTTGTTAATTAATGTCATCAATGTCTTATATTGAATATGAATTTAGTAAGATCGTGGAAGCCATTCGATCCCGATCGGAAAAACACCATATCACCGAGCTATGATTAGTTACGTGGTGGGGGGGAGGGGGGGGGGGTGAATGATTAGTTAGAGCATCTCCATGAGGTGGATTGCTCTTAGAAAGCATTCCACATAAGCCAATAGACATTCTGTTTCAAAATCTAGTTTCCAATGCAAAAAATATGGACCTAGCGAAGCTGACTTGGCAATGAAAAAATGGACAGAGGTCTCGCACGAGGTCTGTATTCAGACCCTCGGTCTCACCCTGTTGGTGGGGTCTCTTGCTTATTTCAGTTCTGCTTGTACGAAGGTGGAGGAGTTTTATTTGTTTGCATTGGAGACCCATTTGTTTAGACCCTCTCATTTGTTAAATAATTGGCCCACATGTAAAGTAGACCTTTTCCATTTTATTGCCACATCAGCAACAATCCATGCCTAGCATTGGAGTTGCTCTTAGTACTCCGTATAACAAGTTTGATAGTTTTGATACATTGTAAAATGTTATTTTTGGGTGTTTTTAATGTATTTACCTTTCATCCAGAAAAAACATATGTCATGGTCAATTGGTCATGGAGTTTACTTCTCAACTTGTTGATGTTACCATGGAGATTTGTCCATTGTGCAATCCCTTGGTGTAGTTCAAAATTGCACTCCATTCCCACTCTCTAGACCTTGCTTAATGACTCTTCTTGTTAATTAATGTCATCAATGTCTTATATTGAATATGAATTTAGTAAGATCGTGGAAGCCATTCGATCCCGATCGGAAAAACACCATATCACCGAGCTATGATTAGTTACGTGGTGGGGGGGAGGGGGGGTGAATGATTAGTTAGAGCATCTCCATGAGGTGGATTGCTCTTAGAAAGCATTCCACATAAGCCAATAGACATTCTGTTTCAAAATCTAGTTTCCAATGCAAAAAAATATGGACCTAGCGAAGCTGACTTGGCAATGAAAAAATGGACAGAGGTCTCGCACGAGGTCTGTATTCAGACCCTCGGTCTCACCCTGTTGGTGGGGTCTCTTGCTTATTTCAGTTCTGCTTGTACGAAGGTGGAGGAGTTTTATTTGTTTGCATTGGAGACCCATTTGTTTAGACCCTCTCATTTGTTAAATAATTGGCCCACATGTAAAGTAGACCTTTTCCATTTTATTGCCACATCAGCAACAATCCATGCCTAGCATTGGAGTTGCTCTTAGTACTCCGTATAACAAGTTTGATAGTTTTGATACATTGTAAAATGTTATTTTTGGGTGTTTTTAATGTATTTACCTTTCATCCAGAAAAAACATATGTCATGGTCAATTGGTCATGGAGTTTACTTCTCAACTTGTTGATGTTACCATGGAGATTTGTCCATTGTGCAATCCCTTGGTGTAGTTCAAAATTGCACTCCATTCCCACTCTCTAGACCTTGCTTAATGACTCTTCTTGTTAATTAATGTCATCAATGTCTTATATTGAATATGAATTTAGTAAGATCGTGGAAGCCATTCGATCCCGATCGGAAAAACACCATATCACCGAGCTATGATTAGTTACGTGGTGGGGGGGGGGGGGGGGTGAATGATTAGTTAGAGCATCTCCATGAGGTGGATTGCTCTTAGAAAGCATTCCACATAAGCCAATAGACATTCTGTTTCAAAATCTAGTTTCCAATGCAAAAAAATATGGACCTAGCGAAGCTGACTTGGCAATGAAAAAATGGACAGAGGTCTCGCACGAGGTCTGTATTCAGACCCTCGGTCTCACCCTGTTGGTGGGGTCTCTTGCTTATTTCAGTTCTGCTTGTACGAAGGTGGAGGAGTTTTATTTGTTTGCATTGGAGACCCATTTGTTTAGACCCTCTCATTTGTTAAATAATTGGCCCACATGTAAAGTAGACCTTTTCCATTTTATTGCCACATCAGCAACAATCCATGCCTAGCATTGGAGTTGCTCTTAGTACTCCGTATAACAAGTTTGATAGTTTTGATACATTGTAAAATGTTATTTTTGGGTGTTTTTAATGTATTTACCTTTCATCCAGAAAAAACATATGTCATGGTCAATTGGTCATGGAGTTTACTTCTCAACTTGTTGATGTTACCATGGAGATTTGTCCATTGTGCAATCCCTTGGTGTAGTTCAAAATTGCACTCCATTCCCACTCTCTAGACCTTGCTTAATGACTCTTCTTGTTAATTAATGTCATCAATGTCTTATATTGAATATGAATTTAGTAAGATCGTGGAAGCCATTCTATCCCGATCGGAAAAACACCATATCACCGAGCTATGATTAGTTACGTGGTGGGGGGGAGGGGGGGGGGGTGAATGATTAGTTAGAGCATCTCCATGAGGTGGATTGCTCTTAGAAAGCATTCCACATAAGCCAATAGACATTCTGTTTCAAAATCTAGTTTCCAATGCAAAAAATATGGACCTAGCGAAGCTGACTTGGCAATGAAAAAATGGACAGAGGTCTCGCACGAGGTCTGTATTCAGACCCTCGGTCTCACCCTGTTGGTGGGGTCTCTTGCTTATTTCAGTTCTGCTTGTACGAAGGTGGAGGAGTTTTATTTGTTTGCATTGGAGACCCATTTGTTTAGACCCTCTCATTTGTTAAATAATTGGCCCACATGTAAAGTAGACCTTTTCCATTTTATTGCCACATCAGCAACAATCCATGCCTAGCATT
Source organism: Cuscuta epithymum (assembly GCA_945859915.1). Lineage (NCBI taxonomy): Eukaryota > Viridiplantae > Streptophyta > Magnoliopsida > Solanales > Convolvulaceae > Cuscuta > Cuscuta epithymum. The sequence continues at coordinate 479,342 of CAMAPF010000951.1, read as the reverse complement.
GGAGTTGCTCTTAGTACTCCGTATAACAAGTTTGATAGTTTTGATACATTGTAAAATGTTATTTTTGGGTGTTTTTAATGTATTTACCTTTCATCCAGAAAAAACATATGTCATGGTCAATTGGTCATGGAGTTTACTTCTCAACTTGTTGATGTTACCATGGAGATTTGTCCATTGTGCAATCCCTTGGTGTAGTTCAAAATTGCACTCCATTCCCACTCTCTAGACCTTGCTTAATGACTCTTCTTGTTAATTAATGTCATCAATGTCTTATATTGAATATGAATTTAGTAAGATCGTGGAAGCCATTCGATCCCGATCGGAAAAACACCATATCACCGAGCTATGATTAGTTACGTGGTGGGGGGGAGGGGGGGGTGAATGATTAGTTAGAGCATCTCCATGAGGTGGATTGCTCTTAGAAAGCATTCCACATAAGCCAATAGACATTCTGTTTCAAAATCTAGTTTCCAATGCAAAAAAATATGGACCTAGCGAAGCTGACTTGGCAATGAAAAAATGGACAGAGGTCTCGCACGAGGTCTGTATTCAGACCCTCGGTCTCACCCTGTTGGTGGGGTCTCTTGCTTATTTCAGTTCTGCTTGTACGAAGGTGGAGGAGTTTTATTTGTTTGCATTGGAGACCCATTTGTTTAGACCCTCTCATTTGTTAAATAATTGGCCCACATGTAAAGTAGACCTTTTCCATTTTATTGCCACATCAGCAACAATCCATGCCTAGCATTGGAGTTGCTCTTAGTACTCCGTATAACAAGTTTGATAGTTTTGATACATTGTAAAATGTTATTTTTGGGTGTTTTTAATGTATTTACCTTTCATCCAGAAAAAACATATGTCATGGTCAATTGGTCATGGAGTTTACTTCTCAACTTGTTGATGTTACCATGGAGATTTGTCCATTGTGCAATCCCTTGGTGTAGTTCAAAATTGCACTCCATTCCCACTCTCTAGACCTTGCTTAATGACTCTTCTTGTTAATTAATGTCATCAATGTCTTATATTGAATATGAATTTAGTAAGATCGTGGAAGCCATTCGATCCCGATCGGAAAAACACCATATCACCGAGCTATGATTAGTTACGTGGTGGGGGGGGGGGGGGGGGTGAATGATTAGTTAGAGCATCTCCATGAGGTGGATTGCTCTTAGAAAGCATTCCACATAAGCCAATAGACATTCTGTTTCAAAATCTAGTTTCCAATGCAAAAAAATATGGACCTAGCGAAGCTGACTTGGCAATGAAAAAATGGACAGAGGTCTCGCACGAGGTCTGTATTCAGACCCTCGGTCTCACCCTGTTGGTGGGGTCTCTTGCTTATTTCAGTTCTGCTTGTACGAAGGTGGAGGAGTTTTATTTGTTTGCATTGGAGACCCATTTGTTTAGACCCTCTCATTTGTTAAATAATTGGCCCACATGTAAAGTAGACCTTTTCCATTTTATTGCCACATCAGCAACAATCCATGCCTAGCATTGGAGTTGCTCTTAGTACTCCGTATAACAAGTTTGATAGTTTTGATACATTGTAAAATGTTATTTTTGGGTGTTTTTAATGTATTTACCTTTCATCCAGAAAAAACATATGTCATGGTCAATTGGTCATGGAGTTTACTTCTCAACTTGTTGATGTTACCATGGAGATTTGTCCATTGTGCAATCCCTTGGTGTAGTTCAAAATTGCACTCCATTCCCACTCTCTAGACCTTGCTTAATGACTCTTCTTGTTAATTAATGTCATCAATGTCTTATATTGAATATGAATTTAGTAAGATCGTGGAAGCCATTCGATCCCGATCGGAAAAAACACCATATCACCGAGCTATGATTAGTTACGTGGTGGGGGGGAGGGGGGGGTGAATGATTAGTTAGAGCATCTCCATGAGGTGGATTGCTCTTAGAAAGCATTCCACATAAGCCAATAGACATTCTGTTTCAAAATCTAGTTTCCAATGCAAAAAAATATGGACCTAGCGAAGCTGACTTGGCAATGAAAAAATGGACAGAGGTCTCGCACGAGGTCTGTATTCAGACCCTCGGTCTCACCCTGTTGGTGGGGTCTCTTGCTTATTTCAGTTCTGCTTGTACGAAGGTGGAGGAGTTTTATTTGTTTGCATTGGAGACCCATTTGTTTAGACCCTCTCATTTGTTAAATAATTGGCCCACATGTAAAGTAGACCTTTTCCATTTTATTGCCACATCAGCAACAATCCATGCCTAGCATTGGAGTTGCTCTTAGTACTCCGTATAACAAGTTTGATAGTTTTGATACATTGTAAAATGTTATTTTTGGGTGTTTTTAATGTATTTACCTTTCATCCAGAAAAAACATATGTCATGGTCAATTGGTCATGGAGTTTACTTCTCAACTTGTTGATGTTACCATGGAGATTTGTCCATTGTGCAATCCCTTGGTGTAGTTCAAAATTGCACTCCATTCCCACTCTCTAGACCTTGCTTAATGACTCTTCTTGTTAATTAATGTCATCAATGTCTTATATTGAATATGAATTTAGTAAGATCGTGGAAGCCATTCGATCCCGATCGGAAAAACACCATATCACCGAGCTATGATTAGTTACGTGGTGGGGGGGGGGGGGGTGAATGATTAGTTAGAGCATCTCCATGAGGTGGATTGCTCTTAGAAAGCATTCCACATAAGCCAATAGACATTCTGTTTCAAAATCTAGTTTCCAATGCAAAAAAATATGGACCTAGCGAAGCTGACTTGGCAATGAAAAAATGGACAGAGGTCTCGCACGAGGTCTGTATTCAGACCCTCGGTCTCACCCTGTTGGTGGGGTCTCTTGCTTATTTCAGTTCTGCTTGTACGAAGGTGGAGGAGTTTTATTTGTTTGCATTGGAGACCCATTTGTTTAGACCCTCTCATTTGTTAAATAATTGGCCCACATGTAAAGTAGACCTTTTCCATTTTATTGCCACATCAGCAACAATCCATGCCTAGCATTGGAGTTGCTCTTAGTACTCCGTATAACAAGTTTGATAGTTTTGATACATTGTAAAATGTTATTTTTGGGTGTTTTTAATGTATTTACCTTTCATCCAGAAAAAACATATGTCATGGTCAATTGGTCATGGAGTTTACTTCTCAACTTGTTGATGTTACCATGGAGATTTGTCCATTGTGCAATCCCTTGGTGTAGTTCAAAATTGCACTCCATTCCCACTCTCTAGACCTTGCTTAATGACTCTTCTTGTTAATTAATGTCATCAATGTCTTATATTGAATATGAATTTAGTAAGATCGTGGAAGCCATTCGATCCCGATCGGAAAAACACCATATCACCGAGCTATGATTAGTTACGTGGTGGGGGGGAGGGGGGGGGGGGGGGGTGAATGATTAGTTAGAGCATCTCCATGAGGTGGATTGCTCTTAGAAAGCATTCCACATAAGCCAATAGACATTCTGTTTCAAAATCTAGTTTCCAATGCAAAAAATATGGACCTAGCGAAGCTGACTTGGCAATGAAAAAATGGACAGAGGTCTCGCACGAGGTCTGTATTCAGACCCTCGGTCTCACCCTGTTGGTGGGGTCTCTTGCTTATTTCAGTTCTGCTTGTACGAAGGTGGAGGAGTTTTATTTGTTTGCATTGGAGACCCATTTGTTTAGACCCTCTCATTTGTTAAATAATTGGCCCACATGTAAAGTAGACCTTTTCCATTTTATTGCCACATCAGCAACAATCCATGCCTAGCATTGGAGTTGCTCTTAGTACTCCGTATAACAAGTTTGATAGTTTTGATACATTGTAAAATGTTATTTTTGGGTGTTTTTAATGTATTTACCTTTCATCCAGAAAAAACATATGTCATGGTCAATTGGTCATGGAGTTTACTTCTCAACATGTTGATGTTACCATGGAGATTTGTCCATTGTGCAATCCCTTGGTGTAGTTCAAAATTGCACTCCATTCCCACTCTCTAGACCTTGCTTAATGACTCTTCTTGTTAATTAATGTCATCAATGTCTTATATTGAATATGAATTTAGTAAGATCGTGGAAGCCATTCGATCCCGATCGGAAAAACACCATATCACCGAGCTATGATTAGTTACGTGGTGGGGGGGAGGGGGGGTGAATGATTAGTTAGAGCATCTCCATGAGGTGGATTGCTCTTAGAAAGCATTCCACATAAGCCAATAGACATTCTGTTTCAAAATCTAGTTTCCAATGCAAAAAAATATGGACCTAGCGAAGCTGACTTGGCAATGAAAAAATGGACAGAGGTCTCGCACGAGGTCTGTATTCAGACCCTCGGTCTCACCCTGTTGGTGGGGTCTCTTGCTTATTTCAGTTCTGCTTGTACGAAGGTGGAGGAGTTTTATTTGTTTGCATTGGAGACCCATTTGTTTAGACCCTCTCATTTGTTAAATAATTGGCCCACATGTAAAGTAGACCTTTTCCATTTTATTGCCACATCAGCAACAATCCATGCCTAGCATTGGAGTTGCTCTTAGTACTCCGTATAACAAGTTTGATAGTTTTGATACATTGTAAAATGTTATTTTTGGGTGTTTTTAATGTATTTACCTTTCATCCAGAAAAAACATATGTCATGGTCAATTGGTCATGGAGTTTACTTCTCAACTTGTTGATGTTACCATGGAGATTTGTCCATTGTGCAATCCCTTGGTGTAGTTCAAAATTGCACTCCATTCCCACTCTCTAGACCTTGCTTAATGACTCTTCTTGTTAATTAATGTCATCAATGTCTTATATTGAATATGAATTTAGTAAGATCGTGGAAGCCATTCGATCCCGATCGGAAAAACACCATATCACCGAGCTATGATTAGTTACGTGGTGGGGGGGGGGGGGGGGGTGAATGATTAGTTAGAGCATCTCCATGAGGTGGATTGCTCTTAGAAAGCATTCCACATAAGCCAATAGACATTCTGTTTCAAAATCTAGTTTCCAATGCAAAAAAATATGGACCTAGCGAAGCTGACTTGGCAATGAAAAAATGGACAGAGGTCTCGCACGAGGTCTGTATTCAGACCCTCGGTCTCACCCTGTTGGTGGGGTCTCTTGCTTATTTCAGTTCTGCTTGTACGAAGGTGGAGGAGTTTTATTTGTTTGCATTGGAGACCCATTTGTTTAGACCCTCTCATTTGTTAAATAATTGGCCCACATGTAAAGTAGACCTTTTCCATTTTATTGCCACATCAGCAACAATCCATGCCTAGCATTGGAGTTGCTCTTAGTACTCCGTATAACAAGTTTGATAGTTTTGATACATTGTAAAATGTTATTTTTGGGTGTTTTTAATGTATTTACCTTTCATCCAGAAAAAACATATGTCATGGTCAATTGGTCATGGAGTTTACTTCTCAACTTGTTGATGTTACCATGGAGATTTGTCCATTGTGCAATCCCTTGGTGTAGTTCAAAATTGCACTCCATTCCCACTCTCTAGACCTTGCTTAATGACTCTTCTTGTTAATTAATGTCATCAATGTCTTATATTGAATATGAATTTAGTAAGATCGTGGAAGCCATTCGATCCCGATCGGAAAAACACCATATCACCGAGCTATGAGACAATTCACTTGAGCATGAAAATCACCACAGGATGAGAATAAATTGTTTAATGTCATGCTAACAAATGTGAACTATGCCTATCGCTACTCCAGCCCCCAGCCAACGTCACTCAAGAGAGGGGGGCCGTGGCCATGATCGAAAGTTTTGGGTTGCAATTCAAGTTATTTTCATACTACAAACAATCAAAATTTCAATTCGAGCTATGATCATGTCAACCGTTACATGTTATGTAGGGGCGGATCTCTTCTATGCAAGGCTGTTCATGTGAACACCCAAAAGTAAAAAAAAAACAATGGGAATATATATATATATATATATATATATATATATATATATATATATATATATATATATATATATACACACACACACACACACACACACACACACACACACAAATTAGAGTAATAATTTATTTATTAGTATTTTAAAGAGAAAATGTGTAATTTTGAACACCCAAATTGTAAACACTAGATCCGCCACTGATGTCATGTCACAGAGTTACTACATGTGAAACATAAGTACAATGATACATCTATAGGGATGATATATATCTTTCATGTTAAGTATGTTAATTTCGTTCTTATTTAAAACAAAAACTATTTACATTTTCAAGAAAACTTCTCATCCATTTTTCTATCCAATCTTGAAATTTACCTTTGGTGTTCTTAAATAAACTCACAACCTTGAGAATATCTTGATCTTTTTGTTTCAAGAAATGTGACAACGTTTTGTCAATCACAATACTTTTTTCATCAAGTGGGCAATAAAAAAATTGACAATCCTCCATCATTTCTACCAAGCTACTAACAATGATCGTTGATTTTAAATCACTTTCATCATCAAATATATTTTCATTAACTTACATTGTAGGAGTCTACATACAAATAATACGAACAGTGATTGTGAAATGTGAACCATAACATGTAACTCCTAGTCAAGCTAAACTACTTTTTTTATTCAATCACCTCCTGACCTTCCAATTGCAAGTACATCAATATCTAACATCATTCTCTAGGTTTAATATTGTTTTTTTTTAAAACCGTCCTTTGTTGTAAAAGAAGATCCCAATATTTTAGTAATCATGGATAAATATTCAAAAAAGTTATCGACAAACTTCTTTTTGTGCAACAACCACAACAACTAATTGCAATTGGTTAGAAAAAAAAGAATTTATCTTGTGTATTTTCATTCAAGATAAGAGTCTTCAATCTATTAGCTCACCACGCATATTAGAAGTATCTATTATCTTGTGTATCCTTGACCTCTAAGTTTGAAAAATAATAATTTGTACTTGAAAAATTCCACTAATATTACTCTTGGGAAAGTGGTGGACAAAAATGTGACTTGATAACTTTTAGTGACTGTTGAGGTTTATTCCTCCATGTCCAAATGGCCAACACGTTCATTTGGCTGTCGTTGGAATGTTATAGTCGATCAAGGTGATCGAAGTGGATGTGAATAATGGACAATAAGAAAACACAACTGCTCAACTATATTATGGGGAAGATGATGATTACAAAATAATAGCCGAACGAGATGTCCGAACTAGATTGAGCTAAATACTAATACAAGAGCTAGAGATGAGTATATTGTTTGTGGAGTTTTTTCCACTTTTAGTCCTCCGACTATAATGTCATTGACACTTTTGGTATTCGACTTTGATTTTTTCCATTTTTAGTCCTTGACTATTGTGCGAGAGACACTTTTGACATCCATCTATGAAAATTTCCATATTTAGTCTTTCAACTTTCATAAAAGTGACATTTTTTGTCCTTCAACTATTATAATAGCGACATTTTTAGTCCTTCACTTATTGTGTCAAAGTCATAATGGGAGGGCTAAAAATGTCAATTTGACAATACTTAGGGATTAAATGTGGGAAACCTTAAAATTGGAGACCAAAAGTGTCTCTAGCACAATAGTCGAGGACTAAAAACGGAAAAATTAGAAGTCGAGTACCAAAATTGTCATTGACATAATAGTCGAGGAACCAAAAATGGCAAAAACTCATTGTTTGTGAGTATAAATGCTGACCCTTTACAATGAAATAAATCCTGGTATTTATACTATAAATGAGGAATTGAGGAGGGTGACATGGACGACCCTTAGGCATCATTTGTTTCCTAGCGGATTGGTACCCACCCGCTGCAAAAAGCAGCGTTTCCAAGTATAAAAACATTAGCGGTTTGGCTAATCCGCTGCCTTTCCAAACGGAGCCTTAGTGGATGATCTCTCAACCATAAAATCCTTCATATCTCTTGCATTAAATGCACTTCCCGCAAGTTATAAGTTTTCCCGCCAATCAAGTGTGATAAGTGCGCCATTCGGCCATGCCCGTTCGGCATGGGCAGTGCGGTCATTCCCGAGCTGGACTACAGGCTTGAATGCTTTTGTGGATCACGGCTTCTTAGGGATGCTTTGGGCTTGCACCTGGGCCGGGCCCTGATATATATCCCAACAGTGACTATAATTGTGTTTAAAGTTACTATAGTACAGTGACTACGATAGAAATTTTGAACACAATTATAGTTACTAATAGTCACCAAGAGACATTTTTGTCCATGACTTTTTTCTTAAAATATTTTAGGAAAAGCCTCTATATATTTTTCCAACAACCACCAATGCCACTTTTGAAAGAATGGCTATGTCAACAACATGTGTAATTGCATGAAACCGCTCTATTATAACTTTGTAATCTTTTAAATGTCTTATGACAATTTTCATATGCCCTTTACCAAATTATGTACTAGTTATATTTTTTTCATATACCCTCTACCAATTTATGTACTAGTTATTATATTTTTATTTTGTTCGAATAGGGCACTAATAAGTCCTCCGCTAGATCCATTTAGTGCTATTATTGCAAAATAGTGATATTGACCAAGTTTGTCTTGATATGAGTAAGCTTGTGGCAATTTCAAATCACTTAATTAACTAAAAGAAAATTGTTTGATAAAACTCATGAGTCAATGATTATTTATTTGAAATAATGACTAGAACAAACAATAAATGAAAATGTTAGTTTTAGAATCTGTTTAGTAATGTTGAATTGATTGAATCTGATTAAATTGATGAAATTTTAACTAAAACGTTGAATTGATTGAATTTACTAAAATATGAAAATTTATACTAATCTCATGCTAATAAAATGAAGGAAAAATTATATGGATAAATAGCTAGAATGATTCTCTATAATTTTTTTGATTAATTCAGTCAGAAAACTAACTTTAACACTACTGATTTTGATTATTAGAAAGTTTATGACACAAAATCAATAATTATGATCTCGTTTGGTGACTCTATTTTTTGGCTTATCAGTCTCATTAGATAACTTTTTTATTAAATACGTAATTTTTTATTCTGCGCTTTAAACGGTTCAATAATCAAAATAAGTATGATTAAAGTTACTTTTTTGCTGAATTGACTGAAGTTAGTGTAGAAGATTATTTTAACTCTTTAATCATATATTTGTTTCTTTAATTTATTAATAAAATATATTTTAAATCTAATTCTTTAATAATCTAACATAATCAGTCAATTCAATCATGTTAAAGTATTTGTCGCACACCGGAAAGCTATAAAACAATTAGACACTATATAAGGCTTTGTGATACTCCTCCCATCAGGTTGATCTTTTAGGATGAAACTACGGGTCTTAACATGGTATCAGAGCCAAATCGATCGATGGCCCCCTATGAAAAAATGACGACACAATTATTAAAAAAAATCTCAACGACGAACCGATGAAAAAATGAATGCACGACACGATCCAGACGAAGTGTCTCGTCGTGAGGAGGGGTGTTATTGTCCCACAACGGACATCTCTAAAAGAATTAAACACTATATTAAGATCTGAGTTACTCCTCCTAACAGGTTGATCTTTTAGAATGGAACCCCAAGTATTGTGAATCAAGTTTGGACCCCAAGTATTGTGAATTAAGTTTGCTGGGTCTTGTCCAAGTGTGTTCGTAGGAGGCTATTATGCACAAGTTATCTAAAGTCCGAGCATACGAAGGAGATAAAAGGGTTGATAAACAAACGAGATTAGTTGAATTAGATTGAGATAGAGTTAGATCGACGAAGTGAAGAGATAATAGGACGTCTGGTTGCGAATATAAACCTATACATTGTCATGAATTCGGTAGGACATGTAGGAGGCTTTTTAATAAATCACAAACGAACCCTTCATGGTTTGTTGGTCCTAATGGCCCTAACATTCTCTTTGGGGGTTGCATTAAGTTTTTACACTTCGTACCGGAGTCTTAGTAGACTGAAGTGGAAGTTGCTTGGAATCAAACGTGAATTATTAAAACTGAGAGAGGGAACGGTTGAACTAAAATCTCAAATCAAGTCACCATACTCATCCCCTCCAACAAGAGATGAAGAATATAATTAAGCAGGTGTTCTGCCTGAAGGCGAGTTGAACTTTTTTTAGATACACTTCCACGTAAAAACAAAAACAAAACCCGATGAATTTGAACAATTTATTGATAACCGCATGTCATTTTTTATCGTGAGTGCAATTACCTGCCTTTATTATATAATTGGAAGCATAAGTTAGTCCTATTATATGCACTCAGACAGTGAAAAAACGGTCATGTCTCACATTGTGCGAATCACTTGAATGCCTCCGAAGATGATTAGATGCCTCCAAAGATGATTAGAGGGCACATGAAGTGGTCACTGATTTTGAACTCAGTTCATTTCTAATGTTCATTTCGAACGCTCACTTCCCCTTTCTGCAAGGATTTGAATTTTCCATAACCTACAAGTTTGTGGAACACGTTTCAATTGTAATGGTGATATTTTGGCCTGGATATAGATGCCGCTGTTAGGAATTCAAATAATAAAAAATTTCAATGACAAATCGATGAAAAAATGAATGACGACACGATCCAGACGAAGTGTCTGGTCGTGAGGAGGGGTGTTATTGTCCCACACCGGATATCTCTGAAAGAATTAAACACTATATTATGATCTGAGTTACTCCTCCTAACAGGTTGACCTTTTAGGATGAAACCTCAGATCTTGACATGATATCAGAGCCAATTTCGGTTGTTGTTTGACGGCTTGTTTAGCACTCATGATTAAAGGTAGCTTTTTAAGGGTTTGTTTGGCCCATTTATACACCCCGATATTGTCCAGCGGTGACATGCATATATGTTAAAACATTTATCTCACACTGGGAAGCTATAAAACAATTAAACACTACATACGGTTTTGTGCTACCCCTACTATCAGGTTACCCTTTTAGAATGGAACTCCGGATCTTAACAAACCACTTCTGTCATAATTTAATAAGTTTCAGCAGAAACAACCGATTCAGTTTATTATGTGTTATCAAATGAGCTCTACTGATTCATAAAATTTGACCGATAAAAATAATAAAGTGAAAATAACTTGAAATACCAAACAACTCTTAATATGCACCACCCATAGGCCATAGTAGGGCTAGACAAAATGGTTTGGTTTGACCGAACCGAACCGAAAATTGGTGGTTTGGTGTGGTTTATGTTTACTCAAGTAAACCAATTGGTAGAAATTTTCTCAAACCGAATGGTTTGCTTTGGTTTAAAACCAAAAAATCGTAAACCGAACACCGAACAACTTGTAATATATATAAATATTTTGTATTTTTGTTTACTCTTTATCTTTAATATATAAATAATTTAGACATAAAAAATACGAACTAGCATGTATCATTTTAACTTGTACACATTTCATGCATTCATTATGACACGATTAGCTAATACGAGATATTTGTATTTGTTATGTTTTGTATTCTACTTGTATGAAAAATATTTGACGACAACAATAACAAATTACATTTATATTTTTACATGATTCATTTGAATAAAGTTGTGAATATTACAACATTTGCACCACTTACTCATTTAGTTTTCTTTGAATACTTTATGTGATATTATAAGTGATAATCAACTATAAGTTTATTTTTTGTGAGACATTTATTTTATTTCATTTTATTATTTATTTAAATAATAAATAATAGAAGATGAGATATACTCCGTAGAACTTTATCAAATAAAATAATAAACATAAGAAACCGAATCAAATCAAACTAAATTGAACATAATAATTTTCACTTTGGTAAACCGAACTTCAAACCGAACTGAACCGAAACACAAGTGGTTTTAATTTGGTACAAATTATCCCAAATCAAATAAACCGAAATCGAACTGAAACCGAAGAAAACCAAACCGTATACCGAATTACCCAGTCATATCTTTTTAATTTTTTTCCTGCCGCGGGTGGGACAGAGAATGACGCGGGAGCAGAGCAGCCAAATCTCGCTAACACCTGTCACATACCTCCAATCCCATTCCCCATTGATGTACGCACATAAAACAGAAGATGAATCTTCTCCACGCCATCACTTCAATTCTTTTTATAAAAAGAGATAAAGCTTCAATAATGACCTTATCATCATGATACAACCTCGGTTAACCTTATCTGCAGTTAGCTCGACCATGATTGAGATGGTGGAGGTTGTTATAAATTGAGCTCACCACTTCCCAGATCCTCCCATCACTTCTCCTCTTCTACTCCCCTTCATCTCGCTGCTGGTTAGTTTCGTGATCAATTTAAACTGAAAACCTTCAATCGATCAATTGATTAATCTTCTTCAGTTTGATTTGCTATTAGATCAGATGATCGAGCTAAATAGTTGTCGATTATTATGATCGAGGTTTATTGTGTGAATTCTGTAGGTGGAAATAATGTCGACGGCGAGCAACGGCGATTTTAGCTTCGCCACCGGCGGAAAAGGTCGAAATGGCCTGGCGAAGATCCAGACGCAGAAGACTAAGGAGGATGAGATCTGCCATGACGACAGCGCGCAGCCGGTGAAGGCGAGGACCCTGGACGAGTTGCATTCGCTGCAGAAGAAGAAGTCGGCTCCGACGACTCCACTCACGGCGACTAACACCCCCTTCGCCGCCGCTGTCTCCGAAGAAGAACGCCACAAACAGCAGCTGCACTCCATAAGGTATTTTCAATTCTCGTACACACCCCTACAAAACTAAATTTCAATGTACATTTGGTTGTTATCTTATACTCCTACAGTCCTAAGTAGTAGGAAGTAAATATGTATGTCATTTGTATGGTTAATTTGGTTTTTATTAAGCCGATAAAATTAAAGGTAGATTCTACCTGGTACCTTTGTCCACGTGACCTATCAGAATGTTGCAGTTTAATTATTTAAGTCTAAATTAAAATTGATGTACCTATGTGGACCAATCCAGTGAATGGTAGGTACGGTACCCCATTTTTTAAACGTGTACCGGAGTTCTCACCAAAACTAAAATATATCGAGTATCATCTTAGTTTCATATTTGATGTTTTGTTTTGATTTGACATGATTATTAATAAAGTGGTTGAAAAGTAAAAGTTGTGATTGAAATTTGAATAAAATAAAGTGAAATGTTAAGAAATATCTACTCCCTCCGGTTTTTAATAAACTTCACACTTTCCTTTTTGGGACGGTCTAAAATAAACTTCACACTTCCTTATTTCCTTTTTTGGCAAAGAAATCTACATCAAAACAGTGCCAAACAGTGTCTCAACAGTGCCAAACAGTGTCTCTACAGTGCCGAACAGTGTCAAACAGTGTCAAACAGTGCCTCAACAGTGTACTCTACAGTAAAGTCAATTTTTTTTCCTTATTTTGTGTGAAGTCAAACTGTGAAGATTAAAAAAAACCGGAGGTGGTATTTCTTTCCAAAAAAAATCAGAATATTCATTTAGAAACAACCAAAATAAAATAACAACCAAAATACTGAAATAGGACAAAGGGAGTAATAAAGAACAAATCTACCAAATATTACCAAGTACTCCGTAAAACTTTAATGAAATAGAAGAAAAAGTAAACTAGACAACAGGGAGGGGAGATGAGCATACAGGGGGTGGCAATAGGGGTGGACTCGGGCCGGGCCAACCGGTCCGGAACCGGACCGGCCCGCTACTGTGCGGGCCCGGACCGGCCCGCTACTGTGCGGGCCCGGACCGGCCCGGTCAACTGGTTCGTGCACCGGTTCGGGCCACCCGGCCCGGTGGGATGGCGGTCCGGGCTCGGGCCCTGATTTTGGTGAACCGGCCCGGCCGGTTCGGGCCCGGTTCGGGCCGGATTTTAATTTTTTTTTTTTTGAAATTTTTTTAAGTTTTGGGTTGGATTAGGTATTTTGGGCCATTTGAGGTGGTTTGGGGTGGTTTGGGGTTGAGGGGGAGGGGTAGGGGGTTAAAAAGGAGAACAAAAAAAAAAAAAAATTAGACCGGTTGGCCCGGCCCGGCCCGGCCCGGTTTGGCCCGGAACCGGAACTGGAACCGCCCACCGGCGGTTCGGGCCCGGGCCCTAGTTTTCTGGCCCGAGGCCCGGCGGGCCCAGGCCCGAACCGGGCCCGAACCGGCCCGAGTCCACCCCTAGGTGGCAAGGTTTCGGAGGACCTCATATCTACGCTCCCTTAATGAAAGGAAGAGTCAATTAAGTAGCACTCAAATTGATCGCTTGAAATGATAAAATTAAATTTGCTAGGTTATGAAAATTAAATTACATATTTTATTAATGAAATCAAGGAAAGAAATGAAAATTGTTAAAGTGATCTTGTATGGTAACTTCGGTAAAATCAACAAGAAAATAATTTTAATTTTACTTATATTGATTATTACATAAAATTAGCTCGTGAAATCAAAAGTTCTATATCCATTGAAAAACTAGCTGATAAGACTATAAACAGAGAACAAAAAATTTTGTGAACCCTCGTATGATTCCCTTATGCTGTCATATTTTATGGAGTCTTACAACATGATGAACACATCTAGGGACTAGGGGTGGACATATCGATTTGATTTAACCAAACCGTACCCAATCGAACCAAATCGAACCGAAGCCGAACAATATGCAATTTGGTTTAAGTTTAGTAGTATTTCTTCTAAATCATATTAAATCGAAACCAAATCGAAATAAAGAAATTCAATAGAACTAATTGAACTGTTGTGAAATTTGAATCAATCAGCCCGATTGAGTGTTTGGTGCTCTCAACACATGCAGTTGGACATGCTTTCCAAATAGGGATGGACCTGGGTCGGGCCGGGATCGGGCCGGGATCGGGCGATAATGGTTTTTGAAACATTGGTCCTAGTATTGGTTCTGGTCCAGACCCAAACAATCAAGCCTGAAGCCCGCCCCATATTACCACCGGTCTGAGCACTAGGCCTCCCGGTCCCCGTCCATCCCTATTTCCAGATTGCATATGGTCCAGCCTGCAGCAATAGACTGCATACAGCTGCTGGTCTGCCATTGAAACTAGCGGCTGCTAAGGTTCAATAGACTAGAGCGATTAATCGTTTGAACTTGGAATTATTCTCATGTAAATGTAATACGTAGTACACAATAAAATATCTTACAGATGATTACCAAATGATTGGGAAAAAATAGATGATTAAATCTATTTCTATTTCTTTTGTAATGCTTTTGAATAAAATGCAGCGCATCATTGGCATCCCTAACTAGGGAAACCGGGCCCAATGTGGTGAAAGGAGATCCAGCAAAGACAACGCCGGAGACTCCACGGGTGTCTCATGACTCACACGTGACCCATCACCACCATTACGAACCAACTTTCAACACTACTGACAGTTCCCTCAAGTTTACCCACATCCTCTACAATCTTTCACCTGCAGGTAATTCAATGCTCTTAGTCAAACTTCAACTTCAAGTTTTTTGAAATGTTTTTTTTATTCCTTTTCGCAACAAATTAAGTCTAGCTTATGTGGTTGGACCATCTCTTTCATTCATTGGTTGAATTAATGCTAGGTCCTTTAGTGTGTGATTGTGTGAAGACTGAGTTTAATATGTTATATACTTATATGGTACGAGTCTATGAGAGTAGGATACTAGGATGTAGTTGTAAAATCTTTGACACCATGCTTTGAGTAGTGAATATGAGATCAGTTTGATGAGTTATGAAAGCATCCACCTTAATATGGGCCACGTGAAGTGTTTGTTTATAGAAAAAGCAAAAGGAAACTATAATATCCACAGCTATACCTAACGCTACCTTTTAGAACCAAACCCAATGAATTAAGAGATGGTTCTTAATTCACATTCATAGCTCACTAAGAAATTATCATTTCAGTTTAGGGATTTGTTCAAACTCTTTTGGTTTAAATATTTGTATAATATAAAGACCAGTTAGTTTAAACAAATTTGATTCATATTTTACATACGATCAGATATAAAAATTATCATTTCCCTCATGGTTTCTACTGTTCTGCACATAGCCAACCTTTGAATTTGAGATTCTTAACATAACGTTAAGGTTTTCTTTCCATATAACATAGAGCTTTATGAGCAAGCCTTAAAGCATGAGAAAGGTTCATTCATCACGGCCAGTGGTGCATTGGCTACATTGTCGGGAGCCAAAACGGGCCGATCCCCTAGGGACAAGCGTGTTGTCAAGGATGAGGCAAGCAATGATCTTTGGTGGGGAAAGTAAGTCGGTTAACTCTTTCTTCATTTTGTGCCAAGAAGCGCTCCTACTTGTGTGGTCACTAAAATTGTTGAAAGGCTTATTATAGTGAATTCTAACTTTTTCTACTTCTGGTAGGGGCTCACCCAATATTGAAATGGACGAACATACTTTCTTGATCAACAGGGAAAGAGCTGTGGATTATCTCTGCTCGTTAGAAAAAGTATGTGGAATTAAAATCCCATTACGGCATTACTGTCAGAATCAGGAAAACTTCAATACAGTAATTTGACAAAACTCATGAAATTGTGTAGTTTGTGAGCCCTATTTACAGAAATCACTTCAGGAATGTACAAGTAATCTTACTTGATGTCGGAGACTGCTTTAATAATAACTAAATTAAGTAAAACAAAATTCACTTAATTATAAGTTTATAACTAAGGCATGTAGCTCAATTGGGCTATTTGACAATATATTTTTCAATAATATCTACTCTATTATTAATCCTATTATCAGAAAATATCCATCTAATTATGTTGAGTAATATTCTGGTGTGAAAAAAGTAAAAAAAAAAAAGAAATCGTATAAAGCCTTAAGGTGTGATCCTATTAATTAAGTTGACCTTTTCAAGTATAATAACCTATGTAAACATTATTGAAGTTGTATGGAAAACAAGAACACCGGGAAACTGGTATATAAGACTAATATTTTTACAGCATGTATATTTAGTTGCCATTAATAGCTAAAGAATAAATATCGCATTCCAGGTTTATGTGAATGATCAGTTTCTCAATTGGGACCCGAACAATCGCATCAAAGTTAGGATTGTTTCCGCAAGAGCTTATCACTCCTTGTTCATGCACAATATGTAAGCACTAGTCTGATCAAGAATATTATTTATCTTTTTTTTTACATGGCACCCGTTAAGGTTCTAGCTGTTTTTTTCCGTAAAAAGCACGAGCTATATATGTAGTGTCTTAAGGAAATGGAGAAAAAAATATAGATGTTAGTGCATAAAAATAACTGGGTCGGTGACAGGTGTATCCGACCCACACCTGAAGAGCTGGAGAATTTTGGTACTCCGGACTTCACAATATACAATGCCGGTCAGTTCCCATGTAACCGTTACACCCACTATATGACATCCTCCACTAGCATAGACCTCAATCTCTCTAGGCGGGAAATGGTCATCCTCGGCACACAGTATGCTGGGGAAATGAAGAAAGGTCTGTTTGGCTTAATGCACTATCTGATGCCTAAGCGTCAAATCTTATCTCTTCACTCTGGGTGCAATATGGGCAAAGATGGAGATGTTGCTCTCTTCTTTGGATTATCAGGTATATATAGTATCATGAAAAAAGGCTAGAAGCCCCTCATCGTTGGTTGGTTTATGCTTTCCATATCATTTTTTACTAGTATGCCCTTTTTCGAGTAAATAATAACATTCTTGGATGAGTGTATAATGGTTATTTCAAAGGCGTTTATGTGGTTTTGAATGTGCTTTTTTAGGTACGGGAAAGACAACCCTGTCTACAGACCATAATAGGTACCTAATTGGAGATGATGAACACTGTTGGAGTGATTGTGGTGTATCTAACATTGAGGGAGGTTGCTATGCAAAATGCGTTGACCTCTCCAGGGAAAAGGAACCTGATATCTGGAATGCTATCAAGTTTGGTACAGGTATATTTATCATGGACTTATCGAAGAATTGGTATTTTGTTTGGGTCATCATTACTGGTGGACATAATGGTTCTGTTTTGAGTTAATCAAACTGAAATCGAATAAATCCATGCCGATTAAGAAAAATTCAACAAAACCTTAAATATTTAAAAGCAATTCCAAAGAGAACTAAGCAGAACGGAAACAAGCCAAACTATGATAATTGTTCTTTGAATCCATTTTAGATCAAACTGAACCAAAAACCGAAGAAAAACTAAAACGAGCCCAAAATGCCCATTCCTAATCATAATGCACATGTTTAAGACTGTATATTTTTCTGTAATCTTTGGACATGAGACTCTAACAAATAATTTTATTAATTTCCATTTTCTTGCAGTCCTAGAAAATGTGGTTTTCGATGAACATACTCGAGAAGTGGATTATTCAGATAAATCTGTAACAGGTAATTACTAAAAATTACAATGCTCCTGCACATCATTGGCATATGCGTTTGTTGATGTACTGCATTTCTTAACAACCTTTTTCTTTTTGTGCTGATTTAAGTAGGATTTTTTTACGTTTGATTTCAGAGAACACTCGGGCTGCTTATCCAATAGAATACATTCCAAATGCTAAAATTCCATGTGTTGGTCCTCATCCAAAAAATGTCATTCTTTTAGCTTGCGATGCCTTTGGTGTGCTACCACCAGTGAGCAAATTAAGTTTGGCTCAAACAATGTACCACTTCATCAGCGGTTACACAGCATTGGTACACCTTAATCACCTCAAGTCTATTAGAAACCTTTCTTTATGTATTTACGACAAGTTGTTTTTTTTCTTTTTTATTGATGAAATCAAAATTAAGGTGGCTGGAACTGAGGATGGTATAAAGGAGCCTACTGCAACATTTTCTGCATGCTTTGGTGCAGCGTTTATTATGTTCCATCCCACAAAGTATGCAGCTATGCTGTCTGAAAAAATGCAGAAACACGGTGCAACCGGATGGCTTGTCAACACTGGCTGGTCTGGTGGAAGGTATATATAAAAATGTTTGCAAATTTTGTTACATCTGCGTTAATGATAACCTTGGGAGTCGACATTGTTGTTATTTTAAAGTCATTGATAAAAACTCTGTTAAGTTTATGCTAACAAAATGTTGTGTATGTATTCCACTCCGTACTCATATTAATGATAGAATTCAGGATTAGTTGAGGTCATTTAACCGGATTCATAAGACATTTGGTCCAAACACACTAATAGTCCGAATCTTATGTTTTAACTAGTTCCACCCCAAATCCTATTAATTTCCTCTTTAATTTGTGAAGTGGATTCTAACAAGTAGTTTTGTCAAAGTTAGACGTGCTTTCCTTCCAAAGCTTCTCATGACAGTCGTGGCTTTCAAATGCCAATCCTTTGTAACTAGTTTTTGTAAAAAGAAGTGATGCAGCTTAAAAGTCAAATCAATTTTAACTAGGCTTTAATATTCTTGATATATCTGCAGATATGGATCTGGCAGCCGCATAAAGTTGGCATACACCAGGAAGATCATTGATGCCATTCACTCGGGGAAACTGCTAGAAGCAAATTACACAAAAACGGAGGTTTTTGGGCTTGAGATCCCTACGGAGTTAGAAGGGCTGCCTTCTGAAATCTTGAACCCCATCAACACTGTAAGTGATATAATGCAAGTACATTCATATTCTATATGTTGATTTACGTAGTATTATTTTGTACGGAGTATTTAACTTATCTAGGACAAATATTTTGGAACTTATGCAGGACAAATATTTTGGATGAAATTGTCCGCAATAGGAGTAAAATATGGACCTAATACACCAATATGACTAATTATGTCGTTTTCTCAAAATATGACTTCGTTTTGGTCCTAAAAAAAGAATATAAGTAAAAAAATTGTCAATGAGTCCTATCTTGAGGAAAAAAATGGCTTTCATATTTGAGTAAATGTGTTATGTTGTGGTTGTAATTAGTTTATGTCCACTTATTTTATACATTGGTTTATTATTTTCTATTTAATCATTGTGTAACGAATTATTGATTATTGTGAGGTGAAATAATTATAAGAATAGTCTAAAAAAATAAAACAAGGTCACTCTTTAATGGTCCATGCGCTATATATACACTATAGTCTGACTAGATGAGCTTTTAACTTCTATTGATGCACTCTTATTATTACATATATGTGGCAGTGGTCTAACAAGGATGAATACAATACAACCCTGCTGAAGCTTGGAGGGCTGTTCAAGACAAACTTTGAGGTATTCTTGAACTACAAAATTGGGTCCGACAACAACAGTCTGACTGAGGAGATTTTAGCAGCCGGGCCAAACTTCTAAGTGCTATTATCTGGACACAGATTGCTAAAGATGATGACGAAAGAAATGATCAATAAATGAATTTGTACGAGACTATATATTGTACTAGAAAGGGTATATTAAACAAAATGTGCAACTCTATGTGCTGGCTGAAGTGCTGAACAAGTAAATTTCACGTCTCTATAGTGTGTCCTTACTCTAATATTGAATGAATGTCGACAATTTGTTGCATAAACAAGACTTTGTTATAAGAATGAGGTGGAGGCGATATGGTTTATTATGGGATAATGATGAGATAACCTGAGAAGTCTAAAAAATATGGATAAATTTTCGGGTCTCTTGGGCATTTTATATGCCTTGAGAGTGTTTCTTCTTTAGTGGCATTTCATCACACCACCATCAACAGTCTTTTTAAAGAAGTGTGTTCATTCTTGTGTCCCCGTCGTTTTGGAAGAAATATGCTGCTGAATTTAAGATGAATGTGATGTTCTTGAACTATTCTATTATTTGTAGAACCTTAGTTGTGATACTTGTTACCAAGCAAAATCTTTAATCACAAATTTTTAGGTGGAGTATGAGGCTTTCAATATTAAGTTCACTTGGTTGAGTGCATTGGCGGACCTGGTGTTGTTCAAGGGTGTTCACTTGAACACCAAAGTGAACACCTTGAATTTTCAAGAACCAGTAACTAGAACTAGGATCTTTGCTGCATTTTGATAATATTAGCGTCGTTTTGAAGATTGGATCCTGAGACTACCGATTCAGTCCGCCTATAAAATCAATTGCCCAAATCCTCGCAGGTATTCGAGTGCCACTGCAAATATTTCAATCTTTTCACCCTTATTTAGCAATCTATGCTCCAAATATCTACCCTAAACCGAGTGTGTGAAGTAGACGATGAATGGCAGAATGATGCTTGAGTTTAGGATCTGTGGTACTCGAACAAATGGTAAACTCACCGCCTCAATTAACCATGTTGGACATTAGCATAGAGAAAAATCTCCTTAAATCAGTAAATATGATCCTGTGTGAGCTGTCTTTTTTGGAGCATACTCAGCATAGTGATTAAATGACCGTTTAGTACCAATAGCAATGACATTTAGATCTTTTTAAAAATAGTAGGAAAAGTAAAACGGTGTACTAATTTAATTTATTGACATTTTAGTATTTTTTTATTAGAAACATGTTGCTATAATTTATTAGCCGTTTAGTAATTTTTTTTATTGAAAATGATGCATTTGGATAATTCTTGCATAAATTAATACTATCATTTGGGCTAGATTAAGGGCTATATCCTTAAATTAGTCTCTACACTCAACCAGTGGCTTTAAAATGCCATGTTTAAAGCCTAATAATGTCAAACTTGGCAGAAATTTATTCGTATTCAGGGAATAAAAAAACATGGTAGTCCTATTTTGGAATTTCAAATTTTTTTATTCCTATTTAGGGAATTTTCTCTTACTATTACTATTTCACATACTCATGTATGTAAAAGTTTATTACACTTTCCTATTTGAAATGTATTTAAAAGTTTGCTACATTTCCTCTTTTTGGTAAATTTTTCCCTTAGAAATACTCAATTATCCTTATTTTTTCTACTTTAATTTTTATTTTATTCTCCTACTTTTTCACCTTCTCTCATACTTTTTCAGCTTTTCTGCGTTATTCATTACACCTACTATTTTCCCTTTAAATATTGGATCAAGACCTAATGTAGTGATCTTTTAAATACGTAGGGCCGGAGTATAAAATATTTTCAAATAAACTTTTACACAATTGATATAAACATTTTTTAAATTTGGAATGAGTCGGGTAAGATCAAACCCCCTACCTCTGCGGCCCTAATACATGCAATGCAAGCTATGGGTTGTTTTTGTATCAAAACAATTCAATCTTCAATTTTTTAAAATGATGCAGGGCCTAATTTTATTCTCATTCTTCAAAAAGAAATTTTATTTTCAGTTACGAGCCATCATTTGTTTGTGTCAGTGTGTCTATTTTTAAATTCGCGGTACTAAAAAAGGAAAAATTGAAAATAATAATCTCAACTATTGCCGGTCCGCCAACAATAATCCCAACTATTGATTATTTTTGTATAATCCCAACTATATGGACCATCCGCCAATAATGGTCCATGACCAAATATTACCTTCTATAAAAGTGAATTTTAAATAGAAATTTAGCGTAAAAATTAAAAGTTGAGATTATTTTTAGAGATTACTTGCTATATCTCTTCTCATCCACTTCAGAAAGTACATGAATTTATTTACAGGGACTGTTATTGGCGGAAGGACCCTAAAGTTGGGATTATTCTAAAATAATCGATAGTTGGGATTATTATAAGCGGACCGCCAATAGTTGGGATTATTACAATCAATTTTTCCTTTGAAAAATACTTTTAATGTTAGTTTGAACACTCAAATTATAAGGGCTAGATCCGCCACTGGTTGAGTGTAGAGACTAGAGAGATAGTTGATGTGTAGAGCCCAAGAAAGGACATGAAAATCACTACAACAAAAAGTGTCATTTACATCCAAGTTTTCATCCATGGATGTGGACGCTAATAAAAGCCTATTTTTGCGCTGACTTGTGGATGCAAAAAATAAAATAAAGAAAATTAAAAACATCAGAGAAAATTAACAATACAACATAACTTTCTTCACATTATCCAAATACACAAATAAAAGAGAAGAAAATAAAAAAGTAAAGAAAATTTAGGGGGACCATACCCTTGCCCAAATTAAACAATTCTAAAAAAAAGGATAACCAAATGAATAAGCAATAATGGATCTTCTAACTAATAATGGTAAATTGCCAAAAGGTACTTGGTTAAAGGCTATTTACCTTGTTTTTACTAACTTGTGAAATTAACTTGAAGTTACATATTAAAGTGAGTACATACACCCAATTTTCTCTAATATTAGTAATAATAATAATGATAATAATACCAATAATAATAATAATAATAATAATAATAATAATCATGGGAAAATAATTTAAATACCTCAAACTTTAATGGGATGTGAAATTAGTACCACAAAATTGCATATATGTAATATATATACCCTAAACTTTATACGTAGTATAAAAAGTTATTCTCGCACAACGATTGTATGTTTTTTTACAAATACAAATTTATTGGAATAATTACATTATTAAAATTATCTGAGCTTTGTTTTTTTATCATCAAAACATGTCTCTATTCATATCTAAAGATTCAGGATCATTACATCAAGCAAAGGGAAAACAAAATAGACACCAACTGAAACTCCAACAACTACGACTGTAACCCTATGGTGAGACTAATGTTCTAAAAGGCGCTAGGCGCTAGTCGGGCGCCAGCCCAGCGCCTAGCGCCTAGTCGGCTAGGCGGGCGCCTAGGCGGGGACTAGTCGGAGACATAAAAATTGTAGTTTTATCAATATATTTGCATAAATATGATTAGTGATTTTGTGTTTGTGTGTATAAAAGATATACACACACATATACACATTAACATGCATGAATGATAGAGTTATCACATTTAATAATATATTATATCTACTTACTTACTCACTAGTAGCTTTCTTCTTATGCATTGTCAAAGATAAAGATACATATATCTCTTAGGATACTAAAATAAAAAAGAACAAAAAATCTTCAATGAATGTACACGCCTAAGCGGCCCATTAAGCGCTCTAGGTGGGAAACTGGGCGCCCTAGGCGGCCGACTAATTCACTTAGGCGCCAAATCAATTAGTCGGAGCGCCTAGACTAAAATTGGGGCGCCCGACCACCGCCTAGCGCCTAGGCGGGGACTAGTCGGACGCCTAGAGCGATTTTTAGAACAGTGGGTGAGACTTTGAGACGGTCACCCCTGAGAGAGCAACACGAATCGCTAACCATGTAGTGGGCTTGACACAGCCAAACCTATTCCCATAGATCCAACCATACCCAATGACATAAAGAGAGGCAAAAAACTCAAACAAACTGTCAAACTCAACAACAAAAATGGACGCAAGAAAACAAATAACAAACAGATAAAAACTACAAGAAAAACGTTCACGAACTCTAGCACCTCGTGCATCCCATGGTGGTGGTTCAGGAGGAGGTCGTACCACTGGTACCATGCTAATTGATCCTCCATGACCTTTGGCTGCCAAAGACCATGCATCAATCCTCCGTCCCTGCATAACCAAACTCAACTCTACTCCGTGCGACCAGAGTAAGCGGATAGGCGACACCGATCTTCTGCAACGACGACGACAACGCCGCATCCTCGAACCTTGACCACGATGCCGATCTCTTTGAGCCATGACAGCAAATATGCCCTCCTCCACCGATCTCCGCCCTCTGCATCTGACCTGGACTCCAGTCGAGCACCAACGACCAAGGGATAACAAAGCTGATCTTCGACAAAGTCGAAATAGGAAAAAGGCTCCAGTGGCCGACATAGTTAAAGCCCTAGAGAGAAAAACGCGTGATCGCTCTACCTTAGCCAAAAGCAGACCACTACTCCGCGGCCAGATATGCAAACAAGAACAGCCGAACTTCGATCAATATGATCGAATTCGGAAAAAAAGCCTAGAGGCAGCTGCCCTAGGAGAAACGATCTCTTGATTTGAGAACTAAAATACTCCGATCCATACAATACTTTGCCTAGTCGTAGAAAGAAGTCGGAGAATCAAACCAACCGCAGCAACTCTAGGAAGCAGAAGAGCTTCGTCGGTCTCGCCCTCCCTCGCAAAATCAGATTGTAAGGAAGAAGGCCACAACGAAACTACGCCTAACGCACAACCTCAGTCTCCTTCATCCCAGCGAGCAAGTAGCGTAAGGAATTCAGCTAGCCAGATCGGAGCCTCCTTCATCAAACTTGAAGTACGTATAAGAATTGGAAAGAGTAGTTTATCTAAGTTTTGTTAGAATGCAGTTAACAATCTAAAATTTCATTTGTGAAATAAATAATATTACATTCGGTACAATTTAAATTTAATTGAATTCTCAGAAATTTAAATGTTTTATACTACCTCCGTCCCGGTAGACTTTGCCAAGTGCAAAGTGGGTGAGAAATAAGAATAGTAAACACTGTGTGGGTTGAGATTTGTGCAGAGGGAAGAGAAATGTGCAGAACCACAAACTAGTCACTTTAATAGGAAAGTGACAAAGTTTTTTGGGACAACCAAAAAGGGAAAGTTGACAAAGTCCAATGGGACGGAGGAAGTATTAAATATTTACTATCATATAATTATATTTTTGAAGAAATATATTATCGTGATGCTAATATAATTTTTTATATAAAGTTTGAGGTATATATATTACATGTGCAAGTTTGATATACTTATCTCACAACTCTTAAAAATTATTTTCAGCCTTTTTTGAACTGAATGAGTGTGCCAAACACATCCAAAGAAATTTAACTAATTGCAATTTTCCATCTAATTATGTTCGTTGGTTAAAAAAGGCTGAAAGTTTTCAAATTCAGTCAATTGACTAATTTATGAGCTGAATTCCACAAATTCAAGCCCATTATGGGCTGAAAGCACACAACGAACAAAGCCTAAATGTTCCAAAAATGGTTTTTATTTGTTTCAGATTACATCAATAAAGATTATTATTCTTATAATTTTCTAAAATCAGTAGCGAGGTTGAAGCTGATGATGAATCTAATCATGTGGTGATATTTTCCGAGTAAATGAACAAACAGTGAGAAGAAATAGAGTTATTGGAGGTTTAGTGGATGGCTTAAATCCCTACTGGGATGAGTGAGAAGTCATGATGAAGGAAATTCTTTTATAGATTCAAGTAGATTTTTTGTTAATTATGTTATCCTCGATATTTCATCAAACCTTTCCAATACTCAAATGATTCCAAATATACTTTTGAGTCTATGCAATCACTAAATGTGAGAATATCTCGTACTCAATTCCTTCAAAACTTTTTTTTTGGAAAGTTCTATTACCTTTGAGATTTGCAGTTACCCACAAAGATTTTAAAATGTTGGTTATGAGCATTGTTTGAATGTACTTCGTTTTGTTTTAATCCGGAAGATAAACTACTCATCGGTGTGCCAAATGTCAAGAAAACATTTGCCTAATTTTATTAAAATATAAATAAGGTATAAAAGGAGAGGAGGACTATACCAAACCCTTTCTGAAAAGGGCATACTCTTCCCAAATACACGAATAAAAGAGAACAAAATTTGAAAATAAAGAAATTTGGAAACCCTTACCCAAATTAAACAATTGTGGAAAAAGAATAATCAAATGAATTAGCAATAATGAATTTTCTAACTAATAATGGTAAATCGCAATTATTGTCAAAATAAATCTCCTTCGAGGAGTCCAAATCCAAATGGGCTAAGAAATGAGCGGCTGAATTACCTTCTTTAAATGAGCGGGCGTCCGAACACGAGCTAAGCATATTTGAAAACCCTTCGTTTCTCATCAGCGTAGACTTTCCCTCTCTCGTTGTAACTGGCATCTAGAAGTGCCGAAATCGCCATGACCAAATCTGATTCCGCATGAAACTCAACAAACCCCAGCGTTGTTGCTTTGATGGTCGCATGATGTATAACTTTAATCTCAGCTTCAAAGACCGAATCTGATGTGATGGAGAAGCATATAGCGAAGTTCAAATCTCCAGCTCTGTTGCGCAAAGTCGCTCCCCCTTTTGAAGAGTCGGGTAAGAATGGTGCATCTACGCTCAACTTATATTGAATGTTAGGTCTTCAAGAGCTCAAAATTTGCACACATCTTCAATTTATGTAAGCTATAAGATCAATTTTGAGCGTATTTTTTTTATCTGAAAAATTATGAATTTCATGGAGGGTAAGACTGAAAAATCTCCATACACTAGATTAGTGTATAGCTTCCATAAGAATCAATTAATCATCAGTTGCCGAACAAATATAGGGATGTGTAATCTATCAACCCCAAAAATACCCATAAAATGTGACCATACTTTCTGAGCGTAGGGGCAACAACAAAAAACATGATGTATAGATTAAGATTCATTTCTACAAAAAGGGCATTGTAAGGGAAAATAACCAATCTCAATCTAAGTGGATTTTATGAAATAATTATCAAGTTGTGTAAGAGCTTCAACCGAAAAACTTTATCTGCATAGGCCGATTTTTATGTCAAATACGTTTACAGGAGAAAGTGGAGGAGCTTCTCCATTTAACATCCTCAAAGGCTGAAACAAGCTAAGTGGGAAGTCAGTAAGTCACCTACCATGCCAGGTAATCAAATCAAGTTATTATCATCCCCAATCTCTTAAATAGTTCTACCCTTGTCATTTATGGTACATAATTAACCTTCTCCAAAGTAGAGAGTCAGATATCTTGGAGTTCATATCACAATCCCTAAGGTACCGGGCATAACAGAATTTTGACCAAAATGAATCATTATTTTTCAATGTATCATGTATGACAATAGTCGAATACCAACCCTCCTTCACTTGGCATGGACATGTCTCTCCGTTAAAAAGTACTTCGTATTATATAGAATTTACACATACTTCAAACTAATTGTAGTAATGTATGAATCGTTAACATTTAAGATTAGTGAACACGTGAAAACTAAAATAGTCGGGTTGTTTCTTGGCTGTAATGTTATGAGATAAATCATACGAAGTATATGGTTTCAAGCACCGCAATTGCCGATCACGTCAACCATCATAGTATAACCAAGTGCAAGTGTGCAACTGCAACTCCTCTCACCTTATCATACTTTCTTCGTCTCATTTTGTAAGATGCACTTTCCTTTTTAGATTGTCCCAAAAATATATGATCACTTTCTTAAATTTGACTCCACTAACTTTTACTTTCTCACTTCACCTAGCGCTTTATTTATCCATCATTTCACCATTTATTTTTTGTGAATTCATTTTTCTCTTTCTTACTTTGTGGAGGTTAGGATTGTAAAACAAATATTTTATCTTTTATTTTCTTAAAACATGCATCAAACTCATATGCATCTTACA
The DNA here is from genome assembly GCA_945859915.1 of Cuscuta epithymum. Classification (NCBI taxonomy): domain Eukaryota; kingdom Viridiplantae; phylum Streptophyta; class Magnoliopsida; order Solanales; family Convolvulaceae; genus Cuscuta; species Cuscuta epithymum. The sequence goes on along the minus strand of CAMAPF010000951.1, from coordinate 451,318 downwards.
TTAAGGGATGGAGTTCTTATGTACTAGGCATCGTGTTAATTTATTTTTTGGAGTTTTATTGATCTAGGACCGGAAAGATATATGAATTATCAATTCGAGACCTTAAAGATGAAATATGTCGGTATCGTGATCGAATGATTGAAAACTAAAGATCTAGGACCTGAAATTTCATAATTTTTTATTTATTTAAGTTTTTTATTAATTGTATTGCTAATTTTTTATGAATTTTTCTTCACAAAAGTTCATTAGTTAAATAAATTAAATAATATTATAATATTTTAAAATAAAGAAATCATAGAATGCATGACAACATAACTTAGGTACTAGTTTGATAGTTATCGATCATTCGGTCATTCAAAAAATTCCTTATTTTTTCTATCTTAAGTATTACACATGCTACTTTTCTTAAATCTCTACGGCCGAAATACCTTTTGGGCTGTCAGTTGAGGAGAGCAAGAGCTTGAGAGAGGCGTGTGAGGTTTGGGCTGTCAGAAGGCCCAACCACAGCCCACCTAAGCCCATTTTAACCATGAAGCCCAAAAATAGAACCACCGGCATTCCCACCGTGAAGCCCAAGTTTATAATAGCTTTGATGGCGGGGCAGGCCATCGCTATTTGAACCCAGCATCAGGTGGTTTTCGCGCAGTTCCCGAGCTCGCACCACTTGTTATAGACCCGTCGTTAGATGTTTCTAGCTCCATGAAGAATCTAGACGTGAACGCTCATAGACGAGCATAGTATTCCGGAGGAATGATATCTATAGATTTTGGACCAAATATAAAGATTCTAAATTTAAAAAAATTAGAATCAATCTCGTGCATTAGAATATGAACACTTTTTGTAATAGAAACCAAGAGCAATTTTGTGCAGATTTTGAGGTTTGATAGTTTCAACGGAAGATCTCAATATAAATGCAACATTTTAACACATGGGAACTTGCGATGAAAATCGTCCGTTTTGAACTATATTAAAATATTTGTTTTACAAAACGAAGGGTGATGAATATATTAGCATAAAAGTTGAGAAAATTCTTTTTTACATTCATTGATTTTGGGACATGTATGTCTATCTAAAATATTATAATAATGAATTACAGTAAGGATACTTTAGGTATAAAAAAGTGTTTGGTGTAATCATAAGCTAATGTTAACTTGTACTTTTGAGCTGAAATGATTGTATCTTTGTTAGTCTAGCATATTTAATACCCAATGAACCGTACAATCCGTTAGTTAAGTTTATGTACATGTTTTCAATATTAGCACTTACCGTTAAATGCTTTCAATTTACACACATTTCTTTCTTTTCCTTGCTCTAATCTTTTTTTAGTTTTTTTTGCTTAACAAATATACTACGCATAGGTCAAAAAAACAAATATACTACGTAACATTGTAACAAGCTATTATAATACTCCGTATTATTTTTCAATTTATGGGTATAGAATTATGGATGTCTTTATTCTTTTCTTTTTTCAAACAAGATATAGGAATAAACTACTTTGTTTATTAACTCGATCATAGTCCATTTAGCAACACTTAAATTTGCTGAATAAATATTGAAATTGAAGAAATGCTTGCTAAAGTGGCTGAATTGTCTTAATATATTGATAAATAGAAAAATTGTATATAAAATTGTTTTATTAATAGATTAAAGAAAGAATTATATACAAAATGATTAAAATTATCATCTACTGTAATTTTAACCAATTCAGTCAGAAAGGTCATTTCAACATTACTTATTTGATGATTGCATAAGTCAGTGACAGAAATCAAAAGTTACAAGTTTGATAAAATATATTGATTGATAAGGCTGACGAGCTGAAAAACAAGTTACCAAATGGGCTCTAAAATAACGTTAAGGAAGATAGTTGACTTAATTAGGAAAAATCTACCTCATTTGCTACTTACTACCTTCGTTCCCCTAACATTAGTACAAGAGAAGGTGACATGGTTACCAATAAAAGTAAGAATGATTGTAAACCACACAAACGTTACCAAACTTGATATAATACAATCTTAGTGGAAGGACAAGAAAGGAAAGGTGGGACTATCTTAACTGGACGGAGGGAGTATTCAACGATTATTACTAAAATTGTTACAAGTTTATTTTATATTGGTAATGTAAATACTTTGAGCTTGTTTCTCAGCCTCTATTTTGACTCATTAGACTAATCAAATACCCCGATAACATTTTTAGGAAACATGCAGTTTTTTATTTCACACGCTAAATTGGCTATTAAAAGTAAGATTAGTGTCACTTTTTCTACTGAATTTGAAGAAAAGTCTATTGTAGTTATTTTTCGTAAACTATATGCTTTTATAATTTGACACATTTAGACAATTTGATCCAAATTTGAAAAAAATTAACAAAATATGTCGATTCAATTAATTTCATTGTTATCAAAAGGACTATTCAAGTCTTGAGCTACAAGTGAGCTACAAGTTCTGTGAGTAATATGTTCTAGAGGTAAAGCGGGAAGGAAAATAGGGTGAAAAGAAAAGAAAAGAAAAGAGATGGACTCTTCTACAAATGTGCAGAAGAAGAGTATACTTCTTACTTTCTATCTTCTTCCAGTGCATTTTCTTAGGTCTATAAAAGTTTATCTGAAAATTATAATATTTTGTTTAGTAACTGTTTCTCATCTTAGTATGCCACGATTTTGTTATATCAACTATCTTGAATGAATCAATAATAATACATACTTTGAAAACGATTTCTAATAATGTCAACTATTTTAATAAACAACAAAAATAATATGAAGCCACTTTTAGACAAGAAATTCAATCATTTAAGACATCAAAAACGTATATCAAACCATCAAATAAATGTTAGTTGGCAATATAATATGATCACTTATTTAGTATTTTGACATTAGTTTTTGATCAATTAAATGATTGAATTTTTTAGTTAGGGGTTGCTCTATGTCACTTCTGTTATATATTCAAATTCAAATAGTTGATATTATTAAAAGTTACTACGAGTTTTCAAAGTATTATGTTTATTGCACCTCTCATTCGTATCTCGTATATTATCATGTGAAGGTATTATATTAGATCGAATGTGACCCAACAATATTTTAATATGTACTAGATATTTATCACAATGTTAATGATACTTTTTCATATGAAATTAGAAAAATAGGGGCTAGCCCGTATGTGCATTTGCAATTTTTTTATTTTATTTTTGGGTCCTCTTTCATGATGAGAAAATATTAAATACTCTATTTTTAAGTTGATATAAAAGTTAATGTGTTAAATACTAAAAGTAATCATATCAAATTAACACCTAATGTACATATTTCCAAAAAAATCATTGGGCATTTTATTCAATTGCACAACGTGCATGTAGGAAACTAGTAATGTACTACTCTCTAACCACGAAACTCGACCGCTTGTTGCACAGACTATTTATTAAAAATGGTTCATAAATGTTAGACAAATTTTAGTTAAAGAACATTTGGAAACCCTTACCCAAATTAAATAATTGTGAGAAAACAATAACCAAATGAATCAGCAATAATGAATTTTAGTAAATATCCCAATTATTGTCAACATAAATCTCCTCAAAGGAGTCCAAATCCAAATGGGCTATGTAATGAGAAACCCAATTACCTTCTCTAAATGAGCGTCTGAAGACGAGTTTAGCAAATTTGGAACCCCTTTGTATCTCATCGGTGTAGACTTTCTATCTTCCGTTGTAAGAGACATCTTGAAGCACTGAAATCGCCCAGACCAAATCTGATTATACCTGAAACTCAACAAATCCCGGCGTTGTTGTTTTGATAGTCGCATGATGTATAGCTTTAATCGATCAGTTTCGAAGACCGAATCCATTGTGATAGAGATGCATATAGCAAAGTTCAAATCTCCAACTCTGTCGCGCAGAGTCGCTCCACCTTTCGAAGAGTCAGGTAAGAATGGTGCATCTACGTTCAAATCATATTGAATGTTAGGTCTAGACCACTTAAATATTCTATTTTTCGATTAGCGGATGCAAAACCTTCGTGAATAATGTTTTGTGACTTCAATAGCTTAAAATTTGCACTCATCTTTATCAGATCAATTTTGAGCGTATTTATGATCTGAACAATTATGGATTCCGAGTGAGGTAATACTGTAAAACTCCATACACTAAATTAGCGTATAGCTTCTATAAATGGGAAACCATGATTGCAAAGAGATTTTATCAAAAGATATCCATAAGAGACTTTTGACCAACCGTTAACCACCAATTCATCATCAATTACCGAACAAATATAGGGATGTGTAATCTATCAACCCTTAAAATACCCATAAAATGTGAGCAGATTTTCTAAACATAGGGGCAACAACAAAAAAACATGATTTATAGATTAAGATTCATTTCTACAAAAGGGGCATTGTAAGGGAAAATAACCAATCTCAATCTAAGAAGATTTTCTGAAATAGCTAGGTATCAAGTTGTGTAAGAGCTTCCCCCAAATTTTCTTTTATGCCAAATACGTTTATAGGAGAAAGTGGAAGAGCTTCTCCATCTAACATCATCAAAGGCGGAAGCATGTGACAAGTCACCTATCATGCCACGTAATCAAATCATGTTATTATCATCACTTTGTCATTTATGCATGCTACATAATTAACCTTCTCCACATTAGAGTGGGATATCTTGGAGTTCATATGAAAATCCCTAAGGTACTGGGCATGGCAGAATTTAAACCAAAATGAATCATTCTTTTTCAACATTTACTACCATTATTTAAGTGAAAAAGGTTTTTCAATGTCTGACAATAGTCGAATACCAACGCTCCTTCACTGGGAAAGCACATGTCTCTCCATTGACATGTACTTCGTATTATATAGAATTTATGCATACTTCATACTAGTTATAGTAGTGTATGAATTATTAACATTTAATATTAGTAAACACATATTGTAAAAAAAAGATTAGTGAACACATGAAAACTAAAATAGTCAAATTATTCCCTTATTTAATGTTATGATATATAGTGTCAGTGGCGGCTTTATGATTCAGATTTTGGGTGTTCATTTTTTTGTATAATTAAAACTTGAAGGAACAATAAATAGTTAAATTAAATTAAATTTATATACGTATACTAATATGTTTTTCAAAAATTTAATTGGAGGAAGAAAGTTAACAATAAAACATAACTTTCTTCACATCATCCTTCAGATCACGAATTGGCTTGCGCTCTATATTTCTCCCTGCACCGCTACCACGGCTAGCACCACTTGTTATACACCCGATGTTAGATGTTTCTAGCTCCATGTAGAATCTAGACGTAAAAGCTCATAGATGAGCATAATTTCCCGGAGGAATGATATTTATAGATTTTGGACCAAATCTAAAGGTTCCAAATTTATAAAAATTAGAATCAATCTCGTGTAATTTAAACTGAGAGCAATTTTGTGCTGATTTTGAGGTTTGATAGTTTCAACGGAAAATCTCGATATAAATGTAATGTTTTAAAACATATGATCTTGCGATGAAAATCGTCCTTTTTGAAACATATTAAAGTATTTTTTTTTACAAAACAAAGGGTGATGAATAGGATAAAAGTTGAGAAAAAAACTTTTTTACATTCATTGATTTTGGGGATGTGTACATACTACTCTAAGCACGAAACTCGACCGCTTGATGCACGCACTATTTATTTAAAAATGCTTCTTATAAATGTTAGACATATATTAGTTAGGAACTGACTTATGTATACTTATTATATACTTGCAATGCGCGTGCATGATTCACCATAAAAGTGTACTGACCGGTCGGGTACGGTGCACTTGGCCAGAAATGTATTGTCGGTGCCAATTACTTTTTGGTCGAGTTGTATGATCGGGATCTTCATCACTACGATGTGACTATTACCAAGAGGTTGCATTAAAAAAAGTTTGCAGAGATTATGGCAAAAGTCGTTGAAGAGTACAGGAGTACTCACAACCGCATATGGGAAAATGATTGGTTGCTTACGATGGGGGAAAAATATTTATACAGCAGTCGAACTGCCTTTTTCGTCCAAGGATTTTTCTGTGAAGTTGGCTGACAAGGACAAAAAGTCAAGGCCAAACAGAGAATTCAATGTGTCTATCAAACATAGTATGTACCACCACCTACAGCAGTTCATACAACTTGATACTCCGCAGGAAACTATTCAAGTTCTTGATTTTGCCTTGAGGGCAAATTTATCAACTAAATATCAGGTTGTGGGAAGATCTTTCTTTGCTTCAAGTTTTGGAGAGGGAAGATTAGATGATGGGCTGGAATACTGGAAAGGTTTTTATCGGAGTCTCTATCCATGCCAAATGGGGCTATCCTTGAATATAGATGTGTCTGCCCTACATCCTCATGAGAGAGAGAATAGCATAGCGAATGTTGTTGATGCCAGTAAATGTAACTTGGACAACATAGTTGCTGAATTCGGAATGAAATTAATGGCTTGGGTATTCCCCCCTACACCGCTACCATGGCTAGCATCACTTGTTATAGACCCGTTGTTAGATGTTTCTAACTCCATGTAGAATCTAGACGTGAAAGTTCCTAGACGAGGAATGATATTTATAGATTCTGGACCAATTAGGACCAATTAGATATTTATAAAAAATTAGAATCAATCTTATGCATTGGAATAGAATATGATATAAACCAAGAGCAATTTTGTGCGGATTTTGAGGTTTGATAGTTTCCACGGAACATCTTGATATAAATGTAATGTTTTAACACATGGAAACTTGCGATGAAAATCATTCTTTTTGGAACATATTAAAATATTTGTTTTACAAGGGTGATGAATAGGATAGAAGTTAAGAAAATTCTTTTTTAGATTCATTGATTTTGGGGACGTGTACATACTACTCTAAGCACGAAACTCGACCGCTTGATGCACGCACTATTTATTTAAAATGCTTTTTATAAATGTCAGACAGAAATTAGTTAGGAACTGAATTATATATATTTATTATATACTTGCAATGTGCGTGCATGATTCACCATAAAAGTGTACTGACTGGCCGTGTTACGATAAACTTGGCAATAAATGTATTGTCAGTGCCAATTACTTTCTGGTCGAGTTGTATGATTGGGATCTTCATCACTACGATGTGACTATTACCCTGAGGTTGCATCAAAAAAAAAGTTTGCAGATATGGCAAAAGTTGTTGAAGAGTACAGAAGTACTGACCATCGCATATGGGAAAACGAAAACGGTTCGTTGCTTACGATGGGGGAAATAGTATTTATACAGCAGCCGAACTGCCCTTTTCGTCCAAGGATTTTTCTGTGAAGTTGGCTGACAAGGACAAAAAGTGAAGGCAAGACAGAGAATTCAATGTGTCTATCAAACAAAGTATGTACCACCTGCAGAAGGTCTTACAACTTGATACTCCGCATGAAACTATTCAAGTTCTTGATGTTGCATTGAGGGCAAATTTATTAACTAAATATCAGGTTGTGAGAAGATCTTTCTTTGCTTCAAGTTTTGGAGAGGGAAGATTAGATGATGGGCTGCAATACTGGAAAGGTTTTTATCGGAGTCTCCATCCATGCCAAATGGGACTATCCTCTAATATAGATGTGTGTACCCAGCGTCCTCATGAGAGAGAGAATAGCATAGCGAAGGTTGTTGATGCCAATAAATGTAACTTGGACAACATAGTTGCTGAATTTGGAATGAAATTAACGGATCAGGTATTTCTCCCTACACCGCTACCATGGCTAACATCACTTGTCATAGACCCATTGTTAGATGTTTCTAACTCCATGTAGAATTAGACGTGAAAGCTCATAGACGAGCATAGTATCCCGGAGGAATGATATTTATATATTCTGGACCAAATTTATATATTCTAGACCAAATATAAAGATTCCAAATTTATAAAAAAAATAGAATCAATCTTATGCATTGGAATAGAATATGATATAAACCAAGAGCATTTTTGTGTGGATTTTGAGGTTTGATAGTTTCCACGGGAACTTGCGATTAAAATCATCCTTTTTGGAACATATCAAAATATTTGTTTTACAAAACAAAGGGTGATGAATATGATAGAAGTTATTAAAATTCTTTTTTAGATTCATTGATTTTGGGGACTTGTACATACTACTATAAGCACGAAACTTGACCGCTTGATGCACGCACTATTTATTTAAAAATGCTTCTCATAAATGTTAGACAGATATTAGTTAGGAACTGAATTATGTATACTTATTATATACTTGCAATGTGCGTGCATGATTCACCATAAAAGTGTATCGACCGGACGGGTTACGGTACACTTGGCCAGCAATGTATTGTCGGTGCCAATTACTTTCTGGTCGAGTTGTATGATCGAGATCTTCATCACTATGATGTGACTATTACCCATGAGGTTGCATCAAACAAAGTTTGCAGAGATTTTATGGCAAAAGTCGTTGAAGAGTATAGGAATACTCACAATCGCATATGGGAAAATGGTTGGTTGCTTACGATGGGGGAAAGAGTGTTTATACTTTTTCGTCCAAGGATTTTTCCGTGAAGTTGATTGACAAGGATAGAAAGTCAAGGCCAGACAGAGAATTCAATGTGTCTATCAAACATAGTATGTACCACCTGCAGCAGTTCTTACAACTTGATACTCTGCAGGAAACTATTCAAGTTCTTGATGTTGCCTTGAGGGCAAATCTATCAACTACATATGAGGTTGTGGAAAGATCTTTCTTTGCTTCAAGTTTCGGAGAGGGGAGATTAGATGATGGGCTGAAATACTGGAACGGTTTTTATCGGAGTCTCCATCCATGGCAAATGGGGCTATCCTTGAAATAGATGTGTCTGCCTAGCGTCCCCATGAGAGAAAGAATAGCATAGTGAAGGTTGTAGATGCCAATAAATATAACTTGGACAACGTAGTTACTGAATTCGGAATGAAATTAACGGGTGATCTTAGTGCTATTAAGGCTTGTGTTCTTCCACCACCATTGATCAAATATCATGAAAGTGGACGGGAACCCATCCTTTTGTCCTACGGTTGGACAAGGGAATATGATCAATGAGAAAACGGTTGATCCTCCAAAGGTGGATTTCTAGACGTGTGTTAACTTTTCCCGGTTTAAGGATGAAAATAGAATTTATAGAGGTAACGTAATGTTTTATGATCTTTTTTAATTGCAACGGTCCACTTTTCACGCAATATGTTACCCGGAACTTTCCCCGAAACAATAAATATAATGTGTTAACACACGGGAACTTGCGATGAAAATCTTCCTTCTTGCAACATATTAAAATATTTATTTTACATTCTTGTTTAGAAAATTCTTGTTTACATTCATTGATTTTGAGGACATCTATGTACTATTCTAAGCACGAAACTCGACCGTTTGTTGCACGCTGCACGCACTATTTATGTTAAATGGATCTTATAAATGTTAGACATATATTAGTTAGGAATTGAATTATATATACTTACTATATACTTGCAATTTGCAATAATTTACCATAAAGTGCGGTATAAATGAGTAGATGTACAATTCGCACTTTCACGCGTTAAATAGCAAATGATAAGACAAAAGAAAAGACCTGATAAGGACATTATAGAAAACGTTAGAAATAGAAAATTCAAATAATTCCATAACTAAAGCCTAGATGTTAAAATGTCACCCTAATCCAAAACTAATGGATTTTGTAGAGGGGTAAACGAACCGAATCGAGTCGAATAGTGGGATTTTGTATTTGTATTTATTTAATTTTTTCAAATACGGATCTGAATTCAAATATGAAACAAACATTAATTTCGATTTGTATTTGTTTAACAATATGAATAATTAACGAATCATATACGAATATCAAATCGATTTGAGTATAAGTTAAATATTAGTCAAATATTACTTTAAAATAGCTTTTCCTAGCTATATTTTTATGTTATAAATGCATGCTATGGCTTAATATGTGTTTTAAAATTTGATTTGTAACATTACATTTTCTTAAAAATCAATGGATGAATGCATTTTTAAACTGTGTACAATATAATAAATTGAATCAATTTTATGATTTTTAAATATACATCTATTTCAAACATTTTGAAATAAACACTAACACACATATTAGAAATTATACTTATAATGTGTGAAATAAGTTTTTTTATCATAAAAGAGAGGTCGTTATATTAAATTCGAGAACACATACAAGACAACCTTCATACAAAGTTTACAAATCCAATCACGAACCCTAGGAGTAGACTTAGAATCAATCACCTCATACAAAGCAACATGGCTCGCTAACCTGAAAGAGGAAAATTTAGGCCTAAAACTACCGGAACCGAAACCCTGCCTATCAAAAGAACTCCAAAAATTCAAACATTCAAACCAAATTTACTCGGACTAAAACATAAACAATTGCTACTAAAAAGAAAATAATATTGAAATAAAATCTTTCCACAAAGCTCTTCCTGATATGGAGGTGGTTCCGGAGGAGGACGAGCTCTTGCAATATGGATGAATACAACCTCTACCACCGTCGAAATAGTCGAGCAAGGCTTCACAAACCAGCCTCGATACAACCTCCCAGCCGCACCTTGTTCATTCGTCAACGCTATCTCCTCCGACGTAGTTGCAATCAAACATTAGAACACTTAAAATCATAATCTGCCGCTCTAAACCCATATTGATAGGGGCTGCGGAAAATCTCAACCCCTACAAAGAGGGGAGACGGCCGCTAGGGTTTCTCTCTAGAGAGATGAGAGAGTTGTTATAATGTGCGAAATAAGTTGATAATTGTATATACTTATTAGAAATTATATTTATAATGTTGCTAATAAAAAACCATTAGATATACAGAATATAATTTAAACTATACACGCACCCATATAGTGGATAGTAGATGCACACGCATGCATATTAGGTTGTTGAATTTGTATATGTATAAACCAATATATTTGATTGTTCTTTGAATTGAATCCATTATTATTTGTATTTGTATTTGAAAGATATTTGAATAAAAAAGGTGATTAGTATTTATATTATATACTTTCAAATTTATATCATAATTTTTGAATTCAAATATGGAATCGAATTAAAAATTATTTGCGTATGATACTTCTGATTCATTTCAAATAGGCTTAGAATTTTATACGTAAATGTATATATGGGCTACACTTTGCGGATATAGCTACTTTTTAATAATTGCTCCGTATTATAATGTTATCACTATTATTAATATTAATATTATTATTATTATTATTATTATTATCACTATTATTTATCCAATATATTTGATTAACATTCGAATTGAATACATTGATATTCTTATTTGTATTTAATAACAATTCGAATCAAATTTAGTATTCTTCTTTGTATTTGAATTTTTCAAATTCGAATAGGCTTATACGAATTCAAATCGCGAATCTAGCATAAATTATTTGATTCGTTTACGACCCTACTCAGAGGTCAGTGAGGGTCTCTTTATCCAACTTGACGGTCATGAAGTCAAATAGGCATTTGACTGTGGATGTCTAGAAGGATGGGAGGGGTAAAATAGACATTTGAAAAATAAGTATTTATTAAACTTATTGTACGGTGAGCACCATACCGCCCGGTAAATTTGTAATTCCCATCAACTTCAGCCCCTTTAATCCTTTGGTCTCCAGGTAAATTTCTTTCTTTTCCGCTTAAATCCTTCATTGCGGATCCTTTGCTTCTTTCTTGTTTCTCAGTTATTCTTCCGTTCCATTGCTTTCTGCTTGTGTCTTTTTCATTTTTTCATCAACAACATTTGCTTTCCTACTTCTTTCTTTCTCTTATTATTACGTGTCATTGCTTTACTGTTTCTTCTTTTTTCCTTTTTTGCTTTAACAACTTTTACTTTTTCCAATCAGCCTCTAACTTTATTTTTTTAAATTTGTGCATTATAAAATATTTTAGTTATTAATTTTTATTTTACCTTTTTTAAATTTTAAGATGAATATTTATTAATTTCTCAATTATGGTGTTCTAATTACTATTATGAGTTTTGTGTTATACTAAAATGAGTATAATGCAAAATAAATCTGCATGAGTAAATCTTATAAGAAGAACATGATTTTATGTTTGGTGTTCTAATTACTATTATGAGTTTTGTGTTATACTAAAATCAGCATAATGTAAAATAAATGTGCATGAGTAAATATTATAAGAAGAACATGATTGTATATTTAATTCAAGAAAGAAAAACTATAAATATTTTTAATATAAAAATTATTATATATCTCATTGTTATATATAATGATAATTTAGTAAATTGTTAATTATATATCTCATTGTTAATTATAGAAAGGAATAATATAATGATTAAAACAAATGAGCATACACAAATGAAAATTTGAACATATTAGAGAATTCAAATGAGCTATTGAATTTTGCGATGCTCATTTTGTAAGATGCATATGCTGATCTGGTATTGGTATGAGCATCAGACTTATTATGTTGAGTATTATGAGGCTAATATCGAGCATCATGATCTCTGCTTAATATTTTCTAATTCACTTTGTTTTTCTTATTTTTTTATTATAAAAAAAATCTAAATGATATCTATAATCAACTCTTAAGATTGTAATCTAAAGTAATATAATACATTTGAAATAAGCATTGATGTGACATTTTAATTTAAAAAAAAATGTGACATTTTAAAATAAGCATAACATCAATATCAAATAAGCATACGTAGCTTACAAGATGAGCATTAATATGAAAATAATAAGCTTTATTAGTTGAGCATTTTCATTAAGCATCAAATATCTTTTATTGAGTATTAGAACCATGCAATTGAGTATCATGATCTTTACTTTCATGTCTATAATAGACTCTCATGCGAATCTAATGTAATATGATAATTTGAAATATGCATTCATATGACATTTTAAAATGAGCATAAAATCAATACTAGATGAGCATACAAAACTTACAAAATGAGCATACAAAAATTCAAAAGCGCATTGAATTATCTAATGTGTTCAAATATTTATTCGTGTATGCTCATTTCTTTTAATCGTTATGCTCATTCGAATATAAGATAACTATTTTCTATAATATGTACATCTAGTAGATTCGTTATTAAAATTTGTGCATGCACATTTTATTTTACACTGTACATTTTGTTTTGCCAAAACAAAACACAAAACTCATGTTATTAATTAACACACAATATTTAATTAATTCATAAATATTCATCTAAAAATTAAGAATAAAAAAAATTAATACCTAGAATATTTTATAATACACAAATTAAAAAAACTTAAATTAGAAGCTTGATTGGAAAAAGAAAAAATAACACACTCCAACAATAAATAATATTTTATATTATACAATTTCATAATAATTGAATAAAGACCTAGAGCAAAAAGGTTGTTAAATAAAAAATATATAAAAAGAAAGAAAGAGAACAACAACTAACAAGCAAAAGTAACTTAAAAACAAAACAAAACGAAAAAGAAAAAAACACAAAGAGATGGAGAAGCAGAACCCACGAGAAGGCTAAGGAGCAACTTAATAATTAGGCGGTAAGTTGGAACTAATTACAAAAATGTCGACTGTACCATATAAGGATGTTTTCTTTTGGGCTATTTTTGATTCTAGACCAAACCAAATCAGATCAGACCAGATTTCCTTAAATATAAAATATACGTAGTACAACGTTAGTTAGTCGGACCAGCCCATCAAATTTGATCCAAAAAAACATCCAAATTTACCGCACTTGGTCGAGTCGCACGGAGTCAAGGTCGCAGTCTGCCAGTTGCAGCCCCGCACGCGGCACGCGGCACCCGCCTTACGCCGCCGCATCCCCTGACGCGGCACGCCGCAACCGCCTCACGCCTCCCTGTGCCTGCCGCCGCTGCGTGGTAGTCTGCTTCTCACTTCTAACCGCCCCAGACCCCAGGCAAGTCATAACTCATAAGTGTTTATTCTTTATTTTTTTCATTTATGTAGCTAATAGCTTGAAATCTTGATTCTTGAGATTGAGTGTGTGGCGGTATTATACAAATTTTTAAGAATGTAAAATGTGAGTTTCTTCTACTATTGGTGAATAATTTGGGTAATTTTGTGATTTCATTTGTGAAATTGAAAATTTGGATTGTGATTTTTTAACATATTAATATGAAGTTATGGACTAGTGCTGTACCAGGGCGATGCATGAGAACTTGTTAATAAATTAGTGATGCATACATCACATATGATAAGATTTACTAACAAAATACACACCTGGTAATGTAATAAAAGATACTGTAAAGTTTAAGCCCTAGCAAAAGGGGAAAAAAGCTGAACAACTACAACACTTGCTAAACTTATAGACTTATTATTTATAGTAGAACGTTTAAAGAAAGATGAGCGGACACCGTCCAAGAGGTGACAGAGGAGGATGCCTCTCAGTGGCGCAAAAGGCGAGGTATAGGATGCGCCTGTTAAACCAAGATGTGTGTGGTGTATTTCTTCCGCATTACATTCTAAATCTATCCAATTATAGATTTTAGTTCCCTAATGTTAAAGAATAGCTACAATGTTTCGAAAGCATATCTGCTTTAATATGTGTACATAGTTTTTCTTAATAATTTTTAGGAAACCAAAGTTTCTTGTATGGGTTATTAACTTCAATATGCTTAGAAATGCTTCCTTGAATTTAAATTTCATCTGTTTCATGAACTTTGTACAACTTGTGATGCCAAATAATAGTGATATTAATGCCCTGCACTACGATATTTTATCAATGATATGTATATCATATTTTCCCAGTATATTCAGCATATTCAAAAAATACAGACAAATATATTCATTTAGCCAAAAATAGTTGTAGAATATCTATTGGATAGTGAAGTTGTATGCCTTGACCACCAATTAAAGATTTAAATGGTTAAATAACCAAAATAGTACCAAAAGTCATCCAAATCAAACCAACTCAAGATCCATAACCAGTTCATGTCTTAAAAAACTGAATTTAAAGTTTGATCATTAGATAAGAGAGGAACTTCTTCCTCATTCATTTCACTATCAGAAGGATCTTGTATTGTATCCATCTCATCTTCATCACGTAACTGATGCAGTGTTGATGTTGATGTTGATGATGATGTCAATGCTCTAGTGTTGTGAATTGTTTCATTAACGTCAACTGCTTCTTCCACAACATCCCAATTCGTCTTTCTAAATTCTAATGGTAATCAAGTGTTTTGGTTCGATCCAACCAAATGCTAGTTACCACTTACCAGTATTTGTCACAATCCTTTGCTCCATGTGGTAAGGCATATGTATTCGTTTGTATATCTAGAACCTCTAATTAATATATTAGGAAAGTTGGATTGTATAGCACGAGTTGTTTGAACCCTTACATTCCTTTAATGGGGATAAGTTTCAAAAAGTTTAATTCGAAGAATTTGCTATTGGGAAACCCCACAATAGCAATATTTCCATAATTAATTTTGTGTCGTACCCTTGCCGTACTTTTTCTTTATCAGTAATTACATTCTTATCATTCTTACATTTTCTTTATTCAGCTTTATTGAAAGATTGGGGTAAACAAAATGCATTAATATATAGATATTACATAGATGTCGAAATCATGTCTTGGAATGTAGCTTAGAATAAGGTTTTTCTGATACTACGTATGAAATTAGCCCAAGCTGTTGTGTTCATTGCTTAAGCATTATGGAATTTGATCTTAATATACTCTTATGCCACATTAAACTCTGTTGCTTCACAAAAGATCAACATAGTAGCAATAGTAAGCCAATATGTTAGTTTGTGTTTTATATTCTGCGACGGAGTTTGTCTTAAATCTTAATGAAATGTAATGCAATGTAATAAAATGATTTTCATTTTATTATAATGTTTTCAAACCAGAGGCAATCATGGCACTTTGTGGGGAAGAGGTCATTTCTTTTATGGAACTAGCTCTTCAACAAGCTAAGCTTGCGTTAGACAGCCTTGAAGTGCCGGTAGGTTGCATCATTGTTGAGGATGGTGAGGTCATTGCTTCGGGAAGGAACCGAACCACAGAGACTAGAAATGGCACTAGACATGCTGAGATGGAAGCCATTGATCATCTACTTGAGAAATGGAAGAAAAGTGGAGTTTCACCGGGTGAAGTTTATGAAAGATTTTCAAAATGTGTGCTTTACGTAACATGTGAACCATGTATAATGTGTGCAGCGGCCCTGTCTTACCTTGGCATTAAAAAAACTGTTTATGGATGCTCAAACGATAAATTTGGTGGTTGTGGATCAATATTGTCATTGCATGCCGGGGTTGGAGCTGCAAATAAGGGCTTTGAATGTGTTGGAGGTGTGATGGCATCTGAAGCAATATCTCTTCTGCGCAGCTTCTATGAACAGGGAAATCCAAACGCGCCCAAACCTCACAGACCGCTGAAACAAATGAACACATGATATGAAGCCTTTAGGCTGAGGAGGATTATCCGCCCCCTTCTATAGAAATTGTAATGAGTTCCTGATGGTTTCTTTCACTTGATCTTGAAAAGGCAATTATTCTCTTACCTCTGTTTTAAATATCCACATTATTAGACAACAAATATCCTATTACTTTCATTTGAGGCAATTGCTGTTTCTGAGTGCCGTATGATTAGATTTCGGGCACACTTGTCAATATAATTTGAAGAGGTAGTACAAAATTTGAAGAGGTAGTACAAAGTAGTGGTTAGACCATTAGACTGTTAGAGAAACTATAGATGTTTCCTAGTAGTACTTAAGTACTTTCATCTGAAATTGGGCGTCTTTAATTTGGAGTAGCAGTAAATATCCTGGTAAGATCGGATAAGAGTGAGTTCCTTCGGGGACATCCAATAAAATTGAAACGATACAGAGAAGATTAACATGACCCTACACAAGTATGACATGCACCTCGAGAAATGGTGATCAGATAAAAGTGATTCATATTTTAACACAAGTGTTTGTTTTGCTTTGTTTTTTTTATTTGTTGTCATATATTAGAGTATAATACATGCATATGCAGATTAAAGTTATAAGTCGTTCACATCTTCATGGTTTTTGACGAATATTTTTGTTAAGGCTCAACAATGGTGGATTCATCGGTCTTAAAACAATCTTCTGCCTATGAACCTCAACTTACTCAACACATGGTATGAGACTTGACACGTTTCTTCAGACTGAAGCTTAGTTTAGACAAGTCTAGTCATCTACTTCATTACGAAAATGCATCTATGACAAATGGTAGTGACGTAGTGATCCTAGTGGACCACATTCCCACGCTTAAGATTCTCCCATGTTGGAGGTCTTGAGTTTAAGTTACCAAGGTGAATATGGGACGATTTATAGAAATTATAATCGTCTAACTCTTGGAGTTAGCTTGACTAGTTGCGTGATAAATGCTAGTCCAACAATCAGTGGCAATTCTCTCAAAAGTAGTGTTGGACCCGGTTCGGGCCACCCGGCCCAGGAACCGGCCCAGCCTGGAATTGTGCGGGCTCGGTGTACTGGTTTCCAATCCGGGCCTAGACCCGGTCCCGGGGGTTAGGACAGGGCGGTCCCGGTTCAGCCCCTTCTTTGGAACCGGCCCAGGCGGGCCCAGGCGGGCCCAGGCCCGGTTCGGGCCTTAATAATATTTTTTTTTTGTTTTTTCATTGTTTTGGGCTTGTTCCTGAGTTGAGCTGAGTGTTTGGGGGGGGGGGGGGGGGGTTAATAAGGAAAGAAAAAAAACACTTTTGGAACCGGCCCGGACCCGACCCGGCCCGGACCCAGTGGTAACCCGGGCAGCGCCGGGCTGGTCCCGGGCCTTCTACCGAAAATTAAAATCCCGACCGGGCTTAGGCCCGACCCGGCTCGAGTCCATGACTACTCAAAAGTTGTGCTAGAAATTTGAGGATACCTTAAGTCAATCACTTATGAGAGATTTTTTTATGTGTGATAATGTAAAGATAGGCATTGGGAATCTAAAGGATTGTTCGAGCGACTTTCCAGATTTGTCGCCCAAGATTAGTCTGGCGAGGACAGAATCACTGGGTGTTAACAACAAATGAAAATACAACTATGAAAATGTCTAAGTTGCAATCATTTTGGCTTTGTGTTAATATTTCATTCCAGGCCAAGATTGGAATCAGATACAGGGAAATGTACCAGCAAATTGCAAATTAAAGGGGTTCATTCCTTTGAAGGTGAAATTATTTCTTTCAAAATGAAGCTACAATCTATGAAGCACGGATACTTCGCTAGGGTAGCGTATCGGCGTATCCGATACGTTCCCGTATCCGATACTCTAGGATACCCGTACCGTACGTTCCCGGGTCGTATCTGTAATTTTTAAAAGTTTCCATTTTTTTTTTTGTAATTTTTTGAAAGTTTCCGATACTCGTATCCTGAAGGATACCCGTATCAACTTAAAAAAAAACCCTAAAATTTACTTAATAAAATTCTTAAAAAAATGAAAATCTAAAACTACATTTTACTTGGTAATTAATCAAATAATGGGCCTATATGGCTATATCCGAATTAAGTCATTAACTCATACTCCGAATTGGATACTTGCACTTTTAATTTCAAGATTGTAGTTGTTTGACTTATTTCTCATTTTAAATTAATGACTTATTGACTACATTTATATTTCGAGATGCACTAGTGTATATGAGAAATATTATGAATTTATTACTAAGTATCTTGAAAAAGGAAAATGCTTCAATGCAATGAATGTGTAGATATCATAGGATATTATATGTATATATATGTATATATATATATTCAAAAAAAATCTATTTTTAATATTTATAAATAGACCCCTATAACTTTTAATATTTGTAAATACACCCCCATAACTTTTAATATTTATAAATATGGCCCCGTATCCGTATCCAACTTTTTTTTGTTTTGACGTATCCCCGTACCCGTTTCCGCGTTTCCGCGTACCGGTATCGGTGCTACATAGGCTACAATGGTTCATTTTATTTATTCATTAGAACACCTAACTCAAGTAACATTTCACGAACATATATTCAGAGTCCATACCAATTAATGAACTTCGCTGTAACTTTCTGTTATGTGTGACGATGTACATTGTCTGGTTCACTTTGTATATTATCTTATTCATTACATAGTATGATAGTAGCAGCGGATCACTCCATCCTTTGGCATCTTTCACCTTGCTAACGGCTCTTTAGCCCTCGTCTTCGCATAAAAATTGCTCGAATTTTTAATATTGTGTCTGGCTTTAATTGAGATACTTTTCCATTAACATTGACCCATATTTGTTTGATGATCACAGACATTTGCTCATCGGATATCTCCCTAACATTTGTTTTTCCTTGCCCCCAAGGCATTTATATACATTCTTAAGATAAACATGGTGTTTTTTTTAAATGAAATAAACATGGTGTTTTTAGACCCTCAAAATAGGCATGTACAAGTTTATATTATCGTGAAAATAATACACATTCAACTAGTAAAGAGTATTCTGTCAAAAAAAAACTAGTAAAGAGTATTTTCACCTCTCCTTTCAAAAGAGTATTTTTTTCTACATTGAATACAAAATAACTAAAACTTTGCAATGGAGCAAACATTCACTATTTTTTGGCTTAGGAATAATGGAAAATGATGGAATAAAGTAAAATGGCTCACTAAACTGTCTGCAATTTTAGACGTAATTTCCACTATGGGTCATCTGGAACCGTCTATGTAGCACCGATACGGTACGCGGAAACGGGTACGGAGATACGACAAAACCAAAAAAAAAAGTACGATACGGATACGGGGCCATATTTATAAATATTAAAAGTTATGTGGGGTGTATTTATAAATATTCAAAGTTACAGAGGTGTATTTATAAATATTAAAAATAGATTTTTTTTGGAAAAAATAGACTATATGATCCTCTGACGTCTACTCATTCATGGCATTGAAGCATTCTACATTTCCAAAATACTTAGAAATAAGTTCATATTTCATCTCACATAGTGCACCTCGAATTATAAATATAGTAAATAAGTCATTGATTTAAAATGAGAAATAAGTTAAACAACGACAAATTTGAAATTAAAAGTGCAAGTACTCCAAGTTCTAGAATAATGAAGATAGAAAACAATATTTTAAAAGTTGCAATACATATTTCCGTTTGAGGTATTAATTTCCAGAGATAATTAGAATTCGGGATAGGAAAATGGGTAACATAGGAATATGCCCATTAGTTATGTATCACATAAAAGCAAGGTAAAAATTATTTTTAGTTTTTCATTTTTTAAGAATTTTATTATGTAAATTTTGAGTGTTTTTTTAAAAAGTTTTTTTGAAAGATTTTTTTTTTTAAAAAAAAATTTATACGGGTATCCGTCAGGATACAAGTATCCAAAATTTTAAAATAATTACCAAAACATGAAAACTTTTAAAAATTGCAGATACGGCCCATGAACATACGGTACGAGTATCCTAGAGTATCGGATACGGGAATGTTTCCGATACGGCACCCTAGTGAAGTATCAGTGCTTCATAGGGAACCGTCTCTTTGTGTAGTAGTACAGGGGTAAAAATGCATACATCCGACCTCCTTTACCCCACCATAAGTGGAAGCCTTTGCGGCACTGGAGTAATGATGATGAACGATGAATAAAAAAATAACTAAAACATGCCGCCATAAAAGGTCGTGAAAAAAAGGGAGTTTATTGATTGAGTTTTGTTCACTCTGTACACGGACACTCAGCACATCGTCGAAGATGGTTTTATACTCTAAAAATGAGTTAATAAAGTTATCAACGAATTGGAAGCAATTTCTTTTGTTTCGTATTTTTCTTTGTTTTGATAGGGGGGAGGGTATCGTTTTATTTATTCCTAGTGTTACATGAGAAGTTGAGAACACATGTATGGATGAGAGGGCCACATGGTATTTGGAGTTTCATGATTGCAAAATATCACCAACTCACAAAGTACAAGTCAAGAACACCAGTTTGAAATAAAGTCAATCACAAAACTATTGTTATGTTACTCAAAAATAAAGTTGGTTTCATACACCTATGGCATCAATGGCTGCTTCCGCCATCGGCCATCGGCCATCCTACCTCTACTCTGGAAGTCATTTTCTTTTTTAATTTATATAATTTTTTTCCAATTTCATAGACATGGTATGTAGGTATGTTTATGATGTTACTCACTGCGTAGTCAAAATTAGAGCAATGTACTCAATTTTATGGTTTCTAACACTAATAGTAGCTAGATAGTTAGTAGATGATGATGATGATGATGATGATGATGATGATGCCCCTTCACTTTGATTTGCAAAGACAGGGAGAATACAACTAACCCATACTCAGATTGAAGCTAAGATATCTTTGTATGTGCACAAAAAAGAGAAGCTTCGTTCTTGACGAACTAAAGAATGTGTTAATAGCTGTAGAGCATGAAACAGAGGATCCATCTTGGAGAGCAGTGTCATGTTTCCTACACTGGCTCCTTTCCTTCTCCACATTCAACGCAAGCACATAAAGCCTTCCAAATAGGAACCAAAATTTTTGCAGAAGGCCGTAACACCTATAGATTGAATTTAAAAAACTGTGTAAAATTATTATGGGTATAAGGGTGTAGTGCCTGTTTGGTATTGGGACTTTTACTGCTTATAACAGTTTCTATGGAACAATAAATGTACACACTGTCCCCAAAAGGAAAAGAGTTCCAGGCATGTTTTTATCCCCAAAAACTTGTCATATCAAGCAACCAAAAGGAGAAAATTTGCATTAAATTTTATGTAGCCCCACCCCCCATGTTTGAAACAAGTAAATATGTAGTATGCTAAATTTAGTGTTCCTTCAAAAAAAGGTTACATTGAGTTGAAAAATATAAAATGTTAACGAAACCCTTCTACTTTTTCAAATTCATCAGTTATGCCCACATGCTAAAAAAAGTCATATAAGCTTACTTGGAAAACAATCATCCCGTCATTTCAAGATTTATCAATTTTCTTAATTTTTTTCAAAAGGCGACCTGCTATGGTAGATCAATAACTAGTAAAATGAATGGATTGATTATTTTTCATAGTAAATGTGCTTATGTAATACTCCATCTTTAGTACGGAAGCATTTTAGTAAATGTGCTCATGTAATGCTCCGTACTTCCTTAGTACAAAAGCACTTTAGTATAGAAACATAAGTGATGGATTTGAAATTGTAGAATGGTCTACTTGACCTTTTCCCAAAAACTGGTGACTCTTGGATTAACAAGGGTTATTCCTTGACCAAAATTAAAAAGTCTGACTTTGACGAAGACAGGATCTTTTTGTGGAGAGGGAATTATACAAAGGTTATTTTTTCTCTGAACAGTTAAAAGAAGATACTTAACCGTTTCATCAGCCCAACTTTACTCTTACCAAACAGACTCTAATTTGCTACAATAGTAAGGATGTGCAAAGGATGAGAAATGCTTAACCTTGAAAACTAAAAGAAGATCCTCTTCTCCATGAATAATCAGAGAGAGGGTCCAGTAACAAGTAATGGGGGTCACACATTCATTCAGCACAGGTTTCAAGATCTTGCAAGTAGGAACAAAGCGTCGAACGATTCTCCCGCTGTTGTAGAAGTACCAGATGAGCAATACGGTATGAAACTATGAACCCATAATACCTTAACACAAAAAGAGGTGGGGGGTTATGTATGGCAGAGCCTTTAAGTACCTTTGGTACTGAGTCTCAATCTGAACTCCAAAAGCAGGAAAAATTATCACAGACTCTGTGACGCACAAACCAAAAAAGTAAGTGACAAAACACATGAGAAGAAAAGTACTCCTCCCATTTAAAAAAAAGTCGGTTTCATCAAGGTACAAGTTTTTATTCCATACATAAAAAATATGGCAACCAAAGTAGTTAAATGAAAATATGGGATCTTAAAGGGAATATCAAAGCAATAAACCATTGACCAAGAAATCATGTATTCGTCGAATGTTGCTATTTTCTCCTAAGTTGTGAAACACCCCTTGAGGCCTTGATGGGAAAAAACATCAAAGAGCTGTGCATTAAATGCACAGCCAATACATTACCATTGGAATTTCTTATGTAAAAAAAATCTACTTCCCGGGCAATAACATAACAATTTGCTATTACGCTTTATAACTATACACATACTACAGCATTTCTATAATTTTAAGTAAATTTAGCTTTTAAAAGTCATCATTATCAATCTTAATGTATACTTGAACTCTGATATCGTATGACGGTTTCCCAAACTCTATTGGGAATAAGGCTTGGATGATGTTGTAGTCGTAGTAGATGTATTGGTTACTTTAACTAAAATCTCATTTTTAATTTGTTCTGGACCCCTTTTTGGTAATGAATTACAAGATAATTAGCTATGCTTTGAAACATACTCTCTTTTCTTGACGATCATCCTCAAACCAAAAAACAGATACTGTAATCAAAGATTTATCTCCTCACCTCTGACAACTAGCTTTCGATAAATCCAGATGAGCGATGCCACAACAAGAAAGCTGTAAAGAAGAGCAGCACTAGACCTGACCTGCTATCTCGCACACATAATCACTCTGTAATCACGACCCTTTACTCAATTGAAGCAAATGAGGTGAAATGTCCAAAGATCTAAATCTACAGCTTTAAGATGCCTATGTATCATAGTTATGAACAGTCACAGAAATACAAATTTAATATGGCACAATAATGCTCCCATTGCCCTTTGGTAGCCAATGTGGTTTACTCTGCTTACGAGCAGAATAAGTAGCTTTTGACTTGCACTTTAATTTGGCATGATGTTAACAGAGACTTTTCTTTTCAGAGAGCACAACAGATTTATCCACTTTAGCAGAATAATTCTTAACAGGCCCTGAATACTTGATATGGATATACTAGATAAATACATTATACCAGCACAATTAATAATGAACTAACCACTTAATCTCAAATGATCATCAAATAGGAACAGTAAATCCTTGAATATAAAGCGAGTATATACCAGTACAAATAGAGAGCAGATGTAGGCTGAGAGGAGGAGAAATGTGAGTAAAATTGAAGCATTGGGTAAAGCATTTCTTGGAAGCATGACATGGTGGACATCTATGGCTTCAGTGGGCCCTTTACCAACATCATGTACATAATTGTATCTCCCAATCGTAATACTGCTACTCCTTCCTCCTCCCATTTTCTCTGCAAATTGACAAAGGTTAGGGTTATTAAACATTGACTACTCCAAAGCAGTGTTATGGTGAAATTAATTGAATTTCACCAAAACTAAACTAATAGTGCGCAATTAATTTACTCTCACCATTTACGCTCGCTCATGTGACCAGCTTACCCGTGTACTTATATTAATAGTACGCGTGTTATAATAATTTCATACCGCCTACAAAAGAACTTCCACAACAAATCCTCATTCAGTCATTTATTTATAAAAGATGTTGATTAGGTTAAAGAACATGGTGTAAAATGTTTTTACTCCGTATTTGTTTTGAATTACAATTATCTTTTCTGAAGTTATAATTTTTGAGTAAGGGGTGTTTGGATCTGATTCTCAAAACTGATTCTGCTCCTTCAGAGAGTAGAAGCAGAAGCTGGAGTGTTTGGGTGATATTCCAGAAGCACTTCTGGAGCTCTAATTTACTCTCAGAATCAGTTTTTTTAGAAGCTGGGGGTACCAGCTTCTGAAAACTGATTCTGATTCTGCTTCTGCTTTTAAAAAAGAAGCAGAAGCAGAATCAGTTCCAAACACCCCCTAAATGAACAAACTCTGAGAAGCAATAGAGTTATTGGAGGTTTAGTGGATGGCTTAAATCCCTACTAGGATGAGTGAGAAATTCTGTTGTAGATTCAAGTAGATTTCTTTGTTAATTGTGATACTCATTGTTTTTTCATCAAACCTTTCCAATACTTTAATTGTGTTAAAAATTGAACATAAATTACTATGATTTCATTAGTACTTTAGTAATTAATTACATTTTTGTAAACCGTCTCTATTTTGATGATATTTATTATGTAATTATTTCTACTTATTTTCAGCCCATTTGAACCCAAGTATGAAATTTAATAAAATAGATGAGACAATATTTAGCTTAGAAACCAACCTAGCCCAATTTCGACCCAGCCCAACTTATTCCATCTAATTCGTCCAGCCCATTTATTCGTACTAAATACAGTATACCCATAGCTGATGTTCAAAAAGCCTTCTCTCTTAAGCTCTGGTGGAAATGGAGGACTCAAGAATCACTCTGGTGTGACTTTATTAAAGCGAGAACTCAATGCCTTGTTAACTGCGACTGAATTGGCGATGAACTATGGTATGCGAGATGTTCAGGTGGAGACTGATGCCACTAGGTCGTTGGATATCATTTGGGAGGATTCCGGAAAGTATACTGGTGTTCGAAGTTTCAGAAGCAATGCATATGGGCTGGGCTATTCTTTTAATCATGTGTTCAGAGAAGGTAATACAACAGCACATTGTCTTGCTAGCCAGAGGAATGCAACGGCCCAAATTGTTCTTTTTGATCGGGTTTGTCACCTTCCGATAATGGTCAAGAGAAGTTATTTTGCGGATCTTTTTGATCTTCCTCATCTTCGGTTCTGATTTCTTTCTGATATTTTGTTGGGTCCGGTTTGGTTCCTTCAATTATCTATGTTCTTCCCTTCTTCGGTTGATTGTATTATTTTAATTTTCCTTTTGGGAGAGGTATTGGTATAGTCCCCCTCCTCCCTTGTTTTTTCTTTTTATTTTTACTAATAATACATCGGTAAATGTCCCCCGGCATTTACCCCACTGATTTTGGTGGTTTGCTTTTCCGGGATAAAAAAAATCAACAATAATGACATTTCTAACTAATAATGGTAAATTACAATTATTGTCGAACTAAATTCCTCCGAGGAGTCCAAATCTAAATGGGCATCTGAAGACGAGCTAAGCATATTTGGAAACCCTTCGTATCTTATCAGCGTAGACTTTCCATCTCCCATTATAACTTGCATCTTGAAGTGCCGAAATCTCCATGACCAAATCTGATTCCGCATGAAACTCAACAATACCCCGCATTGTTACTTTGATGGTCGCATGATGTATAGCTTTAATATAATATCAGCTTCAAAGACCGAATCCGTTGTGATAGACAAGCATATAGCGAAGTTCAAATCTCCAGCTCTGTTGCGCAGAGTCGCTCCCCCTTTTGAAGAGTCGGGTAAGAATGGCGCATCTACGTTCAACCAATATTGAATGTTTGGTCTAGACCACTTAATTATTTTGATTTTTGGATTAGCGGATGCAAAACCTTCGTGAATAATGTTTTCTAACTTCAATAGCTCAAAGCAGCAGACAATGTTTTCCACACAAATGTTTTTCCTGTACCTCCGTAACCATATACAAAGAAAACCCCGCCTTTGTTTTCGTGAACTGATTCCATAATCGTTGTGTACACGTGACGTTGCTGATCATTCAGACTATCAATGCATTTCGCATGCCCTTGACATAACGCATCACGATCATTTGGCACGTTTCTGAGTCATGGATGATTGACTTATATTAGGGAATGACATTGATGGATAGTCCTTTAAGCTCCTGCCATTCCTCTTCAAACTCAGCTCTATTTCTATAAGTGCATAATTCTTAATCTCATCCTCTGTTAACATTAAATCAAAAATAAAGGATTGAAAAACAACATCAGCATAAGAAAGATATGTATATTATTATTATTCAAAGGAATTTGAATCATGAAAAGCATAGTAGTATTGTTTTGTACCGGGATGGAGTAATGTTGTTCTCTGCATGTGTAAAATGTCATCTGAGATGAATGTCCAACATTTTTCCCAAACGTATGTTGGTCTACTCATCGTATCTGCTATCAATAATATGACAAACAACTTTCTGAGCACCCATGCTGAAGCCCAAAAACTCCCCTCAGAAATTCCTTCAACGTACTCTTTTTCATCATCTAACAATCACATTGTGTAACATGCCTCACGATATGTCTCATAACAAATCCCATCCACAATTCTTAGATCATCATAACATGTAGGCCCACGCTTCAAATTTAGGACACAACGTAAATAATAAAATTCCACTGAACCTGGAGGGACATAAGTTAGTCGACCTATAGCAAAACCCTTTTTGCAAGGTACACATTCTCTTGTTGTAGCCTTCCAAACAAACCTTTGAGGAAATTCAGCATAAGTTAAATCCCCTGCCTCCTTTGGGTACTGCTCATTCGTCCTCATCCATGTCCAAAACATACTCACTTACCGATGCATTGTCTTCAAAGTAAACATATTGCTCGTCGGGAAAGTGAAAGCTCAATCGTTCAACAGATGTATTGTTATATTGAATCTCGAACCCTAGTATTCTCCACATAGCCTCACATGGAGATATATACCTACAATCATAGTAGAGTTTTATTTCATCCCTGGGTTTCTCGTTGTCATCTGTATTTGAAGTTTCATAAAATCCTGTTGTCACGCGATCATGTCAAAATAAGTTTCATAAAATCCCGCTGTATATATACACGATCATGGATTGATTAAAGATCTCGTTGGTACTTTTTCACCATATACCTTGCTCCTTCAACAAATGTAGGTGGTAAAACAACTCTTTCCTTGTGTAGAAGCATCTGGCTCACCACTAAGCAAAGCATCAGAAAGCCCTTAGTACATTTCACACATCAATTGTATTTTATGTGTTCCGATGTACATTAGTCTTGAAGATTCAACCATTTTATATCCATCAACGACAAATTGTTGGAATAACCTTCTGCCCTGGAGGATGAAAATGCATTCCGTGCTTCGCTCATGCAATCTATATGCCGAAAATTCTTTAATGCTAACACTTCGGCGACCCTTTCTAGAAGAACTATTACCGTCACAAAAAATTAATATCCTCCCTATAACCATCTTCACCGGATGGAAAGAGAAGTGGATATTACAACCCCAAATATGTAGGATTCAACTCATTTATATGCTTTAGAAAACCTCCCTGGGTTTCAAGCATTATATCTCTTTGCCTGAGTGATTCATCAAAATCTCCCACAACCAAAGCTACTACTTCTGAATAGTTGGTAGATTATAAGTTCTGACATCTTTGTTTCTTCTATCTATTAGCTTTAAACTCGCTTTTGCCTCGCCACCTTCAGCAATCTTGTCTCTAAGCATCCTAAATGACTTGACCAAAACATTATGTTCATCTAGCATTCCCCTTAAAGTAGACACGATCCCTGTGTGCATTTTTTTTGCTATCGCCTTTCACAGAAGTCATGCAGTTAAGATCCTCGTGTTGTGTGTCATATATATATAGTTGGGAAAATTTTGGCACACTTCCTTCTTGTGGCAACAAAGATCCTATTAGATGATAATTTTGACCACCAAGTTTAAAAATTGGCGGTGACCCACCCCTGTTAACCGTGTTATCTATCCTCCCACCCATCGACGTGAATGCAGAGTCGTGCCTACTGTGAGGCAGATGAGGCACTTGCCTCAGGGCCCATGAAAATGTTAAAATTTTAGGGCCCAAAATTCTAGATATTTCTATAGTATATGTGTGTATTTAATTTACATATTGGCTTCCTTTGCCCTTTGTCCGCTCTTGACCTGCTGCGCTTGAAAAAGGAAAACCCCAAATCCCCAAATCCCCAATTACCAATGAAGACGGCAATTTTAGAAGTGTAACCCCCATGAGCTCATAGACGGCACAATCAACACATGGAAGAAAAAGGGGGTTAAGGAGATTTTCTATTCCCTTGTTCCAGCCTTAACTAATCAATCAACAACAGAGCAAAAGTGAATATTAAGTGTCAAGTTTAATCTTTTATCTCTTTTGCGGGGAAATGCATTTTTATTTTCTGAAATAGTCACCAAATTGAAATGTCAGACCCGTATTTCAGAGATTATAAATGTCACCCCTCAATTGTCCAAATTGATGTAAATGTGGTCCTTAAAATGGTGAAATGTACTAAGTGGGCTATGAGTACATTTGATTCCTCAAAGGGCTACATTTACAGCAATTTGGACAATTCATGAGTGACTTTTACAATCTCGGAAATATGGGTCTGACATTTCAATATGGTGACTATTTCAGAGACTAAAAGTGCGACTTTCCCTCTTTTTTCTTAGCTTCTAATTTTCTAATATTTTTATATTTAAAGTCTTAAAAGGATTTATAGCTACCAAAATACTAATAATATATCTGATTATGTGATTGTGATTAAGTTGCGATGTGAATATGTGAATTATGATTTTTTGTGTTAGAAATTTGAGAACTGGGTAGGTGAAGAATAGTTTGATTATTAATCAATCATCATATGGAGTATGTTTTTAGCTTTTAAACTAGTAAAGCCTTTATTATCGTGTATATGATCCAATTTAACCCACCAGAGATGTTTTGGTGCAATTTGAAGTGAATGTCCAGAATTGAAATCTTTTTTTACTTGACAATATTTCACTTTTTAGATATTTAAATTATAATTTTTATGCATACATTGGCTCAATCAATCATGTTTTTAGTTTTTTAGTATCATGCCTCCAAATCCATGTCTGAGTTTCAAAAGAGGAAATGGAAATCGCATAGTGATTCATTAATTCAAATTCAAACAAAAGAACCACTCCAAATAGCACCTCCAGCTATGGTATCTATTGAGAAGGAATTTATTGAACATCTAGATTATGCCAACTTAATTATCACTTTTGCAGCTAAAATTGTCCAGTTAGTTGTACTTAATTAGTTATTTGAATACTTTGACATTAATGTAATTTTTATTTAATGTCATTTTTATGCTGTTTAATCTTCAACTTCAAAGAAAATTATAGTCTAAAAAGTTATGATGTATAGGACCTTTTATGAAGTTCGACTCTGGCTCGAATTTTGGTAGGATCGGCACTGCGTGAATGAAAACATACTATTATATGATTTAATATTATCTTGGAAGTGTTTACTCCTGGGATCTGTCCCATTAATCAAATCATATAGTTGAGGTGGGGGGTCCTTCAGTTTTGGAAATACTTTTTTTTCTTGCATGCAACAGAGAGAGTACTTAGGGTTGGTTTTTGTAGAACTTCGAAGTGTCCTCTCCTCAAACCAAAAGAGTGCTCCACAGTGGGGACAATTATGTGATGGGTCGTCAATGTCACAATATTAAGCACTTACTATGTCTAGAAGGAGAAGTTATGAAGTAACTTTAGTATGGAATAACGTAAAGAAAGTCCATTACTTGACAAAAATTAAATACTCAAGTAACAACATAATAGTTATAACGATCACACCTCAAGTCGATTTTACTACGTAGTATAATAGCATAGAAAACATTCCTGGGATATGACTAAAACAAAGTGAGCTTCTCGAAATGTGACTAGTTATGTTTTAATATGACCAAAAATAAAAACAAAATCTTTATATGAAATTGTGGAAGGACAAAAATACCTTTTTTTTTAAAAAAAATATGCATTTTACACTAATTTCGTCCGGGTAAAAATAATGCACTTTATGAAAACGTTATTGCACTACATTTATTGCACTTTATGGCGGTATTCACTGCACGCCATAACAAAAATGTTATGAATTTAGCGTTTTTTAGATTTCACAACTTTAGTTTTTACATCTAGTTAAATATAACGCACTTCATGGTGGAGTTATAGCACAATATTACATAAAATGCTACGAATTTATAGATATTTTTTCATGTCATTTTTAATGCACTTCTTTTCATGTCATTGCACTTTTTACATTATTGCACTTCTTGCCATATCATTGCACTTTTTGTCATAACTCATTGCACTTCTTGTGATGTTCACGACATTAAATATAAATTATTCATTGCACACTTCTTTCATCGTCTTCAACCTAGGCTTCGTCTTCAACCTCGGTCGCCTTGACTGAAGAATCTGAGTTGTAGGAGCGGCAGAGGGGTGTGGCTGAGCGGCAGCGAGTTGGATCGAGTGCAACCGTGCGAATGGATGACGATGAGGATGGCAACGCTCAGGGCTTGGGACGATGTTGGTAAGCAGGAATCGGGATGGAGGCGGCGCCCACGGCTCGAGACGATAGCGGCGTGCAGGTGTAGGGATGGCGGTGGCATACTGGCGTGGTCGGTTGGTGGCGGCGGCTACGGCGAACAAGCGTGGAACTGGGGGTGGTCGAACAAACCTGTGACTAGAGATGGACTGGTGGACGGCGGTCGTGGGTGCGTGCAGTGGTCCACGGGACGTCGGCGGCAGGGGTGTGCGATGAGCGCAGGAGGCGGGTGGATGTGTGCGGCTGGTTGCTAAGGTTTGTAGAAAAAGAGTAGGGAGGTTAGGGTTTTATAGGTATAGCATAAAGGGTATATTTGTACATAAAAATATTTATTTATTTATTTATTTATTTATTTATTTATTACGAATTTTAATTAAATAATATGAATTTAGGTATTATTTTGGGGGGAAAACTAGGTAGGTCATATATTGGGAAAATGAAAGAGTTTTAATCATATGGGGATAATGATTTCAATAACATTCAAAACATTGAAGTAATAGGATGTCAATTAACATTTCATTGAATTAATTTGGGGATCATTTTAAAACTTGTTAAATTAATATACGCATTATGTCTTTAGTATGCGTACTACATTTGAATTGGAAAATCCAAATTCAACATATACATTATAAATTTTAATGTACCACATTAAATCATAACAACATATTATTAAATTGAAATACCAACAACACCGTTATGCTATAAAACTATTTTGGTAAAAAAAGCACCATTTATTTGTAGACAAAAACGTTACATCAATTTATTAAAGAGGGTACTAATTTAGTTTCAACATGTCGATCATTGTTTGATGTCCATAAAGGTAATTATTAGTAAATACTTTGGTTAATGAAGTTATTTGGATGTATAAAATTTAGTAATTTGATATTACATATTAAATTTTAAATATTTCCACTACAAATGATAAAATACGAAGTATACTTTAAAAAAATATTAACGAAGTATATACTAAGTACTTTAATTTGGCTACAATTTATTAACTTTGGTTAATGAAGTACTTTAAAAAAATAAAATTATAAATTCAACTACATCACTACAAAAATAAAAAACTCGAATAAAAAGATTATAGTTATAACAATCACACCTTCGACTTGATGTGATTGTGATGAAAGTTCATCATGTATATGCGTTGATATACTTCGTCACACATATGATGGTAATCAGGAAGACAAACATTTGAGCATTTCCCTTTATTACTGATATTCATTGTCCTCACACTCGAAGAACGATTGAATAGCAAATGCGAGACTGTAGAAGTAAATACAAATAGTAAGAAATGAATATCGTTTAAATATGTATTGTCATTATTTAATTGTTGATATTCTGAAACCATAATTATTGAAATAAGAAGTACCATTCATTCTATCAACGAAAACGTCAAATTATCCATTGTGATGGGGCAACGAACGTTTCTAAACATTATGGTCAACATTTTCTGTCCACAAAGGCAATTAAATACAAATATGCTCTCAATTACATGATTCCAATACAATAGACTATTTATATATGCCCTCAATTTCTATATTTAAGGCAATTTTTTTTTCCCACCTCAATAATGGTACAACTCTCCATCATAATTGAAAAATAAAAAAGGTATACCTTCACATTTATAAGAAATGATCTAATTAATACTCTTTAAATAAATATTACCATTCTTTATACATAAGTTCATACTCCTTAAAACACAGACGGATGAGGGAAGATGGTAAAATAATGATAACATTATTATATATGTAATTGGTGCATTTCCGTGCGAAGCACATATAATACTACAGAGGTACGGAGTATAACTTAATCAGCCGCTTCAATCCCAATGCCACACATCTCTTTGAGGAGTACACGGTATTTCTCTATCATACTGGTAGTTCTGACAAGTTCATTCAATTTCTCGGCAGGATGGTCACGAGGCAATCCATTCACCATCATTTGGTATTCGCTTACTGTTCTCTCGCAAAAGTCTTTCTTCAGCTCACGTGACCACCATTCACCCCAAAAAGACTTGAATTCAGCACAATCTTTTTCAAGGCGTTCTAGAGGATACTCGCAGGAACGATTTCTCAAACCTCTCCGGTGTAAAAACTTACACCTTTCATAAAACTCTATGAGGCCCTCGCAATGAAAAACTTTACTTTCAAGCTCGTTACTTGACAATTTTGAGGAAAAATCAGACCCAAAGCTAAATCCCTTTCCAGCTGCAGCATATCTTACAAAAGAATCACTTTTGGAACGAGATGAGGAGTAATGCCCCCCTCCGCCGCCACGGAAACCTCGACCACCGCTTGAAACCACCATTCTTTTCGTGCGGGAACCCTAGGAATTGAATACGGTGTTTTAGAAGGACGGTAGAACACTTTCAGACTATAAACATGCCCTCAATTACTATTATTAATTTCTATATTTAAGGCAATTAAATACAAACATGCCCTCAATTACTATTATTAATTTTCGGAAATGTGACTCGCTTGCTCTTAAAAGTTGAAACTTTTATATTACCAAAATTAGAAACTTTAACAACTCGTTTTCTATTAGGAGTAATAATTTTGAATCTTATTTTAAGGAAAATAAGAGTAAACCTTTTATTCACAAATCTTACTCATGTAAGGGTCATTTTTATTTTCCAAATCACATTTTATAAATGTATTTACTTTAACGATTATAAGTATACACTTTTACACAACTCTTCAACCGTGCATCGCACGGGTGAAAATGTATTTGAAGTAATAGGATATCAATTCACATTTTATAGAAACAATTCATATTAATTTCTTTCGTTGTGAAATCATTTGGATGTAGTAAATTTAGTGATTTATATTACTCATTAAATTTTAATAACACTTTCAAACACATGATGTGTTTTTCAAAATATTAGGATAAAAAACAAGTACGGAGTAGTATTTTTTTACCGCTGTTTATTTCTATTACTAGTTTTTATCACGCGCGATGCGCGAAGAAGTAAATGCCCAATGGGATTTATTGTTCAGATAATTTGCATAAATTATCTAATTGTTATGTACATGCATAAATTATAAATATAATTCGCTCACGGAAAAAGAAAAAGGGGAAAAACAGAGCGTTTGCAATGAGTAAGATTTGTTAAAGGTAATACCATAATACATATGCACATCACTAACATAATAAAATCAACTCATTGTTGTCAATGCAACATCACAAGGGAATCCAAGTGTTTTTTATGTGAATGTAGAGTAATACACAACAATAACATTAAATCATTTGTTAGCAGGAAAGTTAAATATTACGGAGTATAATCGGTGATTAGATGAAAGGATGTTGCTCCTATTATTTTATACTTACTCCATCTCAAAATGATTGATAAAGTCTACTTTTATTAGTCAACATAGTTTTATTTAATTTAATAATGTGGGATATTGATTTTTATAAAATTCTAATTTTAATTTTGTGATTTTATAGAACCTTTCAATATAGTTCCTGAAAATGTAAGCTTTAATTATTAAAATTGATTTGAAATTAACTTTATTCTCGACCAATCATAAAAAATGCAAATTGAAAATAAATTTGGGATGCATAAAGCATTAGTATATGTGCTAATTGTGCTTGCATTGATAAATAATTATAATGTAGGGATGATGGTCAGTTTGTTGCCTTGTTGGGTATGTAGAAGAGAGAGTAAAATACGAAAGATAAAATCCCTTGTTTATCCCTTGTTTGGATGTCGGCGGCTTAAGTGAAAACGCCACTTTTTTACAAAGGTAAACACCGATTTTTGCAAAAGCGGAAATGTTTTTTTAATATGTGCAATAATACTTTTCAAAAAAGGACGCAGGAGCGCTAATATAGAACAAGCGAGAAAGAAAATTGGGAATACTCTTATGAATCTAAAAAACTAAGAGAACAAAAATCACAGCTTTACCTTCTAGGCTACAGCCAAAATCAATTAATGTGATTTTTGTAAGCCTGGAAAGGGTAAGCCTCGGTATGAGGGGCAATATCCTAGCATAGCACATTATTAATGTGAGGTAAGCCCCTCTGTCTGAGCCATAATGTTTTAGTCACGATATCAAATTAGATATATTAATTTATTATCCAAAGAGGCATGTAAATTGGCAAAATACTCTACTACCTAATCCGCTTCATCTGTAGATCCGAATAAGATGAAAAGATAGGGCTTAGCTTGCACCGCATAATTACAGTAAACCAAATACTTCGTGCTTTCTAAAAGTTAGTTATTAAACTTTAAAAGCTAATCGATCCATCTGATCTGCTTTCAAAAAGGAAGTCTTACATTTGAACCACTTTTAGAGCCTATTTTGGATCATTCAGAAGACACAACTGAATCTGCTAAAATATCTAAAATAAAGTCTTTGGAAACATAAAATTCAGCTCAATAAACCTTAGCTACTTTCATTTTTAAAACCATGATTGGGTTACTTAATAACTTACCAGACATGTTTTACTTTATGAATCCCACCTTTTTAAGAACGTATTCATACACAAACTCAAACTGCAAAACTAAATATGCTAAGCTATATTTTATAAAATGGACTTTAGGTAGAAACTCAATGCTGAGTTCCATTCGTGTATAACAGATGTTTCCCAAACAAAATAAAGAGCCTTAGTTTAATAATACTTCCTCCTTCCCAACATATATTTCCGTCCTAAATTGAGTTCTTATTTACTAACCAATCGTCAACACAATTTCCTTTTATTATTTAACTTTTTATATCAAATATAATCATATTTAAATTAAGTTTTTCACTTTAGCTGAACATTAACTATAGCATCTGAGTATATACACTTTTAAATATTATTGAGGATGAATATAATTAAATTTAATTGGGAACTCTAGAAGTGATTCCTTCCTGGCTAGATTATTATAAAGAAAGTTTCACACTGAGGGAAACTACCTTAGGTGTTTGGTATCCACTTTTAGAATCTGCATTTCAAAGTCTAAAAACACTTTGTTGTTTTAAAAAAAGTTTTTCATTAATTCTTCTACACTTCATAAAATACTTTCTAAAAGTTAGTCATTAAATTTTATACGCTTATCAGCCTGAGTTGATTTCAAAAAGCAACTTTTATATTTGAAACACTTTTAGAGCCTATTTTTGGATCATTCCGAAGAAACAACTGCTACAATGTCTAAGAGAAAAGTCTGCGGCAACATCAAAAACAGCTCAATAAACCTTAGCTAATTTCATTCTTAAAACCACAATTGGGTTACTTAATAATTTCATTCTTAGCTCAATAACAGGTTTTACTTTATGAACCCCGCTTTTTTAAGAACACTTCATCTTTTGAAAAAATGGGCCCTGGGTTGACTGACTGTACCCAAGTGAAATAGAAACACAAAGTAATATATTCTATCATTACCAGAACAAGAATGAAAAAGGCTTAACGGACCTGGTTTCTTGTAATAACAATCTCATTATTTGGAATAATAACAGAAGTATGTAATGGAGGAGGTGCAGGTGAAAGGAATGGTTGAGGCAAAGGAGGACCATATGGGCATTGTAGAGTTCCAGGAGAAGGCTGAAGCGGTGGAGTATCGAGAATGATCGTGTTGGATTCGTGTTGGAGTAAAAGTGTCATTCTGAGTACTTGAGGCAAAATGGGAGCGTGTCTAGGGACTGCTGTATTGGAAGAACCCTCAATTGTCATTGCAGTGTGCAAAAAGGAGAAAGAAAACGTCCTTGGTAGTAATTTCTATATGTGCATAATCAAAAGTAAACACTGCATCCACAAGAAATACAACATGGAGCTTAATAAATTGTTTATACGCCCACCAATTCAAATTTAGTGTACAAAGAGTGAAAAAACATACACGGTAAAAGTTCACAGAGGTAGGGTCATCCAGTCATCCAGAGCATCTTTGAGATTGGAAGTGGTTTTTTTTTCCGGTGTTAATCCAGAAAACCAAAAGCGTTCTTGATGGCTCCAATAGACCATTAATTACCATCCAACTTGGACCTCCTTGAAGCTCATCACGTTCACTGCATTAAAATGAGAACTAAAATGAGCATTAAACATTTATGCACAATAAAATCTTTACTCTATGTTTCTTCAAATGTATACTTTAAAGCAAAGCATAGATTATTTGGAATTCGGTCTTTCAACTCAAAGGAGGAGCCTTTGATAACAAACATGTTACATTACTTGTCATTAGCTAGTAAAACAAGCAAGTTTATTACTTGTATCTGAAATGGAAAAGAAACACAATGCAGTATACTAACTGTAATTCTATAAGGCATTAAGAGTTTTTCAATTTGTTCACCCCAAAGGTTTATAATAATAAAAAACCAAAAAGTTCAGAACTATATAACTACTAATAAAAAAAACTATAAATTTGTAATAATCTTAGATTTGAAACTTAAATGTGAAGGATAAAAATAACCTAAATGATCAAACGCTAAAATATGGAACTTAAATATAATTTGAGAAATGAAAGTAAAAATAAACATCTGAAACTCTGAATCATAATCTATTATTAACATTTAACAATATGATTAATTCACAATAATCAATTAAATTTGAATATAATAATCAGCTAATCACATAGTTAAACACTAATGGCTCATTGTGATCAATTAAATCTGAGATTCAGAAACCTTAATCAATCTATTATCAATTAACTTGGAAATACCGAAACAACCGGAATGCTGATGTAGAAGAGCAAGAGGGGATTCCAGATTCGAGAGTAGAGGGGGCTGAACCGCTGAGTCAATTGACAGATTGTGCAACTCAGGAGAAGAGCCGATTGACCGATTATGCTACAGCACGTGAAAAGCAGAGAGCTAAAGAAGGTGAAGACTCCTAGCGGAGAGTGGGAGCAGGCGAAGAGGCAACAGGACTTCGGATTCGGGGTTCCCTTCTTCTTTCTTTGTCGTCACTTTGATTCCAATTCAGCTATTCCAAACAGGCAGAACAAACCAGTCGGAAACCATTGGAGCCAGCTCGATCAGGCTAACGCAAAGGGCAACTGGTACGTCGTCGAAGCTGAGATAACAGACGGTATAATAGACGGGAGTAATGAGACGGTAATTAAACGGAAAAATAAATTCCTCTCAAAGAGTACATGTTTTGAAATAGATGGTACCACCTCATAAAGCTAAATGATTACACCAACATTTTTTTAATATCTAAAATACCCTTACCTTCATTGAGGGTTATAAGATTTTAAGAAAGAACGGTAAACTTATTGAATTTATTATATGATTTTATTTATTTTATTATTATCATTACCATTATACATAATACAAATTATATTTTTTAATCAACAAAAATTACTTAAGAATTTTAGGTCACATAAATATTCTCAAAATCCAGCTAAATTTTAACCCATTTGTATACTTATTTGGGTTTTTTACAAAAATATTACTAAAATAAAACTTATTTACACAAATATGGCTAATAGTTACTACAATATAGTGTCATAGTAACTTAAGTTTAAAAATTGAACATAAATTACTATGATTTCATTAGTACTTTAGTCACTAATCACATTTTTGTAAACCATCTCTATATTAGTGATATTTATGTAATTATTTCTACTTATTTCAGCCCATTTAAACCCAAGTATGAAATTTAATAAAGAGATTTTTACATGAATATTATCAAAAGTCATGGGAGTTACAAGAAAAGACTAATAGCATGGATCACTTATGGGCATCATGGGATTAAGTTAGAGCAAAAAGTCATATTTTTGTTAGTGGAGTTTAAAGTAGTTATATTTGTGTAATTTTTTCTTTAATAAAATAGATGAGACATTATTTAGCTTTTAAACCAAATTCAATCCAATTTAGAAACCAACCTAGCCCAATTTCGACCCAGCCCAACTTATTCCATTTAATTCGTCTAGCCCATTTGTTCATATTAAATACAGTATACCTATACGTATTAAATAACAACCTACCCCCAAACCCTAACAATATATAAGCTTCGCTGATAGCTATACATATACTTCAATCGAGATCTTTCTAAGACCCATCGGTTAAATGATGGTCTCTTCATCTCTCTTCCTCTATTTGTCTTCTACGCTCTGTGTATCTGTCTTGATCTATCTTTCTTCTACACTCTATGTAGCTCACTTCTATGCTATGTACATCTATCATCTATCCGCTGTTCATTGACATCCGATTGTGGATGTGTTCGTTAACATGTCAACGAATCAAAGGATTATAGTCTATTTTCGATTCAATGAACAATATAAGCTATTCTTTATAACCAAATCTGATTCCGCATGAAACTCAACAAAACCCAGCGTTGTTGCTTTGTTGGTCGCATGATGTATAGCTTTAATCTCAGCTTCGAAGACCGAATCTGTTGTGATAGACAAGCATATAGCGAAGTTCAAATCTCCAGCTCTGTTGCGCAGAGTCGCTCCCCCTGTTGAAGAGTCGGGTAAGAATGGTGCATCTACGTTCAACTTATATTGAATGTTTGGTCTAGACCACTTAAATATTTTGAATTTTTGATTAGCCGATGCAAAACCTTTGTGAATAATGTTTTCTAACTTCAATAGCTCAAAATTTGCACTCATCTTCAATTTATGTAACCTATAAGAACAATTTTTGAGCGTATTTTCTATTTGAACAATTATGAATTTTAAGGAGGGTAAGACTTAAAAATCATATCTCCATACACTAGACTAGCGTATAGTTTCCATAAATGGCAAACCTGCAGGGAGATTTTATCGAATGATATCCACAAGAGACTTTTGACCGGCCGTTAACCACCAATTAATCATCATGTGTCGAACAAATATAGGGATGTGTAATCTATCAACCCCAAAAATACCCATAAAATGTGACCATATTTTCTGAGCATAGGGGCAACAACAAAAAACGTGATTTATAGATTAAGATTCATTTCTAAAAAAGGGGCATTGGAAGGGAAAATAAACAATCTCAACCTAAGCAGATTTTCTCAAATAGGTATCAAGTTGTGTAAGAGCTTCCACCGAAAAACTATTATCTGCATAGTCTTATTTTTATGCCAAATACGTTTACAGGAGAAAGTGGAGGAGCTTCTCCATCTAACTTCGTCAAAGGCTGGAGCAAGTGAGAAGGAAACTACCATGCCAGGTAATCAAATCAAGTTATTATCATCCCCAATCTCTGAAATAGTTTCCCCATTGACATTTATGCTACATAATTAACCTTCTCCAAATTAGAGAGTTAGATATCTTTGGAGTGGATATCACAATCCATAGGGTACCGAGCATGGTAGAATTTAGACCAATCCAAAAGTAACACATTTCTCACATTCATGGAGAGATCACTCTCTGATTAGAATGTCACATTATGCTTAAGATTGGGAAGTGGTTAGCGCTTGAATATTTGTCCCTGCACTACTACCACGGCTAGCACTAGTTCCGATTGTTTTTTGGTATATATTAAATTATATATTTTTACAAAATAGTATATATATATATATATATAGAGGTTAAATCGCCGACTCATCTAGCCCACGTAACGTGTGCGTATTTATGGGTAACTTGGTCGGGGATATAACCTATGTAGAGAGAGTATCACGTTTATAGATATCTCCAAGGTTTTAAATTGCGGTTGCGGTTGCGGTTGCGGTTGCGATTGCGGTCATTGCGGTTGCGGCTAATGCGGCCGCTGCGATGCGTATTGCGGCCGCTGCGGCGTGAATTATTTTCAAATTCGCACCAGAAAAAATTATGGACAGGCGGAGGCGTTGCGGTCTGTTGCGGCACGTCGCGGTCTGTTGCGGCACGTCGCGGTCAATTGCGGCCTGTTGCGGGATGGTGCGGCGCCGTCGCGGTTACATTGCGTTTTCGTCACGGTTACGTTGCGGTTTTGGCCGTGATTCCAAATCATAAGGGTGTTGCGGGTTGATGCGGTTGCGGTGCCCTCGGCAACCGCAATATTGAGCAGTTTGCTAATTCCCAGGTTCCATGTCTGGTTTTTTCTTCATCTGTAGAACACTCCGAATGGAGAACTAGTTTTATATTGAATCAAATCTTGAAAACCTACAAAATTCACATCACTTCAATCAGCTACATAGGGGTGTTTGGAACTGATTCTGCTTCTGCTTCTTTTTTAAAAGCAGAAGCAGAATTAGAATCAGTTTTCAGAAGCTGGTACCCCCCAGCTTCTAAAAAAACTGATTCTGAGAGTAAATTAGTGCTCCAGAAGTGCTTCTGGAATTTCACCTAAACACTCCAGCTTCTGCTTCTGCTCCCTGAAGGAGCAGAATCAGTTTTGAGAATCAGATCCAAACACCCCCATAGTCATAAAGTTTTAGAATTAAAATTCAAATCTAGCAACTTAACCTCTCTGTAGAGGGCTTAGATTTCGAATAATGACCAAATATTTCAGAATCTAAAAGCCTTGAGATTTTTTTGGTTCAGGGATCCCGCAAGGAAATGAGGGGTTGGGTGACATTTATTTTTGAAATATTTTACAGAGAATCTCATAACTTGTCTACAGTCCTAACTGCATTATCAGTGGTCAATATGGTAATACATTTTGTACTCCTTCCGTCCCAATTTGTTTTGCAAAATCAACATTTTTTGGTCAACCAATAATAAAAGTCAACCCTCCCTACCATAATTAATTCAATTTTTAATAATTAAAATTTACATATTCAAAAACTACATTTAAATCTCTTCAAAGTTGTAAACTCCAAATTAGAAAATAATTAAAAATCGACATCCTAATTAAGTGAACAAAACGAGACTGCTTGACTAAGAAAAGTCAAATTTGTAACTCTTTCTGGAACGGAGGTAGTATTTTTTATCGAAGAAGAGCTTAATAAATTACTACTCCATCTTCCACCCCATCATCCCAGAATGACTACACCAAAAGGATAACAATCATTAAACATCAGGGCATTGTCACTGCTCTGTTTACTATACAACACATTTGGAATGGAAATTGACACTCAGGGAAAAATAGATAGCTCCAATAAGAGCCAATAACAACCTGCATAGTCCCCTTTAACACCAGTATTTTAATAATTGTTGCCTCAAGCAGCAAGACAATTTTTTAAAAACATGAAACACGCAACTTATTAGTCCTTTTCTAGTAGTGTACAACCAAAGCTTTGTATATATTATCTGAATAAAAGTGAAACCTAAAATCAAGCACTGAGCTAGTATAAACAACATACCCCCAGATATACTCTTAATGGTGAAATTGAAGACACTGAGTACCTGCATAATGTTAAAAATAAATAAATAGATGGAGCAATACCAATAGGAGAAAGAACTCTATGGCAATATGATTAAGTGATATGCAAGAATCTCAAGTGTAACAACCTGTTTTTTATACTTTTAGACTCGCAATAGAGCATTTTTTCCTCAGAACAAGTTAACAACTCAAACAGAAATTATGACTCAAAGGGCGCATAGGAAATGCTTCAGAAGAAATATGAAATCAAAATACTTTGCAAAGTTATTGCAAAAGTGAATTAAAAAATCAAATGTTTTTAAGGAACGTAGAAACTTTAAGCCACTGATGAATTTGGATACATGACAGTTCATTCTTTTTAATCAACTTAAAAAGGTGCATCAGTGCATGTACTTTATCATGAAGTGTCTTAACACTTCATATAAAACTAATAGCTTAACTAATACATGTCTTGCGGTATTGCCAGAGCAAAAACTGTAAACCAATTATACTCTTAACTTTTAATAACTTCATAGAAGCATTTTCAGTTTAAAAATTGCTAAAAATGCTTGACTCAGAAGGAATTAATAAAAAAAAAAAAACATTACCAAATTATAATTCACTTTCTTCCACTTCTTATAGACCCGCTGTTAGATGTTTCTAGCTCCATGTGGAATCTAGACGTGAAAGCTCGTAGACGAGCATAGTGAATAGATGTGTACAATTCGCACTTTCACATAACGTGTAAGTATTTATGGGGTAGCTTGGTCGGGGATGTAACCAATGTAGAGTTTCACATTTATAGATATACCATCACATATTTATATATACTTTTTATTCCAAATACAAAACCTAATTGAAGAAAGAAAGTTAACAATAAAACATCACTTTCTTGAATCCTTCATATCAGGAAGTGGCAGGCGCTCAGGTATTTCTCTCATCACCGCTACCACGGTTAGCACCACTTTCCATAGACCCGCCATTAGATGTTTGTAGCTCCATGTAAAATGTAGACATGAAATATCATAGATGAGCATAGTATCCCAGAGGAATGACATTTATAGATTTTGAATACAATATAAATATTCCAAATTTATAAAAAAAAAAAAAATAGAATCAATCTTGTGCATTAAAATAGAAACACTTTTAATATAAACAAAGAGCAATTTTATGCGGATTTTGAGGTTTGATATAATTGTTTCCACGGAACATCTCGATACAAATATAATGTCTTAACACACTGGAACTTGTGATGAAAACAATTCTTTTTGAAATATAATAAAATATTTGTTTTAGAAAACAAAGCGTGATGAATAGGATAATAGTTGAGAAAATTCTTTTTTACAATCATTGATTTTGGGGACATGTATGTACTACTCTAAGCACGAACCTCGACCGCTTGTTGCACATACTATTTATTTAAAAGTAATTCTTATAAATGTTAGACAAGTATTAGTTAGGAACAGTATGTTAAATATACTTACTATATACTTGCAGTGCGCAGTAATTCAACATAAAAGTGCGGTATAACTGAGTATATGTACAATTAGCACTTTGATGCGTTAAATAACAAATGATAAAGCAAAACAAATGGCCCAATAAGAAGATTATAGAAAACGTTAGAAATAGAAAATTCAAATAATTTCATAACTGAAGTCTAGTTGTTAAAATGTCAACCTCAATCTAAAATTAGTGCATTCCTAACATTTATGGAGAATTCACTATCTGACAGCGGGTCTATGAGAAGTGGTGTTGTTGTTGGCCGTTATGGTGGTGCCGGGAGAAATACCAGAGCACCGGGTTCTAGTGAATCGGTTAGGCCACTTCCTGATGTGAAGGACAATGTTAAGAAAGTAATGTTTTATTGTTAATTTGCTTCTTTCCAATGAAGTTTGCCCAGAACACCTTTCGTTTTATGTTTGATTTTTGCTAATTAAACTTGTTCTTGATGTGCTCCTTGATTATTCCCAAGAAAGAGTCACGCAGAGTCTAGATGGTATATACGAATTGCGATACTTTTTCTCAAGAAAAAAATAGGCATAAGGCAAAAGTATATATTTCCGAAATGCAGTTCCATTCAACACAAACTAATTAATCAATCTTGCGCATTAGAATAGAAAACACTTTTGATAATATAAAAAAAGAGCAACTTTATGCGGATTTTGAAGTTTGATAGTTTCCACGGAACATCTCGATATAAATGTAAGTCTTAACACACTGGAACTCGCGATGAAAACAATCCCTTTTCAAATATATTAAAATATTTATTTTACAAAACCAAGGGTGATGAATAGGATAAGAGTTGAGAAAATTCTTTTTTACAATCATTGATTTTGGGGACATGAATGTTACTCGAAGCACGAAACTCGACCGCTTGTTGCACGTACTACTTATTTAAAAATGATTCTTATAAATGTTAGACAAGTATTAGTTAGGAACTGTGTTATATATACTTGCTATATATACTAGCAATATGCAATAATTTAGCATAAAAGTGTGGTATAAGTGAGTATATGTACAATTAGCACTTCCACGCGTTAAATAACAAATGATAAAGCAAAACAAATGACCCAATAAGGCAATTATAAAAAACGTTAGAAATAGAAAATTCAAATAATTTCGTAACGGAAGTGTAGATGTTAAAATGTCACCCCAA
The DNA here is from genome assembly GCA_945859915.1 of Cuscuta epithymum. Taxonomy (NCBI): domain Eukaryota; kingdom Viridiplantae; phylum Streptophyta; class Magnoliopsida; order Solanales; family Convolvulaceae; genus Cuscuta; species Cuscuta epithymum. The sequence goes on along the minus strand of CAMAPF010000951.1, from coordinate 406,629 downwards.
ATCTAAAATTCACCAGAGCACCAGGTTCTAGTGAATCGGTAAGGCCACTTCCTTATTTGAAGGACAATGTTAAGAAAGTAATGTTTTATTGTTAATTTGCTTCCTTCCAATGAAGTTTGCCCAGAACACCTTTCGTTTTATGTTTGGTTTTTGCTAATTAGACTTGTTCTTGATGTGCTCCTTGTTATTCCCAAGAAAGAGTCACACAGAGTCTAGATGGTGTATACGAATTGTGATACTTTTTCTCAAGAAAAAAACAGGCATAAGGCAAAAGTATATATTTCCGAAATGCAGTTCCATTAAACACAAACTAATTAATCAATCTTGTGCATTAGAATAGAAAACACTTTTGATAATATAAAGAAAAAAAGCAACTTTATGTGGATTTTGAAGTTTGATAGTTTCCACGGAACATCTTGATATATATGTAAGTCTTAACACACTGGAACTCGCGATGAAAACAATCCCTTTTCAAATATATTAAAATATTTATTTTACAAAACAAAGGGTGATGAATAGGATAAAAGTTGAGAAAATTCTTTTTTACAATCATTGATTTTGGGGACTTGAATGTTACTCGAAGCACGAAACTCGACCGCTTGTTGCACGTACTATTTATTTAAAAATGATTCTTGTAAATGTTAGACAAGTATTAGTTAGGAACTGCGTTATATATACTTGCTATATATACTAGCAATATGCAATAATTTAGCATAAAATTGCGGTACAAGGGAGTATATGTACAATTAGCACTTCCACGCGTTAAATAACAAATGATAAAGCAAAACAAATGACCCAATAAGGCAATTATAGAAAACATTAGAAATAGAAAATTCAAAAAAACAATTTAACTGAAGTCTAGATGTAAATATGTCACCCAAATCTAAAATTAATGCATTCCTTACATTTATGGAGAGTTCACTATCTGAAAGCGGGTCTATGAGAAGTGGTGTTGTTGCTGGCCGTTGTGGTGGTGCCGGGAGAAATACCAAAGCACCACGTTCTAGTGAATCGGTAAGGCCACTTCCTGATTTGAAAGACAATGTTAAGAAAGTAATGTTTTATTGTTAATTTGCTTCCTTCCAATGAAGTTTGCCCAGAACACCTTTCATTTTATGATTGATTTTTGCTAATTAGACTTGTTCTTGATGTACTCCTTGGTTATTCCCAAGAGTCACGCGGACTGTAGATCGTATATACGAATTGTGATACGTTTTCTGAAGAAGAAAAAACAGACATAAGGCAAAAGTATATATTTCCGAAATGCGGTTCCATTTAAAGCAATCTAATCAATCTTGTGCATTAGAATAGAAACACTTTTTATGATATAAACAAAGAGCAATTTTATGCGGATCTTGAGGTTTGATAGCTTCGACAGAACATCTCGATATAAATGTAATGTCTTAACACACTGGAACTTGCGATAAAAACTATCCTTTTTGAAATATATTAAAATAGTTGTTTTACAAAACATAGGGTGATGAATAGGATAAAAGTTGAGATTTTTTTTTTACAATCATTGATTTTAAGGACATGTATGTACTACTCTAAGCACGAAACTCGACCGCTTGTTGCACGTACTATTTATTTAAAAATGATTCTTATAAATGTTAGACAAGTATTAGTTAGGAACTGCGTTATATATACTTGCTATATATACTAGCAATATGCAATAATTTAGCATAAAATTGCGGTATAAGTGAATATATGTACAATTAGCACTTCCACGCGTTAAATAACAAATGATAAAGCAAAACAACTGACCCAATAAGGCAATTATAGAAAACGTTAGAACTAGAAAATTCAAATAATTTCGTAACTAAAGTCTAGATGTAAAAATGTCACCCAAATCTAAAATTAATGCATTCCTTACATTTATGGAGAGTTCACTATCTGAAAGCGGGTCTATGAGAAGTGGTGTTGTTGCTGGCCGTTGTGGTGGTGCCGGGAGAAATACCAGAGCACCACGTTCTAGTGAATCGGTAAGGCCACTTCCTGATTTGAAAGACAATGTTAAGAAAGTAATGTTTTATTGTTAATTTGCTTCCTTCCAATGAAGTTTGCCCAGAACACCTTTCATTTTATGATTGATTTTTGCTAATTAGACTTGTTCTTGATGTACTCCTTGGTTATTCCCAAGAGTCACGCGGACTGTAGATCGTATATACGAATTGTGATACGTTTTCTGAAGAAGAAAAAACAGACATAAGGCAAAAGTATATATTTCCGAAATGCAGTTCCATTTAAAGCAATCTAATCAATCTTGTGCATTAGAATAGAAACACTTTTTATGATATAAACAAAGAGCAATTTTATGCGGATCTTGAGGTTTGATAGCTTCGACAGAACATCTCGATATAAATGTAATGTCTTAACACACTGGAACTTGCGATAAAAACTATCCTTTTTGAAATATATTAAAATAGTTGTTTTACAAAACATAGGGTGATGAATAGGATAAAAGTTGAGATTTTTTTTTTTACAATCATTGATTTTAAGGACATGTATGTACTACTCTAAGCACGAAACTCGACCGCTTGTTGCACGTACTATTTATTTAAAAATGATTCTTATAAATGTTAGACAAGTATTAGTTAGGAACTGCGTTATATATACTTGCTATATATACTAGCAATATGCAATAATTTAGCATAAAATTGCGGTATAAGTGAATATATGTACAATTAGCACTTCCACGCGTTAAATAACAAATGATAAAGCAAAACAACTGACCCAATAAGGCAATTATAGAAAACGTTAGAACTAGAAAATTCAAATAATTTCGTAACTAAAGTCTAGATGTAAAAATGTCACCCAAATCTAAAATTAATGCATTCCTTACATTTATGGAGAGTTCACTATCTGAAAGCGGGTCTATGAGAAGTGGTGTTGTTGCTGGCCGTTGTGGTGGTGCCGGGAGAAATACCAGAGCATCAGATTCTAGTGAATCGGTTAGGCCACTTCCTGATTTGAACGACAATGTTAAGAAAGTAATGTTTTATTGTTAATTTGCTTCTTTCCAATGAAGTTTGCCCAGAACACCTTTCGTTTTATGTTTGATTTTTTCTAATTAAACTTGTTCTTGATGTGCTCCTTGATTATTCCCAAGAAAGAGTCACGCAGAGTCTAGATGGTATATACGAATTGCGATACTTTTTCTCAAGAAAAAAACAGGCGTAAGGCAAAAGTATATATTTCTGAAATGCAGTTCCATTAAACACAAACTAATTAATCAATCTTGTGCATTAGAATAGAAAACACTTTTGATAATATAAAAAAAAAAAGAGCAACTTTATGCGGATTTTGAAGTTTGATAGTTTCCACGGAACATCTCGATATAAATGTAAGTCTTAACACACTGGAACTTGCGATGAAAACAATCCTTTTTCAAATATATTAAAATATTTGTTTTACAAAAGAAAGGGTGATGAATAGGATAACAGTTGAGAAACTCGAAGCACGAAACTCGACCGCTTGTTGCACGTAATATTTATTTAAAAGTGATTCTTATAATTGTTAAACTATTAGTTAGGAACTGCATTATATATGCTTACTACATACTTGCAATATGCAGTAATTCAGCATAAAAGTGCGGTATAAGTGAGTATATGTACAATTAGCACTTCCACGCGTTAAATAACAAATGATAAAGCAAAACCAATGACCCAATAAGGCAATTATAGAAAACGTTAGAAATAGAAAAGTCAAATAATTTCGTAACGGAAGTCTAGATGTTAAAATGTCACCCCAAATCTAAAATTCACCATAGCACCAGGTTCTAGTAAATCGGTAAGGCCACTTCCTTATTTGAAGGACAATGTTAAGAAAATAATGTTTTATTGTTAATTTGCGTCCTTCCAATGAAGTTTGCCCAGAACACCTTTCGTTTTATGTTTGGTTTTTGCTAATTAGACTTGTTCTTGATGTGCTCCTTGTTATTCCCAAGAAAGAGTCACACAGAGTCTAGATGTTGTATACGAATTGTGATACTTTTTCTCAAGAAAAAAACAGGCATAAGGCAAAAGTGTATATTTCCGAAATGCAGTTCCATTAAACACAAACTAATTAATCAATCTTGTGCATTAGAATAGAAAACACTTTTGATAATATAAAAAAAAGAGCAACTTTATGTGGATTTTGAAGTTTGATAGTTTCCACGGAACATCTTCATATAAATGTAAATCTTAACACACTGGAACTCACGATGAAAACAATCCCTTTTCAAATATATTAAAATATTTATTTTACAAAACAAAGGGTGATGAATAGGATAAAAGTTGAGAAAATTCTTTTTTACAATCATTGATTTTGGGGACATGAATGTTACTCGAAGCACGAAACTTGACCGCTTGTTGCACGTACTATTTATTTAAAAATGATTCTTATAAATGTTAGACAACTATTAGTTAGGAACTGCGTTATATATATTTACTATATATACTATCAATATGCAATAATTTAGAGTAAAAGTGCGGTATAAGTGAGTATATATACAATTAGCACTTCCACGCGTTAAATATCAAATGATAAAACAATACAAATGACCCAATAAGGCAATTATAGAAAACGTTAGAAATAGAAAATTCAAAAAATTTTGTAACTGAAGTCTAGATGTTAAAATGTCACCCAAATCTAAAATTAATGCATTCCTTACATTTATGGGAGAGTTCACTATCTGAAAGCGGGTCTATGAGAAGTGGTGTTGTTGTTGGCCGTAGTGGTGGTGCCGGGAGAAATACAAGAGCACCGGGTTCTAGTGAATCGGTAAGGCCACTTCCTGATTTGAAAGACAATGTTAAGAAAGTAATGTTTTATTGTTAATTTGCTTCCTTCCAATGAAGTTTGCCCAGAACACCTTTCGTTTTATGATTGATTTTTGCTAATTAGACTTGTTCTTGATGTACTCCTTGGTTATTCCCAAGAGTCACGCGGACTGTAGATCGTATATACGAATTGTGATACGTTTTCTGAAGAAGAAGAAACAGGCATAAGGCAAAAGTATATATTTCCGAAATGCAGTTCCATTAAACACAAACTAATTAATCAATCTTGTGCATTAGAATAGAAACACTTTTTACGATATAAACAAAGAGCAACTTTATGCGGATCTTGAGGTTTGATAGCTTCGACGGAACATCTCGATATAAATGTAATGTCTTAACACACTGGAACTTGCGATAAAAACTATCCTTTTTGAAATATATTAAAATAGTTGTTTTACAAAACAAAGGGTGATGAATAGGATAAAAGTTGAGAATTTTTTTTTTACAATCATTGATTTTAAGGACATGTATGTACTACTCTAAGCACGAAACTCGACCGCTTGTTGCACGTACTATTTATTTAAAAATTATTCTTATAAATGTTAGACAAGTATTAGTTAGGAACTGCGTTATATATACTTACTATATATACTAGCAATATGCAATAATTTAGAGTAAAAGTGCGGTATAAGTGAGTATATATACAATTAGCACTTCCACGCGTTAAATATCAAATGATAAAACAATACAAATGACCCAATAAGGTAATTATAGAAAACGTTAGAAAAAGAAAATTCAAATAATTTCGTAACTGAAATCTAGTTGTTAAAATGTCAACCTCAATCTAAAATTAGTGCATTCCTTACATTTATGGAGAGTTCACTATCTGACAGCGGGTCTATGAGAAGTGGTGTTGTTGTTGGCCGTTATGGTGGTGCCGGGAGAAATACCAGAGCACCAGGTTCTAGTGAATCGGTTAGGCCACTTCCTGATTTGAATGACAATGTTAAGAAAGTAATGTTTTATTGTTAATTTGCTTCTTTCCAATGAAGTTTGCCCAGAACACCTTTCGTTTTATGTTTGATTTTTGCTAATTAAACTTGTTCTTGATGTGCTCCTTGATTATTCCCAAGAAAGAGTCACGCGGAGTCTAGATGGTATATACGAATTGCGATACTTTTTCTCAAGAAAAAAATAGGCGTAAGGCAAAAGTATATATTTCTGAAATGCAGTTCCATTAAACACAAACTAATTATTCAATCTTGTGCATTAGAATAAAAACACATATATTATAATATACACAAAGAGCAATTTTATGCGGATTTTGAAGTTTGTAGTTTCCACTGAACATCTCGATATAAATGTAAGTCTTAACACACTGGATCTTGCGATGAAAACAATCCTTTTTCAAATATATTAAAATATTTGTTTTACAAAAGAAAGGGTGATGAATAGGATAACAGTTGAGAAAATTCTTTTTTACAATCATTTATTTTGGGGACATGAATGTTACTAGAAGCACGAAACTCGACCGCTTGTTGCACGTACTATTTATTTAAAAGTGATTCTTATAATTGTTAAACTATTAGTTAGGAACTGCATTATATATGCTTACTACATACTTGCAATACGCAGTAATTCAGCATAAAAGTGTGGTATAAGTGAGTATATGTACAATTAGCACTTCCACGCGTTAAATAACAAATGATAAAGCAAAACCAATGACCCAATAAGGCAATTACAGAAAACGTTAGAAATAGAAAATTCAAATAATTTCGTAACGGAAGTCTAGATGTTAAAATGTCACCCCAAATCTAAAATTCACCAGAGCACCAGGTTCTAGTGAATCGGTAAGGCCACTTTCTTATTTGAAGGACAATGTTAAGAAAGTAATGTTTTATTGTTAATTTGCTTCCTTCCAATGAAGTTTGCCCAGAACACCTTTCGTTTTATGTTTGGTTTTTGCTAATTAGACTTGTTCTTGATGTGCTCCTTGTTATTCCCAAGAAAGAGTCACACAGAGTCTAGATGGTGTATACGAATTGTGATACTTTTTCTCAAGAAAAAAACATGCATAAGGCAAAAGTATATATTTCCGAAATGCATTTCCATTAAACACAAACTAATTAATCAAACTTGTGCATTAGAATAGAAAACACTTTTGATAATATAAAAAAAGAGCAACTTTATGCGGATTTTGAAGTTTGATAGTTTCCACGGAACATCTCGATATAAATGTAAGTCTTAACACACTGGAACTCGCGATGAAAACAATCCCTTTTCAAATATATTAAAATATTTATTTTACAAAACAAAGGGTGATGAATAGGATATGCAATAATTTAGCATAAAAGTGTGGTATAAGTGAGTGTATGTACAATTAGCACTTCCACGCGTTAAATAACAAATGATAAAGCAAAACAAATGACCAATAAGGCAATTATAGAAAACGTTAGAAATAGAAAATTCAAAAAAAAATCGTAACTGAAGTCTAGATGTTAAAATGTCACCCAAATCTAAAATTAATGCATTCCTTACATTTATGGGAGAGTTCACTATCTGAAAGCGGGTCTATGAGAAGTGGTGTTGTTGCTGGCCGTTGTGGTGGTGCCGGGAGAAATACAAGAGCACCAGGTTCTAGTGATTCGGTTAGGCCACTTCCTGATTTGAATGACAATGTTAAGAAAGTAATGTTTTATTGTTATTTGCTTCTTTCCAATGAAGTTTGCCCAAAACACCTTTCGTTTTATGTTTGATTTTTGCTAATTAAACTTGTTCTTGATGTGCTCCTTGATTATTCCCAAGAAAGAGTCCCGCAGAGTCTAGATGGTATATACGAATTGCGATACTTTTTCTCAAGAAAAAAATAGGCGTAAGGCAAAAGTATATATTTCTGAAATGCAGTTCCATTAAACACAAACTAATTATTCAATCTTGTGCATTAGAATAAAAACACTTATATATTATAATATACACAAAGAGCAATTTTATGCGGATTTTGAAGTTTGTAGTTTCCACTGAACATCTCGATATAAATGTAAGTCTTAACACACTGGAACTTGCGATGAAAACAATCCTTTTTCAAATATATTAAAATATTTGTTTTACAAAACAAAGGGTGATGAATAGGATAACAGTTGAGAAAATTCTTTTTTACAATCATTTATTTTGGGGACATGAAAGTTACTAGAAGCACGAAACTCGACCGCTTGTTGCACGTACTATTTATTTAAAAGTGATTCTTATAATTGTTAAACTATTAGTTAGGAACTGCATTATATATGCTTACTACATACTTGCAATATGCAGTAATTCAGTATAAAAGTGCGGTATAAGTGAGTATATGTACAATTAGCACTTCCACGCGTTAAATAACAAATGATAAAGCAAAACCAATGACCCAATAAGGCAATTACAGAAAACGTTAGAAATAGAAAATTCAAATAATTTCGTAACGGAAGTCTAGATGTTAAAATGTCACCCCAAATCTAAAATTCACCAGAGCACCAGGTTCTAGTGAATCGGTAAGGCCACTTCCTTATTTGAAGGACAATGTTAAGAAAGTAATGTTTAATTGTTAATTTGCTTCCTTCCAATGAAGTTTGCCCAGAACACCTTTCGTTTTATGTTTGGTTTTGCTAATTAGACTTGTTCTTGATGTGCTCCTTGTTATTCGTAAGAAAGTCACACAGAGTCTAGATGGTGTATACGAATTGTGATACTTTTTCTCAACAAAAAAACAGGCATAAGGCAAAATTATATATTTCCGAAATGCAGTTCCATTAAACACAAACTAATTAATCAATCTTGTGCATTAGAATAGAAACACTTTTTATGATATAAACAAAGAGCAATTTTATGCGGATCTTGAGATTTGATAGCTTCGACGGAACATCTCGATATAAATGTAATGTCTTAACACACATGAACTTGCGATAAAAACTATCCTTTTTGAAATATATTAATAGTTGTTTTACAAAACAAAGGGTGATAAATAGGATAAAAGTTGAGAATTTTCTTTTTACAATCATTGATTTTAAGGACATGTATGTACTACTCTAAGCACGAAACTCGACCGCTTGTTGCACGTACTATTTATTTAAAAATGATTCTTATAAATGTTAGACAAGTATTAGTTAGGAACTGCGTTATATATATTTACTATATGTACTATCAATATGCAATAATTTAGAGTAAAAGTGCGGTATAAGTGAGTATATATACAATTAGCACTTCCACGCGTTAAATATCAAATGATAAAACAATACAAATGACCCAATAAGGTAATTATAGAAAACGTTAGAAAAAGAAAATTCAAATAATTTCATAACTGAAATCTAGTTGTTAAAATGTCAACCTCAATCTAAAATTAGTGCATTCCTTACATTTATGGAGAGTTCACTATCTGACAGCGGGTCTATGAGAAGTGGTGTTGTTGTTGGCCGTTATGGTGGTGCCGGGAGAAATACCAGAGCACCAGGTTCTAGTGAATCGGTTAGGCCACTTCCTGATTTGAATGACAATGTTAAGAAAGTAATGTTTTATTGTTAATTTGCTTCTTTCCAATGAAGTTTGCCCAGAACACCTTTCGTTTTATGTTTGATTTTTGCTAATTAAACTTGTTCTTGATGTGCTCCTTGATTATTCCCAAGAAAGAGTCACGCGGAGTCTAGATGGTATATACGAATTGCGATACTTTTTCTCAAGAAAAAAATAGGCGTAAGGCAAAAGTATATATTTCTGAAATGCAGTTCCATTAAACACAAACTAATTATTCAATCTTGTGCATTAGAATAAAAACACTTATATATTATAATATACACAAAGAGCAATTTTATGCGGATTTTGAAGTTTGTAGTTTCCACTGAACATCTCGATATAAATGTAAGTCGTAACACACTGGAACTTGCGATGAAAACAATCCTTTTTCAAATATATTAAAATATTAGTTTTACAAAAGAAAGGGTGATTAATAGGATAACAGTTGAGAAAATTCTTTTTTTGCAATCATTTATTTTGGGGACATGAATGTTACTAGAAGCACGAAACTCGACCGCTTGTTGCACGTACTATTTATTTAAAAGTGATTCTTATAATTGTTAAACTATTAGTTAGGAACTGCATTATATATGCTTACTACATACTTGCAATATGCAGTAATTTAGTATAAAAGTGCGGTATAAGTGAGTATATGTACAATTAGCACTTCCACGCGTTAAATAACAAATGATAAAGCAAAACCAATGACCCAATAAGGCAATTACAGAAAACGTTAGAAATAGAAAATTCAAATAATTTCGTAACGGAAGTCTAGATGTTAAAATGTCACCCCAAATCTAAAATTCACCAGAGCACCAGGTTCTAGTGAATCGGTAAGGCCACTTCCTTATTTGAAGGACAATGTTAAGAAAGTAATGTTTAATTGTTAATTTGCTTCCTTCCAATGAAGTTTGCCCAGAACACCTTTCGTTTTATGTTTGGTTTTGCTAATTAGACTTGTTCTTGATGTGCTCCTTGTTATTCGTAAGAAAGTCACACAGAGTCTAGATGGTGTATACGAATTGTGATACTTTTTCTCAACAAAAAAACAGGCATAAGGCAAAATTATATATTTCCGAAATGCAGTTCCATTAAACACAAACTAATTAATCAATCTTGTGCATTAGAATAGAAACACTTTTTATGATATAAACAAAGAGCAATTTTATGCGGATCTTGAGATTTGATAGCTTCGACGGAACATCTCGATATAAATGTAATGTCTTAACACACTGGAACTTGCGATAAAAACTATCCTTTTTGAAATATATTAATAGTTGTTTTACAAAACAAAGGGTGATGAATAGGATAAAAGTTGAGAATTTTTTTTTTACAATCATTGATTTTAAGGACATGTATGTACTACTCTAAGCACGAAACTCGACCGCTTGTTGCACGTACTATTTATTTAAAAATGATTCTTATAAATGTTAGACAAGTATTAGTTAGGAACTGCGTTATATATATTTACTATATATACTATCAATATGCAATAATTTAGAGTAAAAGTGCGGTATAAGTGAGTATATATACAATTAGCACTTCCACGCGTTAAATATCAAATGATAAAACAATACAAATGACCCAATAAGGTAATTATAGAAAACGTTAGAAAAAGAAAATTCAAATAATTTCGTAACTGAAATCTAGTTGTTAAAATGTCAACCTCAATCTAAAATTAGTGCATTCCTTACATTTATGGAGAGTTCACTATCTGACAGCGGGTCTATGAGAAGTGGTGTTGTTGTTGGCCGTTATGGTGGTGCCGGGAGAAATTCCAGAGCACCAGGTTCTAGTGAATCGGTTAGGCCACTTCCTGATTTGAATGACAATGTTAAGAAAGTAATGTTTTATTGTTAATTTGCTTCTTTCCAATGAAGTTTGCCCAGAACACCTTTCGTTTTATGTTTGATTTTTGCTAATTAAACTTGTTCTTGATGTGCTCCTTGATTATTCCCAAGAAAGAGTCACGCGGAGTCTAGATGGTATATACGAATTGCGATACTTTTTCTCAAGAAAAAAATAGGCGTAAGGCAAAAGTATATATTTCTGAAATGCAGTTCCATTAAACACAAACTAATTATTCAATCTTGTGCATTAGAATAAAAACACTTATATATTATAATATACACAAAGAGCAATTTTATGCGGATTTTGAAGTTTGTAGTTTCCACTGAACATCTCGATATAAATGTAAGTCGTAACACACTGGAACTTGCGATGAAAACAATCCTTTTTCAAATATATTAAAATATTTGTTTTACAAAAGAAAGGGTGATGAATAGGATAACAGTTGAGAAAATTCTTTTTTGCAATCATTTATTTTGGGGACATGAATGTTACTAGAAGCACGAAACTCGACCGCTTGTTGCACGTACTATTTATTTAAAAGTGATTCTTATAATTGTTAAACTATTAGTTAGGAACTGCATTATATATGCTTACTACATATTTGCAATATGCAGTAATTCAGCATAAAAGTGCGGTATAAGTGAGTATATGTACAATTAGCACTTCCACGCATTAAATAACAAATGATAAAGCAAAACCAATGACCCAATAAGGCAATTACAGAAAACGTTAGAAATAGAAAATTCAAATAATTTCGTAACGGAAGTCTAGATGTTAAAATGTCACCCCAAATCTAAAATTCACCAGAGCACCAGGTTCTAGTGAATCGGTAAGGCCACTTTCTTATTTGAAGGACAATGTTAAGAAAGTAATGTTTTATTGTTAATTTGCTTCCTTCCAATGAAGTTTGCCCAGAACACCTTTCGTTTTATGTTTGGTTTTTGCTAATTAGACTTGTTCTTGATGTGCTCCTTGTTATTCCCAAGAAAGAGTCACACAGAGTCTAGATGGTGTATACGAATTGTGATATTTTTTCTCAAGAAAAAAACATGCATAAGGCAAAAGTATATATTTCCGAAATGCATTTCCATTAAACACAAACTAATTAATCAAACTTGTGCATTAGAATAGAAAACACTTTTGATAATATAAAAAAAGAGCAACTTTATGCGGATTTTGAAGTTTGATAGTTTCCACGGAACATCTCGATATAAATGTAAGTCTTAACACACTGGAACTCGCGATGAAAACAATCCCTTTTCAAATATATTAAAATATTTATTTTACAAAACAAAGGGTGATGAATAGGATATGCAATAATTTAGCATAAAAGTGTGGTATAAGTGAGTGTATGTACAATTAGCACTTCCACGCGTTAAATAACAAATGATAAAGCAAAACAAATGACCAATAAGGCAATTATAGAAAACGTTAGAAATAGAAAATTCAAAAAAAATCGTAACTGAAGTCTAGATGTTAAAATGTCACCCAAATCTAAAATTAATGCATTCCTTACATTTATGGGAGAGTTCACTATCTGAAAGCGGGTCTATGAGAAGTGGTGTTGTTGCTGGCCGTTGTGGTGGTGCCGGGAGAAATACAAGAGCACCAGGTTCTAGTGATTCGGTTAGGCCACTTCCTGATTTGAATGACAATGTTAAGAAAGTAATGTTTTATTGTTATTTGCTTCTTTCCAATGAAGTTTGTCCAAAACACCTTTCGTTTTATGTTTGATTTTTGCTAATTAAACTTGTTCTTGATGTGCTCCTTGATTATTCCCAAGAAAGAGTCCCGCAGAGTCTAGATGGTATATACGAATTGCGATACTTTTTCTCAAGAAAAAAACAGGCGTAAGGCAAAAGTATCTATTTCTGAAATGCAGTTCCATTAAACACAAACTAATTATTCAATCTTGTGCATTAGAATAAAAACACTTATATATTATAATATACACAAAGAGCAATTTTATGCGGATTTTGAAGTTTGTAGTTTCCACTGAACATCTCGATATAAATGTAAGTCTTAACACACTGGAACTTGCGATGAAAACAATCCTTTTTCAAATATATTAAAATATTTGTTTTACAAAACAAAGGGTGATGAATAGGATAACAGTTGAGAAAATTCTTTTTTACAATCATTTATTTTGGGGACATGAATGTTACTAGAAGCACGAAACTCGACCGCTTGTTGCACGTACTATTTATTTAAAAGTGATTCTTATAATTGTTAAACTATTAGTTAGGAACTGCATTATATATGCTTACTACATACTTGCAATATGCAGTAATTCAGTATAAAAGTGCGGTATAAGTGAGTATTTGTACAATTAGCACTTCCACGCGTTAAATAACAAATGATAAAGCAAAACCAATGACCCAATAAGGCAATTACAGAAAACGTTAGAAATAGAAAATTCAAATAATTTCGTAACGGAAGTCTAGATGTTAAAATGTCACCCCAAATCTAAAATTCACCAGAGCACCAGGTTCTAGTGAATCGGTAAGGCCACTTCCTTATTTGAAGGACAATGTTAAGAAAGTAATGTTTAATTGTTAATTTGCTTCCTTCCAATGAAGTTTGCCCAGAACACCTTTCGTTTTATGTTTGGTTTTGCTAATTAGACTTGTTCTTGATGTGCTCCTTGTTATTCCCAAGAAAGTCACACAGAGTCTAGATGGTGTATACGAATTGTGATACTTTTTCTCAACAAAAAAACAGGCATAAGGCAAAATTATATATTTCCGAAATGCAGTTCCATTAAACACAAACTAATTAATCAATCTTGTGCATTAGAATAGAAACACTTTTTATGATATAAACAAAGAGCAATTTTATGCGGATCTTGAGATTTGATAGCTTCGACGGAACATCTCGATATAAATGTAATGTCTTAACACACTGGAACTTGCGATAAAAACTATCCTTTTTGAAATATATTAATAGTTGTTTTACAAAACAAAGGGTGATGAATAGGATAAAAGTTGAGATTTTTTTTTTTACAATCATTGATTTTAAGGACATGTATGTACTACTCTAAGCACGAAACTCGACCGCTTGTTGCACGTACTATTTATTTAAAAATGATTCTTATAAATGTTAGACAAGTATTAGTTAGGAACTGCGTTATATATATTTACTATATATACTATCAATATGCAATAATTTAGAGTAAAAGTGCGGTATAAGTGAGTATATATACAATTAGCACTTCCACGCGTTAAATATCAAATGATAAAACAATACAAATGACCCAATAAGGTAATTATAGAAAACGTTAGAAAAAGAAAATTCAAATAATTTCGTAACTGAAATCTAGTTGTTAAAATGTCAACCTCAATCTAAAATTAGTGCATTCCTTACATTTATGGAGAGTTCACTATCTGACAGCGGGTCTATGAGAAGTGGTGTTGTTGTTGGCCGTTATGGTGGTGCCGGGAGAAATACCAGAGCACCAGGTTCTAGTGAATCGGTTAGGCCACTTCCTGATTTGAATGACAATGTTAAGAAAGTAATGTTTTATTGTTAATTTGCTTCTTTCCAATGAAGTTTGCCCAGAACACCTTTCGTTTTATGTTTGATTTTTGCTAATTAAACTTGTTCTTGATGTGCTCCTTGATTATTCCCAAGAAAGAGTCACGCGGAGTCTAGATGGTATATACGAATTGCGATACTTTTTCTCAAGAAAAAAATAGGCGTAAGGCAAAAGTATATATTTCTGAAATGCAGTTCCATTAAACACAAACTAATTATTCAATCTTGTGCATTAGAATAAAAACACTTATATATTATAATATACACAAAGAGCAATTTTATGCGGATTTTGAAGTTTGTAGTTTCCACTGAACATCTCGATATAAATGTAAGTCGTAACACACTGGAACTTGCGATGAAAACAATCCTTTTTCAAATATATTAAAATATTTGTTTTACAAAAGAAAGGGTGATGAATAGGATAACAGTTGAGAAAATTCTTTTTTGCAATCATTTATTTTGGGGACATGAATGTTACTAGAAGCACGAAACTCGACCGCTTGTTGCACGTACTATTTATTTAAAAGTGATTCTTATAATTGTTAAACTATTAGTTAGGAACTGCATTATATATGCTTACTACATACTTGCAATATGCAGTAATTCAGCATAAAAGTGCGGTATAAGTGAGTATATGTACAATTAGCACTTCCACGCATTAAATAACAAATGATAAAGCAAAACCAATGACCCAATAAGGCAATTACAGAAAACGTTAGAAATAGAAAATTCAAATAATTTCGTAACGGAAGTCTAGATGTTAAAATGTCACCCCAAATCTAAAATTCACCAGAGCACCAGGTTCTAGTGAATCGGTAAGGCCACTTTCTTGTTTGAAGGACAATGTTAAGAAAGTAATGTTTTATTGTTAATTTGCTTCCTTCCAATGAAGTTTGCCCAGAACACCTTTCGTTTTATGTTTGGTTTTTGCTAATTAGACTTGTTCTTGATGTGCTCCTTGTTATTCCCAAGAAAGAGTCACACAGAGTCTAGATGGTGTATACGAATTGTGATATTTTTTCTCAAGAAAAAAACATGCATAAGGCAAAAGTATATATTTCCGAAATGCATTTCCATTAAACACAAACTAATTAATCAAACTTGTGCATTAGAATAGAAAACACTTTTGATAATATAAAAAAAGAGCAACTTTATGCGGATTTTGAAGTTTGATAGTTTCCACGGAACATCTCGATATAAATGTAAGTCTTAACACACTGGAACTCGCGATGAAAACAATCCCTTTTCAAATATATTAAAATATTTATTTTACAAAACAAAGGGTGATGAATAGGATATGCAATAATTTAGCATAAAAGTGTGGTATAAGTGAGTGTATGTACAATTAGCACTTCCACGCGTTAAATAACAAATGATAAAGCAAAACAAATGACCAATAAGGCAATTATAGAAAACGTTAGAAATAGAAAATTCAAAAAAAATCGTAACTGAAGTCTAGATGTTAAAATGTCACCCAAATCTAAAATTAATGCATTCCTTACATTTATGGGAGAGTTCACTATCTGAAAGCGGGTCTATGAGAAGTGGTGTTGTTGCTGGCCGTTGTGGTGGTGCCGGGAGAAATACAAGAGCACCAGGTTCTAGTGATTCGGTTAGGCCACTTCCTGATTTGAATGACAATGTTAAGAAAGTAATGTTTTATTGTTATTTGCTTCTTTCCAATGAAGTTTGTCCAAAACACCTTTCGTTTTATGTTTGATTTTTGCTAATTAAACTTGTTCTTGATGTGCTCCTTGATTATTCCCAAGAAAGAGTCCCGCAGAGTCTAGATGGTATATACGAATTGCGATACTTTTTCTCAAGAAAAAAATAGGCGTAAGGCAAAAGTATATATTTCTGAAATGCAGTTCCATTAAACACAAACTAATTATTCAATCTTGTGCATTAGAATAAAAACACTTATATATTATAATATACACAAAGAGCAATTTTATGCGGATTTTGAAGTTTGTAGTTTCCACTGAACATCTCGATATAAATGTAAGTCTTAACACACTGGAACTTGCGATGAAAACAATCCTTTTTCAAATATATTAAAATATTTGTTTTACAAAACAAAGGGTGATGAATAGGATAACAGTTGAGAAAATTCTTTTTTACAATCATTTATTTTGGGGACATGAATGTTACTAGAAGCACGAAACTCGACCGCTTGTTGCACGTACTATTTATTTAAAAGTGATTCTTATAATTGTTAAACTATTAGTTAGGAACTGCATTATATATGCTTACTACATACTTGCAATATGCAGTAATTCAGTATAAAAGTGCGGTATAAGTGAGTATTTGTACAATTAGCACTTCCACGCGTTAAATAACAAATGATAAAGCAAAACCAATGACCCAATAAGGCAATTACAGAAAACGTTAGAAATAGAAAATTCAAATAATTTCGTAACGGAAGTCTAGATGTTAAAATGTCACCCCAAATCTAAAATTCACCAGAGCACCAGGTTCTAGTGAATCGGTAAGGCCACTTCCTTATTTGAAGGACAATGTTAAGAAAGTAATGTTTAATTGTTAATTTGCTTCCTTCCAATGAAGTTTGCCCAGAACACCTTTCGTTTTATGTTTGGTTTTGCTAATTAGACTTGTTCTTGATGTGCTCCTTGTTATTCCCAAGAAAGTCACACAGAGTCTAGATGGTGTATACGAATTGTGATACTTTTTCTCAACAAAAAAACAGGCATAAGGCAAAATTATATATTTCCGAAATGCAGTTCCATTAAACACAAACTAATTAATCAATCTTGTGCATTAGAATAGAAACACTTTTTATGATATAAACAAAGAGCAATTTTATGCGGATCTTGAGATTTGATAGCTTCGACGGAACATCTCGATATAAATGTAATGTCTTAACACACTGGAACTTGCGATAAAAACTATCCTTTTTGAAATATATTAATAGTTGTTTTACAAAACAAAGGGTGATGAATAGGATAAAAGTTGAGAATTTTTTTTTTACAATCATTGATTTTAAGGACATGTATGTACTACTCTAAGCACGAAACTCGACCGCTTGTTGCACGTACTATTTATTTAAAAATGATTCTTATAAATGTTAGACAAGTATTAGTTAGGAACTGCGTTATATATATTTACTATATATACTATCAATATGCAATAATTTAGAGTAAAAGTGCGGTATAAGTGAGTATATATACAATTAGCACTTCCACGCGTTAAATATCAAATGATAAAACAATACAAATGACCCAATAAGGTAATTATAGAAAACGTTAGAAAAAGAAAATTCAAATAATTTCGTAACTGAAATCTAGTTGTTAAAATGTCAACCTCAATCTAAAATTAGTGCATTCCTTACATTTATGGAGAGTTCACTATCTGACAGCGGGTCTATGAGAAGTGGTGTTGTTGTTGGCCGTTATGGTGGTGCCGGGAGAAATACCAGAGCACCAGGTTCTAGTGAATCGGTTAGGCCACTTCCTGATTTGAATGACAATGTTAAGAAAGTAATGTTTTATTGTTAATTTGCTTCTTTCCAATGAAGTTTGCCCAGAACACCTTTCGTTTTATGTTTGATTTTTGCTAATTAAACTTGTTCTTGATGTGCTCCTTGATTATTCCCAAGAAAGAGTCACGCGGAGTCTAGATGGTATATACGAATTGCGATACTTTTTCTCAAGAAAAAAATAGGCGTAAGGCAAAAGTATATATTTCTGAAATGCAGTTCCATTAAACACAAACTAATTATTCAATCTTGTGCATTAGAATAAAAACACTTATATATTATAATATACACAAAGAGCAATTTTATGCGGATTTTGAAGTTTGTAGTTTCCACTGAACATCTCGATATAAATGTAAGTCTTAACACACTGGAACTCGCGATGAAAACAATCCCTTTTCAAATATATTAAAATATTTATTTTACAAAACAAAGGGTGATGAATAGGATATGCAATAATTTAGCATAAAAGTGTGGTATAAGTGAGTGTATGTACAATTAGCACTTCCACGCGTTAAATAACAAATGATAAAGCAAAAGAAATGACCAATAAGGCAATTATAGAAAACGTTAGAAATAGAAAATTCAAAAAAATTCGTAACAGAAGTCTAGATGTTAAAATGTCACCCAAATCTAAAATTAATGCATTCCTTACATTTATGGGAGAGTTCATTATCTGAAAGCGGGTCTATGAGAAGTGGTGTTGTTGCTGGCCGTTGTGGTGGTGCCGGGAGAAATACAAGAGCACCAGGTTCTAGTGAATCGGTAAGGCCACTTCCTGATTTTAAAGACAATGTTAAGAAAGTAATGTTTTATTGTTAATTTTCTTCCTTCCAATGAAGTTTGCCCAGAACACCATTCGTTTTATGATTGATTTTTGCTAATTAGACTTGTTCTTGATGTACTCCTTGGTTATTCCCAAGAGTCACGCGGACTGTAGATCGTATATATGAATTGTGATACGTTTTCTGAAGAAGAAAAAACAGGCATAAGGCAAAAGTATATATTTCCGAAATGCAGTTCCATTAAAAGCAATCTAATCAATCTTGTGCATTAAAATAGAAACACTTTTTATGATATAAACAAAGAGCAATTTTATGCGGATCATGAGGTTTGACAGCTTCGACGGAACATCTCGATATAAATGTAATGTCTTAACACACTGGAACTTGCGATAAAAACTATCCTTTTTGAAATATATTAAAATAGTTGTTTTACAAAACAAAGGGTGATGAATAGGATAAAAGTTGAGAATTTTTTTTTTACAATCATTGATTTTAAGGACATGTATGTACTACTCTAAGCACGAAACTCGACCGCTTGTTGCACGTACTATTTATTTAAAAATGATTCTTATAAATGTTAGACAAGTATTAGTTAGGAACTGCGTTATATATACTTGCTATATATACTAGCAATATGCAATAATTTAGCATAAAAGTGTGGTATAAGTGAGTATATGTACAATTAGCACTTTCACGCGTTAAATATCAAATGATAAAACAATACAAATGACCCAATAAGGCAATTATAGAAAACGTTAGAAAAAGAAAATTCAAATAATTTCGTAACTGAAGTCTAGATGTTAAAATGTCAACCTCAATCTAAAATTAGTGCATTCCTTACATTTATGGAGAGTTCACTATCTGACAGCGGGTCTATGAGAAGTGGTGTTGTTGTTGGCCGTTATGGTGGTGCCGGGAGAAATACCAGAGCATCAGATTCTAGTGAATCGGTTAGGCCACTTCCTGATTTGAACGACAATGTTAAGAAAGTAATGTTTTATTGTTAATTTGCTTCTTTCCAATGAAGTTTGCCCAGAACACCTTTCGTTTTATGTTTGATTTTTGCTAATTAAACTTGTTTTTGATTTGCTCCCTGATTATTCCCAAGAAAGAGTCACGCAAAGTCTAGATGGTATATACGAATTGCGATACTTTTTCTCAAGAAAAAAATAGGTGTAAGGCAAAAGTATATATTTCTGAAATGCAGTTCCATTAAACACAAACTAATCATTCAATCTTGTGCATTAGAATAAAAACACTTATATATTATAATATACACAAAGAGCAATTTTATGCGGATTTTGAAGTTTGTAGTTTCCACTGAACATCTCGATATAAATGTAAGTCTTAACACACTGGAACTTGCAATGAAAACAATTCTTTTTCAAATATATTAAAATATTTGTTTTACAAAAGAAAGGGTTATGAATAGGATAACAGTTGAAAAAATTCTTTTTTACAATCATTTATTTTGGGGACATGAATGTTACTAGAAGCACGAAACTCGACCGCTTGTTGCACGTACTATTTATTTAAAAGTGATTCTTATAAATGTTAGACAAGTATTAGTTAGGAACTGCGTTATATATGCTTACTACATTCTTGTAATATGCAGTAATTCAGCATAAAAGTGCGGTATAAGTGTGTATATGTACAATTAGCACTTCCACGCGTTAAATAACAAATGATAAAGCAAAACCAATGACCCAATAAGGCAATTATAGAAAACGTTAGAAATAGAAAATTCAAATAATTTCGTAACGGAAGTCTAGATGTTAAAATGTCACCCCAAATCTAAAATTCACCAGAGCACCAGGTTCTAGTGAATCGGTAAGGCCACTTCCTTATTTGAAGGACAATGTTAAGAAAGTAATGTTTTATTGTTAATTTGCTTCCTTCCAATGAAGTTTGCCCAGAACACCTTTCGTTTTATGTTTGGTTTTTGCTAATTAGACTTGTTCTTGATGTGCTCCTTGTTATTTCCAAGAAAGAGTCACACAGAGTCTAGATGGTGTATACGAATTGTGATACTTTTTCTCAACAAAAAAAAAAGGCATAAGGCAAAATTATATATTTCCGAAATGCAGTTCCATTAAACCCAAAGTAATTAATCAATCTTGTGCATTAGAATAGAAACACTTTTTATGATATAAACAAAGAGCAATTTTATGGGGATCTTGAGGTTTGATAGCTTCGACGGAACATCTCGATATAAATGTAATGTCTTAACACACTGGAACTTGTGATAAAAACTATCCTTTTTGAAATATATTAAAATAGTTGTTTTACAAAACAAAGGGTGATGAATGAATAGGATAAAAGTTGAGAATTTTTTTTTTTACAATCATTGATTTTAAGGACATGTATGTACTACTCTAAGCACGAAACTCGACCGCTTGTTGCACGTACTATTTATTTAAAAATGATTCTTATAAATGTTAGACAAGTATTAGTTAGGAA
Source organism: Cuscuta epithymum (assembly GCA_945859915.1). Taxonomy (NCBI): domain Eukaryota; kingdom Viridiplantae; phylum Streptophyta; class Magnoliopsida; order Solanales; family Convolvulaceae; genus Cuscuta; species Cuscuta epithymum. Next base: position 385,204 of record CAMAPF010000951.1, on the reverse strand, counting down.
CTGCGTTATATATACTTACTATATATACTAGCAATATGCAATAATTCAGAGTAAAAGTGCGGTATAAGTGAGTATATATACAATTAGCACTTCCACGCATTAAATATCAAATGATAAAACCATACAAATGACCCAATAAGGCAATTATAGAAAACGTTAGAAAAAGAAAATTCAAATAATTTCGTAACTGAAGTCTAGATGTTAAAATGTCAACATCAATCTAAAATTAATGCATTCCTTACATTTATGGAGAGTTCACTATGTAACAGCGGGTCTTTGAGAAGTGGTGGTGGTGTTGGCCATTATGGTGGTGCCGGGAGAAATACCAGAGCACCAGGTTCTAGTGAATCGGTTAGGCCACTTCCTGTTAAGAAAGTAATGTTTTATTGTTAATTTGCTTCTTTCCAATGAAGTTTGCCCAGAACATCTTACGTTTTATGTTTGATTTTTGCTAATTAAACTTGTTCTTGATGTGCCCCTTGATTATTCCCAAGAAAGTGTCACGCAGAGTCTAGATGGTCAATACGAATTGTGATACTTTTTCTCAAGAAAAAAATAGGCGTATGGCAAAAGTATATATTTCCGAAATGCAGTTCCATTAAGCACAAACTAATTATTCAATCTTGTGCATTAGAATAGAAACACTTATTATAATATAAACAAAGAGCAATTTTATGCGGATTTTTAAGTTTGTAGTTTCCACGGAACATCTCGATATAAATGTAAGTCTTAACACACTGGAACTTGTGATGAAAACAATCCTTTTTCAAATATAATAAAATATTTGTTTTACAAAACAAAGGATGATGAATAGGATAACAGTTGAGAAAATTCTTTTTTACAATCATTGATTTTGGGGACATGAATGTTACTCGAAGCACGAAACTCGACCGCTTGTTGCACGTACTATTTATTTAAAAGTGATTCTTATAATTGTTAAACAATTATTAGTTAGGAACTGCATTATATATGCTTACTATATACTTGCAATATGCAGTAATTCAACATAAAAGTGCGGTATAAGTGAGTATATGTCCAATTAGCACTTCCACGCGTTAAATAACAAATGATAAAGCAAAACAAATGACCCAATAAGGCAATTATAGAAAACGTTAGAAATAGAAAATTCAAATAATTTCATAACTGAAGTCTAGATGTTAAAATGTCACCCCAAATCTAAAATTTACCAGAGCACCGGGTTCTAGTGAATCGGTAATGCCACTACCTTATTTGAAGGACAATGTTAAGAAAGTAATCTTTTATTGTTAATTTGCTTCCTTCCAATGAAGTTTGCCCAGAACACCTTTAGTTTTTTACCATGCACTAATAAAACGATCCTAAACTTCACAAAATAATAGATTTTCTTTTTATTTTTCTATATGAAACATTGTTTTCCTATAAAAGATAATAAAAAATAATGAATTTTGATATATTTTTTGTAATAATCGGAATACAAATAAAAAAATATATAGCACTCTAAAAACAGATACGTAGTAATTTTTAAAGTGTTAAATTATTTTTGATTGGATAAATGATTATATAGCTTAAGTGAATATGAGAAGACAAATTAATAACCTATATTATCTTTTATTTATTAAGTATATAGCACTTTTGTGTATAGCAATGTGTTGGGTATCGATTTAGTTAACTGCACAGGAGCAACCGACTATTAGTAATGTGTCAGTAATGTGTTGGGGTAAGGGTGTGTTAGGTCACCATTAACAGGAGCAACATTTTGTTTTAAATATTTAAATAAGTTAGTTAGGCTATTTGTTTATTTTATACAAATATATGACATAAACTTAACTGCACATATTTAAAGTTGTATATACACTCAAATATTCCTTTTTTATTTTACATATTCAATATCGGTGTCATATGAAAGATAATAAAAAGTTATGAATTTTGGTATATTTTTTGTAACAATCAGAGTACAAATAAAAAAGTTAACACTTCAAAGAAAACATGGGATTTTTAATTTGGTGGGACCCGTTACCATGTAATGTACTAACTTTGGCTTGCTTGCTTGAGTTACGTGATACGGAATACTTGATAAAGCCGCCACTTCAAGTGGCGGCTCTTGTACTGCTTTGCTTAACCCCGTATTTTGGGAATTATTTTCTACCTAACAGTATTTTGGGAATTATTTATTTAATTAGCATTATTCCGGGAAAAAAACTCACATTTATAAACAAACATGATGTGAAATATTCATTAAAAGCAGCGGAAACAAAACGGGGAGGGGGCGGGCTACTACGCCCGCCTGCCAGGCAATTAGAAGATGTGTCGGGAGAGGCACAAGGAATGGAAGCTCACACATTCCATCACCTGGAATTTTATTATTATTGCTATGTTTTCTTTTTTTCAGAACTCAGTTAGTTGTTGTTCTCTTATTTTTACTTACAGTAAGGGTGTGGGGTCGTGGGATGTTGGTTTCTGAGTAGGTTTTTTAGTGATGGAGGCAATCAGACTGTTACGTTATAGTCGCTAATAGCCTCTTAGTTCTCACGTTTTCAGCAATTATTCTCGCTCCTTTTGGGATGGATTATTCTATGTCTGGGCATGACGTGAAGGGCCCGATGGGCTTTTGGTATTGTGGGTCTAGTGGAAGTTGTTGGTTTGGGGTCTTATTTGATGTAATGGCTCGGTTGATTCGAATATAAGCAGTTTTCTTTCAAAAAAAATTGTTAGGTTACCTATGTCTATATAACAATTTGTAACACGGAATAGTGGATCTTTTGGTAACGACGAAAGCAATACGCAAAACGGTTTCGTATGGAATTTTTGGTTTGGGGTCTTATTTTAAATGTAATATTTCCATAAATCATCATAATCAGCTAATACAACCACTTCAACCAGAACTTCATAAATTTCAATATTACCAAACGGGCTCTTAATGTAATTAACTCTTAGTTGTATTCATAGCCATTTGGCTCGCTAAAAAAGAAAAGAGAGAATTCCCTAAATAGTAGTAAAAACGTTTTGAAATTCCAAATTAGGAATGTCATGCTTTTTATTCCCTATTAGCAGTAAATTTCTGCCAAGTTTGGAAATTACAAGGCTTTAAACATGACATTTTTTTTTCAAACTTGGCAGATTACTTCTATTCAGAGAATAAAAACATGATACTCCTATTTTGGAATTTCAAAACGTTTTTACTCCTATTTAGCACAATTCCTGAAAAATAAAATCACCTATTATTCCATAAATCGAAAATTAGTAACTTTCAATGTACACTTAAGTATAGTTATGACATGCCTGGATATTAAAATTGATATAGATGATCACTTTTACACAGGTCAATAATGCATGCATCTAATTAAAATTAATATATATATATAAAATATACTACGTATTATTTTAAAGTCTTACGGAATACGGAGTAATTTTTTTAGTCCTCTCTTTTTGGCTCCCGTGCCTTCCACGGTCCACCATACCTCTTTTTCAACTAAGAAATGGTTTTTGCTGTGTTTAACTGTGTTTTTTGCTTATTGCTTTGGACATGAGGAACCAAACTAGGGATGGACAAGGACGGATCTGCCCGACCCAGGCCCGGTACTGTTTAGAGTTTAGACCCGACCCAGCCCGCTAATGTATCGGCCCGGTCCCGGCCCGGTGGCTATAAGGGCGGGCTTCAGGCTCATTTTTTTGGACCCGAGTACCCGACCCGACCAGTCCCAGATCGATCTTGGGCCCGATACTATTTTTTCAATTTATTGCTCATCCCGACCCGGTCCTGACCCGATACTGTTTAGGACTGGCTCGGCCCGGTCAGGGACGGAGCCAGCGATTTAGTTCAGTGGTGTCAAAACTTTTTAAACTACTACTTCTATGACACGATATTAAAAACAAAATTATCAATAATTATACGTCTTCTACAATTTTCGAGTCAATTTTCAAGTTTTAAAATAGGGAAAATAACTTTATGTGAAACTCCCTTCGTCCCGCTAAGATTGTCTCATCTTTTCTTTTCGGTCTGTCTCACTAAGATTATCTTATACTAAATTATGTAAAATTTGTTTGATTCTAAATTATTTTTACTTTATTCTTACACTATCAATTCAATATCAATCACATAATTCACTTTTCTTAATAATTGCACCACCTTCTCATGTTCTAATGGTAGTGTCAATTATCACTAATAGTATGAAATGTGAAGGTACTATCAATTATCACCAATAATAATACATATCAATTAAATAGTTATTTCATATCCCAACCACTCAAATATATAATAAAAAAGATACAAAGTCATTTTATGTTTCAAATTCGATCATTGAAATCATCAAAAAATTAATTTCAAACCATCAAATAAAGCTTATTTGATGGTCAAATATGATACTTTTATAGGTACAATGATCCGGTTTGATGTAAAAAATTGCTTTGTATTATATATAATATGTATATATTTGACTTAAATTCCAAATATTTCTGAAATAAACTTATTTACAAAAATATCACTAAAAGTTACTATGGTATAGTATGATTGTCACTACACGCAAGAAATCACTTTTTGTAAATAATCTTTATTTTAGTGATAAATATGTAATTACTACGTATTTCATATATATTTATACTTTGACCCTCATTGCATTCATAGAAATGGTGTTAAATTAATTTTTAGAATAAAATACATTTATATATAATTACCAAAAATATTTGAGTGGTGTCAATTAGCAACATTTCATTTATATTGGTGGTGTCAAAATAGTTTTTAGAAAATTTTCATCTGCATATATAACTAAAAGAAAATATTTGAGTGGTGTCAATTGACACCACACCCATACATGTGGCTCCGTCCCTGGGCCCGGTCCCAGTATAAACTCGGGCTAGTACTAGCTTAGGGCTGAAATTTTTAGGACCAAGCCTGGCCCAACCCGGTCTTGGTCCATCCCTAAACAAGAAATCATGGATGAAAAAACTGAACCGCAATCGAAAATCAAAATGTGGAGCATCTTCAAAGGAGGGTCGGGTATGGTCCATCCCTAAACGAGAAATCATAGATGAAAAAACTGAACCGCAATCGAAAATCAAAATGTGGAGCATCTGCAAAGGAGGGCCGGGCTCGGTCCATCCCTAAACGAGAAATCATAGATGAGAAAACTGAACCGCAATCGATTGGATGCATTGTTTTGAATTTTCCTTCTAGTAGTGATTAAATCCAAACAAATTACTAATTTGTTTATGAATCCAAACAAATGGTTTTTGGTTGTAAATGTTTTTTTTATCGAAGGAGGCTTATATTAATAAAATAGCATTCCGATAAGGAGTAAGATGACAAAAAGACCACATGTAACCCCTTGGACGAGACTCTGAGTTAATCACCTTTGACAAAGCAATAAAACTCGCTAGTCCTAAACTGGGCATAAAAAAGCCAACGACGATTATCGTAGACCTCGCATCCCCCATACCTAATGCAAGAGTTTTACAACAAATGAAAACGTAAAAGCAAAACACAATAGTCTGATCGTGGAAATAAAACCGCAAATAAACACCAAAACTCATTCTCCTGAGCCGAACCACCATGTGAACCACCGGCGGGTCTAGAAGTCCTGACCCGCCGCCTCCCCAATTTTTGACGCATCAAGCGCCATGTCTTCACAGTTGTACCCCCTTTTGACAGGCCTTCCCAAATCCTACTACGTTTCGCCTCCCCCGGCGTCTCCTCTATGTCGTTTGTCCCACCCTGTTTCGACACACTTGCACCTGTCTCTGTCGAGTACTCGCGTTGGTCCTGTGCCCCTATGTCATCCAGCACAATCCCCTCATATTTCGAGGGGCAAAATTTATCTGAATGCCCAGTCACCCCACACATGAAACAGAAATTGGGTATCTTTTCATATTTAAAATCTACCCAATGTCCAATTCCTTCTTTCTTCAAATTAATGCCCTTCTTCAGTGGTTTTCTCACATCCATACAAACTCTAATTCTCAAATAAGATTTCTAGTTTCCCGCTAATTGGTTCTTATCAAAACTAATAAATGTGCCAATATAATTCCCAAATTTTCTAGCAGAACCCTGATTCCTAAATTTATAAGGAACATTGTGAACCTGTACCCAAAACTCAGCCTCATACAAATTCATCTTTTCAGGTATATCATCTGGCTGAACAGCTTTCAATAAAATTCAATCTCTTTCAAACAACCATGGACCATCCTCGAGCACACGATTCATATCCATAACATGATAAAAATTGAAAAGATACCTTTTATCACCAATTTCCTTGATTGCAACTCCTTTTCCCGGACGCCCATTTGAAGCCAACAGATCTTGGAACACCGGGTGTTTGATTTTCCGGTTCGTAATCACCGTGCCGACCACTGGGAATACCGCCTTCTCGTCGGCAGCATCCAACTCCCTTGTTTCTTCCTCATCAAAATCGAGTTCATTATCCTCCTCTCCAATAGCCATCTTCTTGTAGTTGTTAACTATGTCATCCATCTGGAAAAAAAAAACCTGCTTCGAGCCTTCCCCTCCTCTCTTTCTCAGCCGAAACCAAACACCAGATAACGCCAAGCACCCTTGCCCAACGAAGCTTCACACTCGTACCAAGTAGGGCTGGAACCGGTTCGGTTCTTACTCAAAATGAGCGGAACCGTTATAAAAATGTCAAGTAATGAAATCGGTTCGGTTCCTATAAAAAACCTAGAACCGTTATGGAACTGAACCGATAGTAAACAGTTCGGTTCTTCCTTTTACCGGTTCCTAGAATAATTTTTCCTCGTCTAAGAATTAACACATAATTTACTTTCTACAACATAAACACGTCGAAAATTCAAAACACGAGTATTAAAATTTTATTTGAAGCCCTAACCGCTTCAAACATCAACGTTCAAACTTAACTAATGAACTGTGAACACTTAATAGAACAAAACATGATTTGAATTTTCATGTAATAAATAAAACATAAAAATCGTTGTAGTGAAGGTTACTCGTCATCATAGTAGCAAGAATAGGACGTCTACTTCAAGTCTTGTCAAACATAAAAAATTCATTGAGTTCACATGTATAGATAAAAAAAACATTATCACATTCTACTTGCTAGTAGCATGATTCATAATAAATCTAATAATTAGAAATATCATGAAAATAATAAAGTAAAATATGTGCAATCAATACAAGTTATTTGGGTTATTTTATATTTATAAAATTTAGGTAATGGAACAAAACTTGATTTGTAAAAATGAGTTTAATGTATTATATCAACCCCATGTGCAATATTTATTACTTCGTTTTCGTTGATTGAAATAGAATTGTTGGTTAAATATCTTTTATTGTATTATTATTGTGGTGGTGGTGGTGGTTATTGCTATTATATTATTATTATTATTACTACTACCAATACTATTTTATTTTTTATTTTTTAATAACGGTTCCTTAACGGTTCCGTGCACATATTTTTTATAGGAACCGGGAACTGAACCGTTAACAACATCTAGGAACCGAACCATTAACAACTAATACCTCATTTGTAGGAACCGAACCGGGTCATAACGGTTTGATTCCAACCAGTTCTACGGTTGCCGATTCCAAAATCCCACCCCTAGTACCAAGAGAACCTAGCCGAGCCTCGCGATAGCTATTGCTGGAATCGGACACTAAGAAAAACCGAGCCGTTCTTCGATTGGAATCGAAAACGGAAGCACTAACCCTAGCGGCGCTAGCCCTAGAGAGAGACCACTTTTAGAGCAGGTATACACTTGGTTGTAAATGTTAAAAATTGGTGAATCCTTTTTACCTTTTCAACTTAAATTTGATATTTAATCTCAGCCAAAAGGTACACAAATCAATGAATCATCTTCATTTACCTTTTTGGAGATTTGGACTTAAACCTCTCCCACTAATGAATGCTAAGTGTGAGTTCTAATCCACCCGACCAAATATATATTTTTATTTTTAGCATTACCTCTGTCACTGCATTTGTGAGACCCATTCCTCAGGGACGGGTCCAGAATTTCGAGTCAGGGGTATATAACATTTTAATTATCAAATTATTTGAAGAAAAATTAAAAGGTGCATATCTATTAAATATTAATACTTTTTAAATAACTTCTATCTTGTTTAACCACATGAATCTTATCGCAATAAGGATTTGGAAAAATTGACAGTAATAATCCCAACTATTGGCGGTCCGCTCATAATAATCCCAACTATTGATTATTACAGAATAATCCCAACTTTAGGGACCTTCCGCCAATAATGGTCCCTATGAATAAATTCTTGTAGTTTCTAAAGTGGATGAGATGAGATATAACAAGTAATCCCTATAAATAATCTCAACTTTTAATTTTTACGCTTAATTTCTATTTAAAATTCACTTTTTATAGAGGTAATATATGGTCATGGATCATTATTGGCGGATAGTCTATATAGTTGGGATTATACAAAAATAATCAATAGTTGGGATTATTTTCAGCGGACCGGCAATAGTTGGGATTATTATTTTCAATTTTTCCTTTGATTTTTCAATTGCAATAGTATATGTATGAGATTACTATTTTAGAATAATATTATGACATTGATCCATATATATGGTGCATATTATAATTGTATTAATGCTAAAATAAGTTAAAGTTTATTATCTATGAAATAAATTGTTTTTATGAAGTATAAGAATTAAATGAATTGTGTAATTTAATATCAACAAACACTTATATTTTGGATTCACTTCACATGAACTAATATTATTTAACTAGTGTGTCTGGTCTTTAATTTCATTTGATATTTTTCAAAACCGAGTACTAATTATCTAACAAAAATAATTTTTTTTGGAAGAATCTGACAAAGATGATTAAACATTACAAAACTAGGAATTTTTATATAATAAGTATCCTAAGTTTTAAATAATGAGTTGTTTCTATTGTTTATTTGCTTAAATTATGTAAATTATTTCAGATGTTTCTTCTTTCAAATCTATAATTAATTAAGTATCACATTATGTAAGACTATATATTAATTAATTCTAAAACAAAGAAGTTAAGGGGGACGAACACATATATATCTAACTCAAGTATGAAAATTTTATAAAAATATTACATATATAATAGAAAATTTTGAAAGTCCAAGAGGCGGTCGCCCCCTCCCCTCCCCCCCCTCCCCCCCCCCCCCCCCCCCTAAATCCATCCCAGCATATCCTCCAACCACATTTTCCAACTTCTTAATACATTTCATTTTGTAAATAAAAATACGGAGTATTAAATATTTGTCTGAATGGAAGTCAGGGGTGTTTGGATCTGATTCTTAAAACTGTTTTTACTCCTTCAGGGAGCAGAAGCAGAAGTTTGGAGTGTTTGGGTGAAAGTGCAGAAGTGATTATGGTGCTCTAACTTACTCCTAGAATCAGTTTTTTTAGAAGCCGGGGGAGACCATCTTCTGAAAACTGATTTCTTCTGAAAACTGATTTTGCTTCTGCTGGATATCCCTAGAGCAGTGGAGCCAAAGAACTTATAAAGCTGACAAAATAATAGAGTAATACATTTGCACAATAACACAAATATCTTGATCTGACCGTGGAAGGAAACAAAATAAAACGTACCCAGAGAATGAAGACAATCTATGGTTGAAGGGGAAATAAATACAAATAAGCACTCGCCAAACTTTTCCAGTATTCATTTATTTATTACAATGATCAACAGCCTTTACACTCATATTCAGACAACTGCTGCTGTGACATGTTTGCTTCTTCATATATAGAAGCACTCATATTTAAAGTGAACAGTCGGAAAAAGTAAACTGTGATGAGAAACCTGGCTAAACAAATGATAGAGAGAGCAGCGTTTAAGAGCTCTTTTCATAAAAACCAAAGAGGTGACACCAATTTTTACAAAAAACTTTATGCCTCTCTAGATGGAAAATGAAATAAAATGAATTTATGATAAAATACCTCGCTGTAAATGTTGGAATGCTGGACTAATAAAAGTCTTCAATTGAGCAAATTTTCAACTGGGAAGAATCAAGCACCTGAATGGCTGAAGTAAAGATAATCCAGCCGTACCAAGATATCACCTCAACAAGACATGAACCCTATACAGAGAAGTAAGGATTTACAATCTGAAGCCTCAAAAATTACAAATATCAGGGTACCCAATAATTTCACTAGCACCAGTAATCAGATAATCAAGATTATATTGTCTTTTGAACATTTAATAGCAACCCATATACTCGGTACATTAAAAACATTAAAGAAACAATATGTTTCATTTGAATAACTATCTGAAAAGGAGAAGGTGATAAGTTTGCAAGTTAGCAATATATTCTCTGATGTGGCAAATTGCTCAAATGTATGGTGTAAGATATATTTTCATATACAAACAATTAATTTCTGCTCAGAATTATTACAAGTAATAGTCTTGTTGCTTATAGCAATGAAGCAGCTTGAAAATCTGGTTTGTGAAACAATAATATGCTATGTGAAAAAAACAAGAATTCAAAGCTAGATAAGAATATGATCATGCTGTAATAGGATGCATTCCGTTTTCACCATGTCTGGGTTTTGCTTTTTTTGCAACTCTATTATACTACCTCCGTCCCTTTTATATTGGGACGGAACAAAGTGGTACAAGTTTTAAGAAAAGTGGGTTTGTATGGTTGATATTAATTGATAAAGTAAGAATATAGTAAGAATGATTTTGAGCCACACAAACTTTCCCAAATATGGTATGGGACAATTTAAGTGGGACTTCCCGAAAAGGTAAAACGGGACAATATATATGGGACAGAGGGAGTATATATTATAAATATGACCACTAAAAGCTGAAACAAAGAATATACGAGCAAAAATAGCACTCTCGCCATAAAAATGAAGCATGATGCCTGGGGTATTTGATGAGAGTGGAAGAATTTGATTATACGTACAAAAAAACATGCACAAGAGATCCTGTAGTTTAGGCACAAACATACGATTTGGTTTACAACTTTACACCAATTGAGTTTACTTTATTATATTTCTTACTCATTCAACGTTTTTATCCCCAAGAATTCTTGCCACTAAAATTCTAACTTTCATATCAAATGAAAATCTAAACTCATACTGCATATGTACTTCCCTGACAGTTCTAATATCCATATTATGTATACCACAGTTTCTTGGGTAGTTGGGTTATCATTGACATTACTGTTGTCTATTTAAATGAACTGATGATGAATCTGACTGACCTTATGATAAGAACAGAAAAATAAAATCAACGGGGTGAACCGTTGCCCAGATAATCAACGATAAATAAATACCGTTGCCCAGAGCCAAAAGGCTAAACCAACTTTTATTCCAAGATGAGCAAGAATGAAGCATATAAGGGGTATAAATAACCTTCTAGGTCTAATAAGAATAGGAATCCTTATTAAATTATTCTAGGAAACTAAATGGAATAGGAAACCTCCAGTTCTAATAGAACTCCTAATTAAATCATTCTAAGAAACTAAATAGAAATAGGAAACCTCTAATTCTAATAAGAATAGAAGTCCTAAATAAATCCTATTAGGAAACAAATTAAATTAGGAAACAAAATAAAAGGAATAATAAATATTAATTAAACAGCCCGCAACCAGCCCACGAAGGTGGGCTCAAGCCCGTAACCGGCCCACGGAAGTGGGCCCAAGCCCGGTCCCGCCCCATGCTCTTTCCGCTTCATATCAATCCATCCTCCTTCAAATTAACCTTGTCCTCAAGGTTGAAAACTCGCGGATCGGGAACTGAAATTTCCAGACATAGTATAGACTGGAAAATATTCTTCGCCGGTAATTTCACAGAAGTCATGCTGCTTGAGGTCCAACTCTTCATCCTCCTCGGCTATCATTACCCGCAGCTGCTTAAAGGGACAATCATGCCCCGGCGTAAATGGTTTCTTGCACCTAAGGCATAATCCTTTTGCCCTCAAATCTGCTAACTCTTTTGGCGCAAGACGGGTGAACTGAGATCGTGTCGTAGGCTGCCCAGACAGGCCTGACTTCGTCCCCGGAGGCTGTCCACTATCTTTCGCAAAGCTGCCCCCTGAGCCCTGTAAGCTGCCACAAGTGGCAGTCAACGGGGGACCCATGTTTGCCCTTACAAAACTGCTGGAACGTACCCCTGAAGAATGATAATTCAGGCTGCCACTTTCTCCACTTTGGACAGACAGATTATGCTCTATATCGCGAGCTAATTCCATAGCTGTTTCCAGGTTTTCTGGCCGAAGTAATCGCAATGAACTTCGGATTGTTTCCTTAAGCCCACTCATGTAATAGCCCAAGTAATGATCGTCAGTTAATCCGGGTACTTGACTAGCCAGTTGTACAAACAAAGTATTGTAATCTTCCACTTGCCCAATTTGTTTGACGCCGGACAGCCGTTCAAATCTGTTTCCATGATATCGGGAATCAAATCTAGCCACCAAGGCTTGCTTGAATTCTTCCCAGGACATGTTAGGTTTGCGCCCCTTCAACCAAGTTACCCAATATAGGGAAGCCCCTTCCATAGCCACCGTAGCTGCGGCTACTTTCCTGCCCGGTAGGGTTTCGTTGAGTTCAAATTGTTGCTCGGCTCTTGCCAACCACCCGATGGGGTCTTCGCCATCGAACGAGGGCAGCAAGGTGGAAGTCGTGCTGCGCAGACTGCCTGCAACGCCGGTCACCAGTGCGCCATGAACGGTGGAGTCACTGTTAGGGCTCGCGGTCGGAATTTTCTCCAACGAGGCCATGGCTTTCGCGATCACCGCCAGCGAAGCCGCAATTTCCGCGAGCTGAGCGCCATGTTCCTCCAGCATCAATCCCTGCGCATCTTGTTTTATTCCCTGCGCATCAAGTTTCAGGCCCTGCGCCTCAAGCTGCTGTTTAATTAGGGTTTGTTTGGTCTCCAATTCTGTCAGACGTTCATTCTGCGTTCTTGTCATCTTGGCGGGACGGGATCCGGCAGGTCGGACCAATTGATAAGAACAGAAAAATAAAATCAACGGGGTGAACCGTTGCCCAGATAATCAACGATAAATAAATACCGTTGCCCAGAGCCAAAAGGCTAAACCAACTTTTATTCCAAGATGAGCAAGAATGAAGCATATAAGGGGTATAAATAACCTTCTAGGTCTAATAAGAATAGGAATCCTTATTAAATTATTCTAGGAAACTAAATGGAATAAGAAACCTCCAGTTCTAATAGAACTCCTAATTAAATCATTCTAAGAAACTAAATAGAAATAGGAAACCTCTAATTCTAATAAGAATAGAAGTCCTAAATAAATCCTATTAGGAAACAAATTAAATTAGGAAACAAAATAAAAGGAATAATAAATATTAATTAAACAGCCCGCAACCAGCCCACGAAGGTGGGCTCAAGCCCGTAACCGGCCCACGGAAGTGGGCCCAAACCCGGTCCCGCCCCATGCTCTTTCCGCTTCATATCACCTTATAATATGAATACACCTTGGTAACCTTACCCGTCAGCCCAAAACCTAGAGCACAAACTGAATGCATTCCATATTAACACCTAAATCTAATAAGGGAGGAAGCACATAGTACCTAACAAGTCGTGGAAGATGACTCAATGCACCAGAATTTATTTCATTTGAGAAATATAATTTTCTCAGGTTAAACACAAATATGTAGTTTTGTTGGGAAAGATGAAAATATTGTCAGGTACCCTAAGGGAGACTCTTCTGCTTGTGAAGTCTTGTTCGAGGAATAGCCAAGATGGCCACAAGTCCAGCAGCAAATGCAGAAATTGCTGCCACAACAAAGGCAGGTGAATTGCCTCCACCAAATAGCTCATCCCAGGGACCACTACCAATGGAAACCAATATCTGTTTTCAAGAACAACATTGTGAAATGGCATTAATATTCTCATCATAAGAAATAATAGAACAGATTTATTGTTTCCTTTTAGAAAATAATCCATATGCATTTGTAAAACTGCAAAAATTAAATTCAGAGTAGATGTTGGTGACATATGTAGCGGATGTCCATCTTTATAAAAAGGGAGAACTACCAAATAAGCCCTCGAACTTACATAAAAAGTGCAAATCACCCCTTATATAGGAGGCTCTGTCCGGCCGTCGCCATTTGGGGCGGTTCCTGGTGGAATTTTTTGATGAAATTTTTTAGCATCTTATTCATTAAGTCTAGTTTACTCATACCAAATTTGACTGCCTTCCCGATTGAATTTTTAGCTGATATTTGGCATGAGTAAACTAGAGTTAATGAATAAGATGCTCAAAAAACTTCATCAAAAAATTCTACCAATAACCGCCCCAAATGGCGACGACCGGACAGAGCCTCCTATATAAGAGGTGATTTGCACTTTTTATGTAAGGTCCATGTCTAAAATATTTATCGAATTTGAACTAGACATTCAGAATCTAAATTTTCATTCAACTGCAAAATCATCATATTTGAATTGAATATTCACCAGGTCATATAAAGCTTTAATCCCTCAAACGTTGTTGTTTTCTTTCTAAATATTTGAATTGGGCTGGTCTTAAAATAATCATCAAATGCTTATAAGGAAAAAAATTGTGGATGATATAGTTTCTACCTTTCTAAGTAAAACTCAACCACACAATTTCACTTCTTGGTAAGCATTTCATACTATTTCATAATTCCAGGACCCTTAAAGATCCTAGATTTCTGATTGGATCATCTTTGACTACTTGGTTAATGTCCTTGGTCTCACCCAAGGGGTCAGCACACATATAGAAAAAATTATGTTAATTGACTTTATTTGATATATGAAAGAACTCTAAAATAGCATATTTGCATAGTACTGAATTGTTTACACAGAGTATATAAATATTGGGATATGCTCTTGACTAAAGACCGTGAAAAGTTCTTCATCACCATAATCCTCCAAACTTTTTGGTAGATGGCATCATATTAACAGTACTAATCAATTTAGAGAGCTCAGAGTACTCGAAACTTTAGATTCATCCGAAACAAAAAGTAAACAACATGGGTTCAATTACCACAGATTGTCCACAGGAATGGAAAAAAGTCAATCACACATTAAGGGTGTCCATAAGATGCTTTCATGTATAATAGCCACAGATTATTTATACATAACGATGGGGGGCAAAGTTTTTCCACAATATTATTTTCAAATGTAACAGCAATTACACCTCTATGTGAAAAGTTTTTCCACAGTGTTCAGTTCATTTTTTAGATAATAGGAACTTTCTAATATTACAAAACTTAGTGATTTTTCCTCAGATGAACCTTATAGTTTGGGTGAAATGACACCAAACAGGTGCTTGATTATCCCAAGAGTAACCCTGGAAGGCTCTCTTCAAGCATGGATAAGAGATAAATATGCAGTAACAAAAATAAATATAGTTAAAATAGATATGCGGTAATACCAATAGAGGAATTTTATCAATTCAGGACCCGAAAGATAAACGAATTATCAATCTGGGACCTCAAAGATGAAATGTGTTGATATAAGACCTGAATGATGAAAAACTATCAATTTAAGACCTGAATGATTGAAAACTATCAATCTAGGACCTAAGTTGTGATAAATTTTGTATTTTTTTTTATTTTGAAATTTTAAATATTATTTAGTTTTATTAAACTACTATAAACTTTTGTGAAGAAATGTTTTTAAAAAATTAGTAATGGAATTAATAAAAAATTAAATAAATCAAAACCTATGAAATGTTAGGTCCTAAAATGATAGTTTTTCATCATTCGGGTCCTGAATTGATAGTTAATCTATCTTTCGGGTCCTTAATTGATAAAATTCCTTAAAACAAGTATGTTACCTGAGGTATAACGATTGCCAGATTTAGTACACCCATGGATAGTCCTGCATGGCATGGGCAGCAATTTTTTTCACTAGTTCCCAACAAGCAGTATAGAACCAAAGGTAAAATTGGATATTTGGAAGAAATTTGCAATACAACCAACCTTGGCCAAGCCCCAAGTTCTCAATGTGCGAGGATACCAATGCATATGGAACACTATAAGTTATCTGCAAGGATTGTTAAAAATTATAGGATCCACTTACTCAGAATGTTCTTCAGAACAAAAAGAAAAAATAATCGAAGCATCTAGCATGTTTGTGACTGTAAGCGCATATGCTGCGGCTAATCTAAGAACTTGAGTTCACTTTTTGTACATGAGACAAAATTAGCAAATACTTCGTACTACCTATGTGTAAACATCTTAAACTATAGTCCGTGTTTTAGATATAACCAGTCCTAAGATCTTCACATACTCACTTTTCTTAAGAACTGCACCACCTCTTCATGTCCCAATGTTAGTGGGACAGAGGTAGTACTACGTATGTGTAACCAGTCCTAACATCTTCACTTCCTTTTCCATTACAAGGAACTATTCCTTTTATCCTATGTTATTCCAATTAATCTATATATTATTCATTCATCCCCCAAACTTTATGTTTTGGTTGTTTTTCTACCAATATTTAAGAATTTCCAAATTAGTGTATTGCCCTAAATAGAACTTGTAATTTTCAAATGCATTAGATACACCTATAAGACTTAACTAATTCTAAAAAAGGAATAGAAAATCACACAAACAAAACTCAAAGCCAAGTATGGCTATATTTGGGATTTACGGAGACTGGAGTAATAAAATGTCACATGCTAAAACAACAAGAGATATGAGTGTGAAAGTTGATCTACAGAGCAAAATAAAAGTAACTACACACATGTGGATAACCTCACATGTAAAACTGTGTTACTGCAACCCTCATTCCTAACGGCAAAAGAAAACGCAGTAACATAATGTAAAAACCAGAAGAACGAGCACTTACAGATAGCGGCACCCCAAGAATAGTGAAAACTATCAACACAGCAATAACAATGCCATTTGGAGGAGGATCATTAAGGGTAATGTCCATGTGGTTCCTTATGGCAGTGATTACAAGCATTGCTATGAAGCACAAAGACAGAACAATGTTAGAAACTCCCCATGCAAAACCAGCCCCCCATTTTCCACAAAGCTTTTCCATAAACACTGAAGTTAATCCAAGAACCACAGAGTTCAACATTAAACCCAATGAGCCCATTCTGACTCCGTTGCTATAATTTGCTCCATTTGGCTCACCCCCATATATTTCACGACCTACCCAATCAGTGTCAAAGAGGGTAAACGGGAACCAGGCAATCCAAGTCAGCATAGTGACAAGCAGAATAATCCAAACGGTAGAAGGAAAGTATTTAAAAGTTCCAAAGAGTTCCCATAGAAAAGGTTCTTCCTGGCCATTGGTGGACTGTTCAGCATCAACGCCAGTTTGAGCAGTAGCACATTGTGGACTCAATGGCTCCTCTTTGACAGCTGATAAGCTTATATATGTAGCTATTACAATGAAAATGATGTCAAGGAGGAAAGCAGCCTTGAGGTTTGCACAGTTGACCGCACAAGCATCATTTAGGGTGAAAGGAAATATCTTATACCAGCCACTGTATGATCCAGTTGCATAACCAAGTATGTTACCCGCAGCCATAAACAAGGAGAAATACGCATTTGCTACGCGGGTCCTTCGATTATCCTTTTCTAGCACATATAATTAACAGAAACAGTGTCATCTTTTAGGTAAAACGCAAATCAAACAGTTTTATCATTATACACTTTTATCATTATCAGCACGCATATATTATGCAAATGTAAGATCTTTTTCTAAAAAATGTCAAGAATGGCCATCAATGTTGTGGATCGTTGTCAATTTTTTTCCTTTTTCTTGTTTCATAACACTCCTAAGAAAGATTTCCAGATAAGTATAGGACAAAATAGCAGATATTTTATCAAAGCATTTCAATATTTACTAATTTCTGGTTTCTAATTTCTAAATAGTAACTTTACTTGAAGCCAAGGAAATTAAGAGTGTTGGGGAACTATTGATGTTGTTCACAATCATTTTCTCAAGTTGTAGTTCACTGTTGTACGGGGGTTTCCAAGAAACCAACTGCATCAGTTGGTATTCGGTGGTCATTAAACGTAACACACCTTTAATAATTTCCATTATAAGATTTTATCAAGTGTTATTAATACTTTAATAAATATAATTATATGTATTATTGGTATTACTTTAATTCCCGTTAATGTAACATTCAAAACATAAGTGAAAAAAGTATTGTCACAAATATTTTTAGATGTATAACATAAATATCAAATGACATTATTGATTCAAAACCTATTAAATAAAATTAGTGTGTAGTTCTGCTCGTTTTCTCTCATCTACACAAACTTTAACTACACAATATTTAATTTTCTTATTTCTCACCTAATTTAAAAATTGCAATATCTTATAGGACGAAGACATTATATTTTAGAGCATTATGAGTATGTGTATAAATTTAAATTTTACTATTAAGCATTCAAAAAAAAAGAATGCATATTGAACCCTATGATGAAATTAGAAAACACTTTTAAAATAAAACAAATACTCCGTATCAAATAATATCATTGAATATGTAATAAAATGGTTACTAAGTACTACGCATTATAATTATTTGATTATTATGAATAATAAATATCTTTGCTTGTAGTCTTATATACTACTCCGTACTAAGTACTAATATTATTATACTTTTATAATTGTAAAATCTATAAAAGGATGACCGGGTTTCCAGGGTTGACCGGGTTGACCCGCCGGGTCCGGGTTGACCCCTGACCCAATTGTTCTGCCGGGTTGCTTCCGGGTGTTTACAACATAGCTTGACCCCTTTTAATTAGATACAGTAGTTGCTCATTTGGCAAGACAAAGATACAGTCCCTACTTGTTCCACTTGAATACGCAAATCCAGTTGTATTTATCACACAATTCAAAAGAAATTAATAATAAAATAGTGAGAAATATGACATGCGATTTAGACCGTCATCTTCCTCAAGGATAGAAACAAAATTACTCAAATCAAACATGGAAACGAAACTGTTGGGTCTCCAGGTAGATAATAAAATGTCACCTATGTTTACGGTGGCAATTTTTCGCTTAACCAATAATCAGGCGTAAATTAAGTATATTGGAAGCGTACTTGTAAGATCGGCGAGAAGAGCTCTACATGGTCCCTGAGTCACGTTATTCGCCACATCGAGGAGCGAAAAGCCGACAACGAAGGCGGCGATTGCGCGTACCTTAACACCGCCTCGATCGCCGAAGAGCCAGCCAATATCAGCGGAAAATCCGATTATAAGAACCGCAACTATGATAAAGATGGCGCCGCCCAGGATGAACGGGCGGCGGCGGCCGAACCGGCTGGTACATCGGTCGCTGATGAGTCCAACCAGCGGCTGAACGAACAGGCCGGAGAGCGGGCCGCAGAGCCAGATGATACTGGCCCACGCGTGAGGGATTCCGAGCTCTTGTACGTATGGCGTGAGCAGAGATAGCTGTAAAGCCCATCCGAACTGTATCCCGCCGGCGACCGAAGCGACTCGGAAGAGTAACTTCAACGACACTCGAGCCCCTCTAGCCGGTTCTCTACTCGTTGAAGATCGACTCTGCCTCTGCCGCTCTCCTTCCGGCATCGTGGGATATCCTTATTTATCTATGCGTGCATAAATTGCAGTCACCGGCGGAGTTGTACGACCGGGTCGTATGTTGCCCGGTGGCGGGAGAGGGGTTATGAGAGACAGAGAGAGGCGTCTGAGGAATGTGAATTAGAAAATTGAGGAAAGTGGCAAAAGTGCCTAGACTGCCTACATATTTGAACATTTTTGCGGAAATGCGATTTTAGCAACAGCTGAAATCTACATATAATTATATAAATCTACATATAACAATAATAAATAACAATAATAATAGTAATAATAATAATACATTTAAAAAAGTGATTATGATGATGAGTCTTTGATGTGTTTGTAATGTGATTATTATATTGTTTTTTAATCCAATTCTTGTGAAAACTTTGAATACTTTTTGTTAATGAAGCAAATATAGTAAGTTGTTTTCTTTTGAAAATTTGTGTAATTCTAATATAATTCTAATATAATTTCACTTAAAATAATCTCTATTTAAGAAAAAAAAAAAAGTATTGTTGTCTAAAGGTGTGCTTTAATTTTTAAGAAAAATAATTCAATTTTTTGAGAGATGTGTTTTCTTAATATACAACTACAAATGTTTTCTTGCATATGACTGCATCGATAATAAATGAATTTAGGAGTGTTTAGATCTATTTCGTAAAACTATTTCTAATTCTTCGGGAAGTAAAATCAAATATTTGAGTGTTTGAATGAAAATGCAGAAGTACTTCTGGGAACTCTAAATTGATTTTAAAAGCAGTATTTTAGAAGATGAGAGAGCAAGTTTCTGAAAAATTTGTTCTACTTTAATTTTTCAAAAAGAGGTAGAAGCTTAAATGAAGATGAAAGTGATCACTAAAAACAGAAGATTCTGTAGGCTCTAAGAGATGTGAATTTGCTAGCTCAAATTAAAGCCATGAAAAAGGTAGCTGGTAAATCAAAATTAAAACTCGCCTAATTCGCTGAATTAGAAGCTTTTGCTCAATTTGCTTCTGATCTCGATAGAAGTAGTCAAAATCAATTCGCAAGAGATCAACGATTGCGCAATTTGCTTAAACAATATATCCCAATCCGCTCCTCTCACACCGGCAAAGCAAAGAAACAAATGTACTCATATTACGAAAACAGATGTCTTTTAGACTTTATAGCCCGTATGGTAATCACTATTTTTGGCTTATCAATCAATTTTTTCATCAAACACATAACTTTTTATTTCATTTGCCGAATTGTGTAATAATAAAGATAAGCAAGGTTGAAGTTATTTTATGACTGAAGTGGAGATGTAATAAATAAAAACCCATCAACTATAACCCCAAAAAGAATGCACTTAACATCCAAAAGTCTCGAAAAACAAAACAGAAGTGGAACAGACGGAGGAGCGAGATGTGAACCTTAGCGGCGGTACCCCGGGGACCACCAAATTTATATCAATCGGTCCTTTGCAGTAAAGCTAGGCTGATAATCGTTACCTCTGGCTCTCCAAGTCTACGGTAATAGGTTGTTTATCTTTCTCTGCTTCTATTCATCCTTTGTCTTATTGGATTGGTCTGTGGGTTGTTGATCCCGTCTCTGGTCTCGAGTCTCAAGTTTTGTCAAGGTTCTTCTAGGTTCCTTATAAACAGTTTCTGTTTGATTGTTGTTTTCATTCTGTCAAAGGGTGGATGCTCCTGGTGCATGCTGTCTATTTGTTGTTTTGCTAGTGGGTTATGAGTTGGCTCACTGCTCTCTGTTTTATTGCTTGTTTGTCCGATGTTTCTGTTGCCGAGGGAAGGTGCGCTCCTGGTGAGCGTTTTGCATGTTGTTTGATTTTTGTTTTTTGTGCTTTCAATTTGGTTGTTCTGTCGGTGAAACATTGTGTTGATAAGGCTATGGTTAGCCTTGTTGCGAATTATAGTAAAGTTTCCATAGAAGAGGAGGAGAATAGTGGTTTGATTTTGGAAGCGGATCCGATAGGGGATGCCGGTGAGGTCGATAGGTGTGTGTGTTTCTTTACGGTGACATGGGTGGTAACGGATAAATCTATTCTCCCAATTGCTTTCCTTGAAACAATGACTATGGTGTGGAGGCCGGTTAGAGGAGTCACCATTCAAGAACTTGAACGTCTAAATTTCTACTTCAGTTCTATCATGATGGAGATATTAGCCGCGTTATCGAGGGCGGGCCTTGGTCTTTTGATCAAAATCTAGTGGTCATTAGAAGGTTTGAGCGAACAGATAGACTTCTTGAGGTGTCTTTGGAGAATACTGACTTTTGGGTACAAGCTCATAATCTCCCTCTCGGTTACATGACATTTAAAGCTGCTCAGGGAATTGGAATTAGTATAGGGTCTTTTGTTGAGGTTGACGAACGCACCCTTGGTGGGAAGTGGAGATCAATTTTGCGTATAAGAGTGACAATAAATATTAATAATGCCTTGATTATGAGATTGAAGGTCAGATAGGATGATGATAATTGGATTTGGGCGGATATTCGACATGAGAGGCTTCCAAAGTACTGCTTTTTATGTTGGGTTTTGGGACATATAAACCGCTTTTGTCCATCTAATATTTTTACTGGACCTGGGATTGAAGAGAAGCCATATGGGGCATGACTACGTGCAGATATGAGAAGACGTGGTGTGCATATAGGAAATAAGTGGTTGATCCCCAGTAGAGGTTGTTCTAGAGTTCGACATGATGGTTCATTTAGTTGGAGCAATTTGGTTAGGACTATCACAGGGGATCATGACAGCTACACGGTCAAAGGGCTAATCTCCAAGGAAAAGGAAATGATTGATGTGGTTGATGGCGAGGTAATTCTAGCAAGAACGGACGGATGCGTGATGGTTTCACTTTGGCTAGTAGGTTTTTGGGGGCAGGGGCTGATCTAGTGATGTTGGCTTGTGGTGGGGACCAGCGGTGGTGGGGTACTGTGACATATCACTGCGACCGGAGTCACCGTGTCACTAGAGGGATGTAACTATCTATCTATCTATTACTGTAGAGATATAACTATTACTCCGTATATTTATTAAAAGAAAATGTTACTTTTTCCATCCATTATCCACTTTTTAGTACTTTTTCCATCCATTATCCACTTTTTAGTACTACGTAATATTCAGGTCAAAACCCCTAACTATATCTCAAATCTTAAATGTAAACCAAGCTGAGACCGTAAATGGTTACAAAATGGTAATCATTTGGAGATGTATTAACTTGCTAACTTAGAACATACACATTCTCACTGCTCAAATTCTTTTTTTAAATATCGACACAGGTTTTAGTTAAATATTTTCACATCCTCCAATTGATTTAATTCATCGTCTTACACGACTTTTAATTTATACGCTAAATCGTGTAATAATAAAACTAGTCTTTTACCCGTGCGTTGCACAGGGTGACGAATTAGCAAATTATCTCGAAACTGACCAATAGTTCCAAGGTTGGTTCAAGTGCACATAAATTATGTTAATTTGTTAATTTTATTTCAAATTGACAATCTTAAACCTGAGCAAGCATCAACCGCTCTAAAATCCCCAGCATACTCCACATTGGCATCCAAAGTGGGAAAACTCCACATATACCCCAATTTCAAATTATCTCTCAAGAAACTTAGAAAGTAAATAGGTTGACAGAAGATCGATTAAAACTTGGTCCAAGTATTTCTATTTAAAAGACTTACTCATAGCATATTTGCAAGTGTCTAAAGTTCTACACATAAGTATTACAAATTTACAATTGATTATGCATGCATATTTTGCGGTCCCTAGAAATAACATCTGGTAGAGAAATTTCATATTGCACAGTATCACATAACTATGAAGAGCATATATAAAAGTGAATACAAAATTGATAACAATAATGTCATTAACTTTCTAAGTAATAAAAGAAAATGCAAGAATGCAAAAAAAAAAAAAGTCTCCATAAAGTACCTGAGCATAGTTATGTGAACATTGCATCTTTTTAAATTTGCATGAAAAACCTCTGATGAATTTCATATAGTGACATGATGAATACTTTACTCAGAGTTGCAACCTACTAATGTAATGGGTAACTCTTCTCTTTTGAACTGATAGAAGCAAAAAGAGCTCTGCTCTCTTTTAGAATACATTTGAGCATACATAAATTACAAAAGTAGCCAACAAAGAACCTTTTGAGTATACAAATTACCCTGAAAAAGGTGGGAGGAGGTGTGACTAAATAGCGTCATCCTTGACATGATAAGAAGTAAGAACTAAAGAAATAGATAAGAACCAAAGAAAAATTTACTTCTCAATTTCCGTTTCAAATAACATGGTCTGACATACTACATAAAGCTTTGGAAAATTCATTATTTAACATAGTGACCTGCAATAACTTAAATCATATGATACATGCATCCAAACGAAAAGGCTTCCTTTCCTAACACATACTCTCTTTGTTACATTTATAATGTCTGATGCGAGAAGAAGATGAAAAGCATGAAGTTCCTTTAAGAGAGAAACACAACATACATTGGTGTATTAAATATTTTATTTGTACTAATAAAAAGAGTTGTGGTGTTCTAAAGAAAATAACGTTGAAATATCAAATGCAATATTTAATAATAATGAAGGAGCTAATCATTTATGATAATTACTCATTTATGGCAACTTAATGTGGACTCGCTCTAAACCTTCGGAGATGAACTTTGTTGCTCGTGCCAAGCCATTAGTCTGCAAGGATAATTTGATACTTTCTAGGTGGAGTTTTCTGATTGTACCTGTAACACCAAAAGAAGGTAATATATCAAAATTATGATAAGATTTGTAATAAATAAAAAATGTATTACCAAATAAGCCATTTTCTGGGGTATTTTCTTCAAATATGGGAAAAGCAAACGTGCAATGCAAAATAAAGGGAATCTGTTTAGGGTTTATGGGAAAGTGGCAATGCACCATCACCCATAGAATTTTGAAAGAGCTCTTAGTTTCTATCCAAAAAATCGAAAGAGCTCTAAGTCTGTCAATCCATAAAGAAAAATTAAAAAATGCCATTTGGAATAGGCAATCCTGAATGAGGGCAATAAGATAGGTAAAGGGTGGGGGGCATGTATAAAATAAAATCTCATTTTTCTTTTAAGTGTTGTAATTTTTTTATTTGTATCAAAGTTCATAACTTCCTATGAGTTTTTTCATATGACGCCAATACTGCATATATGAATTTCAACTTTTGTCGGTCTCAAAACCTCCCACAGTTAAAACTTCAATTTTTTAAAACTTTATATATGTAATTATTTTGGTGTCATATGAGATGTTATTTATACATGGCCTCCACCTTTTTCTTATTCTTTGTTCATTCAGAATAGCGGTTTCCAAATAGCTTCTATTTGTTCTTATTACTTTGTAGTATTTCATTCGGATTACAACTTTCCAAAAACCCGTATCTTCATACCCTAAACTGTAATCCGTGTTATGGCATAGAAGTTTCAAAACCCCCGTATATTTAGAATTTCCTCCATTTCTATCCTCTATGGCATATTAAGAATTTTTGTAAAACGTTTTAGGAGGTACATACCCTAGAGAAACGTACTCATTAATTTCTCATTCAACTTGTTTACCTTTAAAGAATAAGGAGTGTACCTTTTTGCCTGATGGACACACCTTCAATGAATTGGCCAAACTGAAAATGCATCGGACAACACCTTTTCGGTGGTGTAAAATGAAATCTCTGCACCATTTACAAAATAGAAGAAACACAAAGCAGATCAAAAACGTTTTCCCAAATATAGGTATTGTACATATGGTCAAGTGCAATAAACATCAATAAGCAGAAATAGCCATTTGAACAAATTACAAAAAGGAAGAAAGTTTATAGAACACATGCTCAGTAGAGACAAACACAAACAACACATCTCATTTTATAAACGCCAATTCGAATAACTCAATAACTTATGTTAGCACACATTAGCAGATTAATTTTCTTTCAAAAGATATGCTCGTACTAATTTCGCTACATATTGAAAATGTTTGTCTATCAATTTATAGTTTCATTCATACCTTAATGAATGGAAGACCTGTTGAATTATTTAAACGCATTTGATAAAGAACCATTAAGCGAATAGGAGTCTGAAAATTTTCCAAACAGCCAAAACTTCTTTATATTTGCATGAAGAAGAGGCACTTGAGCGGCTAGGGTGTTCTTTCGATGGTGTTGGCATTCAAATGCAAACTAAAGATAAAGAAATTAAATAGATAATGAGAGTGCATTTGCTTAATTAAGTATAGTATCTCTCATGAAAAATGATTTTTAAAATTTACCATTATTGTACTCTGTAGTTATAAGACTTATAATGGAAGAGAAAACAGTTATGTGAAAATAGTTTTAGTAAATTTTACAACCTGTAACTTTGAATACAACCTATACTTAAAGTTATTTGAATATCCCCTCAGCAAATTTGTCATTAATTTTCCATTTCGTGATGACTTTTTAAAAATCAGAATTCTTTTATGACATTGTTCATTAGGTAAAAAATAACTCACAATTGGCATCAAGGAAGAGTATTAAAAAAACTAATAGATATGCAAAAACTAATTTTCCTTTTCAAATTAATCCTTCTTCCTGCAAAAACTCCCAGAAAAAACATAAGAAAAAACTCTCAAAATAATTCTCAAAAGCAACTTATAACAGACCATTAGCTTGTATGTGTGTGTCTGTTTATAGAAAGGAAATGGCTGCTATATTAGATATTAAACATTTCCTTTCTATATGTGTTTTTGGCAGAGTAATTGAGTTAAGCTAATCAATGTTTTTTTATCCCTAGTACTTTCTTTTGACTTTTATTAACAATGTGTTGGGATGATTGCTTTGTTTTTTATTGGAAGTATCTAAAGAAGATGAAATCTTTAGTTCCTTTTCAGCCATCTTTAGTACCATTCCAATTTCATAAGTCAGGCAATAAATAGAGCTCAAATATACACTACAGAGAGTGCATTTTCTTAATTAAATATAGTATCTCTCGAGAAAAATGATTTTTAAAATTTACTATCATTGTACTCTGTAGTTATAAGACTTATAATGGAAGAGAAAACAGTTATATGAAAATAGTTTCAGTAAATTTTACAACCTGCAGCACAAGCAAAAAAAAAAAAAAGCAAAAGAGAATTGACTATATTGAAATACAAACAACAAGGGGGAATGGCCCCATTTGTGTTTGGAGAAGGCATGCATGGAGGCCATCCTAAGGAAAAAAGGTCAATAAGTAATAGACAAACTAAAATGACCAATTTTCCTTTTCAAATTAATCCTCCCTTCTTGCAAAAACTCTCAGAAAAACGCATAAGAAGAAAACTCTCAAAATAATTCTCAAAAGCAACTGATAGCACACCATAAGCTTGTATGTGTGTGTCTGTTTATTGAAGAGTACAAAGAAACTCAGAATTCTTTTATGACATTGTTCATTAGCTATAAAAAAACTCACAATTCATTTCGTAGAAGAGCATTAAAAAAACTAATAGATATGCAAACTATAGAGTTCAATGACCAATTTTCCTTTTCAAATTAATCCTTATTCCTGCAAAAACTCTCAAAAAACGCATATGAAAAAACTAAAAACAATACAGAACCGGGTGATAACAACTGTAAAAGAAATAAATACACAACGGATAAAAAGAGAAATCAATACGACTTCACATGAGATGTGATGGAAATAAACATCAGTAAGAGAATTGAACTAACCTTGATGGAGAAAGCATGCAGGAGTATCCGAAGCAAATGTGTGCGAGATTATCCTTGCTTTGCAAAGGTGAAGAAGAGGTCAAAAGAGAGCTCTAATTGAGATAAATACTCACCAAGTTTGGTGTTGATGGAGTCTTTGGAGTTGAAGTCTGATAAACCTGAATTCGTTGGAAGTTAATAGAGCTATAATCGAGACTCCAAATCCGTGAGAAGTCTGGGGTTGAAGGTCTATGCGAGTTGATGAAGGTCGTTGCAAAGTCGAAAGAATAGGCAAGTCTCATTCAAAAGGAGTGTGTATAAGCGAGAATGTGAGAGCCCTAACTCCTGGGTAGATGTATTTACGTAAATGTCCTCAAGCTTGAGCGGGAAAGGGACTTAAGTGGTTTAATATATAATATGGATATGGATAAGTAGAATAGAATTACTTTTGACTGAATTAGCTTAAATTGCTAAATAGGACTATTTTAGTAATTCTTTCATACTTCATATATTTTTTATTTATTTTAGGCTAAAGGGTCAAATATGCCCTTAAAGCGTTCAATTAGCCCCTTATATAGGAGGTTCAGTCCGGTCATCGCCAATTGGGGAGGTTCCAGGTGGAATTTTTCGATAAAATTTTTTGAGCATCTTTTTCATTAAGTATAGTTTATCTATATCAAATTTCAGCTAAAAATTAAATCGGGAAGGCAGTCAAATGATTTTCCGAAATGTACCACGGTGTTTAATTGCGCAGTTATCTTCCAAAAATCACATGACCGCCTTCCCGGTTGAATATTTAGCTGAAATTTGGTATGGGTAAACTAGACTTAATGAAGAAGATGCTAAAAAAATTTCATCAAAACATTTCACCGGTAACCTCCCCAATTGGCGATGGTCGGGCTGAACCTCCTATATAAGGGGCTAATTGAACACTTTAAGCTAGTTCAAGGGCCTATTTTACCCTTTAACCTTTATTTTATAAATAAAATATACTTCACTATGTAATTCAAATATAACATATTGGCTAGTCAACAAATTCAGCCAATTCAACTTTGTCACCCCAAATGGAATGAGTTGATTTCAGTGCTACCGAATGGATATGTTATTATGTTAAATCTTAATTACTCATTATCAACAACTTTTTGGAAGAATTGACAATAGTAATCCAAACTATTGGCGGTCCGCTAACAATAATCCCAACTGTTGATTATTTTTGTATAATCTCAACTATATGGATTATGGACCGTTCGCCAATAATGCTCCATGACCGGGTATTAACTGCTATAACATGTCAATTTTAAATAGAAATTAAGCGTATTCTATAAATAATCTGAACTATGCTCGTTCTTCTTTTAATAATCTCAACCATCAACTCATTTTTTAAAAAAAGTAGAAAAAGTTGTTTAAATTTCAAATTTTGAATTTTATAAATGAAAGTTTAACTAAATATAAAAATGTATTTCGTTTTAGAAATACAATATGTTACAGTTTATGTTTTATTGATATTTTTCAGAAGGAAATAATATCTTTAATTTTTTTTATAAATAATCAGATCTTTTTTGGATTCCTTTACAAATTCACGATTTTTATTGATTTCAACTAATGTTAAATGACTTAATAATTTAGGGTAATTAACTTTTAATTTTTTTATATTTTGAAAATAAGTATTAGTATTATTATCTTTTTCACTTTCTAAATTTTGAAAATCAAGGTTTTCAATTTTTTAATTTGAATTTTTACTTAATTTGAATTTCATTTTTCCTTTCAGGTTTTTATATCGACATTTTTACTCCCCTTCTTCATATATTTAAAATATCTTACATGTTATGAAATTTTAATTTTGAAATTCATATAAGCTTTCCATATTCTATAATTATATATTTTATATTCTTTAATTCTACAAACTACCTATAAAATTTAATTAAGTAAAAACAAATTATTATAATACTTTTGACTATTTCTATTTATTTATGCAAATTTTAATTTAAGTTTTTTGGGTCCAACAAAAGTCGACAGGTTGGGATTATTATAATCTGATATTTCTTTTTTAATTGATTGAACAAGTAGTCGGTCACTTCGAATCTATTGGCGGAAGGTCCCTAATGTTGATATTATTCTGAAATAACCGATATTTGAGAATATTATGATCGAACTGCCAATAGTTAGGATTATTACTATCAATTTTTCTTAATTTTCTGTTCCATACCTTTTTACATGCCTTAAATGTTACTAACTTTATTCCATATAAGTTCTTGTCCATTATTCTTTACCTAACATAAATTTTTCTTAACAATTTACTTAATATATCTAACTTTTATCAAATTTGAGTTTCTTTTTGCAATTATATAAAACTTTTAATATATTTTTTGCACATGTAACTTTTATTTACTAAAAATAATAATATCACTAATAGAGATTGGTTAAATTTATGGTCAATCAAACATTATGAGTTACGTGAAAATTAAAGTGGGACGAAGGATGTGTAGGAGACTACGAGGCCGTTTGGCAACCCTGTTTTTTGGCTTATCAGGCTTATCAGCCATTTTTTTCACCAAACACATAACTTTTGGTTTTGTGCGCTAAATTGTGTAATAAGCAGAAAAAGTAAGGTTGCAGTTACTTTTCTGTCTGTATTGGCTGAAGTTATTGTAGATGACCATTTTAACTTTTTTTACATATAATATTTTCTTTGTTTTATTAATCAAATATATTTTAAAAATAATTTTTTCTTAAATCAGCAGAATCAGCCAATGCAGCCACTTCAGCCAGAACTTCATAAATTTCAGCCAAACCAACCGATTTTCGTGCTACCAAATATGGGTGAACCGTAGTAGAGACCCAGGGGGCTACCGCCCCCCAACAATGTTTTTTAGGGGGTGTTTGGATCTGATTCTCAAAACTGATTCTGCTCCTTCATGGAGCAGAAGCAGAAGCTGGAGTGTTTGAGTGAAATTCCAGAAGCACTTCTGGAGCTCTAATTTACTCTCAGAATCAATTTTTTTAGAAGCTGGGGGGTACCGGCTTCTGAAAACTGATTCTGATTCTGCTTCTGCTTTTAAAAAAGAAGCGGAAGCAGAATCAGTTTCAAACACCCCCTTAGTGTATATATCAACGAAAAGTATTTTTCCCCCTCAAAAAATAATTTTCATCCACAAAAATTATTTTGAACCCCTCAAGATGAATATCCTGGGTTCGCCCCTGCTACCAAACGGGTTCTACAACTAAATATATAGTGTGGAGTCAATGTTTAAGCTATTACGTACCTTTTAGTTTCTGTTGACAACTCTTTTTGCTATTATTTTCTTTTAATACGTTATACGTACAACCTAGTATGGTCCAAGAGAGCATCGTTTTACGTTGAGCTGTACAAATCTTACTATGAGCTAAAATTATTGGCTTAAATGATCAAAAGAGTAGCGGTAGGAGAGGAGCCAAGGGGGTTAGGTAGTCAGCCGACTCTCCTGAAAATTCGAGAATGTAGAGTTCGAAAATATTTTCGGTTTGATACATTATGAGCTTTGTAATTCATTATGAGTAAAAGTTGTAATTTCTGAAAATATCAACATATATAACTTGAAATGAGCAAAATTTGAAAATAAAACAGCTCATTCACTCATTAGTTATGTCAAATTTATAATATGTGACAGATATATATCAATACCGTAAGTCAGTAACTGAATAGGTCTCAACGGTGAAGGAATTATGTCATGAAACCTAAAAGAGACTAATCTGAATGCTTTGCAATCGACCCTATCTTTCAATTCAAACCTAAAAGAGACTAATTATTACAAACCAGACCACATCGAATTAGCACTTCTTTTTTGTAAAAAATTGATATGTAAATTATAATCTCGTAAATCAAGAATGTTGACATTTATTTTGAAACAGATACTATACTAATTAAGAAACACGTACAAAAAACAAATTAAATCTTAGTGGCATGCACTCTTAATAAGAGTAAATAAAAATTGACTCGCGCGATTAAGTATGTAAAAATTCAAATATGGGTACCAATAAAAAATGTCTCTCACACGGTAATTGAAGGACTAAAAGTAAAAAAACTCCACCACCACAAATATGAGTGAAAAAATAGTTGGGAGGCTAAAAATTGCAAAAACTTTTAATCATATCTAATGACTATTAATACTTCAGTCATGACCGTGCGATTGATTAAATTCAATTATGCATATTTTGGGACACTCTTATATATTAATTATTGTCACTCCGTGTTGTTTTATGTACATATATCTATCTATAGATAATACAATTCAAGGTTACAATTAGGGAAATTGTTGCCACATGTCAACTCCACAATTATTATTGTTTAAACATTACTTTCCAAATTAAAGAAATCTATGCACAACTAATACACCGAATCACTAATACTCGGTATTATTGATAGTTGAATACTTCTCAAATTCCTATTATTTAGGATCCTACCAATATACAATCTCATGTTTATTTTAAAATGTTATAACTTTTTCATTTGTAATCTGATTGTTCCAAAAATTACATCAAATTTCATAACTTTTTATTAGCTTTCAAATGACACCAATATTCAATATACAAAAATAAAAAAATTAATTTACATCTTTTTTTAAAGTGATATAAATTTTTTTATTTGTACTCCGATTGTTACAAAAAATACATCAAAAGTCATCACTTTTTAAACGGGCCGGCCAACTTGGAAAAATTATGATTGCGGTTATTTCTTTCTCCAATCCTCTTGACAAATCTCAATTACACGGTTGTTACATAATTATTATCTATGCCAGTTAACTTGGAAAATTTTTAATGGATAGAGGGAGCAATTTTTAAATACTCCGAATCAATTAAAATCATTAGTTTTGGTTGTTATTTTAGCTCAAATAACATTCAATTACCGTTTAGAATACTCCTTATTTCCTTATTTCCCACATAATAGGCATTGAGCAATTTCCTTTTTTTTAGATAAAGATGGTTGACAAGACGAGGTTCATTTGGAAGCAATCAAGACTTATGGAAAAAAATGGCTCTTTTAATAAATAAAAAAATAGGCTGAGAACATGTTTAGATGTTTAGTTAAAAAATAAGACATTTTAGACAAATAAGAATATGTAGTATTATCAACCAATGTTATAATCGAGTAAATGAGTGACTTTCCATCCACTTATAATTACTCATACATATGTTAGTGCGCACACTCGCATATATACAGTATAACATTTACTTTCATAAAAAAATAATTACATTTACTTTTAATTCTAATTTTCTATTTTAAATTATACAATTCACCCCATAAATTTACATTTTTGAAAGAAATAATACATGACAATGGTGCGAAAATAACTTTTTATATAAAGTTTGGGGTATTTAAATTACATATGCAAGTTTGGAGTGCTTACCTCACACCCCTTCAAAGTTCGGATTGTTTTTATTATTTTTCCCTAAAAAAATAAGACTCAGTGTGTTACAATTTGCAAAATATACATTTGTCTTAGGGCCTGTTTGGTTTAGAGTAATCTCACATGCAGGCCCGAAATGTTATGCATAAGATGTTACATGTTCATGTTTGGTTCGCGGGGTTTTTAAAAATTCGGGAAAGTTACATTCCTGGGCGTAAGATGGAGGGCAATGTTAAACTCATACATGCCTTGAATTATCTGACATTCTTGGGGATGACCTAACTCTTTTCCAAAATTACTCTCAATTAATTACTACCTCCGTCCCAAATTGTTTTGTAAAGTCGTCATTTTTTTGTCAACTAATGTTACGGTTAAATCCTCCCTGTCAGTAATTAATTCAATTTTAAGAATAAAAATTCACATATTAGAAACTACATCAAAATCTCTCTAAAGTTATAAAATCTCAATTAAATTTTAATTAAGAATTAAAATCCTAATTAAGTGAATAAAATAAATTTGTTTGACTCAAAAAGTCAATTTAGTAACTCAATTTAGGATATAGGGAGTATTTCTTTTCATTTAATTTCTTTTTGACTCTTCCATCATCAATTGAGTCGGGGATAAACTTTGTTTACCATATTTTCTCATCATGTTATGACAATATACTTTTAGTACTACATATGTCCCACTTAAAGGTTCTCGCTCATTATTCTCCAGTTAACGTAAATGTTTTTAATCTTTTACTTTATATATTCAACTTTTATGATAATAAATTGTATTTTTTAATCTGATTTTTGCATACGCAATAGACAATTGAACTTTTTTTAAATTGTATTTTTTAATGATAATAAATATTTGTAGATTACTCTTTGAACAAAGGTTTTCTCATTTCTATATTGGATCTACAATTTTTTACAACTAAACATTGTTTACTGAAAAATAATTCATTTAGTATAAATTTTATTTATTATTAAGATATTTCATTTTTTATTTTAATTAAAATTACTTTAGATGTTGGTTGTAATAGATTTATTGAATTAAGAGAAAATATTTGCAAGGCATTGAAGTAAAATCATTTTATGTTTCGATTATTACCTACCACTTGACGTGATAATCCTTTTATAGATTTAACTAAGCCGACCTTTTAGGGAAAAAATGTCTATTAAAGCATGCAACCTCTTTGTTCAATAAGACTCATTTTGAATCAATCTAATGAAAAATAGATCAATCTCTAAAATCGTGTTATGCAGTCGGTCTGTTGTCACTGCCATCACCTTCATAAAATCAGAATGTTACAAAATTATACATGGTTTATTCTAAACTCTTTTATCAAAGGAGATCGGACTAATTTTTTCAATCCTAAATAATAGAAAGGCTAATAACTTAAAAAATTGACCATACCCATTATTAAATTATAAATTATAAAAATGTGTAGTTATTAGTTTTGAAAAAACAGTAAGCTACAGATGAAATCTAATGGACAAAAATAGGGATTGAACAATTTCTTTTTTTTTATTAAGATAAAGATGCTTGAAAAGATGATGTTCATTTGGATAATTGGATGCAACCAAGAGTTATAAAAAAATTGGTTCTTTTGATTGGAAAATATTGACTGAGAACATGTTTAAATTTTTTGTTGAAGAAAGACGTACTCAATAAATAAGAATATGCATTATTAACCGATGTTATAATTGGCTAAATATGTGACCTTCCATTACTTATGATTACACACATATATATCTGTGTGCGCGCACACACATGTAGTATAAGAAGAAAAATTCGGTCTATCCCGTGCACGGCACGGGTAGAGATACTAGTTTATAATACATGCACACTGCGAACGAAATAAACGGATGCAGGTTTTTGTTAAATGTGATATACTATTACATGTTTAATTTGCATTTTTTGCTGTGAAATAAAAAACATACGCTTGTTTACGAATTTGTCATTGTGTTTTTTTTATTATCAACACTAAAAAACATTATTGGATCTGAAATTGAATGAACAAGATTTATTCTCATTTTACATAGTAATGTCTCTTTTTATTTGAACATTTCCTATCTCTTCCACACTACATTTAGTTCTAGTCTTTGCATATCTTTTTAGCTAGATAATTAGTGACAAACTGACAAATGAATTGGGGAAGATATTTGGACATTTGGGTGAAAAACCAACCCATATTTGACATCTGGCCCCTGAAAAATGTTAATCAGCCACGATTTCCACGAGCCTTTGAACGTCTAGATGGCCAACCGACCAATGCAATGCACGACCTCTTGAAATAAACCTGATTGTAAATCCATGATTGCAAGTTTGCAACTTATGCGATGCTTGTGTAAATCGGAACTGATCTAGTTACGGAACCTTATTTCTCAAATCCATTTTTCCTGAGTTGAATTGATGGGCCAACAGACACCAGAGCTCTTAAGCTATTTTGGTTTTTAAAGAAAAAACAAGTTATTGTGCCAGCTAGAATATCATATTTACGAGGCGGTCAAATCGAGATGATGCAGCTTAAAGAAAAAAAAGCACATTTAAGGCCATAAGAGATGTTGGGTCCACTTATTTAGACACTTACTTTCCTTCTTAAAATATTCAAGCAAATCTCGAGGGGCATTTGTGGACATTAAAAAATATTGGGCCACTTGTGATAGTTATTGGGCTACTTTTAAATGTATTGGGTCAAAGTCGGATTCTCTAGGTTGCTTGTGAATTGCACTCCATAAAAAATGGACATGTCATCATATGCATAGACCGTGAAGATGACGTGGACGGACAAACAATCAAAATGACATTTCCTCTCCAATGGAGTCCATACGCATTCTCTAAATAAAAAATCAAAGCATTTAATTATTTACTACTCATACCCAATTTACGACTCACCATAAACCATATCATTATACAAAATATGTTTCTCATAATAGTATATAGGACAAATTGAAAATAATAATCTCAACTATTGCCGGTCCGCTGACAATAATCCCAACTATAGACCGTCTGCCAATAATGGTCCATGACAAGGTATTACCTCCTATACCAAGTGAATTTTAAATAGAAATTAGGCATAAAAATTAAAAGTTGGCATTATTTATAGGGATTTTTTTGCTATATCTCATCTCATCCACTTTACAAACAACAAGAATTTATTTATAGGGACCATTATTGGCGGAAGGTCCCTAAAGTTGGGATTATTCTGGAATAATCAATATTAGGGATTATTATGAGCGGACCGCCAATAGTCTCGATTATATATGTACTCCGTATAAGATATAGGGATTATACTGTGTATACGACATATATGTATGCCGACGAAGAACCATGCATCTGCAAAAGGAAGATTGGAACACACAACCGGTCTCTTGACCAACTCGTGTGTGCGGTGTGTATAAACAAACATGAACATATACTGTATATTAGTAAAAATGTAGAGCCCGTCACTCTGTTACAGGGAAATGGAAATAATAAAATAATCATGCCATCATGGTGCTGCCAAAGAAGGAGAAACGAGCGAGTAAGCCACGATGGAAGAAGAAACACTTCTCGCCGGTTTTTATATGCCGAAAAATAAAACGAATTGGAGAAAAGGGGGCTGCCCGCTGTTGCCGCCGGCCCGCCGCCGGCCCGGCGCCGGCCCGGCGCCGGCTAGAGGACTGCCGCCGCATCACAAGGGGCTGCTAAATAGTGGGCGCTAGTTGTTGCTTTTGGTTAGTAAAGCAGGCTATAGCTCGGTACAGAAGGGAGAGAAAGCTTTTGCTAGTAATTTCCATTGCGCCAAAATAATTCTACGGAGTATAAGATAAAGGTTGTTTTGGTGAGTCAGCATGTGAGACACGCCCTCCAGAAGTAGAAGGGGAGATAGACAATGTGCATTTATTTTCCGTCCAAGTCAGCACCACGGCCAGAATTCATATTTCCGCTGGAGACATATTTTTTCCTTCAATATGATGTGTCAATACATTATAAATGTTCCCATTAAAGATGTTCTTAGAACTCCAACTAGGATTCTAATTTTAGAAGTCCTTATTCGATTCAGATACTACATGCTTCCTCAACCCCGTAGTTCTTTGGAAATTCTAAGATCCAAAATACTTATAAATACCACTGAACCACTTCAGCCATAGTCATGTAGCTATCAAGAAGATTTTAGCAGGCGGCCGAAGATATAAAATAGGTAAATTGTTTATTCTCTTCACACCTGCTTTGGATATTTTATTTTGCAGGGATATCTCAAGGCGTAGGAAGTTATCATGCTGGTCAAAATCATCTTTAATCGAACTGGCATTCAAAATCCAGAGGCAAGTCGGAGAAAACGATGATTCGCCGGTTGCTGGTTTTGCTGTGAGAAGAAGACGCAGTCGCTGTTGCTATTGAAAATTGAAGATGTGTCAGCCCGAGATTGATTTCCAGCGAGAAGGATAAAACGGAGCCAATTTATTGAAGAGGCGAACCAGAACTCCAACAGGTTGCTGTTGTTTTCATTTGTTTCCCTGCATATTTTCTGAGAAGGAACGAAGCTGAAAATCAGCGAAGAATTGAAGAGCTACCCTTGTTTTACCTGGCTTATTCTGTGTTCACTGAGAGGAGGAAGGGAAGATGCTGGCCGACCAGAAATTTCAAGGAGCTTGTAGCTGTCCGGCAGGAGCTTGTAGCGGCCCGGTGGAAGCTTGTAGCCGTCCGGCGGGAGCTTGTAGCGGTGGATCTAATTTGTTTCCATATGAGATGATGCCGGTTCACCGGCTGGGCTTCTGAAATTTGAAAGAGAATTCTTCCGGAGCCGCTGCATTTGGAGATTTGCTGAGTCGAAGATGTTACCGGCTTGTTGTGGAAGCTAGTTGGTGTCAACGCAGAGAGGTCAGGAGAATGTCTACAATCGCGTCTGTTCGTTTGATCGTGTGTTGCTAGTGATTTCTCTCTGACTCACTTCATTAGTTCGCCGAGAACGGGAAGCTCCGGGGGTTTGCCGTTGTGCGAAGAAGATGATCAGGAAGATATATGAGGTCAATTACTGATTTGCTCCTGTTCTCGTTTGAGGTCTGAGGAAGATACAAGTATACAACAGGAGTAGATCATTAGAGATCTCACTGATCAGTGCTTGGAAGAGCCACCATCCATGGTTGATGTTCGAAGCATTGGGGGCCAACACCCTGGTTTTTGCTAAAAAGAAGCTCCAGGGGCTTTTGTCCAAATAAGACACGTGCCTGATTTTTTACAAGAAGAACCTGGATCCAAAAGTGGATGGTCCTTTGGGCTGTCAAAATGATTTTGGCCGATCCAAGAATCTCTCTCGCTAGGAAATTGAAAGTTCTAATGATGTTTGTATCTCGAGACTCATGCAGTTTTGCTGATTGTTGATGTCGCTTGCTCCATTGTTGGGATGATGGCGTTGATAGAAGACTTTCTCAACCAAAACAATTTCCGGCGAGGAGGAGACCTCCGGAGTCTGGGCCTGACTTTAAACTTGGGGAGACTTCAGTCAGCTGATTTTATCTATTTTTTTTAATCCTCCCTTTGACATTCTTCCTTTACAAAAACCTAATTGGGGTTTGTTTTGTTATAACCGAACTCAAAAATGAAACTTTTGAGCTGCCTACGTACTCATGTGAAGGAGATCAAGTCAAACGTAGTTCATATGTACCATTTGAATTGGTAATCTAAAGGGGGTGGGTGCCGACGTGCCGTACACAGTTTTAACTCATGCGGGCCAGGAGCTTGTCGTACACATTTTATACTCTCGTGGGCCAAGAGTATCTATGATTATGCTCATCCATAGACGAAGTGAAATGCTTTAGCAGTTTAGCCACTTACAACATCATTGGTGGTTTATGGCTTTCAACATTTCATTTGGCATATGCATGCTCCGACTTCAAGGGTACTGAGTCTTTAAAGTTGATAAAGCAGGTATTCACATATTCGTCTTCAAATTGACCATGAGTATGCACAACGGTCACTGGCTTGACTTTAAGTGCATTTCCATACGTTACCTTCACATTGGTTTCTCGCTTCATATGAGATGTGATAGAACTTCTGTGCTCATTAGGACTTTTCTTTTCGAGAGGAACTTTAGCAGATGTATTGCGTTCATGTTTCAATCCCAATCTTTTATGAACAGACGTTCTTTTGAAGTTTTGTCCCTTGCATGGGTCTTCAGCGTACTTCATCATTATCGGGCTCATTCCAAGCCGTTCTTGTAAAGTCTTCTTCATGTCTTTCATTGGTTTCGGGCCCAATTTATCAAATATGGCAGACCTTGGTCTGGCCCCCCAACCCGATCAAAGATAGAGCACTTTAGTTTGGAAATCACTTCATCCTCTTCATCAGCACTAAAATATGATGGTTTGCGGCTCTATTTATGAGGATCCTTATAGGTTTAGGTTGAACGTAACCCAATCCATCGTGCCCTCGTGAATTGATTTGCTTCGGTGTTCCTTCTCCGCCAGCTTCTGGAATGAGCTTCCCTAACTTTTGTTCGTTAGGATTATACCCGGCTTTAGCAAGGAGTTTATATGTGTTTGGATCAAATCCTTCATTTGTACGCGCCTTAGGGAGCTGAAATGTCTTAACATCATTCTCGTTTTTCACTTCCTCCTCAGACCTGTTTTGAGGAGGCCTTAATATGTCAATCTTTGCAAGAGGGAATGTAAG
This sequence comes from Cuscuta epithymum, assembly GCA_945859915.1. Classification (NCBI taxonomy): domain Eukaryota; kingdom Viridiplantae; phylum Streptophyta; class Magnoliopsida; order Solanales; family Convolvulaceae; genus Cuscuta; species Cuscuta epithymum. The sequence goes on along the minus strand of CAMAPF010000951.1, from coordinate 346,085 downwards.
CCCTTCTACGACTTTAACAAGCTTCCCTTTCAGCTTTGGTTCAATCAAGGGGTGATATTGTTCCTCTTGTCTAGCATTGTCATCTTTAGAAATTTTGGCCTTTAGGTAAAACTTCCCATCTGCAAAGTATGTCTCGGCTTCTGTGAATGGAGTTTCATCGGCCACTACCTTCTTTACAACGCCATTTTGCTCATACTTGAAGCATTGGTGCCATGTTGAAGGAATTACACCGTTCTCATGGATCCATAGGTGACGTGCACTTTGTCGTGAGGTGCACTCAAAATAAATACAATACAACTAATATACGTAGTATATTGAAGTAAGGTTCGTATCCGCAGGGAAAGGAATACTTCTCTTTTTTATAAACTAGTAAATATAAAGGGGGGGTTTTGATTGAATGATTTAATTAATATTGAACACGAAGATGAACGAGTTATGTGGTTTAATTAATAATAAGAAGACTTGGCTTTGCTTTTATCCACTTAATGAAATGTTCGTCGATCCCGGTTATATCTTTAACTATCTTCCTCTCAAATACTCAATCGAGGAGTATATCCAGTTCATCGAGGGTAGTTATTAATAACGAGATGCGTTCATTAATAAAACTTACTATCAAGTCAATATAGGACAAGCGCCGTATATTAAATTGATAGTAGCAATAAACTTAAGATGAAAACGATTGAGATTGATAACCTCAACACAAGCGGTTTTTTGGTTTAATCAATATAAATAATTCCCCTTAGATTATTAACCATGAGAAGCATGCATTAGTAATCCAAGTTTACTACCATTGAAAGAACCGAATTAATAACAAGCGTATTAACCGATTGATTCTAGTAATAATTAATATATAGAACAAGACTAGTTGATACTTTAAGTAATGCTCAATATATTAATATGGGATATGAATAGGAAGTAATTAATATTCAAGGAAGAAGATTAAAGAAAATAACTCACAACTTACAAATCATTAAGCTTCAAAGTAGCAAAACCAAGATGGAAGAGTTTAGCTCCTCATTTGGAGACTAAACATGATAAAAATATAAAGAAAGAACTTGTCTAAACTGAGCTTAGAAGTATATAGGAATTGGTGATTTTATTGTGAAGGAAAGGGGTGTATTTATAGGCTTTTGGGAGCTGCAGGGTCTGATACCCGACCGGGTATATAGGATACCCGACCGGGTATCTCAGGAAACTGCCCAGAAAGTCATTTTTCTGGGCATACCCGATCGGGTAAGGGTATATACCCGATCGGGTATGTGACAAATCTTTATGAAAATTTGCTCCCACGATCATTTGTCTTCGGATTTGATTTGGACAGTCGAATCAAGCAATTACCCGATCGGGTATAGGCAATACCCGACCGGGTACATGAGTATTTTTTCCAAATCGAAATCTTTCTTGTCTCCTTGCACTTTCCTTGATCTTTTAAGGTCCAATCTTGATCCCTTAGATGATCTTTGACCTGTTTAGCTCAGAAAAATCCTAATCTAACTAAATTACAAATAAAAATGAAAATAAAGTATTACACCAAAAGTGTGTAATTTCCACAACTAGAACTAATAAAAACTAGTTAAAAATACAAACATACACTCGGAAATTACACGAATATCAATAGGCATCCTAGAAGGAGATTGTATGAAGCCTTTGCATCAATCACATGACATAGAGTGTTTGCCTTCAGTCCGCCGATGATCAAATCAAGACGTATCATTCCAAACTCCCTTTGCCCCCCTTGATTGAAGCCTTGAATCATCAAGCGGCTTTGGGAGAGTTCATCCATTGATATATCAAGGTCTTTCATAGATCGAACCGTCAGAATGTTAACGACAGACCCTTGATCAATCATAATTCTTTTGAATCTTTGTCCACGAGTGTATCCTTCAACAAAAAGCGGACGGTTATGGGGAGTAGCACCCAACATGAGATCTTCGTCTTTAAAGACAATGTCAGTGACATACGAAGTAGATTTTTGTGCTTCGACCACTTCTTTCTTAGTCGAAACTAGAGATGGACATCCACTTGAACTCTCAACTTCTTCTTCATGGGTGCTAAGACAAGAACTTGAAATTTGAGTCAGCTCGCTCTTGAAATCCTTTGGCATAAAATCGTTGAGAGTAATCACCCTTCGTGCAGTCTTGGAGGACCTTGAATGTCACATGCTTTGATGGCTTGACTCCTAAAGAAGATGATGTTTTTGTTAGGATCCAATATATTGTTTACAAAATTCTTTATAGCCCCTATCCTCATGATGAGCTTGTAAAGTTTTAAGGTGTTTTTGCTTGACCATCACCTTGTTGGTGTATGGCAGTAGCTTGTGGGCAGATTTTGTGTTGTTTTGTGCTTCACCATCACCTTGTTTGGTGTTTAGTTGTAGCTTTGGAGCTTTATTGTTGTTTGGGGTACGGTTTATCCATGTTGGATAACCTGCATTTTTGTTTCCCTTTTGTAACCTGTACATTCTGAACCCCTTTTTCTTGGATGTCTTTTATATATACTTACATTTCACCCCCGCCCCCCCCCCCCCCCCAAAAAAAAAACAAGATAGAACAAAAAACCTGGAAATGGTCAAAATAAGAAAATTCTTATCCGGTCCTAGACTGGTAAACCCGTGACTCAGGAGAATTTTATCCTGGTCTGGTCAGGTAGATGTTTATTCTATGTGTATTTTACAACTGTCAAAGTCTAGCTTGGCCTGGTTTGTTTTTATCGTGTTTGTTTAAGTCTGATTTGATCTAGTTTGAGCTGGTTTTAAATTGAAATTAGTCCAATTAAAAACATTCATAGTAGTTTCTTGCATATTATTGGAAACCACCTATGATTTTTCTTTCAAACAATAACGGATTCATATATTCAAAAAAAATCTCAATATTTTTACTTATAAATAGTTTTAAATCAGTGATGAAAAATCAAGGTCAAAAGATAAATTAACGTTTTACGCATCTTTATCTTTATATAATACTCCCTCCGTCCCAAATTGTTTTGCAAAGTCAACATTTTTTGGTCAACCAATAATAAAAGTCAAACCTCCTTATCGATAATTAACTCAATTTTTAATAAATGAAATTTACATATTCAGAAACTACATTAAATTCTCTTTAAAGTTGCAAACCTCAAATTAGAATATGATTAAAAATTTCATCCTAATTAAGCAAATAAAATGAAACTGTTTGACAAAAAAAGTCAAATTTGCAAATCAATTCGGGACGGAGGTAGTATAAAGTAACAGTATGGCCACAATTTTTGGAGCCAAAATTACCGCCCAAATAAGGGTAAAACTGTAAGTTCCATAACATTTGTACCATATTAAGTAAAGTAAATGCTTAAATGTGGCATGTTATGCAATGGAAGAAACAGAAATTGTGTTGGAGATTTATTGAAAATAAAGCTCAAGTGTTAATTTAAATGGTTCTCAAACATTTTGTATTAGTGTTATAAGAATATTTAAATATTATTATTACATATTATGCGGACCACTCCCTCATTTTTTTCTTGTTTTTTTAAATCCTTTTTTCCTTATACATAAACATTATTTTTATCCTTTTTATCTATCATTTTTAGGTATATTCATTTCTTTTTATATTATCTTTTTCATATTAGCTTATCTTTTTTTATCTTTATTTTCTCTCTTTTCCTTTTGGTGGTGATATCATGTATCGATTCATATTAGCCGACTTCAATATCTTTTGGGACTAAGGTTTGGATGTTGTTGTTATTGTATATTATGTGGACCACTTTAGTGCACGTATGTTTTATGGTCTCATAATTATATTAATAATACTTCATCCGTTCTCTAATATATGTCTCTCTTTCCATTTTGGGATGTTCTCCAATACATGTCTCCCTTTCCATTTTAAGAAAGTTTTTTTTTTAAAAATAGATATACTTATATACCCTCATTCTCTTTCATGCTTTTTTATTCTCTTTCATATTTTTTCTTTTACACACAACTCACTACACCTTTTATCATACCCCTATTAATTTCTTCTTGGAAAAAATACGGCAATATTAGTAAAATTCATTCAATTTCTTAAATCTTATAATTGTCAATGAAAGTTAGAGTATTTTAGTAATGAAAAAAATGTTGGTGTAATCGTGTAGCTTCATAAGATGGTACACTGTGCTTTAGCATTTGTACTCCCGTTTTATTTCTGTCCGATCCCTTCCATCCCTTCCGTTCCGTTCCGTTCGTTTGTTCCATTTGCCTATTAGGTTGAATACACAAACACTTTGTCTCAGCGGCTCACAACCCTGCTGCTATATGGCGCACCTAACCTCTCATCGCCCCGAGTTTGTCACTCCAACCGTCCAGGTATGTTTCTATTCCGTTTCTACGTTTCTCGCTGAAATTTACACATCCCCTTCTTCATTAATATCATTGAATACCCTATCATTGGTTTCCATCAAAGATCCTGTATGGTTGTTTCAACTCCAAAATTTAATCTCACTGGGTGACAAACTGACAATGATTACTACCTGCCAGTTCATCTTATGTTTAGTGTTTGATCATGATTCCCCGAGTTAAATTTGATGTTGCACAGGGAGAGGAAAATGGTGCTCATTAACGGCCTGTTTGGATGGAGTGTTTGCAAGTGTTAGTAAGTGTTAGTAAGGGCTCGGAAGGGAAGGGAAGTGTAAGTGTTGGACATAATTTTACCTTGTTTGGGAGAGTCAAATGAATGAAGTGTTAATAATGGAAGTGTTAATAATTTTACCCTGAGACAAAAGAAACGATTAAAGAGAAGAGATGAAAAAACAAACCATCAGACCCGTGGGAAAGACATTTGAAGTGAAATGTCGAAACATTTTATGTTTTTCGGGTAAATGAGAAGGGTAATAATTGTCAACACCTCAAAACACTCCAAATCGGGGTGTTAAAAAAATGGACAATTGAGGTGTTGGGAAGGTTATTATTAACACTTCCTAACCATTACTAACACTTCTTAACACCTCTAGATTTTTCTCCCAAACAAGTGTTAGCATCAACACTTACTAACACTTCCATTACTAACACTCCTCAACACTCAATCCAAACAGGCCATAAGTGTTTGTAAATTTGCTTAAATGACATTCATTGTAATTTATTCAAGACTATATATATGCCAATTTGTTTACTTATACCTCATAATGCGTATAAACAAATTATCATGCTCTAGGAAGAAAAATTAGAAAATAAGAATGTATTTAACTCCCAGTACCTTAACTTGTGTAGCCAAAGTTGGACCACATAACTAATGTTTAAAAATCAGTTTGATAGAAGGAATATTCTGGTAATGGATATTAAAATAAGGTGAACATTCAGTTTGATAGAAGGAATACTGTCACATTTCAGATTTTCGTTTTTCAAATGCAACTGATGCTATTGTATAGTGGACATGAAATAATCGACTAAGTTACTGAGTTTTTATAAAGCAGTAATATATAGCACAATTTGTTGGGTCTCAATTCCTTATCTGCCTCAACAACTTGCAATACTACTTGACATTACTTAAAGTCTGCACAAGATTTAAAAAAGCCCAGAGCCCCATGTTTTCCTAATAAGTCACTTATCATTGTTAATTATTGCATATTATCGTGTCTTTCACCTTTATATGGACTGTTTTGCTTGTATTGCAATTGCTAAGAGTACATTGATAGAGTCTTTAGATTTTCATCACTTTAAAAAACCGGTGGTGTAACATATGATATACCGTAGTATGAATTATTTAGTTGTTAAAATAAGTGAGTTACTTGTCTGACTAGCTCAGATTTTGACTCATATGTAGTAGCTCTACCCATGATATTTCACAGTTTCATGTATTTTTCATCCCATGAAATTAGAACTTCTTTAAGATTGGATGTTTTTAAATTAAAAGTTTGATATAAAGTGACGGATAACCGATGACCCATTATCAGAAATATGATCAGTTTTTATAAAAGTTTTTCTAGAATTTTGGGATGTAATGAGTGTGTCCAATATTTCTTAACATTCCAAGTATTGATGGGTATGTCAATGATGTTTCAATCGTCTCTACATTTAGGTCACATGTATTGATAGAAATGTTAGTGTTATATAAGTGTGTTTTTGAGAGGATTTTTTTTTTGTAACTGGGAGGCTTAAATTGATAAAAAACACTCAGCAAGGGACAATACTGATAAAGTAAGCACTTCTGACCACCAACCCTCGAACCAGCTGGAGAATCAATCACCTTAATAAAAGCAATATGATTCGCTGACTCTATCATGGGTCTACATGAGCCAAACGTGGCCAGAGTAAGAACTTCATCACTCCCACAAAGTGTAACAGTCTAGAAGAACAAAATAACAGTAAATGAAAGAAAAACTGATAACATAAAGTAAACTCAAGAATAAGTAAAACGTGGGAATTATAGAGCATCCTGAAACAGCGGAACGAGCACCAGCACCCGTTCCCACCTGCAAACTTCTTCAAAGAATGTGGCGGGTCAAGGCGTCCAAACCCGCTCCCTCCCCGTTTTTCGGGTCCAACACCATAGTCTCACCCTCTTCTCCTGCTTTGCCAAATGCTTCCCAAGTCCGCCGGCGCTTTGGTTCTCCACTCTTGTCCTCCATAGCTGCTGCTGCCGTATTATCTTCTCCATCCTTTGAGTTACCTGCTGAAGGGATGTCCCAAGTTTTCCTTCCCGGGCCCGAACTGCCACCCTCCTTGCGAGTTGACTTGCTTCCCTCCCCAGGTCCATCTAGTATGATCCACCTACTTTCTCTCCAAACGTGCCTCCCCCCTCCTGCTCGTAGACTGACCCCATACGGCTTGATGGTGTTTACAGAACCTGTCAGAGTGTCCTATAATACCACAAGAAAAACAGAAACTAGGCAGCTTCTCATATTTAAAGTCAACCCAATACCCGTCGCCCTGTCCCTTTCTGAGTGTGGTCCCAATCTTCAGGGGCTTTCCCACATCCAAGCAAGCCCTAACCCTCATATATGGCTTCCACTTTTTGTCATACTGGGGTTTTTCCCAGCTAACAAATTTTCCAACAAAATTTCCAATCCTCCTGGCCACACCCAAATTCATAAAATCATAAGGAATATCATGGACCTGGACCCAGAATTCGGCCTCATTTAGAGGAACACGGAGTGGTACATCCCCGGGCTGTAGCGCCCGAAGAGCTAGCAGATTCTGTTCAAAAATCCATGGTCCATCTTCAAGCACACGTTTCATATCTATAGGATGGTAAACAGTAAACATATACTCTTTTCATCAATTTCATCAATTCCTTATCTATAGCAGATTCTTGAGAGGATTGTTAATTAATTGTTTGTTTTTAAGATATTTGTGGATTTATAATATTTCTCTTGTTGAGTATGTTGGCTCACTTATCTTAGAGTCTGATCTCTGGTTGTGTTTATTTTAGGCTTGTTATCCAAATCAAATGGTATGTCGTAATAGACTTTAAGATCAACACTAATAGAATGAAGTTTCTCAACACCATGCTGTCAATATCATTTAAAAAGCCTTCAACCTTGTCTTATCATTCTTATTTTGCTTTTTTTTTGCAGAGGCATTAGTAGTGCAGGTTGGGGATACCATTAATCCATTATAGAAGCAGAGATTTGATTTTGTAATTCATATACTTGTATGTCCATGTTTATGTGTACACATATTGAATTAGTGTGACCGTGTGATTAGTCATCATTATCACCGCCACAACCATCTTGATCCAATGTAATTTGTATTGGTTGTAACATTGAATTTCATATGTATATATCCTTTAACCATTTTGAAATATCGTTGGGCATTTCTCTTTCGCGCATCGCGCGTCGTATTACTAGTCCCATAATAAGACTTAAAAACTTGATTTACCAAAAGATGGCTAAAAGTCATCATACATGAGTACCCGGTCTCTTAAATTAAAAACAAAATGACTTGATTGCCCTCATGCTTCCATCCGCCATTTAAACACAGAAGGAAACTAAACAATATTATAGGGGCGTCGTAACTGAACATTTATTGCAGCAGAGACCAGAAGGATACTCTCTCCTTCTATAGCCGTATCAAAGGAGACGAGCATTTTTTAAAAATAGAGTTTGAATAAAAAGAAAGAAAGCCATGGCGAAGAATGCATGAGGACGGCGAAGCAGTACTGGAGATGAAGGAGATTGGAGTTTTTGTGATGATGGAGCAATGGATGTAGTGAAAATGAAGGAGATCGGCGTTTCAGTGACGGCAGAGCAGTGGATGCAGTCAGAATACCAATTTAAGGCATTATAATAAAATTTATAAGGGCATTAAACTATGTAGGCATTTAATTTAGGCATTTAATTTTTTAAATGAATCAAAAGGGGTAGGAAGTAAAAAGTGAAATGGTCGGGCAATAATTTAACATAAAACATGTAAAAACTAAGAGATGGGCAATAAGGTTATTATGCAGTAACTTGAGTCATTAAAAACAATCGAATGACATTAGTTTTGTTAGGCAGTAATTAACATGAGTCAGTTAAAAATAAGAGGGGCAGTAAGTTGGTTAAGAAGTATCATACATTGGTAGGGCAGTAAGGTAGTATAGTCGATTGGGAAATGATAAGTATGGATGCATCAGGGAAGACGAACGTGTACAAAACAATACAAATTAAAAATATGGAAGAAGTTACCTTCTATTAATTAATTCCTTATTTTTAGGAGATTCCATCAATATGTCAGTTATCACTTTTTTAATCCATGCGCTCCAGCCCGTGAATGGTTTAGCCACTCCTGAATTTTAGGAGGAAAATAATGGCTCATTCATTAATTGAAAAGAGGGCATTAGAGGAATTAAAATAAAAAAAGGACACGTGCATAGTCATGAGCAGGTGCGGCCGTGCGGGTGATACCTGAGGAATAAAACTTCTTGAAGTCATATATGGAGAAAGACATGCACTTTTAGTCATAGGTCTGATAATTCTCTCTTTCTTTTTAGACCTTGTGCCAAAAGTTATAGAGTCATCTATTAGAGAATGGAGGGAGTATATTACTTTTCGGTTGCACGTATGTGCTTATTTCAAGTATTAAAATTTTTTTTTTTGAAGAATTTTTTTTTGTTTTTAATAAATGTCGCTTTAGCACTGGTTTTGCAGTTGTGTACATTCATTATTTACTAAACGAATTTTAAAGAAATGTTTGCTAGTGTCCTTTGAGAAAGGCTGCATCTTATTCGTACGATTGGTGCAATCCTTTTAAAAGAGACACCATTCTACTCTTTAAATAATAGAGGACCATGTTGAATTAGCATTCACTGTATATTAATTTGTCAACTTTCTCCAACTTGCCATACTTTGTTTTGTTATCTGCAGTAATAAGTACTTAAACCACTTTATATACGAATCACTTGTTAATGTTATTTTATCAGTAATTATAATACATTTGTACATCTTTTTATCCCAAAAGTTCTATCTTGTAACCCGGTTACTGTGATAAAGGTAGATAGTAAACTTTTGGAAATTGAAAGCGTATTTTATACGTGACTCGAATTGATATCCGGTCCAACCATATTTCTACACTCTTATAGTTTACTAGTTTTATCCGCTAGTTCTAACCAACTAAAAGTTTATTATTCCGAAAATATGGCCGCTACTCACCGCAATATCATCAACACCAATTTTCAAAAATTTGAAAGTTTGAAGGTGTGGAATTTCGAAGGTGGCAGAAAAAGATGCACTTTCTGCTCACTACTTTGAAAGTGGTCTATGGGCTAAGCACCCTGAGCCCCCCCCCCCCCCCCCCCCCCGAGGAAGAAAAAAAAGAGACATTGGAAACAAGCCACCGCCGCCGCCGCATAAAGTGGGACAATGGTGACTTTATTTGCGTGGGCACATTTTGAATGGTACGTGTGATTCTCTTTTTTATGTGTATCAAAATGTTGAGTATGCTAAAACGTTATGGGAATCTCTAGAATCTAAATATATGACCGAGGATACTTCAAGTAAGAAATTTTTCATTAGTAACTTTAATAGTTACAAAATGGTGGATTCTCGTCTGGTCGTGAAACAATTTCATGAGATTCAACGTTTATATGATCAACTTTTGATTCACAACATGCATGTTAATGAAATCTTTGCGGATGGTTCTATAATCGACAAATTACCACCTTCATGGAAGGAAGTGAAAAATAGCCTCAAACGCAAAAAAGAGGATTTGTCAATAGAACAACTTGGTCGCCAACTTCAAATTGAAGAAGGCATTAAGTTGTGTGAATGTGACAATGGTAAAAAGAAAGACCTTCCAATTTCCTCTATAAATGTTATAGAGAAGGGAATCAAGTGGGACTAAGAAAAATAAAAAATGCCCTGGGAAATTCATCAAAGGTTCCAAGTTTCAAGAGGGACTTCCCAAAGGTGAACAAGAAGAAGGTCCAACCCAATGGTCATCCAAACGGTGCCCAAGAACACCAAGGTCAGAATATTTTTGTAGTTACAAATGATGTTGATAACAACATGGTTTTTGTAGCTATGCTTTCTGAAATTTGTGTTGTGCAGGATGATGAATCTTGGTGGATCGACACCGGAACAACAAGGCATTTACCTAAAGATAGGCAATCTCTTAGAGTTGCAAGAGGGGCCAATCTTATACATGGAAAATGACTACTGTGCAAATTCAAGGAATAGGACAAGTAGAGTTGGAATTAACTTTCAGGAAGAAATTAATTCTTAATGATGTGTACTTTGTACCACAAATCCAGAAAAATCTTGTCTCTGGTGGCATCCTAAATAACTTTGAGTTTAAACTTATCTTTGAAGAAAATAAGTTTATTTTATCTAAGGGCGGTGTATTTGTAGGCCAATGTTTCTATCGTAATGGCATGTTCAAACTAAGTGTTGTACATAAAGTCGTTAATTCTGTTTATATGGTTTGTGATTTTTCTTTGTGGCACAATAGGTTAGTCATGTTAATTATCATAGATTAAGTGACATGTCAAAAGTAGGTTTAATTCCTTCTTTTATTGCTAACATAGAAAAATGTAGAACTTGCATGTTAAACAAAACCACTAGAATCTCTTTTCAAAATGTTGAAAGAAAATCCAACATGCTTGAATTAGTTTATAGTGATTTGTGTGATTTTCATAACACTCCTTCTTTTGGAAATAAAAAATATGTAGTCACAATTATTGATGATTGCACAAGATATTGTTATATAAATATAAATATATATATATATATATATATATATATATATATATATCTTTTATTTTCGAAAGATGAGGCTATGGACAAATTTAAAATTTATAAAACGGAAGTTGAGTTACCAACCGGAAAGAAAGTAAAAAGGCTTAGAACTGACAAAGAAGGAGAATATTATGAGCCTAAATTTTTGGAATCCGTTGGAATAATCCATGAAACAACAGCCCCTTACACGCCGCAACAAAACGGCATAACTGAAAGAAAGAATAGAACCTTAAAAGAAATGGTTAATTCCATGTTGTCCAATTCAGGCTTATGTAATGGATTTTGGGCTGACGCTATGTTAACTGCTTGTTATATTCTCAATAGAGTTCCTAACAAGAAAAATAAGGTTACCTCATATTAACTTTGGCACGAGAGAACACCCCAACTAAGTTATCTTAGGGTATGAGGTTGTAGGGCAATCATGAGATTACCGGAACCTAAATTAAAAACGTTAGGTGAAAAGGGGGTAGAGAGCATATTTATTTGATATGATGAACATAGTTATTGAGTCTAGGGACGCTCTTTTCGATGAGAAGTGGTTCACTTCTATTCCTAGGCCAAAAGATGTTGATCCCGGTCCAAGTAATTCAAACTTACATGAACTGGAAAGGATCATGAAAATGAGCCTGAAATAAGACGAAGTAAGAGGGCTAGAAAGGAAAAATCATTTGGTCCCGATTTTCAATTGTATTTGGTTGAGGGATCAAGAGAGACCCTTGTAACTCAAACACTATATTGTTATAGTGTTGAGGAATATCCTAACTCTTTTGAGGAGCCAATGAAATCTCCAGATGCTTCCTTCTGGAAAGAGGTCGTAAATGATGAAATAGATTCAATTATGGGCAATAATACTTGGGTTCTAAGTGATTTACCACTCGGTTGCACATCAATCGGTTGTAAATGGATTTTCAAAAAAAATGATCATAGACAGAACCATTGATAAGTTTAAAGCTAGATTGGTTGTACAAGGCTTTAAACAAAAACATGATATCGATTACTTTGACACATATGCACCGGTAGCTAGAATAACTACCATAAGATTGTTAATTTCTTTATCGGCCATTCACAATCTTGTGATTCACCAAATGGATGTCAAAACAGCATTTTTAAATGGTGAATTGAAGGAGGGGGTGTATATGAAACAACCTGAAGGGTTTGTTGTTAAAGGACAAGAAAAGAAAGTTTGTAAACTTGTCAAGTCCTTGTATGGTCTAAAACAAGCACCTAAACAATGACATCAAAGGTTTGAGAGATGGTGTTGAACAATGGTTTCAAAATAAACCAATCAGACAAGTGCTTATATAGAAAATTTAATGAGCAAGGCAACGATGTCATTACTTATTTTTATGTGGGTGACATGCTCATATTTGGCACTGATTTGAGGCAAGTAAAAGATACAAAAGCTTTCATCTGTTCAAACTTCTCCATGAAAGATATGAGTGAAGCGGAAGTTATCCTTGGAATCAGAATTACTAAGCAAGGTGATACTATCACCTTAACACAATCTCACTATATAGAGATAATGTTGAAAAGATTTGGGAGATTGAATTGCTCACCTGTTTCCACTCCCATGGATCCTAGTTGGAAAATATGATGGTTCATACTTTGGTAAGTGTAAAACTTATACTCCCTCCGTCCCAAAATAGTTGGCCAAATTTCCTTTTTTGGCCGTCCCAAAAAGGTTGGCCATTTCCATTTAAAGTAAGGAATATGTGGCTAAAGTTAATTCTCTCTCCTCTGCACAAATTTTAACCACACAGTTTTTACTTTATTAATCCACGTGCAAGTCAACATTGGCCAACGATTTTGGGACGGAGGGAGTACTATATTACGACTTTATGTTTGAACGATGTCGATACTGTAATAATTTTATTTAAGTTATTATAAAATTTTTGTAGATGTAATTGCACATGTTGTTGACATGGACATGATGATGAAGGAAATATTGATTGATGGACATGTTTGTGAATCTCAATGACCTTTTTTTTACAAGTGTAGTTTGTGAAAGTTATTATGTGACATTGAGTGAACCTTTGTCTCCTTTTTACAAGTTTTTCGTATACAAATATGACCTTAAGTTTTCTTACTTTTAAAATCTAAGAAAACTTAAAAACTAAATGTGACAGATTTCACTTTTGCCGAAGCAAATCATTAGAAGTATTTTTTTGATAAAGTTGCTACTTCCAATGGGAGGGAACTATTTTTAAAGTGTAAACAGTCTTTAAAATATAATCTTAAAGAATTCTTTAAAATTGTAATTCTCATGGGAGGGAAGTATTTTTTTGACAAACTTTTTTTTGATCGTTGACAAACTTTGAAATGCAACTTTTAAAAAGTGAACAAAGTTGCATATCAAATCCTCTCTTCCAGAAATTGAATCTTTGTGACCTTTTTTACAATTGCAGTTTGTGAAAGTTAATTTGTGAGCTTAAGTGAACCTTTGTGTCCTTTTTACAATTTCTTTGTATACAAATATGACCTTAAGTTTCCTTTTAAAATCTAAGAGTTTTAAAAACTAAAGGAAGTTTATTTCAAAGTCCCCTTAGTACATATCTCTGGAACTTTAATTTATTTCACATTTCTTCAACACTCCCTTCAAAGAAAGTCCAATGAATTACAAGAAATTACAATAATTAATCTGAGACAAAACACATGAAAGATTTAATTTTAAATCGGTTCTGTCATCTTGGTTTGAAGTTATATTTTTAATTTAATAGTTTACATCTAAAGTGAACTCAGTATTATGATCAAGTGAAATGTACATATTTCAGGCCTTTTTTGAAGCCTTTTTTAAAGCATAAACTACATTGGGACATTAAGTATTTTTTGTGTTCAAACCATCTCTATTTTCTACATAAAATTAAAATGTAACTCTTTTCATAGCAATGTTCTTCAAAATTGATTAACTTAATGACATTTTTTTATTCCGGTGGGCGAACCACCAAAATCGGTGGGATAAATGCCAAGGAACATTTACCAAGTTTTATTAAATAAAATAATTACATGATTTATCTTAATGACAACTTTTTTCTTTGTATGCAGTAATATACACCATTGAGTTCCATAAAAGAGGGTTGCCTCATGCGCTCATAAATTAGGACTAAAGGTTGGTGTTCCTATTATGTTAATGAGGAACACTGATCAGTCATGTGGCTTATGCAACGAAACTCGCCTGATTATTACTCAGTTAGGTAAACTTGTTTTGGAGGCGAAGGTTATAACTTGAAAAAGTATTGGTCAAAAGGATTTGATTCCACGACTACTATTGGTCCAGACATTTTCCAATAATTGTTTCACTTGCCACGACGATAAACAAAAGTCAAGGACAACCTTTGAATCAAGTGGGCATATATCTTCCAAAATCTGACTTTGCACACGGTCAATTGTACGTGGCCATGTCAAGAGTTACCTCAAGGAGTGGGTTGAAGATTCTTATATGTGATGACGAGGGCCGCGCTATCAACACCACAAATAATGTGGTATATAAAGAAGTTTTTCAAATTTTGTGAAACTTTTTTATTTCATTGTCAATATATATGACCAATATATATATGAACGTTGCTCTATCTTATAAATTTTAATGAGACAGAGCTCATTGATTTTTCACATAGAACATATGGTTACACATTATCATTTATTTTAATTTGGCTAAAGGGTCAAATAGGTCCTCGAACTAACTTAAAAAGTGAAAATCAACCCTTATACAGGAGACTCTGTCCGGCCGTCGCCATTTGAGGCGGTTACCGATTTTTTTTGCTGAAACTTTTTTGAGAATCTTCTTCATTAAGTCTAGTTTATTACTCATACCGAATTTCAGCTAAAAATTCAATCGGGAAGGCAATCAAATGAAATTTTGAAGATAACTGCGCAGTTAAACAACGCATTACATTTCAGAAAATCATTTGACTGTCTTGCCGGTTGAATTTTTATCTGAAATTTGGTACATAGTAAACTAGACTTAATGAAGAAGATGCTATAAAACATTTATCAAAAAATTCCACCTGGAACCCTTTAAGTTAGTTTGAGGGTCTATTTGACCCTTTGGCCTTTTAATTTTCTTTTCATTTTTCATACGATTCAAATTTTCCTACGACTACGACTATGTATATAATAAAACTTACGACATATAGAGTCTATTTTTTTTCAAAACTAACACATAATGTACCATGGTAAATCATTATTAAATAAGTTATTATTCAATTCTAGATATACCCCGTGCACCCCACGAGTACTTTGTCTAGTTTAACATAAAAAGGACAAGTTTAAATAAGTTATTATTCAATTCTAGATATACCCCGTGCACCCCACGAGTACTTTGTCTAGTTTAACATAAAAAGGACAAGTGAGAAGTAATCAATTTATAATACAAGAGTCCATCAATCCGTCACTATTTGAACTAAAATACACATTAAAGAAATTAATATGGATGACAATTTTTATCACTTAATTACATATTAACTATAAAGTGCACTTTTATTGATACAGAAATTGCCCTAAATAGGAGTAAAAACGTTTTAAAATTCCAAAATAGGACTATCGTGTTTTATTTTTTTAAATAAGAGTAATTCTGCCAAGCTTGGATAAAAATGCCATATTTAAAGCCTAATAATGTCAAACTTGGCAGAAATTTATTCGTATTCAGGGAATAAAAAAAGGGAAATTTCCCGGGACAGGACTAAAACATATTGAGTTTCTCAAAATATAACTAGTTATGTTTTTAGACATTCGTATGGCTGAAAAACAAAAAGACAAAGAAAAATTCGTCCATATTAAAATGTTTAATGACCAAAATACCCTTGTTTAAAAAATGAGCATTTTACACTGTTTTCGTCAAATTAAAAAATACTCTTACTGCATGACATTAATGCATGACATTACTGCACATCCGCTAATATATCACTGCACCTCTGACAACATTAGTTCTCTTTTCATCCACTTTAGAAATTTATTTATACTTCTCATTTTCGATTTAATAATTTTTGAATTTTTAGTCTAATTAAATACTCCGTATATTACATTTCATGCCGGTGTTACTGCGCTACATTAATGCATTACATATCATAATCACTGCACCTTCCATCAATATTATGACATGATCTATTGAATTCAATTCACTGCAAACATCGTTCATCAATGCATTCATTCACTACACATATACAGTATTATCTCTTGCAATATTCACTCCTCATACTCAATCATATTTATTTTCATATGGTTCATGTTCATTGTCCATGTTCACTGCTCATGTCTACAAACTTTAATTTCAAGAACTACAAAAAACTCTTTCGGCCTGATTAGATCCACACGTCAACCATACCCAATAGTACTGCATTGATCAATTACCACCTCTCATCTCAAAATTCTGTCAGACAACCGCCCTTCATCAATCAATTATTTATTACCTTGCCCATAAAGCTGTAATAATCCCAATTCCCAATTGGATAAAATTGAAATCGATGATAAAAATAGATGTAGCACACAAATTGAAATAAAAATAATCCTTCGAGGAACCTCTTCCCAGATCTGCAATAAAGAGAAATGTGAAGACGTCAGATCACACACATATCATACGATGTACGTATATTCCATTGTGTTGTAATCGCAATGAATCAAGGAGTTGCAGGCCATGGCTGGGCGGCGGTGGCTAGGCGGCGATGGTTGGCGGTTGGGCAGCAATGGCAGGCGGCTGGACAGTGGTGGCAGGGGAGACTGGACGACGAGTGAGCTACTAGGGTTGGGGAAGAGGTATAGGATGTTGGGGTTTTTATAACAATAACCTAAGGGCTTATTGGTCCACATAAATTATTTATTTAATTATTAGTTAATATATTAATTAAATATTACGAATTTTAATATTTTTTTGGGGAAAAAACTCATTAAGTCATAGATTAGGAAAATGATGGAGTTTTAATCATATCTAGGGTAATTATCTCATAAAAAAACATGGTAATCCTATTTTGGAATTTCAAATTTTTTTATTCCTATTTAGGGAATTTTCTCTTACTATTACTATTTCACATACTCCTTCTGTATGTAAAAGTTTATTACACTTTCCTATTTGAAATGTATTTAAAAGTTTGTTACATTTCATCTTTTTGGTAAATTTTTCCCTTAGAAATACTCAATTATCCTTATTTTTTCTACTTTAATTTTTATTTTATTCTCCTACTTTTTCACCTTCTCTCATACTTTTTCAGCTTTTCTACGTTATTCATTACACCTACTATTTTCCATTTAAATATTGGATCAAGACCTAATGTAGTGATCTTTTAAATACGTAGGGCCGGAGTATAAAATATTTTCAAATAAACTTTTACACAATTGATATAAACATTTTTTAATTTTGGAATGAGTCCGGTAAGATCAAACCCCCTACCTCTGCGGCCCTAATACATGCAATGCAAGCTACGGGTTGTTTTTGTATCAAAACAATTCAATCTTCAATTTTTTAAAATGATGCAGGGCCTAATTTTATTCTCATTCTTCAAAAAGAAATTTTATTTTCAGTTACGAGCCATCATTTGTTTGTGTCAGTGTGTCTATTTTTAAATTCGCGGTACTAAAAATTCTAATGACAGGAGTAGAAGCTAAATCTGGATGATAAAACTATTCAAGAGGCTTAAGCATATTTCAATCCCCAAAAACTACTCTTGTTTGTTCACAAAATTAAATTACTCCGTATTTTTGTTCATTAAACTATGCCGAGCAGGGACACCTAATGAATTTAGAGGTCTCGTCTAATGAATTTAGAGGCCCCACATATAAATAAAAATAAAATCAAACATAATAACAAAGTCATAAAGTTCTATAAACAACAAAGTTATAAACTTCAACAAAATTAATCGTTCAAGTGCTCATATAGAAAAAGACATAATTTAAAATAACTACATAGAATTGTAATGCTATCACTTGAATAAAGTTGTCCTCCTTGCCGTCTTTGAAGCAAAATCATCGATCAAATCCTTGTACTCAATTTTCTCCAAATAGTCATTCTCAATTGCTATCATTGCCAAACCATTGAGTCTCACTTGTGACATTGTAGACCGCAAATAAAATTTCAACAATTTAAGCTTGGAGAAACTTCTTCGTGCACTTGCCACATTCACTAGGATAGTCAACATTATTCTGTATGCAACAATTACATTAGGAAAACAAGTATAACACTTCAAAAATTTGAAGAGATCAATAGGTCCAAACTTTTTCTCCGGTAAGAACGAGATAAAAAGTTTCATTTCCATATACAAATCATCTCCATATATCAACATTAGACTGTTCATCTTTCTTAAGAGTACCTTCAAGATGAGAACAACATACCTTCAATTGTGCATCTTCTAGTGAACTCAATTTCTCAGAAGTAAATAAAAATCCAAAAATACTCTCAAATTCCTAATATTGCTCAAACCTCCTTCTCAATGAAACAATAGCTTGATCAACAATATATAAAAAACAATTAAGTCTAAATGACTCATCGGCAGATAGATTAACAACTTATGAAGTGCTATCTCGACTCTCATCAAATTGCTTCTTTCGTCGAATTGGCCTCCTTTGAGGAAATATTGGATCAATATCAAGCTCAACGACAACCTTTTTGGCTTCTTCTATAGCATTTTCATAACCACTTTCTCGATATCCCTAAAAAAAAGTAATCGAACCCTTTATCTCTTGAATAGCAACATCTATAAGCATGCTCTCTGATTGCAAAGTCTTACTCACCAAATTAACATGATATATGATTTTTTACCATATAACTATTGCCACTAAGAATTCAAAATTACCTAGTTCATGCAAAGCTAATGACTTCGCTTCGCTTCCCCAATTTGGAAACTTATAGCTTTCACACTTTCAATGCGACTCTCCCAAGGAGTGGCCGATAATGATTTCAGAGTTAATCCCTTGACATGATCTTCCAAAACATGCCATCTTTTAGTTGAATTCGCAAAAATTATGTAAATGGGTTCAACAATTCCAAAGAAATCTCTTGCCTTTCCACAAGCATTAACCATATCACATAATATCAAATTAAGACTATGACACTCACATGGTGCATAAAAAGCTCTTGGATTTATGTCCAACGATTTCTTTTGAACTCCGTGGTGTTTTCCTTTCATGTTTGACCCATTATCATATCCCTGACCTCTTACATTATCTATATCAAGATTCAATTTTTTTAATTCATCTTGTAAAACATCAAAAAGTCCTTGGCCAGTTGTATCATCAACATTCAGAAAGCCTAAAAATGATTCCTCAATGCCAAGATCATTCGAAGAGACATCCACATATCTCAATATTAAAGGCATTTGCTCCTGGTGGCTAGTGTCTGGAGTACAATCAAATATCACTAAAAAGTACTTTGCTTGTTTAATTTTTCGTATGATTTCAGACTTAATTTGAGAGGCAAGCAAAAGTATCAATTCATTTCGAATAACATGATAAAGATAATGAAAATAAATCTCATCATTTGTGATTTGCCTGACATACTCTTGAATTACAGGATCAAACTCGGCTAGCATTTCAATTAATTCTAAAAAGTTTCCATTATTTCCTTCATACAACCTCCAATTACTGCCTCGGAAAGTTAAATTATGTTTTGCCAAAAACTTGACAATCGAAATAATTCTCAACAACACATTGCTCCAGTGATCCCTTTCCTTTTTAATTAATTATTGAGTCGTCTTATCAATGGTTTGATTATGTTTAAGCCTCCATCGCAACTCATACCAAGTGACCATATTTTTAATATGCTCAACACTTATTTCATGCTCTCTAATCCTGATTGAAAGATGTGCCCAATCATTAAAACATTCTAATGATAGTTGTCGTCTCCTTAAAGAACCTTTATAAAACACTTTACAACAAAAGAAAAAGATTCTATCAAGTTCCCTTGAATATACAAACCAATCTCAATCACATTTTTCTCCATTTGATAACACTCTTGTATAATATGAGCAAGAAAAACATTTGTTATATTTATCTCTTAGATAATTCTCAATAGACATGTCTCTTTTCAATCCTTTCTCAACTAAAATATCAATCATGTTTGTACTTAGAGCATCCCAATTTCTAGCTAGGATCAAATATATCGATTCGAAAAGTGTCTCCGATATTAGGTTGTTCATGATTTTCAATATCACTCAGAGTGGGATCACTAATATTCTCATCGCCCTCCCTAACAACATCCTTATCTGATAGATCATCAATTTCTTTGTCATTCTCAATAGGCAAATCACCATCTAAGTTCGTGCTAGAGTCTACAATACCACTTCCACTAGCACTAGAGTTTTTTGTAATCATAAATCTATCTAGAGCTCCTCTTTGAGACTTAGTTACCGCATCCAATCTCTATTTTCTTTCGTTTCTCACACCCCGAATCATACTTTCTAATTCTTGAAGACATGAAGAATAAGTGGAGGTTTCAAGCGAGAACAATATCACCTGGATTCAAGCAAAGTTTGATAGTTTCTACGTGTGAATGATCCGGCTATAAAACTTTAAATGAGAGATTGATAGTTGAAATCGCCCAACCAACCCACCTGAAAAAGGGAAAATATGCAATTAAATATCAAACTGAAATTCTGAAATTATAAATTATATCCTAAAAGTAACAATAAAAAAATCTCAAAAACTGAAATTCTGAAATCTTATTCATAAATAATAAATTATTAAATTCATAACTAATTAACTATTAACAATTAACTATTAACTAATAGGATAGTATAAATAATAACTAAAATCAAATAAATAATAAATAATAACTATAATCAAATAAATAAATTAATCATTAATCAAGTTAATTCAATTAAATAACTTCACTGGTACCCACTAACATAGTAAAAGGATGCACGCTCAAACCTTATAGAAACAAATAATGGGAGAATAGAATCAATCCTCAAATAATAGGAGAGTAATAAAGAAGCAATAGCTCAACTGGTTGTGAGGTTACCGTGCCTAGCGGGAGGTCTCGAGTTCGAATCCCGCCAAACACACAAGGGTTTGAAATTCAATGGAGTGAGTTTCAGGCCTGATTACTCCAGACTCCCCTTAGCCCCCTCCCTCAGACCCCCTGCAGTAAAACGGCTGAAAAGAGCCAAAGGAAGGCCAAATGGTGGTCCGGCGAAGATGGCGGACCAAGCTGTTGAGGAATGACTGAAAAATGAAAATGTGGAAATTGCCAAGATGTTGATGGTCTGATGATTATGATGAATTAGGGTCATGCATTTTCTAATTTCTATCAATAACACGGACTATATGTCTATATAACTGCATGACTGAAATGCAATTTAAGTGGTTGGATTTAAAGAAGCATAAATGAACGTTAAATCACAAAATTCCAGGAAGAGGACTAAAAACATTTTGTAATTCAAAAATAACATTTTCATATTTTTATACTACCAAGAGAAATAATTAGTGTCACGTTTGAAAAATATAATCATGTTTATAATTTGATATTGCCAAAATAATAATAATTCTCTTTAGAAAATAAAAGCAACACACTCATATTTTCAAATAAACCTTGTTACTCCTATTCTCAGTGCAATTTCTAATGTTTAAATTTATCACTATTAATCTTAAAACAAAAAGTCGGTGTCATAATGTTTGACAACGCTTTTCAGCTTTTGACTTCAAAAAAGCTAAAAAGAGTGTTTTCAAATGACAGCTTCTGCTTAATTAATCACTTAAAAGCTAAAAGCTGGAAACAGGTGGAAAGGGTGCTTTAAACTGCTTTTCACTTTTTCATTACACAAAAAGTACTTATTTTACCAAACATTACCAACTTTTACTTTTTCAGAATCACTTTTTTCTCAAACACTACCAACTTTTACTATTAATCACTTTTCCCAAAATCACTTTAAAAAATCACCTTTATAAAGTTGAAGCAATTTCAAACAACACCTAAATCGGTAACATCAAATCATTGTTGGATAAACAATTAATACACGTAGCCTCATATTCAAAAGATGATCTGGCCTGGCATTATGTTAGGGACTGGGATGCTCAGTTAGGGAGATAATTGAGCTAATAGTTCACCGTCCAAACATAGGACCCTATGCGGGAATGGAATTATTAGTCAGCTAACCGGCCTCTAATTAATCCTACGGATGGCAATGGGGGTGGGGACCCGTGGGGAACCGCCCCGTGGGGGAAGGATGGGGCGGGGCTTGGGGTGGGGCGGAGGCGGGGATGAGTGAGATATTTCTACCCGCTAAAATATGGGGCGGGATGAGGATTACTACACCCGTCCCGTCCCCGCCCCGTACCCGTTATAAATATATTCAGAGATACAGTCTTCATGCCCAGTTAACTTCAACAAATTATTTGGGTGCCTTCCCGATTGAATTTTTAGCTGAAATTTGGTATGGATAAACTAGACTTCATGAAGAACATGCCCAAAAAATTTCATCAAAAAATTCCACCGCGAAGTGCCCGAAATGCCCTCGGCCGGACGGAGCATCCCGTCAGGCCGACCTGACATGAAGATTTGTCCATATATATATATATATATATATATATATATATATATATATATATATATATATATATACATGCATATATTAATAATGCATAAACATATTTAATTAAATTATATGTACTATATAATTATATAACAAACACATACACATACTTATAGACATGCATACATGTACTAATACTACGTAGGTATTATATTAGAATAATAAGTAATGACTAAAAATATTTATCATAAATGATATGTGAGTTTTAAAAGTGAGAAACTAATTAAATAGAACACACACACATAAGTATAATATATATAATTAATTGTAGTCTAATTGATGAGAAATTTGGAACGACATACATGATGGTAATATGTTTACTTATGCTTTTAGTTTTAATATTTTCATAGAACTTATTCAAATTGAAGAATTATTAAAAATTGGCGGTATCATCTTTTATCGAACACAATATTATCTAGTTTAACTCTTTCAATGCTATATATATATATATATATATATATATATATATATATAATGGCTTAAAAATAAGATAATTAAAATATATATGGGGGCACTGCACTCGTGGGCACCCGTGGGGGACAGCGGGGTGGGGCGGGGATGGGCTGGGTCTGGGAGTGACGGGGATGGGGGAAACTTTTTAGACATGGGGCGGGGGATGGGGGAGTGAAACCCCGCCCCAAACCCACCCCGTTGCCATCCCTAATTAATCCTCACATTATCATTTTTAGTTGACGGCGATTTGGGTGGTTCACGGGTTCTTAGGGACGGCATCTAGACGTCATGCTCCTCTCCATTTCCTTCTTTCCATTTACTTTCTCCATTTCTTTTTCACTCTATCTCTCTCCTAAAAAAATAATAATTAAACATAATCTTTTCTGTTTCTCTACCCAACCATTTCTCCACCTCTCTCTATCTCTCTCCTAATGGAGATTTCCAGTTAATGGATAGGAGCAAAATTCATCACCGAGACGGTATATGTTTACCGCTGGTAAGGACAATCCCAAAAAACAGGAAGGAAACGAGTAGGATTGGCACAGCTCGCCGACAAAAGGTATATGTTTACCTATAAAAGGTTGAATCCCCAATTCCAAGGCCCCCGACGTCTCGATCCCGAAAGGGGCCCAAAGGCCGAAGCAGGCCCGATAGATCCAAATGGTCCTTGCCACTCGGGTTCTGCACTGGGTAATGCCTTGGGCCCTTGAACAGTAGTATACCGGCCGACCGGGGTAATATATCACAACTAAGTATTTAGGTCGGAGTATAAATACAATCTAATGAAATGGATTGGTTCCTCATGACATTGTGACCACATAATTATCCTCTACAAAAACAATTAATGATAAAGAGGAGTACTACAGTTTTGATATAAAAAAAATTCTGCTCTATGAGCAACAATTCAATTTCAAATGAACCTGGGTGTGACATTCTATAATTCGTTTAACTTGGAGAGGTGAATTCAGATAACGATAATAACCAAACATTCCAGCTCACCTAATTCCAGCTCACCTAGTTGTGAGGTTAACGTGCCTAGTGGGAGGTCTCGAGTTCGAATCCCGCTAGGCACACAAGGGTTGGAAATTCAATGGAGTGAGTTTCAGCCCTGGTTACTCCAGGCTCCCCTCAGCCCCCTCCCCCAGATCCCTCCTGGAGTAAAAAAAAGGAGCTGTAAAATTAGAGCCGGTTTGGTGACTCCCTTTTTCAGTTTATCGGGCTTATTAGCCAATTTTTTAACCAAACACGTAACTTTTGATTTCGCGCGCTGAATTATGTAATAAGAAGAAAAAGTAATTTTGTAGTTACTTTTCTGGCTGTATTGGTTGAAGTTGCTGTAGAGGATCATTTGAGCTATTTTTCCTTATAATTTTTTATTTCATTTATTAATAACAAATATTTTGTTAGTCCCGGTTAACGAGGTAATAGTCTAGACGGGGGGGGGGGGGGGGGGGGGTGAATAGACTATTATGGTTTTTAACTTTTTCAGGTTAAGTCTTTATTATAACAGAGAGTCTGTTCTGTTTAGAACAGACTGGCAGCGGAAAGTCTAAGTAGAGTTGTTCTGTCGGGTTAGCCTCACAGAGGAGCAAAGGCACTAGGCCTTCTGTGAACACACAAGAGGTGTTCTGCAGAACACAGACACCACTTCTTTGGAGTTAATCAGTTTGCAAGAGATAAAAGCAGTAAGTAAATGAGACCAGGGATTTTTATAGTGGTTCAAGGAACAACTCGTTCCTCTAATCCACTGTACCACTAAGCTTGTAAAACAACGATTACAACGCCTTAGTCCCTAGAACTTAAGAAGCTCTCTTCGTCTTCTTCAAGTCTAGATGTCTCCTGGGATGCACTTCCTTGCTTCCTTTAAGACTGGTCTTGTTTCACTGAGTCTCCTTGAAGTATCTCCACTTCACTACTCGAGCTACTTTAAGACGTCCTTCTTTTCAGAAGTTGTTCTGTTGAAAACAGAGTTTTCTCCAACTTGCTTCGTCACAATAGATTTGTAATGAAGTGCTTGAAGAGTTGAAGAACAATAGGAACTTTGCCCTTGTTGGTGATGAAGAGTATATGAACTTGTGATCTTTCCAACGTAGGCCTTTCTTGTTGATGGAGTTGGAGTGTTGAATCTCAAGAAGGCTTTTTGTAATTAGAGCACAAGTTGTGGCAAAGTTACTTGGTTGTTCTTCGAATAGTATCTTTTATACTGAGGTTGTCTTCCCGTTGGAGGAGGAGACAACTGCATTGAATGCGCGCACAGTTTGAGTTGACTGTTTGGGCCCACAAGTTTGGCGGCTTGCTATTTTGGGATAGGCTTTCCAGGAATCTCGGTCAATCATCAGCTTTTACTCTTCGGAGCATGGAGCTCATTAAATGAGCATTAAATGCAGTCCTGTAGCATTTCCGTTGAGTATGAGCTAGCCGTTGAGGGAATCTTCCGTTGAAGTACTCGGTTGTTCTAGTTGCCAAATCTTCTAAGTGTCTAATCTTCTGTTGGTTCTCAGAGGGTTTGATCACAGAAGGTCTCGAGTTCTTCTGACTAGGAAGTTCAACAGAATACCATAGGTACTTCTGTCAAGTAATCAGCCAACAGAGGGCCAATAGATCTTTTGTCCGGAATACCATAAGTACTACTGAGATGTAAACAGAGGACCCGAAGCTCTTCTTGTTGGGATAGAAGTTCATCAGAGGGTCAAAACGACTTCTGTCTAGAGGTCTTCTGACAGGCGACTTATATTAAACAGTTACAAAGAAAATTCAAATACAATTTTCTAAAGGAGTATTTCTAAGATCCTATAGCATCATCAAAATCTAATTACAATTATTCCTTACAATTTCCCCCTTTTTGATGATGCCAAAACCCTTTAACTATTTCCAGAGAAGTGCCTTTCACCATATCATTAAGTAAAGTAAAATTTTCATTTAAAATCTTGGTGGGCATCTTAGCATAGGAAAATAGTAAGAGTACGGTACATGCAGATAGCAATTAAAATAGAGAGAATAAACAAGTATAATAGAAATAAATATCAGATAGGAATGAATTGCCTTACAAAGTGGAAGGCAAAAATGTTCTTTTATTGACATAAGGATTACAAGGGGATTTCCTTACAAATTTTCCCTTGTTGCCGCAGCCATAGCTTCATCTTCCAGTTCTTGTAGCCTTTTCAATTCTTTATTCACTTCTATTCTGATTCCACTGAGGTTTCCAGGTGTCTGACATGAGGCCCAGATAGGGGAGAGTTTGCAGTTCAGATAGTTTAGAATTCCTTCATGGACATCTTTCCCAGGGAGGACGTTCTTCTTAAACCAGTATTCTGCTTCTTCTAAGGATCTGCCATATCTGACTTTCACACGGCCATCATTGTCAAGATAGAGATGTTGCTGCTGTGAGGGAGTCATCTTTTGCTTCATTTCTTTAAATTGTTCTTTTGTGATCTTCAGAGAGCCTTCCTTCCTCCAATCTAAGAAGGTCAGGGCCTTCTTCTTAGTACCTTTCTTCAGAGGGACTGGAATAGATGGCTGTGCAGAGGAGCCACCAGCAGCTTTCTTCTTGAGTCTAAGCTGTTCAAAGTAAGGTGTAGGGTCAGGTGTAGGACCTGGAGTGGTTCTGGTAAGCTGCAACTGTTGAGAGGGGTGCTGAGACTGAGGGTTCTCTTCCCCCTTTTTGGCATCATTCAGATCTTGAAGAAGGATGCTGATCTTCTCAAATTCTGAGGCATGAGATTTGCCAAGATCTTCAATAGCAGTAGGAATAACAGTAGTAACTTCAGCCAGGGAGTCAAGAAGCTTCTTCTGTTTCTCAACATCATTAGCGATGGTCTGAGTATGGCTTTCAAGTTGGATCAGCTTATTGTACCGGTCTTTATCCAATTGAATAAAGCTGTCAACGACCATTTTGTTGTCAGAACAGAGGGTCTCAATTCTGTTGAGCTGCGCTGTCTGCTGAGCATCAGATATCTTCAATTGATCAACAGAAGAGACTATAGAATAGATGACCTTGTCTTGAGTAAGAAGGACATTCTGACATGAGGTTAAGGTCCTGGTCATAGATGCAACCTTTTCAGTAAGCTGTTGTAACCCAAGTTCCAGAGTGTGATTGACAAGGGTGAGATGCTCATAATGCTTGTCATTGATTAGAACTAGTTTGTTCATATCATCCAGTATCTGACCACCAAACTCTTCAGCAGATGCAACAAATTGATTAAAAGGAATGTGGGGTTCTGCACTGTCAAATCCTGGCATCTCCAAATCTTTTCCCTTGGGTAGTGACTGATGTTCTTGTACAGAGGATAGATGCTGGTCTTGCATTTCATGCTCAAGCTGTGTCAGAGGAGGGGTTTTCTGCCTTTTGGAAGTTGCACAATTGGGATTGCTGTAGATGAAGCCTGTGCAGCCTAGAAGATCTTCATCTGTGGAGGAGTCTTCATATGAAGAGTATAGAGGGAAGGTATCCCTGTGGACTTGTTGCTTTTTATGTAGTGGGGGGTTCGAGGCACTAGAACGCCTGGTGTATCCTTGAGGTGCAGGAATAGGAGCAATGGTTGATGGGTCAGAAGAACCAACCTCCAAGATTGGAGTATTATTAGCAGTGGGCTTCTGCTGAGGGGGTGCAGCAGATGTGATCTTTTGTTGATGAGAACAGTGCTGTGAGATGGGGGTTTTCTACTGAGTGATGAGATGAGGTTTGGTAAGTTGATGCTGGGGAGATGGAGGAGGTGATGGTGATCTGTTCCGTGTAGGGATGATCTGTTTGCAAGGTGAAGGAGATTTGGGTTTCCGAGTTGGTGATTTTTGGTGAGAGGGGGGTGTTTTGTTGTGGGGTAAGAGATTTAGGTTTCGGAGAGGATGGTTTGGATGAGATGTTCTTAGGTGGTGAGGAAGTCGAAGGATTGGGTAGAATTGGCGAGGCAAGAGGAGAGGGGATAAGTGTTGTCTCCTTTGCAGGGGATGGAAGGGGAGAAGGAGTAAGTACCTTATGTGTATCAGTATGAGACAATCTCCAAGCTGCAATCAGTTGAGCATAAACTGCAGCCGCATCAGAGGACTCTCCACCTTCACCCTTCTCTTGGTGTCTAGGATCAAGAGATTCCTGCATGGTCTTCTCCACCAGCCATGCTTCGAAGTCTGGAACCTCTTGCTCAGTAAGTGGGGGAATCATTGTGCCATGCGCCACTTCTGTGGATTCCCAGAGAGTCTTGCCTTTGAACTTTCTTTTCTTTTCTGCTAAAACAGATTCCAAGAAGGCGATATC
Source organism: Cuscuta epithymum (assembly GCA_945859915.1). Classification (NCBI taxonomy): domain Eukaryota; kingdom Viridiplantae; phylum Streptophyta; class Magnoliopsida; order Solanales; family Convolvulaceae; genus Cuscuta; species Cuscuta epithymum. Next base: position 317,717 of record CAMAPF010000951.1, on the reverse strand, counting down.
GGTGCATTTGGACACATCATTTGTTCCTGTCCAGTTGTAGACCTCTTGCTCCTCTATGGAATAGTATCCGAAATATTTTAGGATGTGAGAGAGTGATCCTAACCTCCATTTTCTCCACTCAAGCACTTTAGCAAACTGCTTGTTTAGTGCTCTGAGAATGTCACCTTGAGGTTCCTCTTCTTCAGGTGTTCTGTTGTTAATGGAGAGAGGCTCTTGAGAGGGGAGAATCACATGATCTGCATCTTGATGATCAAGGAAAGGAAGTATCTCAGGTTCCCCCTGAGTAGCACCATCCTCTACTTCAACTGCTTCTCCTGACTCACTTGAGGAATCAAAGACAATTCTTGTTCCACGCCAAGTGTTCTTTTGGGGCTGTCCAGAGTGCACAGAGTCTTCTAGTTCCCCCTGAGTCTCTGCAATCTTCTCAGATACCAGTGCAGCAGGAGGGGTGGCAGTTTTCATGACTTTCTTCCTTTTCTGTAGTGGAGTAGCAGAGGAAGTAGTCTCTTCAGGCATGGGAAGGGGTTCTCTCTTCCTCTTAGGATTCTCCTTCTTCCCTTTCCTTTTCAATGATAAAGCCTTCTTAGTAGCAGGCTTTTTGGGCACTTTCTGGATCAGAGGAATATTATCCTCAGATTCAGAATCAGAGACTTTCTGGGAGATCTTCTGTTGCATCTTCTGTCTGTTGATCTCTAGCTTTGCCATTCTCTTGATTTCAGCTTTGATAGCAGCATCTCTGTCGCTGGTTGTGAACATGAAGATTAGTTTGGTGTGGTCAACATCGTTTGGGTTTCTGATGCCACCTCCTTTCAATAGAAGTTTAGAAATGAGCAACCCATGACCAACCTTTCCCGAGTAGAGGCCTGTCTCAGCATTCTTCTTCTTGGCGATTTTGACGAACTCTATCAGAGATGAGCAGCCCATGACCAACCTTTCCCGGTTAACGAGGTAATAGTCTAGAGGGGGGGGGGGGTGAATAGACTATTATGGTTTTTAACTTTTTCAGGTTAAGTCTTTATTATAACAGAGAGTCTGTTCTGTTTAGAACAGACTGACAGCGGAAAGTCTAAGTAGAGTTGTTCTGTCGGGTTAGCCTCACAGAGGAGCAAAGGCACTAGGCCTTCTGTTAACTCACAAGAGGTGTTCTGCAGAACACAGACACCACTTCTTTGGAGTTAATCAGTTTGCAAGAGATAAAAGCAGTAAGTAAATGAGACCAGAGATTTTTATAGTGGTTCAAGGAACAACTCGTTCCTCTAATCCACTGTTCCACTAAGCTTGTAAAACAACGATTACAACGCCTTAGTCCCTAGAACTTAAGAAGCTCTCTTCGTCTTCTTCAAGTATAGATGTCTCCTGGGATGCACTTCCTTGCTTCCTTTAAGACTGGTCTTGTTTCACTGAGTCTCCTTGAAGTATCTCCACTTCACTACTCGAGCTACTTTAAGACGTCCTTCTTTTCAGAAGTTGTTCTGTTGAAAACAGAGTTTTCTCCAACTTGCTTCGTCACAATAGATTTGTAATGAAGTGCTTGAAGAGTTGAAGAACAATAGGAACTTTGCCCTTGTTGGTGATGAAGAGTATATGAACTTGTAATCTTTCCAACGTAGGCCTTTCTTGTTGATGGAGTTGGAGTGTTGAATCTCAAGAAAGCTTTTTGTAATTAGAGCACAAGTTGTGGCAAAGTTACTTGGTTGTTCTTCGAATAGTATCTTTTATACTGAGGTTGTCTTCCCGTTGGAGGAGGAGACAACTGCATTGAATGCGCGCACAGTTTGAGTTGACTGTCTGGGCCCACAAGTTTGGCGGCTTGCTATTTTGGGATAGGCTTTCCAGGAATCTCGGTCAATCATCAGCTTTTACTCTTCGGAGCATGGAGCTCATTAAATGAGCATTAAATGCAGTCCTGTAGCATTTCCGTTGAGTATGAGCTAGCCGTTGAGGGAATCTTCCGTTGAAGTACTCGGTTGTTCTAGTTGCCAAATCTTCTAAGTGTCTAATCTTCTGTTGGTTCTCAGAGGGTTTGATCACAGAAGGTCTCGAGTTCTTCTGACTAGGAAGTTCAACAGAATACCATAGGTACTTCTGTCAAGTAATCAGCCAACAGAGGGCCAATAGATCTTCTGTCCGGAATACCATAAGTACTACTGAGATGTAAACAGAGGACCCGAAGCTCTTCTTGTTGGGATAGAAGTTCATCAGAGGGTCAAAACGACTTCTGTCTAGAGGTCTTCTGACAGGCGACTTATATTAAACAGTTACAAAGAAAATTCAAATACAATTTTCTAAAGGGGTATTTCTAAGATCCTATAGCATCATCAAAATCTAATTACAATTATTCCTTACATATTTTAAATACATATTTCATGAATCAACAAAATCAACAAATACAGCCGTTGCAGTCAGAACTTCATAAATTTCAGTAGAATCAGCCAATTCAACTAATCAAAGTGGTCATCAATTTATTTGTTGTCAAAGCAATAAAATATTACTCGTATTACCGAAACTTATTTCATCAAATAATACTTTACTCAAAAGAAAAGGTAAAAACTCAACAACCAGGTAGTAACTGGTAGAGGTTTGAATTTTAAGTTCTCAAAGTTTGAATTTCCAAGTTTTCTTGATAACTCGTAGACCCAAAATTCATCGACAACGTTCAGGCCTAAGAAACCCACTGTAAAGCGAAAGAACCCTCCAAATTCGGATGAAAGGCGATTTGCCGATTTCCAAGTTAAAAGCAGCTGATATTGTCTAAGGTCAAGGAAACTTTATTTATTTTTCTATTAGTGCTAGAAAACTTTGTTGAAAAATGCCAAAGGAGGCCAATAAAATTTAAAACACATACGAAAGTAAAGAGTAAAAGTTACAAAGACGTTATTGCTTTTCATCTCCCTAGTATTCACTATTTTATTTTTAAGTCATTTTTTACAATATTATCGGTTGTATGCGTCTACTATAAATTTTTGAACTCATAACCATTCTATTTTTACAATATTATCGGTTGTATGCGTCTACTATAAATTTTTGAACTTATAACCATTTTTCAAGGTTAAGATGAGAGTTAAAGTAATGTAAAATTAATCATTACGTACATCTTAAACCGGAGTATTTAACAACCTTCTGAACATAAAGTTACATTCTTTTAATGACTTTAAAGAGAATGAGAGAAAATTTGTTAGTTATGATTGGTGAAAGGCTAAAATGAAAAAACAACATAAATTGTAGTGATAAAAAATAAAAGCATTATATTTACATGGACTAAAATTAGACTTAGACAAAAAATAAAAAAGTAAGTGCTCAAAATAGGACTAAAATATAAACAAGGTGAACAAATATGAGTCCTTATGTTCTATTCTCACAATATGACTTATTTAATCATATTAAAGGTACAAAATTTCCCCAATTAAGAGTGCATGATTCCTAATTTATTAATATGAATGTATGTCATTATGTATTTACTTTAACAAAACTATTTATTAATTTTTATTAATCTTTCTCTTTGAGTGCAAGATCCACAATATATATTTGTCATTTGTACAATTTATCATAAATCATTTAGAATTCATTTTATTTATTGTTACATATTTCATTTTTTTTTAATTTAAGTAAGTTAAATGTATGTAGGTTGTAATAAGTTTATTCTATTAAGAGAAAATGTTTAAAGGACATTGAAGTAAATCATCAAATCAGTAATATATGTTATCATTCAATCAAACAAATTAATGTGACATTCTTTTAATCTTAACTGAACATAATGAAATACTATCGTAACATTGAATACATTCTCATCAATCTAACCATTAGAGAAGAGAAAAGGGGCAAATAAGGCCACGTACTAAACAAAAAAGGTCAAATAAGGCCTTATTTAAGAGGCTTTGTCCGGCCTTCGCCGTTTGAGGTTGTTCTCGGTGGAATTTTTTGATGAATTTTTTTGAGCATCTTATTCAGTAAGTCTAGTTTACTCACACCAAATTTCATCTAAAACTTCAATCGGGAAGGCATTCAAATGAATTCTTGAAGATAACTGCACAGTTAAAAACGCAGTTATCTTCAAGAATTCATTTGAATGCCTTCCCGATTTAATTGTTAGCTGAAATTTGGTATGAGTAAACTAGACTTAATGAATAAGATGATAAAAAATTTAAAAAAAAAATCAACCGAGAGCCACCCCAAATGGCGAAGGCCGGACAGAGCCTCATAAATAATGCCTTATTTGACCTTTTTTTATTAGTACGTGGTCTTATTTGCCCCTTTCCCGAGAGAAAATAATCTAACATTCCTTGAACTAAATGAGGCCTTACTCTTTACTTATCCAATCAAACAAATCTTTATGTGGTAGGACCAAAAGTGATTTGTCAAGGATTTACCCCTATGGGCGTGCACTCAATTAGTCAAACAAATATTACGAAAATACGAAGTATATGAAATGATGATAGTCAGATAAAGCCTTTCCATCGAGGAATTTAAATAATTAATCCCCAAATGCTTGAAATCAGTAATCATGGAGTGCAAATGTTGCCATTTGGTAACTTCGTACGTAAGTGTAGAGTTTATTGGTAACTTCGAAATTGTTGAATGGAATGAATTCATTAATTTTTTTGCCTGAATTGATCGAATCATTTACGAAAATTTATATTTAAAATATACGTAGTATTTTATTAATAAAATCATTTTTTTTTACATAAAATAGCTAAAATAATCATTTATAGTAATTTCAATCAGAAAAGTGATTTCAATCTTATTTATTTTGATTATTACACGTTTCGGTATGCCCACTAGAAAACAACGTATTTGATAAAAAACAATTAATTGGTAAAATGTATAAGCTGAAAATACAAATTATCAAACGGAATTTTAAAATTAAATTGGCCCTTTCTCATGAATATTACTAAATTAAATTCAAAAGACAAAAATATGACTTATTTTCCAATTTTCCAATAAAATGGCATATTCAGTGACTAATTCTGAGTAACTCATCATCTTCTAGTAACTTGTCACTCTCAAATATATTATAATGACCACTGTCCTGTTACTCGCACACAGTGATCAATCATGTTTTTGTCTACAAACACAATTAGACATATTTTTATTAGCATGATGTCTGTTAATAATATACTTCCTCCATTCTCTAATAAATGTCTCTCTTTCCATTTGGGGATGTTCTTCCATACATGTCTCCCTTTTCATTTTCAGAAAGTTTTTTTAAATAAATATATCTATATACCTTCATTCCCTTTTATGCTTTTTTATTCTCTTTCATATTTTTCTTTTACACACAATTCACCACACCTTTTATCATACTCATATTAATTTCTTCTTAGACCTTGTGTCAAAGACTATAGAGTCATTTGTTAGAGAAGGGAGGGAGTATATGTCATTTACTCGATCATATACGAAATATTACTGGTAGCGAGGGAGTGCCACAAGGGTTAGGTCTCGGGTTCGAATCCCGGCAACTGCGATGAGGGGTTACTATGCTGAAAAATGCATAGGGCTTCTGCAAGTACCGGGGACAGAGCCCCACTCTCTATCTGTCAGATTGTGATTATAGTCCAATTTACATCCTCTCATCGTGCCATCCGGTCGGTGTTGGGGGCCCTCAGGGATGGGGTGTCATCCTTTTTTCTTTTTTTACGAAATATTACCCTTAAATGATGATAAAGTGTGAATTGGGAGAGTTTTCTTTTTTTACGAAATATTACCCTTAAATGATGATAAAGTGTGAATTGGGAGAGTAAAGATGTTATTCCGTGACTGTCTTTTGTGTATATGCAGTTTTTTTCACATTACATAGGTGACTTCTTATTTCTTTTTTTTTCCTACGTAATGGCACACGTACAAGCGGTACAACCGGAGATGCTCTAATAAAGTTGCGTTCATTTGTCATCATTCTCTAACACTCCGTCCACCCAAAAACGTTGTCATCACTCCCCAGCAGTCAACCATGGCGGCGCCATTAGTTTTCCGGCCAGACTTCAACCTCTTCTATCTCTCCGCCATTTATTTTCTTTTCAAATGCTCACTCGCAGACGCCGGAGACCTCCAAACCCTCCTAACCATTAAAACGGCACTACAAAGTTCCAGCCCCAAGATATTTGACACTTGGAAACAGGACATTTCCGTCTGTAACTTCACCGGAATCACTTGCGGCTCCGATGGGTCAGTCAAAGAATTGGAACTTTCTGGCCAGGGGATCTCCGGGTCGGTGCCTTTTGATTCTATTTGCTCTCTTGAATCTCTGGAAAAGCTCTCTCTTGGATTCAATTCACTTTCCGGTGGAATCTCCGACGACTTGAATAGATGCGTTGGCCTGAGGTACTTAGACCTCGGGAATAATATTTTCTCCGGCCCGGTTCCGGGAATGTCTGCGCTGAATGAGCTAACGCATTTGCATCTGAATAACAGTGGGTTCTCCGGAATATTCCCGTGGGATTCGCTGAAAAACATGACAAAACTGGAGGTTCTTAGCCTGGGGGACAATCCGTTCAACCGGACGAAGTTGCCGGATTTTATTGTGAAGTTTACGAGTTTGAATTGGCTTTATTTATCAAACTGCAGTCTTGAAGGGAATATCCCAAAAGGGATAGGAAACCTCACGGAACTGATCAATTTTGAGGTGTCCATGAATTACCTTACCGGCGAAATCCCGGCCGGAATTACGAATCTCCGGAAGCTATGGCAGCTCCAGCTATACGACAATGAGCTCACCGGAGAGCTACCTTCCGGGCTTGGCAACCTCTCAAATCTTGAATTCTTTGATGCTTCAACCAATCTTCTACACGGCGGTCTTTCCGAAATTGGAAAGCTGGATAGACTCATAAGTTTGCAACTTTTTGAGAATAAATTTACCGGCGTGGTCCCGCCGGAATTGGGGGAGTTTAGGAATCTCGTCAACATTTCTGTCTACACGAATAAGCTCAGTGGATCTCTCCCTTCGAAGCTTGGGTCACTGTCAGATTTTTATATGATAGATGCTTCTGATAATTTCTTCAGCGGACCTATTCCGCCGGAGATGTGCAAACAAGGGAAGATGAGATTGCTCTTGCTACTCCAGAATAACCTCACCGGAGAGATACCCCAAAGTTACGCGAACTGCACAAGCCTGAGGCGTTTCCGGGTAAGCCAGAATGACCTTTCCGGTGTGGTTCCAACCGGAATCTGGGGACTGCCGGACCTCTTCATTCTCGATATTGCGAATAACGGATTGGAAGGTACTATCTCCGGCGATATCAGGAATGCTAGATCGTTGGCCCTGCTGTACGTCTCTAATAACAGATTGTCGGGTGAATTGCCGTCGGAAATTGGCAATGCTTCTGCTATGGTATCCATTGATTTGAGCAAAAATCAATTTTCCGGCGAGATCCCGACGACTATTGGCGCGCTGAAATCGCTAGGGACGATTTTGTTTTACACAAACAAGTTTTCTGGTTCAATTCCGAATTCGCTGGGCGAATGTGATTCTCTGAGCGACATAAACATGGCTTACAACTCTCTCAATGGTACAATCCCTTCCTCGTTGGGTTATTTGTCTACTTTAACTACACTAAATCTGTCCGGGAATACACTTTCCGGCGAAATCCCGGGAAGTTTGTCATCCTTAAAGCTCAACCTCCTTGATTTGTCCAACAATACTTTGTCTGGTCCCATACCGGAATCCCTCTCACATGAGGCATACAATGGCAGCTTCGCCGGAAATTCAAGACTCTGTAGCTGGAATATCAAATCCTTCAGAAAGTGTTCAAGGGAATCCGGCATGTCCCGCTATTTCCGCACTCTCTTAATTTTTCTGTCAGTTTTATCCAGCACAGTTCTTGTTCTGCTGGCATTATTCTTCTACTCAAGGAAGAACGGTGACAGGGAGGGGTCTTTGAAGGATGGAAAATGGGATCTTGTCTCTTTCGGCCCGCTGAGCTTCAAGGAAGAGGAAGTTCTCGACGCTATCAAGGATGAAAATTTGATAGGTGAAGGTGGGTCGGGTGGTGTCTACCTGGTTGCTCTCCAGAACGGAACAGATTTAGCCGCAAAACACATTTGGAATCCCAGCAACACTGACCGGAGAAATTCAATCACCACCAGTACCACTCTTATAAAACATGGGGCAGTGTCGAAACAGTTTGAGGCAGAGGTTCAAACGCTTAGCTCCATAAGGCATATGAACGTTGTGAAATTATATTGCAGCATAATGAGTGAGGACTCAAGCGTGCTGGTTTATGAGTATATGCCCAATGGGAGCCTATGGGACATATTGCACACGTCTAAGAAGACAAAGTTGGATTGGGAAAGTCGTTATGAGATCGCTCTCGGAGCAGCAAAGGGATTGGAGTATCTTCACCACGGGTGTGATCGCCCCATCATTCATCGTGATGTGAAGTCGAGTAACATTTTGCTTGACGAGTTTTTTAAGCCAAGAATAGCCGATTTCGGTCTTGCAAAGATGCTGCAATTCGATACGAGCGGGAAAGACTCAACTCACATCATCGCAGGCACTCATGGATACATAGCTCCAGGTACGCAACACTCCACTTAATGTCCATATTTATATTAGGCACAAGGCAGGGTTGGAAGTTTGGTTTTGAACTCTTGTGCTTTTGGTCAGTTCGGTTTTAGCGAATTCAGTTTTGTAGCATACGAACCCAAAGAATAACCAAATACCTTTAATTCTATTCAGCCTGTTTTGACTTTGTATAGTGTTTCACTGTCTGTTCTGAGGCAAATCTACATTTTGAGGATCCGTTACGGTGAGTTAGGTCAAGCTCAACATGGCATTTGAACAGGGTGTGTTTGAGGTTTGTTTTTCAGCAGCCATGGTTATAGGCCGTTTGGCGTATTTAATCATCTATTAATGTTCAGTTCGGTTTAGGCTAAAGGACATGCGAAGTATCTCACATTGAATGTCTATCATATCTATATCAAATATATAAGTGTGAGTTAATCTTAGAATTCTTTTGAAGCATAAACCTCAAACTGAAGAGTTCAAGACCAAACCAGACAAGTAGTTTATGCTTTGTTCACTGTTGATGGTTTTGCTCATCTCTAGTTTATAATAACTGAAAAAAGTGATCTGATTTTCAAATAAAACGGACTGCTTTTGTTGCAGAATATGGATACACGCACAATGTGAAGGAGAAAAGCGATGTGTACAGCTACGGAGTAGTACTGATGGAGCTTGTAACGGGGAAGAAGCCAATAGAGAGGGAGTATGGAGAGAGCAACAACATTGTGAGTTGGGTGAGCACCAAGTTGAATAGTAGAGAGGCTATAATGAGCATAGTTGATTCTTCGATTCCAGACTACCATCAGGAAGACGCAATAAAGGTTTTGAGAATTGCAATTTTGTGCACTAATGCCCTCCCAAACTCAAGGCCAACCATGCAGAGAGTTGTTCAGCTGTTAAGAGACGCTCCACCTTGCAAGTTAATTGGCGAAAAATGGTTAGTGAACTCCCAAAAGGATGTATTACCGCCTGAAGGTTTGGTTTGATTTGGACCAGTTCAAGAATGGAAATGAGTATAGAGTTAGCATTACCCAAATGCATCATTTTTACCGCCCGGAGGGTGATACCTCTGTGTCCGAAATCCAAGTCCAACTCTATCTCATCAAGTGATCAAATACAGTTTAAATTGTCTTGCTGTATAGGTCTAATCTTTTTGTATAAATTGTACTGCATTCTTATTATATGAAAACTCAGTAGCCTTTTTTTTACACTTTTTTTACCCCGGGTAGGGAGAGAGGGCTAGGGGAGTTTGAAGTAAACAGGGATGAGTTTTGAACTCGAGAGCTCTCGTATGGGAGAGTGAGTTGACTACCGGCCTTTTATACTTTTAATCCATTTGCTAACAAGTAAGGGGTGGAGCCATAGCACGGGACCGGTACAAAGAATATTTCTGGAAAAAAATTTAGACTGGAATTTTTTACACTAAAAATGAAGGTATTTTTAAATTTTGGGGTGGGTCAGGGCCTAGGTTGGCCCACCCCTAACTCCGTCCATGCGAAACATGCCATGGTGTTCCCGGTCTTTTTCCAGTCGGGTGCATGGTTTGGTCTAATTAAATTGGGTATCAAATGGAAAAATCATTATTATAAAAAGGTAATTTGTGTGGTTTGGGTTTTATACACTGGCATGTTGTTTAAAAAGTGTCCGAACTCACACTGAAGGGTTATAAATAGGAAAATTGTGATTTTTGAAAGCAAAAGGAACTTTGAACCGCAATTGTCTGATTTTAGCGCATGTACAAGGTAACTAGAATTAAATTGCTCCTAACTAATTCAGCCCATTTCATGCTTGATATTTTCTTTTACTTAACCTCTTCGGTACATCTACGATACGGGATGTTTCCATGCATTCAACACATGGCGTGATATTATTTGGTATCTATTCCACATCAGCTATTCATTTAAAAAATATACAATTGCCAAAGTGATCCCTCAACAACGTTGTGTTTGTAATTCCGTCCTAAAACATGTCGTTCCCATTCTGTGAATTGTCTTATTATCTCTGCTTCGTTCGACTTTACTGTTCAATCGCCTCCTTCGCATCCGCAGGCAGACCTTATCGACTTTGCAAATCTTATATGTGCGCTTTAGCCGGCCGGCAGTCCAAAAAAAATCCTAAATAAGCTCCGTAAGCTTCCTTTTTATTATGCATTTGTGTCTGCTTAAAATTTCATCGTTTCTGAAGTATTCACTTCATGTTGCTCTAATTGTTGTCAAAATTATTAGTTCAGATGGGCAAGATTCGTGAGAGTGGTGCGGTGGGTTCTTTCTCTCCAATTTTCATGGAAGTTTGCTCATTGGTCTGGTGTTGACAGAGGGTTGTGCCTAAGGGGGCATGGAAGAGGATTTCAAATCCAGGATCTTATGTGCGAGCAATTAGAAACCCGGAAATGAAGGAACCGATTTCTAGATTTGCATTTGAGGCTTGAAACTTCTCCAACGAAGTCAGGGAAGAAGCTTTAAAAAGGGGTAACCCCAAATTGCCACTATCCTATCTTGCTCCGTTGGTACAAGTAGAGGACAAATTCTCCTTGAGGGATGCAAATGGAACCACATCAGAAGGTTAATTAATTGTTCTGACGACCTTTTTAACATCTGATTCTTTCTATCTCATGTTTTGGAATCTATCTAAATTATTAAGTTCTAGTTTCGCTTGATTTGGATCTTTTAATCTGATGTAACTCACTCTTTATGATCTTATATGAATATTTGATTGGATCTTTATGATATTATTATTATCTTAGTTTGGTTTGGCTAGAAATCTAATGCAGAAGTTGAGAATGCAGATGATGTTCACGTTCTATGATTTATATTGCAATACAATTGACAACACACAACACTCTATATGGACATTCCATTGGTGTTACTGCTCTACAAAATCAGTTAGAGGAACCTTTGGAATCACATAAAGAACTTCTAAAAACTGCAACCCACGGTGTACTTTTCCCTTTGTTGTCATTTTTCCTATTGTTATCATGGGCCTGCGAACTGTTTTACTAAACACAATCCTTGTCCCTCTTTTAATCTTATGAGTTATGACTATCAAAGTTTTGTTATGTGTTTCATTTCTTTTTTGACTTAGGTGTTAATAAAGGGAACTCATTCGAACGAAAAAGGAAATTCACTCCGTTCGTCGTGAAGTTGTTGAGTTAAGAATCACATTGCGATCTGAAACTGAACAAAGGAGAAATTATATATCGTTGACTACATTTGTAATGGTGTTAGTTGCGGTAGCAATGATTATCATGATATATGCAATATAAAGAAATAAATGACTGCAACCTTAGCCCTTAGGTGTAGTTAATGAGGGCTATGGTAGTTCATGAGGGCCATGGTTGTACTATGATCAGTATGTTAGTTGTAGTTCATAGTCTATAATTTGTAAAAATTTGTACAATCTACTGTTATCTTAGATTTGGATTTCTGAATCTGAGGGTGTTTAAAGCCTTATTTGTGTAAGTTGTGTTTATATATTTTAAAAGTCTTATTTGTGTAAATTTCAAGTCTTAAATTATGGAAGGTAATGGTTTTTTGACAATAAAAACTAGGTGATGCAACAGGTTATTGTCGAGTCATTCTCATTGTTTTCACATTCTCTGAGAACATCTTCATTTAGTGCCATATTTCAATTGTGAGCCTGTTTGGTAGCACGAAAATTGGCTGATTTGGCTGATTCTGCTCTGAAATTTATTAAATTCTGGCTGAAGTGGTTGCATTGGATGATTCTGCTGATTTAAGAAAAAATTATTTTTAAAATATATTTTATAAATAAAATAAAGAAAAAATATATATAAAATAGCTAAAATGGTCATCTACAATAACTTCAGCCAATACAGTCAGAAAAGTAGCTTCAACCTTACTTTTTCTGCTTATAACACAATTCAACGTGCGAAAACAAAAGTTACGTGTTTGGTGAAAAGGTTGGTTAATAAGCCCGATAAGCTGAAAAACAGTGTTGTCAAACGGCCTTTGAATTGCTGCTAACTTGTTTTAACTAATTCCTAAAATTGGATGAGTTATTGGCTAATGCCATTGCTCAGGATAACATGGTGAGCTGCTGTCATTATAAGTGTGTATCTTCTTTGCAATCTTAGGCTCAGGTCCAACCCTCAATCTCAAGCTCAGCTGCAACCATTCCTTCTCTTCAATCTCAAGTGCAGCAACCCCCCATTGTTTGCTGCTACGACATGCCCTAGGAATGGCAACTATGAGACTCATTTTCACTAAAATCTTTACAAAGTAGTTGTAAAAATGGACTTTGGTATCCAACTCATAGAATAATTACACACTATTAAATGTCATATTTATCAAAGACACATGAAATTCTTGGGACTTTCCAGTGCCAAGCATAAGCAAAAGCTCAAACCTCAAAATACACCAAGTCTAAATACAAGCATTTAGCTTAAACCACAAAATTAACAAAGTCTCAACATAAGCATTAAGCTTAAACCACAAAAAAAAAAGAATTTTAAATGCCATACTCATCAAATACGTATGAGAATAATACACACTTATACACATTAGAAGAATAAATTCACATTTTGATTTAATAAGTATAAGGAGATGGTTAAAGCTTCAATTCACCATCAAAATACAATAAGTTTAAACATAAACTCGTAGGAACTATTTCCGGCGACAAACATAAGCATAAAGCTTAAACTGCAAAATACACTACATCTAAATACAAGCATAAAGCTTAAATCGCAAAATAATTAAAGTCCGAACATAAGCATCAAGCTTAAACAACAAAACACACTAAGCCTAAAACATGTCACTGTCCACTCTCTTTGCTGCATCAGGTTGACTTGTTGGAGACTTGGAGCTTTGGGGTTGACTTCTTGTTCTCTTTCTAGGTTTGGAAGATGGTTGTTTGACTCTTCTTCTCGTTGAACTTGTGGCTAATAGTTCTAGGGAAGCCAACCATTTGTGTATCTACGGCCTCTTGTTTAACAAATTGAGCTTCACAAATGCTTCAGCACCTTCCCCTTTGCTTCTTACTTCAGGTGTGTGTATATGCCTGCAATGGTTTCTATGTTCTGAATTTGGAAAATTTCATTGATCACCCTTATTAAACCCTACACACATATAGTAACACGTTTTTTAAGCATTCTTCCAGTAAGGTATACACACAAACAGTTAGTATTTCATCTTTTAACCCTTCTTCCAGTAAGGTATACACACGAAGAATTACTATTTCAGCTTCAAAGCATTCTTCCAGCAACACATCTTTAAAGCATTCTTCCAGTAATACATCCTAGTACATCTTTTAAGCATTTAAACATGAAAATTTGAACAATTTTGTATAAACTTCACAAACGAGGAGCTGCAACAATACATTAGCTCAGTACTTCAGAAAATAAATTAACTTCTATCCTTGGTATGATATATCGTATTTTCATAGCTCCGATGCATTCTAAAAGAGTAACCACATATTTCAAGATGGAACAAAAATACACGAAATAGGTTATTATTAGAAGGACATTGAATTCGTGGATAACCAAGATGTTTTACATATTTAGTACAAAAAAACATAATAAGGATTCGAAAATTTGAGATAGAATAAACTAAAAATTATTCTATTGAGAAAAGTATAAAAAAAGTTCAAAATAATGCCAAAATTATTTCCTTAGCAATGCTCTTCATTCATCGGCACTTTTCTTGATATTCAAATTTAAATTTCACCTTAGAATTTATAATATTCAATGGGAGCACATGAGCCCGTTTGGTAAATTAAAATTGGCTGAATTGGCTGATTATGCTGAAATTTATGAAATTCTGGCTTAAGTGCCTGATTCTGCTGATTCATGAGAAAAATATATTTAAAATATTTGTTATTAATAAATTAAATAAAAAATTACATGAAAAATAACTAAAATGATCATCTACAGTAATTTCAGTCAGAAAAGTAACTTCAACCTCATTTTTTCTGTTTATTACAAAATTTAGTGCGCTAAATCAAAAGTTACGTGTTTGGTGAAAAAGCTGACCGATAAGCCTGATAAGCTGAAAAAAAGGGTCCAAACGTGCTCTAGGTCTTTCAATATTAACACTTCTTTTAGGCCCGCCAGCGATATGCACTTTGATGGTTGTTGATTACGCTCATGGATTATCAAATACCCCCCTCTCCCCTTACTTTGGAAGAAAGTGACTTATATTAAATAATCAAAATTCGGGCAAGATACAAAAAGACAAAAAGTCCTTTTTCGGCCGTCTGCACTTGAACCAGACTCATAGTCTATCACCTCCAAAAAATAATATGACTGTTGGTACATGAATTTGACAACATGGAAGGCTTGACCGGGACAATTAATGACGTATTCATTAGAATTAATGCTAGCTTATTAATTCTAGCGGTTTCATGTATATATATTATGAGAGTTATTGCTGTAATTAGGGCGTAGGTTACTCAAATGGCTGACCGGAATTTATGACGACATAATGACGACGACTTTGATGTCGTCGTAACGGTCGAAACCGTCAATAACGGGCAAAAGAAGATTAAATGTCTCTCTTATAAATAGAACCCAACTCCATTGTATTCAGGGGCCACCCATTCGAAGAACACTCTAAATTTCACTATGTTTTGCTCTCTTAGCATCTTTCTTGTTGTTCTTGTCATCTTCTTTACCTTTCTTGTACGAGACCCAATCAATATACAATTTCCATTTTAATTAGTTTTAGCTTGTCCAAATCTGGCTAAAACAATTTGGCGCCGTCTGTGGGAAACGTGCAAGAAAAACTATCATCCATGGAAGGTCATAGCTCAATGACAAAGGCGTGACTCAAGATGCAATCGAAAGTTGGGAAGGAAGAAACAAAAACTATCATCTTGTCAACTGCTCATACAACAACCGTCACCACTGGTTTCATCTCGTTGAACTCGACAATACCTTACGGACTTAAAAGTTGGGAGAAACTTTTAATGGCCAATGACAATGGTGTTCAAAAATCAAAGCGGGAAAACCATGGAATTGTGTGCAGATGATGTGATGATTTCGTCAAAATGTACTATTGGAGCCTCCTTATGCGGTTGGGTACTTAGGCGCATTTTCGGTAGCAAAGCAATCGCAAAGAATCCAAAAACGAAGGGAAACATTGACATCATCAAAATCCCGACGACTTGTTTCGACGAACGTACCACCCAACAAGCTAAGTCCCGAGGGAAGAGAATACGTAGGATGACGATCTGGCAGATCTAGGAATGTGTCGGGCCTTGGAAGTCAGTAGAAACGACAAATTGGTGTATTTGACGAAACCGACGATTGACAGATCAGTCGACATGTCTGAAGTCGTCGGCTAGGGGACACATCGCCCAATAATAAATAGGTTCTAAGGAGATGCAATATGGTACTCTTAAAGTTGTTTCACATTTAGTTTATTATTTTCTTTTACATATTGTCGTCATTCCCGTAACGAAATAGACCAGTCGACATTACTGAAATCGTCGGACAAGGGGGGCATGTCATCAGGTAATAAACCTGACGAGATGAGTGAAATCGTCTGGCTATAGACGTGTTATGACGATAGATACTTAGTCTCATATACATATTCTTAATTTATTACTTTCATTTATCTATAAACGATCACTGACTTAAGCGTCGGAGGGCCGTTGGCTAAAACCCAACGACCAGACTCTGACAACATGTCTGTATGCAGGATATCGACAGAATGAGAGACAGCCAGCACCGTACACATACAACGACAATTGCTAACGATAACTAGACACAATCCCCTAACTACGTCAAACAAGGGATGATTGGGCTTCTAACCAAGGGCCGACGTTAACAATTTCTTTTTGCGCAGGAACCGTTGACAATGTACGAGACGATGTCCAAACATACAAAGCCTTACAACCTGTCAAAACACAATTGACGGGGGGCTTACATCAAACAAAACCTTACAACACGTCAAAACACAATTGATGGGGGGCTTACATCAAACGAAGCCTTACAACACGTCAAAACACAATTGACGGGGGGCTTACAGAATTTAATGGGAAGGGTTAGGCTGCCCATGAGAATATCATGGATCACAGTCCTAACAGAGCCCATACAATACGTTTTGGCCAAAACCTACAACGCATGTGCAACCAAAACAAATATGACAACACACGTACAACAAAACTACAGAAATATACAACAGAAGCATATGCTCCAAAAGCATGACAACAGAAGCTCCAAAACATAAGGAGACACTATGAACGACAATGACACAAATTACACACACTCATGTCAACAATGTTGAAAAAATTACAAACGAAACATTATTCAAAGTCTTTACAGGTTATGGACTATGTTCACACAACCCAACTCGTCATCTTTAACAACGGGTGATGTTCCCTTTGCCAGTTGAAGTGTCGCCATCGACATGATGATGTTGTAAATTTCTGGCAACTAATCGTCAGCACAACTTTGAAGGGAAAAGGACAAAATTCTAGCTTGCAGACTTCATTGTTTCGGTCAAGGAGACAGATCTAATTGGAGGTTATTCGAAAGAAATACGGAAGCATTCAGTCAAACAAGTTGATCAACATGTCACGATGCAATAAAACAAGATGCGAAGTGTACTTTCAAATTTCGACAAGTTGTTGCTGACATATGCATGATACGCCTCAACTTCTCGAAAGGGGGCTATTGTTGGTACATGAATTTGACAACATGGAAGGCTTGACCGGGACAATTAATGACGTATTCATTAGAATTAATGCTAGCTTATTAATTCTAGCGGTTTCATGTATATATATTATGAGAGTTATTGCTGTAATTAGGGCGTAGGTTACTCAAATGGCTGACCGGAATTTATGACGACATAATGACGACGACTTTGATGTCGTCGTAACGGTCGAAACCGTCAATAACGGGCAAAAGAAGATTAAATGTCTCTCTTATAAATAGAACCCAGCTCCATTGTATTCAGGGGCCACCCATTCGAAGAACACTCTAAATTTCACTATGTTTTGCTCTCTTAGCATCTTTCTTGTTGTTCTTGTCATCTTCTTTACCTTTCTTGTACGAGACCCAATCAATATACAATTTCCATTTTAATTAGTTTTAGCTTGTCCAAATCTGGCTAAAACAATGACTCGCTGATCCTACAATGGGCTTAACCGAGCCAATGACGAACACAATAGACCTTTCATCACTCAACCTAAACTTTAGAGTTCTGCTAGTAGAAATAAAGAAAACAACCAGAAACAACCAAAACAACATTCGGTTCAAACCGAAAAATAGAAATAAGAGCAAGATAATTAGTATAAATCCAAACTTGAAGCAAAATCTTCCAAACTCTAATCACACGACCCCTCCACGACGGCGGTTTGGGGGGGGGGGGATGGACAATACCGCGTCTTCTTCCTCTCTTTTCTCCTTATTCATAACATTCTCTATTATTGAGCAATCGAAAGTGTAGGAGAAGTCGTCGTGTAGCCAAGTGCCGTACTAGTTAACAATGACCCGCATGACTTCTTGCCGTGTTGACTATTGAGCATCATGACTTATTTACATGCTACGGACAATTTGGAAATTTTGGAAATTTCCTTCACTATCAAGTTTGAATTGTGTGCTTTTCAATAAGGAAAACTGGCAAATAAGTCCTTGAACTTTCATAAAAAGGTCAATTAAGTTCTTCTATAGGAGGTTCTGTCCGGCCGTCGCGATTTGAGGCAGTTCCCGGTAGAATTTTTCGATGAAATTGTTTGAGGATCTTATTCACCAAGTCTAGTTTACTCATACCAAATTTCAGCTAAAAAATCAATCGGGAACACATTCAAATTAATTCTTGAAGATAACTGCGCATTTTTGCGTTCTCGAATTAATTTGAATGTGCTCATGATTAAATTTTTAGCTGAAACTTGGTATGAATAAACTAGACTTGATGAATAAGATGTTCAAAAAATTTCATCAAAAAATTCCACCGGAAACCGCCCCAAATCGCGACGACCGGACAAAGTCTTCTATAGAAGGACTTAGTTGACTTTTTTATGAAAGTTTGAGGACCTATTTGACAGTTTTCCCTTTTCAATATGATCCCTATCACATTCATGCATTTTAAAATAGCTTCCATATTGGTTAAGAGTAGTTTTAGACTGGTTAAGAGTACCTCCAAATGGTTGATTTTGGAGGACTTATTTGCAATGTTAGAGTATATAGATGTATCTAATCTAACTATTGAAGCATTACTTTTATTTGGGAAAATTGTCAAATAGGCCTCCGTAGTATGTAGAAAAAGTCAATTAAACCCTCAAACTTAAATAATACCAAATTAAACCCTTGAACTTCAAAAAAATATTCAATTATGTACTCTGAGCTGCAAATATCCCGTTAGCCGGTTAAAAAGGTGACTTGGATTTTTCCTTGTCTTTTACTTTTTTTTCCTCCTCTCTCCTCTTCGTACCTTCTTCTCCCACACTTCAACCCAACCCATCAACCTTCATTCTCCCCACTTGGGACAAGGCAAGTAGGTAACTCCATCAACGGAGGTCCAGATACTAACGGCGACCATGGAGTTTGATGTGGATGGCGGCACCAGTTGGTGAAGCCATGGATGTGGCGGCCAGGGACGGATCTAGGATTTTGAATCAAGGGGGCGAAATTTTTTCATTAGTGTAAGGGTTGAAATTTTTTCCGCTAGTGTAGTTGGGCGAAAATTTTTCCGCTAGTGCAGCAGGGCGTAATTTTTTCGCTAGTGTAGAACTCTGCGACTATTTTTTGTTCAAAAAATTCCATGAATAAATATACGATGACATTTAAATATATTGCATTTAAATTTTAGACAATGAAAAAATAAGTTTGATTTAATAATTCTAAGTGCTCTAGAAAAGTATTTGAAAATAACAAAGGATATAACATTTTATCAAATTATTTGAAAGTAAAGAGTTTAAAAGGTACACATAAACCGATGCTTTTTGAATAACTTCTGTTTTGTTTAACCACATGCATGAATCTTATCAGACTAAAAAAAATTGATTTTTGAATTGCAATTTTTGTCTATGAAGGAGGGTATTCGTGGATCACGAGTTTTTTTTTAATATTATAAAAGTATGCATGAGATTATTAGTTTGAGAATAATATGATACGCATTACATTACAGTTAATTCATACTCCGTATATACATGATGCATATTATATTTGTATTGATGCTAAAATATGTTAAAGTTTATTATCTATGCAACAAATTGTTTTTACAAACTAAGAAAAAAACTGATTGTGTAATTTTGTGTCAACAAACATTTATATTTTGGATTCACTTTAAATGATCTAAAAGTCATTTAACGATAAATTTAATATCATTGATATTTTACAAAATCAAGTACTGATTACCTAATAAAGATAATTAAACATTACAAAATTAAGAATTTTTATATAATAGGTATACTTAGTCTTAAACAATGAGTTTTTCTATTGTTTATTTGTTTAAATTATGTAAATTATTTTAGATTTTACTTCTTTTAAACATCCAATTAAGTATTACATAATGCGAGCTTATATATTAATTTTGCAAACTAAAAGATAAGGGGCGAAAAGATATACTACGTATATCTAATTAAAGTATGAAAATTTTTATCAAAAGATGAAATTTTTTTATCTAATAAAAAAATTGAAAAAAAAAGTAAAAAAAATTGAATGCCCAAGGGGTGCGGTCGCCCCCCTAAATCCATCGCTGGTGGCGGCGGCGATTGGTGAAGATGACAAACATATTTGCTGGACCTGGCCGGCACAGTGAAGAGTGATATATGGAAGACCCGCCGGATGGTGGCGTCGGAAACTATTGGATGGGGAAGAAAGGTGAGGAGACGACAAAATTCAAGAATGCACTAGTTGGTGACAGTGAAGAAATGCAGGTTAGTGGATGAAAGAAATTAAAAGTGGGGTCGGGGGACTCGTGGGGAGAATGAAGGTTGATGGGTTGGATGGAAGAATGGGAGAAGAAGGTACGAAGAGGAGAGAGGAGGAAAAAAAAAGTAAAAGAAACGGAAAAATCCCAATCACCTTTTTAACCGGCTAACGGGATATTTGCAAGTCAGAGTACATAATTGAATATTTTTTTGAAGGTCAAGAGTTTAATTGAGTGTTATTTAAGTTGAAGAGTTTAATTGACTTTTTCTACATACTACGAGAGACTATTTAACAGTTTTCCCCTTTTATTTTGTTTGAGAAAGCAAATTAGTTAAAATGAGTTTGCAGCTTGAGGAAAAAGAATTACTATGTATTATACGATAGTATATAATTTTAGTAATAATAAATTTAAAGGAAAATTTTGTAGCTGACCATTAAATTAATTTTTATTTTAGAAATAATTTTGTTAGAAATGCTGACGTGACAAGCCAAACCACAAGAATAACTAGCTAACCATTAAATATGCTCTCTAAACATGTTATTTTAATATATGTGCATACGAATTTATAAAAAAATTAACATGTTTAAAGCTGAGAACACTAAATCATGACAGTATAAAATTACGCCTATTTAAAAAATAAAAATATAATCATTCTATTTTAATATTCAGAACGTTTTTAGTCATTATTTGTGTTCATATATAAATTAGGAGTGGGCGCGGTCCGGAACGGTCCGGTAAACTAGTAAAACCCGTAATGTATCCATTAGGTTTTTAACGGTCCGGTACGGTCCGGTTTGAAGGATGAAACCGTTCGGTACCATGCCGTTTTGGAACGGTACAAAACGGTACGGAACAATGCCAAACACATGCTAAAAATTTTGAACGAATCTTGCAATTAGTAGATATGTCTTCACACCAAACATCTCACATGAAATATTGATATAAATACAAGAAATGACATATGTAGTACAAAAGTTTACAAATACACAAATAGTGCAACACAACTAAGAAAAATTATAGCAACATGATGACGCACGAGATAAATATCATCTTTAATTTACAAAGTTCATGTGAAAATATAAAAAAAATATCACCAAATTGTTGAATATAATATAAATCTTCAATGTTCTTCTTCATTCTAGCTTAAATATTTTTCCGTAGTTCTAATTTAATTTATAGTTGAAACTTGGGAGCTAAGATTTAAACCATATTAATTAAGTTGTAAAATTGTGCAAACATGATACTACAAAAAGTCATGTACACTACATTACTAGAAATGAATAGTCCTTAATGATTTCTAAAATTTTAATATTCTTTCAATACATATCAAAATATAACATAAATTATCTAACAAGAAAAAATAACAATATATATAATATAAACACACACATTTAGCTAGTTTAGCAAAGCATGAATACATACTTGGGCTATAAAATTGTTTGTCTATAAAAGAGATTTATTGGTATAGAAAAATTATAAAAAATTCAAATGCATTATTTTTGAACGGTCCGGTCCGGTATTTTTCGGTTCTCAAAATCTAGGACCGGTCCCGTACCCGTTTCAAACGGCTCGGTTTCGGTACGGGACAAAAATCTATAGAACCATTTAAATACCCGATATTCAGTTCGGTACCATTACGGGACAGCTCGGTACCGGTTCGGTTCGGGTTTCATGCCCACCCCTAATATAAATGGTGTATGTATGGGGGAAATAATTTCGGGTAATTTCACCCAATAGGGACATAGCTAGGGTTGGCCTGACTCACAGAATAACAGTCGTGAATTAAGTTCCCCAATTAAGTTCCCCTTTCCGTTTTGGGTAGTCCCTGAATTAAGTTCTCATTTCTTTATTTGGCGAATTAACTACATCAAAACAGTGTCAAACAGTGTCAAATAGTGTCCAAACAGTGTCAAAACAGTAAAGTTTACCCCCGGTAAATTTTTCTTCTTAATAATTGTGAAAAGTAATTGAGAACTTAATTGCGGAACGGAGGGAGTATTTTTTATTCACAATATTAACAAAAAGGCAATTGTTGGCAGCTATATCTAGCTAAAAAAAAGATCATATCCTGATTCGGATTTCGGTGAGACCATATTATAAAATATACTCCCTCCGTCTCATTTTTTCATTTTTGGATGTCCCCCATAATTGTCCCATATCATAATTGGTAACATTTGTGTGTCTCTAATTTTTTTTACTTTATTTCTATTTTATCAACTCATTATCTATCACATAATTATACTTTTCTTAAAAATTACACCATCTCTTCTGTCCAAATATTAAGGGGACTGAGGGAGTAAGGATGTTTTTACTTGGACTGTAATTTGCTGGTCTGGTCTGGTCTGGTCTGATCTGGTCTGGTCTGGTCTGAACTGGTCTGGTCTGGTCTGGTAAGGTCTGGTTTCTTTGTATTTTTATAACTATCCAAGTCTGGTCTGATCTGGTCTGAACTGGTCTGGTCTGGTCTGGACTGGTCTGGTCTGGTCTGGTCTGGGACAAATTACAGTCCAAGTAAAAACATCCTAATTGATACTCCCTCCGTCCCTTAAAACTTTACCATCTTTTCTTTCTGGGACGTCCCAATAAACTTTGCCACTTTCCCTTTTAATCAATTATTTTGTGGTTCCTGTTGTTTCTCTCTCCTCTGCACAAACTTCAACCACACAGTTTTTACTTTATTATTCTCCGTGCCAGTCAAACTTGGCAAAGTTTTGAGGGACGGAGGGAGTATATGATGATTGTGTTATGCCGTAATTCTAAATCAGTTGAATATTCGTAGCCGAATAGATCAAGTCTTCTAGAAGAATGGAGTATATTAAAGAAGATATATACCCGTGTAATATTGAAATATCTACAAAATAAGTAAATTAGAGTTGTATCAACTATCAAGTTGATAGTTAAATGATGAGTTGTTCCTATCATTAGTGATTAATCTCACAATCATCCCCGACACATAGACACGGTTTGTGAGTTTGTCAAATGTGTAGGCGTGTAGCCCGAAAGTATGTTATCAAAACTAGGTAGAATTCTTAATCTATGACTTGGCTTCTTTTTAATTGGTCGTATGACCAAAAATCGGGGAATAGAGGGCTTCTTTTTAGACAATGTCTTTTTAGACTGAAAACTCTTATAGATAATGTCATTTTAGTTAAAAGTTATCTAATAAGTCTGGTAAGTCTAAAATGACATTGTCTATAAGAGTTTTCGGTCTAAAAAGACATTGTCCAAAAAGGCATTGTCTTCTTATGAATTACTAGTAAACTCATCCGTGCGATGCACGGTTTGATAATTTTTCTTTCAAATTTATGTTGTTTAGTAATTCAAAATCACACTATCAATTTGACAGCATCTATCTTCATATAACATTGATACACATTAAAGCATTAAACGAAACACACTTATAATATTATGGCCAAAATGAGAGTACTAAGCATTACTTAAAAGATCAAAAACATCCAACAAATACGTTGAAACCATAACATTGCAAATATGCATTTAATTTAAACCTAAATATTGTTGAACACTTCTTTGAATACAACATTCTGAGTCTTTTCAGTGGTTCCTTCATCCTCATCAACAATTAGAATTTTCAAACCACAACGACTGGTAACCCTTGATACTGCAACATATTCAGTAAACCGGACAAATTTATACTATTTAAGCATTCAGGTGTGTGCAGTTCCGTCATTAGATCGGTCGTAGAATCTACCTTGAAAACACTGTCAGAACTAAGATATGTTCTTGAAAAGGTAAGAAATAAGGTGACTATAAATTTACACGAATTTCATTTTTAGAAGAAGTGTCTCTCTAAATAGGTAAAATAAGGGAGTAAAATATGTGAAAGTGTTCAAATAGATGTTTCTCCTATTTCTAATATCCAATTATGGTCTGGTCTAGTTTGTTTAAGTTTGGTTTGTCTGAGACTGAAATAAGTCTTAAGTATAAACATATCAAGTAATAGTGACTATGCATTTATACGAACTGCATTTTTTACACGAATTGTCCGGGTGTATTGGCAAATCAGGGGGGTGTGCAAATATGTGAAAGTGTGTTATGACATTATTAAACAATACTCAAATATAATTTGTGAGAAAATGTTACTTGAGTCGGTATATGAAAAATAATGCTATCATTTAAGAACAATAACTTTTGAAACACATTCAACAGGTAGAATCTATAGTAGTTCTTAATTCAAAAATAAGTACAACTCCAGTGCGATGCTCGATTGGTTAAATTTAAAGGACGAAGTTTTGCTCAAATTAGAAAGGAAAAAAACATACGCAATAATCAAGTTTGATGTTAAATGAAATGTATTCAATACATTTAGTTGCTTAGTACGCAATAACCCGTATGATGCACGATCAGATATTTTTTCTTTCAAATTTATTTGTGCTCACTAATTCATATTCCACTATCAGTTGATGTCAACATCTATCTCGATGCAATAGTGATATAACTCAAAACAATAAACGAAACACACTTATAATAATGGTTAAAAAGAGAGTATTGAGCATTACTTAAAGGATCAAAAACATCCAACAAATACATGGAAACCATAACATTTCATGTAATCCTAAACATTTTTGAACACTTCTTTGAATACAACATTCTAAGTCTTGCCAGTAGTTCCTTCATCTTCATCAAAAATTGGAATTTTCAAATCACAACGATTGCTCATCCTTGATAGTGCAACATACAATTGTCCGTGGGTAAGTACCGAATTTTGAAACAACCTAACACGAGACAAAGATTAACCTTGACTTTTATTTATAGTCATAACATATGAAGTCATAACAGGATCTTGCTGCCTCTAAAATTCTAAAGGCAGACTGACATCGGATGGGGTCAACGACAATTTAGGAATAAATACTTTTTGTCCAACACTCACACCTGTTAATATCTTCCCCTCCAAAGCATGATCACCGGGCCTAGATGGTGAGTCCTGTTACACAACCCCCATTGAATGATAAATATTTCGCAAAAGCATCACCGGAGTCCCTACCTTTAACGTTAACTAATGATTCGGTACACCGGATAATTTTATACTTCCTCCGTCTTTGAAACAAATTCTCACTTTCCTTATTTGGATATCCCTAATTTAACTTCCTATTTCCTTAAATGGCAAGTTATCTACATCAAAACAGTGTCAAACAGTGCCAAGCAGTGTCGAATCAGTGTCAAATTTACCCCCTCATTAATATGTGTGTAGGTCAAACCGGGAAGTTGTTTCGGGAACGGAGGTAGTACTATTCAAGAATTTCAATGTGTGCAGTTCCATCATTGGATCGGTCATAAAATCAACTTTAGAAACACTGTTAGAACCAAGATATGTTCTTGAAACTTCACCAACATTTAAAGTTGTCATATAGTCATTAACAATTTTAATCACAACTGTTGAGAAATAGTTTGTATATGAGAATGTTAGTAACACAATCTCTCTATTAATACATGAAACATCCGATCGAATATTCGAATAGCTAATTTTTCCCGAAAAAAAGTACACAGTATATGACTAATTATTAGTACATGAATCATCCCGTCAAATGTAATGCCACCCACTTAACATCAATTAGGTCGTTATCACCTACGCTAGCCGTGGTTGACATCCCTAATGAGTATTGATCGTTTTGATGCTTGACTAAAGAAAAAGCAATCTAATCCCTATTCTCACTCGGATTATTTTTAATAAATAAAATTTACATATTCAGAAATTACATTAAAACCGCTACAAAGCCTAATCAACAAAATTTTAATTTGATAAAAAATTGATATATAAAGTAAACGATTAGGAGTGACTTAAGTTGACCAATGAAAGTGAATGAGAAGTTAATTTTGAGACAGAGGATGTATATATTTAAAATTAGATTTCCATCATGAATTGAATCTGTAATTATCAGTGACACCAAAAAATGAAAAAATTACGAAGTATATTTTTCACAATTACTTTTTTTGGGAAAAATATTATTTCAATATCTGATAAATTGGGTTTATTTTAGGGCTCCAATAAAAATAAAATGGTTAATTTTTACTTTAAATTGTCATATTTATGACTTACGAAATTGGGTAATCTAATTTGCGAAAAGTTTCAGGTCACTTACAAAATTGATGAGCAAGTATATTTTAATCGGACCTCCCCCTGTTAGCCCATTTCATCGTTATACGTCCCTCAAGTTATGGCCCAAGAGAGTAGTCATCTAATAAAATGCCCCAACCCTAATTTAGGCCGGTCCAACCTCAACTGTATCGCAGGTCAGAGCATTCGAACGTCCCTATCTCGACGTTGTCCTGTAACGTTCTCCGCGGCAAAAATATCCTAAACTACTCCGTCCAAGCAGCTTTCGGTGAATAATCCGGCCGAGAATCGTAGGAATACGCCTGCCAATATTCAAAGACATCAACAAAATAACCTCCAATCGTATGAAGAATGCTGGTTTCGACAACTGTAAGTTATTCGAATTTTCGAAACTCCACCACAGATATGTGATTACTCGACACCTTTTTTTAAACGACTTGCACAACACTCATCTTAAAACCGACGGATCCAACAGATTTGTAAGCATGTGATGTTTTTAACTATTCCAGCCATTTCAAAATAAACTTGAAATAAATCATCAGTCTAAATGTATTTATATATACTGTGATTTCGAAAAAAGATTTTCGGCATGTGAAGAATGACTATTTAAAAAAGGATATTAAATAAAAACAAACTGCAGAGCATATTATACCGAATGATTTTGTCACCCCCATTGTGTTAAGCTATGTGATATAAAATTTAACTGTTCCTAAACATCATGAATAAAGAGAAAACAATCGATTGTAATTTTAATTTATAAAAATTAAGGGATATTAAATGTTCTAAACTGTAAAATGTGATTCAATATCAGAATATATGTGTTATTTATATTGAAGTTGAAGCCAAAAGCAAGTGTCTCGTGCATTTTCAAATGTGTCAATAAATATTTACATGTCTAAAGAAAATGTAATATGTTTGATTCCATCAGAGATTTCTTGTTTAAGATACTCCCTAATATTTACAGCTATAGATTCGAAACTATGGAATATTTTCCATTTTATTTAAAATGCGCAAGGAAAAACAACAAAACCTCGAGTTTTTTATTTCATTTAATTCTCGAATTTTAACTTTTTTCAAAAACATACATAAAGTGCCCACTTTTTAAGTTGTCCAAACAAATCCAGAGATTTCTAAAAGTTTTAAAATTGTACACGTTACACATGTATGTAGATATCTAACACGCAGCATTAATGTCAACCCACTTTTCACAACCTCATTAAAGACACCCATTTCAGAATAGAATTGATGGTTAACCCTATATCCCCATTTCAGAACTACGCCGGTGTGATGTGGTTCTGAAACTATTCTGTAACAATCACAAACCAAGTGGATGAAAATACAGTCTATATGAACAGATGATACACACAACACAACACAACAGATGGCAACGAAGGGCAGCAACCAACCCAAATATCAGGAATATCTCTCGAACTTGCACCCTAATTTCCGAAATTGTAGTTATACTAATGCTGCAGGTACATTTATTTAAGCCATATCATCATACGGCTGATAAAACTGCACCATAAATACTACTCTACTTTAAAACAAAGGACTTCAATTTTGTGAAATTATATAGCTTTCTTCCGTATGTGCAGGTTCAGGATAGACTCTTGTTGCCCTGGCCATTATGGTAGGAAGCCATCATCGCCATCAAGCGGTCCTGCTTTGATCAAGTGAATGATCAAATTCTAACCATTTTGAAAGAAATATATTTTTTCTTATGCTATTACAGTTTGATATCCGAATGAAAGTGAGAAGCTTCATGCCTCACAGTTGCTTTTATAGATGAAGCGTTGCATGTCTACCTGTTAGGAGTGAGATACACTAAATCAGTTTCACTATTTTCACCTCTTCATTCAACCAATAACAAAGTAATTCAAACAGTGTTTTTTAAACATCTTCTCACATATCTCATGTCAATAGTGCACACCTCCATTTAGAACCAATAGGAATAACTACAAGATATTTTACCACTGTGCACCTCTCTTTGAACCAATAAGATTGGTTTGCTAAAAAAAACTCATGACTCGTTATCAATCATATCTTCAAATAATATTTTTTTAGTAGCTATCTGAACAAAATAGATAATAACAAACTGATGTTGACATTTATAAGCGGGAACACTGTTCATCAAACTTATTTATATAATATTAAATAAGAGTTTTTTTTGCTAAAATTAAATAAAACAAAGTTTATTTACACAAATATGACTAATAGTTACTAGAATGTAGTGTCATGCTAACTTAGATTTTAAAATTTAACATAGATGGCTATAATTTCATTACTACCCTAGTCACAATTTTGTAAACAATCTTTATTTTAGTCATATATGTGTAATTATTGTTTTGAAATCATCCGTACAGAGATTGGTAAATAAGAATATTGTTTAATAAGACTTCAATTTTTTTAAAAGTTTATATATCCAATATTAGTGTCAAATGAAAGATAATAAAAATTCATGAATTTTGGTATATTTTTTATAAAAAGTGGAGCGAAAACGAAAAATTTATGGACTGTTAAAGAAAAAAGTGGTTTTATATCCAATGGGGCCCACACTTTTGTATATAATTTCCTTGCCTAAGCTTCCTCATCCGCCTGCGGATCGTATTTTGCATGCAAGAGTCGCCAAACCATTTGGCGACTTCAAAGTCGCCAAATGGCGACTTTCTCCTACCATGATTAGACCCAGCAGTATTTTGGTAAATACTTTTAACCCGACCTTAATTTCGTAAATATTTTTTTATTTAGCATTAATTCGGAAAAAAACTCCTACTGCGACCACCAAAGGACTTTTAAAGCCCTTACAAAAATACTGGGATGTCTACCAGATATTAATAATTTAATAATCCACAATAGTACCGAATCCACCAAAAAGCAGTAGTAGCCCTTAATCACCCCCCTCACAATTAACGGTCGTGAAGGAGACTGACACCACGTGTTTCTCTCGTGATGCCCACAATTATAAATATTAATTTTTTTATCTTTTGATATTTTCCAAAATCCAATATCTATTATGCATAGATAAAATTCCAACATTCCAAGAATAAGGATACTTTGTCCTTCAAGGCCGATTCCTTAAAATAGCTCAAAATATGAAATACCATATAAATAGCTCAAAGTCAAATAAACATTTACAACCATAATTCAGATTTCAAATACTCATATTTAATTTGATACCAAATACTCTAATAATCACAAGTAACATTTACACATAGATTTACGAGGCAAAATATAATTTTGGTTGACATGAAACTTACCTTAGAATAGCGACACTTTCTACGCTCTTCTATTTCATTCCTGGAAATAATCACCTTTAATAATTAAAGTATAAAACTGAATAATCAGTATTTTATTCTATTTTTGACCAGTCCCCTAACTTATAAGGTTTGAGAGTTAATTAATCCTTTTTAATTTATTTATAGTCATACCTTTAGCTCTTTCATACGGAGTATAAATTATTCTAAAACAGGAACAAAGTATTACGTACTGCACTGTACGTGTCGTCTTCCTTGCGTAGAGATGGCCGGCGATGAATGACTGGTGCAGCAACTTCCTCTAGAGACGGCGGCGGCTAACACCTCTATTTTTGTGGACAAGCAACGGGGCAGCTTAGCTATAGGGTGTGTTGGAACTAATCTTGTTATTAGTGCTAGATTATTAGATTAGTCTAATTTGCATGGGTTGGTCAATTAGTTAATTGCATGCATGTTTAATTAATTTGTGGAATTAACATTGCATGATCATGCATGTTAATTCTATAGGTGGGTGTTGTGTGTAGTGGGTGAGTGGTGTGGGTTGTAACTCCATGTACGTGGGTTGTTGTTGTTGTTGTTGTTGTTGTTGTTGTGTTTATAAGTTGAGAAAAGGGGTGAATCAAATTAGATTAGAGACTTTTGACCACCAAAAGAAAACCATGCATCGTTCCTTTGTTTTACTTCTTACGTTCATACGCATGGAATAATTTTACATCAAATACTCAAGCCATTTTTCTTCCTACGTGAGGAAAGTAATTCCAACATTTGGTATCAGAGCCTCGTTTGGCGAGGTCCAAGTGTCCATCGTTGTGAAGCAGTGCCACGACGACGAACAAAGGTACGCTGCCCGGTAAGTTGCGCCACCGGCAGCAAGGAGGTGATGACCAAGGTGCGGAGAACATTGCCGTGAAGAGATCGTCGTCCATGTGTGAGTTGTCGACAACATGCGGCATCGACGACAACATGAAGGCGAGTCACCGGCGAGTTGCGTCATTGGTGGCGACCATGAGAGCGTGTCGTCGGCGAGTTGCGTCACCGGTGGCAAACATGAAGGCGAGTCACCGACAGGTTGCGTCACCGGTGGCGACCATGAAAGCGAGTCATCGGTGAGTTGCGTCACCGGTGGCAAACATGGAGGCGAGTCACTGGCGAGTTGCAGCACGCTTTTGGTGAAAGCGTAAGAGGTGCATCTCTCGTCGAGGTCAACGACGACATCGACAAATCGGCGCGGGAAGATGGCAATGGCGGCCGTCCACATGTTGCACCGACGAGATCGACGACAACAGGCTTCAAGAGAGAAATAAGTAATAACAAGATTAGGGAGGTGATTGTTGGAACTAATCTTGTTATTAGTGCTAGATTATTAGATTAGTCTAATTTGCTTGGGTTGATCAATTAGTTAATTGCATGCTTGTTTAGTTAATTAGTTAATTGAATCACGACGCTCTTTAAACCATTTTTGCATTCGTTCAAGAATAAAATCAACCAATTTCACTACTGGATACTCTCGGGCACAATTATTCACATTTTTCATCGACTCAACCCAGTTAGAAGTCATGATATTATATCTAAACGGACCACTCATGCACCTTGCCCACTTATCACTTCCAATCTTATCTAAATATGCACTTATACGAGGATCCTCCATATCCAGCAATGCCATATATTCTTTATATTCCTTGTGAGTAGAAGCTCGTGCTGCAGCATTAAACTTCCATTCTTTACCATCAGCAGAACCCTTAAACTACGACCGAATGTTACCAACTAAATGGTGAACACAATAACCATGTGCAGCCGAAGGAAAGACATCTTTAACAGCCTTAATAATTCCAGCATTCCTGTCAGAAACAATATACAACTTGTGTCTATAAGATAGAGCTAGCTTCAACTGTGTAAAAAACCATTTCAAGGAATCCTTGTTTTCTGATTCACATATCCCAAAAGCTAATGGAACAATTTGAACGTTGGCATCCCTGGTACAGGCAGTGAGCAAAGTCCCTTCAAAATAGGATTGATGCTCAGTTTTTCTCTAATAGGACTATTAATCATAATCGTCTTTCTTAGCGTATTGTTTTCAACAACCTCATTTCATCCTTCCCAATTTAAGATTATATGAGTATTTTAGTCTTCAAATAGTTTTTTTCGTTTCCATTTTTCCTAAATTGCATATATTGTAGGTTCATATAATAAATATATGCCGGGAAACGTTTCTTAATGTGTTTACATATCAAGAAAAGTCAATAGGAATCTGAGTCTTTTAAGGTGATTAGTTTATCATTTCAATGAACTTACATAGTGTCTGAAACTGTTGGAAATAAACCAAAATTAATGTTCAGAAAACAGTTTTTTCTCTAGTGTCTCTTTATTTGCCACAATTATTATCTAATATCAGTTTTATGACTCTTTGTGTTGCCAGAGTTACTGTTGTTTGTTTTTAATGTCACCTAAGTATTATAAATATGTAAACTTGGGATGATCATTGATGTGTGGTATGCTGAAATGAGAAATAATAAAAATCTTCTTTGCATAACACTTTTGTATGTGCATGCTCATTAATCCCTTTCAAACTGGTATCAGAGCCAGCAATTAAAAAATGTCATCCAGTCCTGTTTCACTCGTGCCTTGATTTTCTGGTGAAAAATATGACTAATGGAGCAATCTAATGAAGTTGTGTCTTGAATCTCAAGATTTGTGGAGTGTCGTTGTGGATGGAATTGGTGCTCCAGAAGACGAGTCCTAACTTACAGCAGCTCAAAAGGAGCTTTTGAAGACCAGAAAGCAAAATGATAGGAAGGCTCTCTTCCAGATTTACCAGGCGCTTGAAATTCCAGTCTATGAGAGAATTTCAAAAGTCTCGAATGCCCAGGAAGCATGGAACATATTGGAAACAATGTACTATGGGCAGGATCAAGTAAAGCAGGTCCGCTTGCAGCTGTTGCGAGCAGAATTTGAAAAGCTTGAAATGAGAGAAGATGAAAAGGTAGCAAAGTATGTCGATCGTGTTGCTTCAATTATCAATCAAATGGCAACAAATGGAGAAATTATGGAAACTAAAAAGAGGGTTGAGAAATCTTACGGAGCTTGCCCCCAAAGTTTGATCATGTTGTGGTTGCGATTGAAGAATCAAACGATCTCTCCACAATATCTCTTGAAGGTTTACAGGGAAGATTAGAGGCGCAGGAGATTAGACTTTTGCACAGAAGTTCCAGGCCTATTTCGGCTCCTCAGTTTTCAGACCAAGCATTGAAGTCACAGATTACTCACTCGAGAGGCCACGGATCTATCCGTGGACATGGTAGAGGTCGTGGTGGAAAACATTTTTCAAATCAACGTATTTTTTATTCGAGAAATGAAGAGAAGTTTTACCAGAACTCACAAAGGGGTAGAGGTCGCAACACCTATAAAGGTACAAAACCTTACATCGAGTGTTACTACTGTCACAAGCCCGGGCATAAAGGAAGTGATTGTTGGGAAAAACACCCGGAAAAGAAACCTATGGGCGAAAAGAGGCATATGGTTGGTTTCATGCATAATGATGAAGGGAATACCGATACTTTGCTGATTGCTGCTAATAATAATTTTGAAGACGTATGGTACTTGGATAGCGGAGCAAGTCGACATATGAATGGAAATAAAAATTTCTTTTCCAGTCTCAAGGAGGCTAAAAATGGACAAGTTACCATTGGAGATGCCAAGTCATACCAAATTGAAGGCATTGGTGAAATAAGTTTCAAGACAAAAAGTGGAAGAATTGAGAAGATGTCGGAGGTACTGTACGTATCAGGCCTGCAAAGTAATCTCCTAAGCGTAGGTCATTTACTACGGAAAGGCATTGATATCAACTTTTCTAGGAATGTGTGTATCATGAAGAGGAACAATCAAGTCATTGCAAACATTGTTGTAGGATCAAACAATCCGTTTCCTCTGAAAATGAATATCATCAATGGCACGTGTCTAGTTGCAAATTCCAGAAATGAAGTCTCGAAATTGTGGCATGACAGATTCGGGCACTTAAACTTTCGGAGTTTGGTAGAGCTTTCCAAGAAAGGCATTGTCGAAGGATTGCCAAAATTAGTAGAAATCAATGAAGTATGCGAGGAATGTCAGTTAGGAAAGCAACATCGTGAACCATTCCCATCCAAATCGAAGTGGCTACCACAAGAACCTCTGGAGCTTGTTCATAGTGATGTCTGTGGACTAATGCAGGTGCCATCACTTGGGGTTAGCCGGTATTTCTTGTTATTTGTTGATGATTACTATACACAAGAAAAATTTGGTTATATTGCGTAAAAGAAAAATCTGAGACACTTGCATGCTTTAAAGATTTCAAAAGTCAGGCTGAAAAATCTGCTGGAGTGCAAATAAAGAATCCGAGGAGTGATCGCAGAGGAGAATATTTGTCCTCTCAATTTGAGGCGTTCTGTCAAAACCATGGTATTCGCCACGAGTTAACCACTAGGTACTCACCTCAACAAAATGGAGTAGCGGAGCGCAAGAATCGAACGATAATGAATATGGTGAGATGCATGCTGAAGAAGAAAAATTTGCCAGCAACTTTCTGGGCCGATGCAGTGTCATGTGATGTCTACTTGCTGAATAGGTCACCGACAAAGCACTTAAATGATTTGACACTAAATGAAGTCTGGTATGGTAAAAAGCCAAATCTATTTCATTTGAAAATATTTGGCTGTGTGGCATATTCTCATATTCCAGATGCTTTGAAATCGAAGCTTGATGATAAATCGGAGAAATACATTTTCATCGGCTACAACCTGAGAACTAAAGCTTACAAGCTTTATAATCCTTTAACGAAGAACATTGTGATTAGTAGGGATGTTTGCTTTGATGAAAATGCCTGCTACAACTTCTTAGATCCTGTTGAGCTCCCAAAATGGCAGACACTTGACTTTGGTGATCATTTTGAAAAAAATGATAATGTTGTTGAGCAAAATCAAGCTCACGATAGTGATGCCGAATCCCAGCCAGAATCGCCTCCAAGGAAAACTCGAAAACTGAGTGAACTCTATGAAGCTACTGAGGAGATGGCAACTACAGACCATTTATACTTTTCATTATTTGCAGGTGAGGATCCTATCACTTATAATGAGGCAGCAGAGGATGAGAAATGGGTGAAGGCGATGAAGGAAGAAATCAAATCAATTGAGAAGAATGATACATGGGAACTTACAGCTTTACCTCCAAACAAATCACCCATTGGAGTAAAGTGGGTATTCAAGATGAAATCTAATCTTGATGGTTCCATAAATAAGTATAAAGCGAGATTAGTCGCGAAAGGATACAAACAAAAGCAAGGTGTTATTTTTAACGAGGTATTTGCCCCTGTCTCTAGACTTGATACGATTCGTTTGGTTATTTCTCTTGCTGCTCAGAAGGGCTGGAAGTTGTTTCAAATGGATGTAAAATCGGCTTTCTTGAACGGATATCTTCAAGATGAAATTTACATCGAACAACCTCTCGGTTTTGTAAAGAAGGGTGAAGAAGAAAAGGTTTATAAACTGCGAAAGGCATTATACGGGCTGAAGCAATCCCCCCGGTCATGGTATGATCGAATAAACAATTTTTTCTTGAAAAATGGTTTTGATTGATGTCCTTTTGAACATACTATGTATATAAAAAGGAATACAACTGAGAGTCTTGTTATTGTTAGCTTATATGTGGATGATCTCATATATACTGGGGATAGTATGGAGATGCTAATTGAATTCAAGAATTCAATGATGGTTGAATTTGAAAAGACTGACATGGGAGAATTGCATCATTTTTTTGGGATTAAGGTGCAACAGTCACAAGAAGGAATTTTCATTTCTCAAGAAAAGTTTGCTATGCAAGTACTGGAAAGATTCAACATGGCAAAAGCAAATCCAGTTTCAACTCCTTCCATTACAGGCCTGAAACTAAGCAAGTCCGTTGAAGGGAAGCTGATTGATCCAACTTTGTTTCGACGTTTAGTTGGCAATTTAATGTATCTCACTGCCACGAGACCTGAAATTATGAATGGAGTAAGTTTGATTAGCAGGTTTATGGAGAAACCATATTCAAACCACTGGGAAGCTGCAAAGAGAATCTTGCGCTACATAAAAGGGAACAACAACAACAATGATAAGTCCATATTTAAACATGCATTTGATGCGTGTTGGAGTCGGATTTTGATGGTTTTCCTAGCCTTAAGGTGTTGCAAGTCTCAATTTTAGCTCAAGTTGTGATTATAAGGCGTTGGATCGAGTTTCATTGCAATTGGAGTTGAATTGAAGAAGTTAGAGTCCGGCAATCGGCGCTTGAGAGGCATTCGGGAAGGATTTGAAGGCATTCAATAAAATTTTGAGAGATTCGGAGGTCACCGGGAGATTCACGATGAAATTCTGATGAAGAAAGAGCATTTGGATCGACCTCGTAGGTATCCGGGAGCATTTGGAGCAAGAAACGGCGAAAAAAGATGAAGAAAAGGTCAGGCACGATCGTGCCTGCATTAAGGATGGCACGCAAACTTTCTGCCAGCCAGGCACGATCGTGTCCTGGCCAGGCACGATCGTGCCTCCAATCGAGACGCGCGCATGCTCCGCAGGCACGGTCCCAGGCACGATCATGCCTGGCGTCGTGCCTGGCCCCGTTTTGTCCTAATACAGCTCAAATTCCCCCGTTTTCTATAAATAAGACCTCCATACCCCTTTTGAGGGGTTACGAACTTTGTGGAGAGGCCTAGGACGAGTTTTACCTGCGTTTTTACGTTGTTTACTTTGAGAACCTGGGATTCTTTGCAAGTTCAATTCTTTTAATTAATGACAATTTATTCTATTCATCCCAATTCTGTTGATTCGTCAATTATGAGGCGTGAGTACTTTAATTAGGGATTTGGAGTTGATGAAAGGGTTAATCATGATGTATGGCTAGATTCCTTTCGGTTTAATTGCATGAATGTCGTTTAATTTGTGTTTGAATAATTTAACTGATATCTTTTGTAACCTAGAATCGCGACTAGAATTACAATTGCATGTAGAATGAATTAAGAGAGATCTAATTTGTTCTAGGACACATTCACACACACTTAATTGTTCGCTAAGAGATTAGTAGCGATTAAGGGGCCGTAAGCTCGCTCGTCTTGGTAATAATTTAGGATCCTATCGCATGAGAGATCAGCCTGGTCCCCTAAATTATTGTACTCTATGCCGCGAGAGCGGTAAGAACTTAGTAATGATTAGCTAGGCTCAATTAAATTAAATTCATGTAATTAGGCCTGTTCAGCCAGAAATCTGGTTAACCCCGGAATAAATTCCCGTTCCTTTCATCGTTAATTAAGGAAAAACTCAATCTTTTTATTTGCTCATTAGCATTAGTTTTATTTTATTCAATCAACCAATCTCGCACAATTGCATTTTATTTTGATTTATTTCTTGTTAATCGCTGAATTTAGTTAATCTTTAATTCCCTTTTGTCCGTCCCTGTGGAGACGATACTCGTACTTTCAACCACTTTTCTACAACCATTTTAAGTGCAAGAAAACACACATCAAACAACAACAACAACAACAACAACAACACTCTAATAACAACAACAATAATATATACCACATACATCAATATATTATGCTTCGTATAAAATCTATACTGTCCCGGCTTTAGTTTCTCATTAAAATGACACGATTATATGGACAATAATTAAATAATGTTATTTGATTGAGTATATTATGAGAATTAGTTTTGATAGGTATTTAATATAATAATGTCATTGAAAATAACTATAATTCTATAAGTGTATTATTTTTTAATATTTGATGATTAAGTTCTTATTTGTTAATAATTTTCTAAACTAGGAGTAATAGAGTTGTTACATTTTGTTATCGGCCAAAGATGGAACTGAATATTGTTATTAAATTTCCACTCATTGCTATTGGGGAGGTGATAAAATTTAATACCTTTTCAATAAATTTATCACCATCATAGTCAATCGAAGTAACTAATCATAAAATAATCTTTCAAAAAACTTTATCTTTAATTATATTATACGTGTAAAACAAACGTGTAAAGTAGCATGTGTAACTTACGATGTCACATTAAAATGTAATTTTGGCCGTCCATTACTACATATATGTACATATATATGGTAAGTAGAAGTTGCATTAATTGGCTAGCTAATTGCTACATGCAATTAGGGGTGAGCATATTTCGGTCCAGACCGGAAAATCACTCTGAACCGGGCCGGTCGGTCCAGACTGGATCTGGATCGGTACTTACATATTGGTCTGATATTTGGTCCAAGTTTTTTTAATTTTTTGGTTCCGGTTTGGTCTAAACCTGAAATATTTAAGTTCGGACCAGTTGGACCTTAATTAATTATTATTTTTTAAATATACTCCGTATATTTTATCTAAAATGTATAATTATGTAACAAATATTAAGAACTAATTTAGATTTAGTTTTCTTTGAATATTTGTTCGAGAAAGATTTAAGTTTAAATAAATTAATAGGCATCACTGTTTATTTTTTTTATTCAAAATGTTATTTTTTAATTAATAATCAAAAACCGGTCTAATACCGGTCTAGACCTTTGAAGCCTGGTTTAATCCAATCTGATCCGGTCCTGGACCCAAATTATATAGGTACGCTCTTGAAAAACATTGATTTTTTCATAAGGCTTTGTTTGTGTGACCTCATTTTATCAAAGAAAACTTTAAGACCTGAAACACATGATTTTTTTAATTCCAAATTTTATAATTTTATAAGTGACTTTACGTTTTGTGGGGAATTTTTGAAAGGTAAAGACATGTTATCAAAAATATTTTTTACCACATTTAAGGCGTGTTTGACATTCAGCGGTTAATGACATAGCGGATAGCGGGTTATGTTAGCGGGTTGTCAATAGCGAATTCAGTCAGTGGGTTTGACTAGCGGAATAAATTGGCGTATTTTCAGAAAATGTTTTATAATTTAGCTGTTTGGCAAAAACGCTAATATGTTTGGTATTAGCAATTAACATTTTCATTTCAGCGTTCCCGTCCGAAAATACTAATGCCGAACAACTATTGACTAAACAGTTTTTTCACTTTTAAAAAATGCTAAAAGTGGTCAAACCGTCATTTTTCAGGCGAAACGTCTTTTACCAAACACCCCTTTAATAAGCTTCTAATTCATATTTCAATAGTTTCAAGTTTAATTAAATATCTATTTTTTTTTTTGAATGAAATGGACATATATCTTACAATATTTGTTTTCTTACGCAAAACCTAATGTAATTTTCCATGTCCAAGATCACCTGATTAAGAAGAAAATAAAAACTTCTTATATGCAATGATGAGAGTTGTGCAGCGATGGCCACTAATAATGTAAACTATAAGAAAAGTTTACAAACTTATGATAATATTTATGCACGTACACCAAACAAGATTTGTCCTATTTTACAAAACTTAGCGATGATTAACAAAATAAACACTCTACATTGTATCATGATCTTTTCATTGTCATGCAATTTATTCTTACATGTATTTTTGTTAATTTTACTTGCAATTCTTCATACGACTTACTTATTCATTTTGCCTAAACTAAGTAACTAACATTATATAACCAAAGTTATAACATTGTAGGATATTATTATTTCTTCTATATATATTAAAATAATAATTGTAAATAACCTTTGGAGTACTATTTTACTCTAGATATTCTCGTGCATCGCACAGGTACATTGTCTAGTACAACAACAAAAATAGATGTACCCCCTCCGCCCTCCTATAATTATCTCATTTTTCCATTTTTGGATGTCCCTTTATTATTGTCTCATACTATATTTGGTAACATTTGTGTGGTTCTAAATCATTTTTACTTTATTCTCATTTTATCAACTC
The DNA here is from genome assembly GCA_945859915.1 of Cuscuta epithymum. Classification (NCBI taxonomy): domain Eukaryota; kingdom Viridiplantae; phylum Streptophyta; class Magnoliopsida; order Solanales; family Convolvulaceae; genus Cuscuta; species Cuscuta epithymum. The sequence continues at coordinate 278,209 of CAMAPF010000951.1, read as the reverse complement.
ATCATTAACCACATAATTCTAATTTTCTTAAAAACCACATCACTCTCTTCCGTCCCAATATTAGGGGGACAGAGGGAGTATATTTATGAACAATAGACATGGCAACTTGGGTATAGTCGATTGTTGATTTATAAGACGAGACCGTGCGCATAATTTTTGCCCAATTAGTCGTATCCTCAGTTTGCGGAATAATTCCAGTTAGAGGTGGTCAGTTCCCGATTTCGAGCCGAGACCGTCTGGTCCTGAAAAAAATCTGGAAAGCGGATTTGACTCGCTTAGTTCCAGCTACCTGGTAAGTTTGGTCCCAACACCGAACTCGGTTCATGTTTTTTTTTTAACTTTTTGGCCGGTTCGAAGCCTAAAAATAAAAAATAAAACAAAATATGAGTCGAGACCGAATTGTGTGTGTGGAAACGTGGCAGTTTTTCGCCAAGTTCTAGTGTGGGGTAAAGGGATATGCGAAATAGTAAAGCGCACAAGGATTTAACGAGGAAAAATCCCTTGGCTCACAGGGATTAAAAAACCTCGACCTTCCTCGGAGGAATTTTGACAACTTCACTAAAAAGCCTTAGAATGATTACAAGGGAAACTCTCCTAGTCCACCCCAACTCTATCCTCTCTAGGAAGAGTTACGCTTCTCTACCTTGCGGGTAAAGAGCCTCTCAGCTTTACAACAAAGCTCTCACAACACTTAATCCAACCCGAGGATGCTACACTTAGCCAATCCTCAAAACCCCATTACAATATGAAGAAGGGAAAGAAGAAACTATATCTAGAACTCCGAGTGAGCAATTTCAGACGCCTTGGACTTTGATATTGCTTTTGTGAATATGTCTCTTAAGATTTGTCTCGGTCAAGCTCCTCTTTATTTCTCTTTGGCTGCTTCGTTTATATAGGCAGTCTTGGACTGACCGTTTGAGCATCCTTCCTTGAATAGTTGATCCTCTAATCTTGCGACTTGCCTTGATATTTTGAATTGCTTTCCTTTCACAATATTTCCCATAGTCAAGCTCAATATATAAGGCAGCCAAATAAAGATATTTAAAATATCACAACTATAAATTCACAAGCAATATCCGTATAAAGAAAGATAGTTACGTTAATTCACTTATCACCAAACCATATATAATTTAGTCAAGTAGTCTTTCCAAAAGTAATAAATTATTTACTTAAAAATAGACATGCACGGTCAACATGCAATCATGCATTAGAGCATCCTCATTGGTAGGATTATTATAAGATTAAGTGGATGACATGACAGTTTTTTTAGAAAATTATCATTGAGTTACATAGATTATTTAATGAGATTATTTGCTACAATAATCTGGGATCAAAATATGAATCCGGATTATTCTAAAATTATTTGAAAAGTATGTGTAATAGAGATTAATGCAGGACAGAGAAAAATCATATTATTTGAAGATGATGATTGAGAGGCATAAACGAATTTTGAGATTATTTTAAAATTAATTACATAATAATATTTAAATGGTAAGAATGATAGAAAAAATTGATTATTTGAGATCATGAATGAGGATGCTCTTAGCACTTAAAGATCCTTTAAGATATTTATTTTAATCTCTCAATCAAAGATAATAATTCAAACCGTAAGTGATGGAAGTAAATCCACCGGAAAATAATTAATAAGAGATAGCCGAAAATAGTTAAAGTGCTCAGGATAATCTTTAGAGAGATAAATGTTTGTAGTGTATTCAGTGTCTTCAGCTTGATCAACATTCCAAGGATTACATGATTTTATAGTAGAAAATGAGACATAAAAGATTTGGGCGACGTGGTCGCCATGTTCGATTTGATATGCAAATCAGTAATCCGGATCCGCGGAATCCTTTTGTTGATTGTGTGAATATCTTGAAAAGACGTCGTTGATGTAGTTTGTCGTACGGAGTCGCCATGTAGCTTTTGCCATGATGTCCAGAGACACCATGTATAGATTGTTTACACAAGCTTCTACTACTATGTCCAGGGTTACTGTGGACATTTCTTTATATAAGCTCGCCATGGCATCCAAGGCTATAGTGCACTCTGGTCTTCTACTTGCGTCCATGGTTGCTATGGACGTGCTCTTTGGATAAGCTTACCATGATATCCATGGTTACTTCGTACTCCCTATTCTTCTACTAACTCTTGTCCACAGTCGTCATGTACAGTCTTTTATCTCCTAACCCGCCCATGGTCACCACGTACGAGCTCTTCTTATACCTTATCATCATTCGTACATAGTTACCGTGCACATCAACCTCTAACTCACTTTCATCCATGTTAATCCGATCAATATTTATCCATGGTTGGGATAATTATACCATCACAAGCCCCCCACTTCCTAAGCCGAATAGTATATCGGCTATAGGGAGTACAGAGACATGGTTGCTGTGTCAATATTGAATGTACATGGTCACCATAGCCGAATAGTATATTGGCGATAAGGATTGTAGATACATGGTTGCCATGTCAATCTGAAGTGTACATGGTTACCATGCCAATATTTTTGTCTTTTTACTTGTTCAATCATTTAACATTTTATCTTTTAATCAAAATTTATATTCCCAACTTTACTTTCTTCCTGGCAGCTTGGTTGGGTGAGGGTCAGCCACCGGCCACCGCCATTCTTGTACCGCCCAGGTCGCAGCTCGCTGGCAACCAGGCCAGCGCCGTCCGCCGCTCGCCGGCGTCCATCCGCGCCACCAGCAAGCCCACTCAGAGTTCCAGTCTGCTACCGTCCTTTTCTGCCTCCGACGGCTGCCGCGAGTAAACCGAACACCTCAACTTCACCAGCGTGGACCCGGTAGCGCCGGACGCCAGATCTTGCAGCTGAACCAGCAGTGTCGTCGGTTATCCCCGCCCCAGGTTGCGGTCCGTTTTTCTGCTGCGCCCTATCCCGGTCGCCGCCATCAGTCCTCCGTCGTCAGACACCAGCGAACTCCAGTGACATCAAGGAATTTTACGCCGTCGTCGTCTACTTCCTGCGGCGTCGTTGTTCTGCACTGGGTTCCTCTGTCGTTGTCCTGAATTTTCCGCCGTTGCTGCTAAGGTACGCACAGAGGTACGCTCCCTGCATTCTCCCTCTTTCCTTTTATTTGTTATTTTGACTTTTCCCTTTTGAAGCTTCTCCGTATTAATTTTGGCTTTGAAACATACTTCGTAGTTCGTACTTCGTAGCTCCTTTGTTGCCAATTGTAGTGACATCCTTTTCATTTTTATTTGAATAGCTGCCACCATTTATGGATATATTAGATTCCATAAACTCTGATGAATTGTTGAGTGATGACAATGAATTAGTGCTGGAGAATTTTCCTCATCCCTGGGCAGATGTTAATTCTGATGTTGAAGAAATTAGTCCCATAAAGCCACGAGCCGCTTTAGTCAAACCACCAAAACGTCGCTACCGTGGTCCGTATCCACCCTTAGACCCGAGCCCCATCTTACACTACAGGTCGCGCCTCTCAGTTTCCAAGTTTGAAAAGTATAAGAAATTTTTTCCGTCCACAGTGACTGTCCGATGTCCCGATTCGGAGGATATTGTAACCGATCCTCCTAAGGGTCACTTTTTCGGGGTGCATATTCTTTCCATAAAATTAGGATTCCGCTTTCCCACACACCCTCTGATTATCGAGTTTTTAAATGATCTTGAAATTTCACCTTGTCACTTGACTCCGCTCGGTCATCAGTATCTGGTAGCTTTCCTGGTCCGGTGTGAGACACTTGGGATTGAACCGTCCCTAGACCTCTTCAAGCACATGTTCCGAGCTGGGCAGTGCTCGGCATCTGATAGTCTGTCCTGGGTGTCTATCTCTCAGCGCAACCACTTTGACATGTGGAAGGTCACTCGTAGCAACGAAGCCAATTGGAAAGAAGAATTTGTCTATGTGTCGTCTGGATCTCCGTTACCTTTTTCATCGTCTTTGAATTGTCGATTTAAGAAGTATTCGTACCCGAAACTTCCAGTTGACCAGGAGACATGGCCGGCTATGATTCTTTCTGGAGGACCGTATAGCCTCTCTGCCTTTACTTCCGAGGACCGCCTAACCACGGTTAGACTCTATTCGCCGTCACCATGTTCGGGTGCACACGCATCCACGTCCACGGATCAAGGTTGTCCACAGTTACTTTGTCTATAGGAGATACTACACGCATATATATATTAACTAACACATATGCATACCCCCTCTTTTTTTGCAGATATGACATCGCGGTTGGAGATGTTCCAAAGCTTCGACCAGGATGGGCCTCGCGGTAGTGACCAGGGGCGCTCTGACAAGAAACCAAGGATTCCCTCCGTCACAAAAGGCAAGGATGCCATTGTAACTGTGCCTTCATCCATTGCAAAACGCAGGGCCGCTAGCCCCGCAGCCCGCGTCACCCGTAGCATGAGTGATATTTCCACGGCGGGGATGACTACTTGGTTACAAGGTAACCTTGAGTTACCTCCGCTCTTATCACAGGTGATCACGGCGACTGAGAAGGAGAAAATTTCAACACTTGACCATGCTGCTTTAGAGAAGAGGAGTCACCATGGCCTGGCCGAGGTAACCCTCCCATTTCCCCGTTACCTTTTATTTATGCATCTCGTGATACTAATTTTTTTTTTCTTTTTTGTAGCTACTGTTGTCCATCTCCGAGGTGAACCGAAGGAAAGATGAGCGCGAGAAAGATTTGTCGCTACAACTCACCGAATTAGCGAAGGAGGTGGCATCGCTCAAGCTCGTGCGTGACTCACATGCAGCCGAGGTCACTGCGCTTAAAGAAATGCACGCCGTGGAGTTGGCCAATGCAAGGGGGCGGGCCGTGGATGCATACAAGAATTCTCCAGAGTTCGTGTCTGATCAGGAAGCATACATTAATGCCCACTTGAACGATATTAGCAAGGATTGGTTGTCTACTCCGGAAGGTCGTGAGAAACTGGCCTTAGAGAGCTACATCTCCTACCAGATCGGGATATATGCCACTCAACAGAAAATATATCCTATCTTGAGGGATAAGGCTGGTACCTCTTGCATCACTGATTGGGGACTTCCTCCTGAGGTTCCCAACCCTGAGATCCCGGTAGCCAACACGCCCCTGGACTATATTCCTTTTGACAGACTCCCCACTGATGAGGAGCTTGGCGATCTTCCTTCCGAGACAGATCACCCAGCTTCGACTGCTTCTGTGCCTTAGAGCATGCATGGGAGTGACGGATGGACGTAGTGTAGACTTTAATTCTGTCATGTCTTCAATTACGAGTACCCGAATTGCTAAACATGTTTTGAATTTCATAAAATAATAATGATGCATGTCTTATTTTCCTTTCGTTATTGTTTAGTATTATCGCATAATTACTTATTTGACTAATATTTTGATTTTATGAGATCACACTGCGACCATGCCTCGTTTGGCACGGTTTGCATGATCACTTATAGTAGTATACGGTGATACTACACCAAGTGTATAACTTTGGTGCATTTATCGCCCCGTATCTGCCTAATTTTCAATTGAGGCATTGTGCATTTAGATAGAGTGACTGAGGACAACGATAGGCACAAGGTGTCGTTGACACCTCCTCCTTCGCTACATTGCGCGCATCACTTATTCCCAAAAAATAGGACTAAGTGAGCGAACCTAACACCTGAGTGACTTAGGCTTGCTCTGGGGCACACAACGTTTTTTGGGAAACATGGCCGCTATCCGATATATTTCACAGATGCATCCTGACCATACAACCCTGAGGGTTACGCATTTGTTGGGATCGAGTTGCGATGTATCCTCGTCCCCTTTCTAGGGGCGAGTCTATACCCCTTGCGTGTTGAGAATCTCAGCTATGTCATAGGAGACATGCCTGGCTACTTACTAGTTTTTTATTTCATTTTTTTTTTGTTTTTTTTTTGTTTTGGGTGAGTTTTACACCCACGGTGTCCTTGGATGACACCTTGTAATCTGCTTTTGTTTTGGGTGAGTTTGACACCCACAATGTCTTTGAACGACACCATTTTTTTTTTTTTTTTTTTTTTTGCGGCCAGGGACTGCCATTATTCACTCTTGTGTGGATCAAGGAGATCTCTTATTTGAAAACAGTGGATGGAAAAGGACCGCGTTTACCACCATACGTGGTTACCATACATTATAATCATCAGGTGGAGTATCAATGATAAATTTTCAATGGTAAAACTTGAGCAAGTGTTCTGCGTTCCAAGTCCTCTCAATTTCTTTTCCCTTCGGCGTCTGGAGTTTGAACGTCCCTGGCCGGATCACTGATTTAATCACGTAAGGGCCTTCATAATTTTTGGCAAATTTCCCCCCTTCCAAGGGTTTGCTGACCTCCCTTTTTCTCAAGACATAGTCCCCAACTTCAAAGTTGCGTTTGCGAACTCGAGAATCATGGTATCCCTTCACCTGCCTTCTATAGTTCTCCGCACGGCAGAAAGCCGCTTCTCTTCTTTCTTCAATAAAAAGAAGCTCGGTCGCCATGACCTCCTCGTTCGTCTCGGGGTCATATTCCTCTTCTCGGCGGCTATGGAGAATTACTTCCGCAGGTGCCCTCGCCTCGAAACCATATGTCAAGGCGAATGGTGTCTCCCCTGTGGCCTTTCTTGGTGTGGTCCTGTATGCCCAGAGTATCTGTGGTAGTTCTTCAGCCCACTCCCCTCCGGCAACTTCTAGTTTTTTCTTCAAACCGTCCATGATCGTGCGGTTTGCATTCTCCACTTGGCCATTCGCTTGGGGATAGGCAACTGACGCATTGCTGTGTTTGATCCCCCAACTCTCACAGAATTCGTTAAACCCGGATGCTCCGAATTGCCTCCCATTATCGGTTATGATCTGTTGGGGTACTCCAAAGCGACAAAGGATGTGCTTCATGACAAATTTTCTGCATTGCCCTTCAGTGATGCTAGCTAGGGGTACTGCTTCTATCCATTTAGTAAAATAGTCTATGGCAACGATAACCCATCTCACGCTCCCTGTTCCCCTTGGTAAGGCACCAATGAGATCTATTCCCCACCTTGCGAAAGGTATAGCCGTGCTGATGGGGGTGTAGTTGGTGGCTGGACGTCCCGGAGATTTCTGGAACTCTTGACACACCACACACCTCTTGACAAATTCAGCGCAATCCTTAACTATGGTTGGCCAGAAGAAACCTTGTAGGATTACCTTTCGGGACATGGTGTGCGCTCCTTGGTGAGCTGAACATATCCCTGCATGTATCTCTTCCATGGCGACCTTGGCCTCATCTGGTCGTAAGCATTTGAGAAGCGTGCCATTGTAAGACCTCTTGTACAGTTTCTCATTCAAAATGGTATAACTCGGTGCCCTCATCTTAGTCACCTTGGCCTCAACCTCCTCCGCGGGCAGCACTCCCTCGTTGATATACTTGATGAGGCAGTCAATCCAGTCTGCGTCCCTCGTGGTTATGGCCTGGACGGGGCACGCATATATGTTGGAAGTGTCCAACTCTTCTATCCTTGCAATCTTTGAAATCCTTTCCGGTGTCTCTGCACTTAATTTGGATAACATGTCTGCTTCGACATTTTGCGCTCTTGGTATCTGTTCAATTTCATAGGCGATGAACAATTTCAGAAGTTCCAGGGCAGCGTCACGATATAGCCGCATCCGTTCTTCCTTCGCCTCAAACTCAGTCGTGATCTGTCCAACCACTAGTTTTGAATCACACCGTATCTTGACCTTCTCTGCCCTCATGTTTGCCGCCAAGCGGAGACCACATAGTAGAGCCTCGTACTCCGCCTCATTATTCGACACCTTGAAGTTGAACCGGATAGCGTAATAGGCCCTGAAGCCTTCGGGCGTGGTGAGGACCACCCCTCCCCCGCAAGATTTGGCCGCGGAGGAGCCATCCGTGGACAGTATCCACCACTTTTGTTCATCGTCGCCGTGCTTCATCTTCGTTGCTTCCTCCCGCGCCGTGCATTCTACTATGAAATCTGCAAGAGCTTGCCCCTTGACGGAAGGTCTTGGCTTCACCTCTATATGAAATTGACTTAGATACACTGCCCATTTGACCATCCTCGAGGAAGCCGTGGGACTCCTCATTAAGGCACCCAGGGGTTGGTGTGACAGTACATGGACAGGGTGAGCTTGGAAGTATTGTGTGAGCCGTTTGACCGTCCACACCACGGATAGAACAGTTTTTTCTATGGTTGTGTACCGTAGCTCAGCGTCCCTCAAAGTTTTGCTTACGTAGTAAACGGGTCTCTGGACGCCACCATCTTCACGCACCAGGACAGAACTAATTGCACTTGGTGAAACCCCTAGGTATAGGTATAATGTCTCCCCCGCCTCGGGTTTGGACAAGACAGGAGGAGACAAGAGGTAGTTTTTCAATCCCTCGAATGACTTTTGGCACTCCTCAGTCCATACGAAACCCTTTGATTTCTTCATGATGTTGAAGAATGGCGTGGCTTTCTCTGCTAGTTTTGATAAGAAGCGGTTCAAAGCCGCTAAGCGTCCCGTCAATCGCTGCACTTCTTTGACATTACGAGGAGGTTCCATTTCGAGTATGGCCTTGACTTTCTCTGGATTTGGCTCGATTCCTCTCCTACTCACCAAGTAACCCAGGAACTTCCCTCCTTGGACGGCGAACGTGCACTTCTTTGGATTGAGACGAAGATTGAACCTCTCCATGATTTTGAACACTTCTGCCAAATCCACGGCATGCGTACCTGCTCTTTTACTCTTCACAATCATATCATCCACGTAGGCCTCCATGGTGAGACCTAGGACAGGTCGAAAAAGTTTAGAGATCATGCGAGTGTACGTTGCCCCAGAGTTTTTCAGTCCAAACGCCATGACTAAGTAACAGAAAACACCCTCTGGAGTCATGAATGAGGTCTTCTCTGCATCCTCCTCATGCATGCGAATTTGGTGGTATCCACTGAAAGCATCCATGAAACTCATCAATTCACACCCCGCTGTCTCGTCCACCAATTGGTCGATGTTAGGCAATGGGAATGGATCCATCGGGCATGCCTTGTTTAGGTCAGTGTAATCCACACACATCCTCCACGTTGGGGGTTTAGGTGCCAATACCACATTTGCCAACCATTCTGGGTATTTCACCTCCTTGATGTGGCCGATTTTTAACAAGGTGCCCACTTCTTTCCTTACGAATTCCCGCCTGTCCGAGGACATGTAACGTTTCTTTTGTTTCACCGGTTTTGACATAGTGTCCACATCTAGGCGATGAGAGATGACATCTCTACTGATGCCCGGCATGTCATCTGGTCCTCTTGCAAATATGCCTTGGTACATAGTCAGGACGGTTATGACCTCAGCGCGGAGCTCAGCTGACAATCCGGTGCCTATCTTAACCTTGCGCTCTGGGGTTGCAGGGTCAAGGGTGACCTCTTCTGTCCCTTCTGCTGGTTCAGCACGGGGTCTTCGCTCTTCATCTTGTAGGTATTGTGTGGCCACAGTGTTTACCTGGAGGCCATGCCGCCCCACCTTCTTTGTGATTTTTATGTAACATGTTCGGGCGAGCTTCTGGCTCCCGCGTGCTATCCCCACTCCGGTTGGTGTTGGGAACTTAATACAAAGATGTGTCGGGGACACAATGCACTGCAAATCTTCCAGGCCTGGCCGTCCGAGTATAAGATTATGTGCACATGTCAGTCGGACAACTACGAACTCCATGTTGAGTTTCACTTTATGGGACGTGTCCCCCACCTCCACCGGGACCGTGACAACTCCCTCTGCCTCGATAGAGTCACCCGTGAACCCAGATAACGGGGTTTTTATCGGATGGAGTTTTCCTTTGGACAACTTCAGTTTCTCGAAAGTGTCGAGGTACATTATGTTAACGGAACTTCCAGTGTCGACCAGGGTACGGTGTATGACAAGATCATTGATCTCCATTTTGATAACCATGGCATCCCGATGTGGGCTTGGACATGGTGGTAGGTCATCATCAGTAAAGCATATAGGTTCACGTCGTACCTTCTTTTTCATTGGAGAGTGCATGATCTCACCAATGTACAGTTGACGAGCCCATTTCTTTCGAAGGGACGAAGAGTCCCCGCCTGCATTACCTCCATAAATGAAATTGATGTCATGGTTCCTCTTGTCTCGCTTCGGCCCTGGCTCATCCGAGGCATCCTCGTCACTCTCATTTCCAATGTGTCTTTTCTCTGCCCTTCGGGTCTCTGGCTGCGTGCATGCCACTTGTTCTGATGATTTCCGCCATACATGGTTGGGCTGCTGTGCCGCCCCTTTGACGAAGTTACTCAGATGGCCCCTTTGGATCAGTCTTTCAATCTCGCGTTTCAAGGTAAAGCACTCCTCCGTGTCGTGATTATCAACCCGGTGATAGCGGCAATACTTTTTAGCACCAGAGACAGTGTACACTTCACCCTCCGGCCTCGGTCCTTGCATGAGACACGTACGCTCGGCATAGTCCAAGATCGTACCCACAGGATGAGTTAGGGGCATCGAGCTTGTATTAGGAATCTGCCTTGGACCATAATTGAAATCTTTCTTGTTTTTCTTTTGTTTTTTGTGGTGAGGGACAGACCCCTCCCTCCAAGGTTCCGATGACTCGTCCTTTTTCTTTTGCACCTCTCGGATCTCCGCATCGGCGTATCGGTCAGCTCTTTGAAGGGCGGCCTGGTACGACCTTGGCGGGTCCCGGATGAGACTTGAGGCGAACTCCCCAGCCCGCAACGCTGCTTGGAACATGGCAAGGCGAGTTTGGTCGTCCGCTCCATGCACGGTAGAAGACTCCTTCCTCCACCGTATCACGAAATCTTTCAAGTCCTCACCCTTCTTCTGCTTCACGGTCAGGAGGTGTGAGTAGTGTTGCTTGGTTCTTTTGCTAGCGGCAAAGTGTTGAAGAAACCTTTGCGCTAAGTCCTCCCATTCATCTATCGAGCCATGGGGGAGAGAATTGAACCACTCACACGCAGTTCCCTCCAACGTAGCTAGGAAACAACGGCAAATTATTTCCTCTGATGCCCCAATCATAATCATATTAGCGTAATAACGTGACAAATGTTCCTGGGGATCTGAGGTTCCCGAATAGGCCTTGACATGGGGCGCCTTGAAGCCAATTGGTAACGGGTATGCCATGATCCGTGTAGTGAACGGGGTTACCGTCTTTAGTTTAGCGTCTGTGTTTCCATCTCCTGCATCTACCCGTCGCTGCAGGTCCTCGATTTTTCTCCATAGCTTCCTCACCTCCGCGTCATTTAGATCATTCTTAGTTCTATCTGCTTGAATCGTCACACGTTTCCTGCCACCGTCCTCTACTTCTGTGTTCCTCGGTTTTTGTGAACGTATTTCAGTCCCGCCGACATGCTCAGTCATGTGTCCAAGTGAATGGTGACTGGCAGTCATATGGGTGACTTTGGGGGCTTGCACGTGCTCCTCTTCGCCGTGGTCATGTCGTCCACGGTGGTTTTGTGTATCCCTTTCTTTCTCAACATGGTGCGATCGTCCGAGACGGTCTTTAGCAGAGCGTCGTCGGTCTCCCAATCTACTAAACACCGAGGTTTCACTTCGAGCTGGTTGGTTCGAAGAGACAGGGACTCCTCGTCCCTCTCTTCTCTCTCCATTTTTTTGAGATGGCGCCGGTGATGTCACCTCCACCTCCACCGCCGGATGATTAGTCGGAACTTGAGTTCCGTGTGGTTGAGGAGGCTTTTGATGAGTGCTAGGAATTGCACGGCGTACGTCCTTCGCAAGAGTACCCAACATCCTGGTCATCCCTAGGATGGCACCATGGACATCGGGCACTTCTACGGGAACCACCGCAGGGCGGCTGAGTCGGTTACGCAGGTCTTGACCCGATGAGTTGGACGCAGTGTGTCCATCGGCGGGTACATCCTTCTCCGCCCTTGTAGTAGCCATTGTTACAACGTTGAAATAGCCTGAGTGTATTTTCAGCTCTCAATGAAAGCACCAAAATGATGGAAGTAAATCCACCGGAAAATAATTAATAAGAGATAGCCGAAAATAGTTAAAGTGCTCAGGATAATCTTTAGAGAGATAAATCTTTAGAGAGCTTGCATTCTGGGTTCAGGTCTACGGCTTGTTCCAAAGCACGACTTATCTTCCTTTCCTGCAATCACTTATAGACAAAAAGTAACACTAGTCGTTTCTCATCAACAAAACAATATGTTCCAACAGTAAACCACGACCGAGAGCCGCTCTATGACAGGCATGGCTAGTTCAAGGCTTGAGACCATTCTAAACGGACCAGGTCCGATCCCAAACAGTGTCGGATCGGGTCCACATACTCTCAGCTATCCCTTGTCTCTAGATACCACTAGCGGTATTTTGGTGATATATCAGTAGTGAAAAAAGTAACAATAATTACTATAATATTATCTAAGAGCATCTTCAATGGTAAGATGTTAATGTTACTAAAAACTACCGCGTCATAAATGTCAACATTGCTTCTCTTATTTATGTCTCCAATGCAATATTTTTGAGGCCATACGATGTTGATTTGTCAAAGACACTATTACGGTGACTGTCTTGGAATAACATTGTGTTTGACATGCTGACTCAGCATATTTCATTAGAAAAATGCCGTAAAAATGTAGAAAACTATGAAAGTCCTCTCATCCACAAAAAACCATATGCACCGAACCAAATCCGCCACCCAGGATATATGTGTCCAACAAGTAGTGGGTTACTCTTCTCTTCCACAAAATAGTTCGTGCATATCATATCAAGAAGAAAAGGGGCAAATAAGCCCTCGAACTAAGAAAAAAGTGCAAATAAGCCCTTTTATAGGAGGTTCCGTCTGGCCATCGTAATTTGGGGAGGTTCCTGGTGGAATTTCTTGATGAAAATTCTTGAGCATCTTATTCATTAAGTTTAGTTTAGTCATACTGAATTTCAGCTAAAAATTCAATCGGGAAGACAGTCAATTGAATTTTTGAAGATAACTGCGCAGTTAAACAACACAGTATATTTTCGAAAATCATTTGAGTGCCTTCCCGGTTTAATTTTTAGCTGAAATTTGGTATGGCTAAACTAGACTTGATGAAGAAGATGCCCAAAAAAAATCATCAAAAAATTCCACCGAGAACCTCCCCAAATGACGATGATCAGTCAGAACCTCCTACAAAAGGGCTTATTTGCACTTTTTTGATTAGTTCGAGGACTTATTTGCCCCTTTTCCCTATCAAGAATGAAGCACTTCCACTTTAGAGTTTACAACGTAGCAGATTTTTGTTGGGAAAATTTTTAATTTATTGTATATATGTTTTCCGTATCCACAATTTTTCTCTTAAAATTACTTCTTCTTTTCTTAAATAAATTTCACGATCACATTTTCTGATCTTTCTCTCTGCCGCTGGTTAATTCATTCTTTTTTAATGGAACGTGCAAGCCGAACATGGAATTGAAGAGGTTTGACATGCAGTTGATGATTTTTATTTTAAAGCAAAAGGCTTACTCGTAAAGCATCCATATTGTCGGTTAACACAGAGAGCATTGGACAAGATTTTTGGATTCCACCGTCTATTTATATGATGTGGATGGACATTCCATTTATTGATTGACATGTGTCAAAATTTACTCAATGTTAACACCGTAGCATTAAAGATGCTCTAATAATACTAATAACAATAGATAGATAGATAGATAGATAGATAGATAGATAGATAGATAGATAGATAGATAGATAGATAGATAGATAGATAGATAGATAGATAGATAGATAGATAGATAGATAGATAGATAGATAGATAGATAGATAGATAGATAGATAGATAGATAGATAGATAGATAGATAGATAGATAGATAGATAGATAGATAGATAGATAGATAGATAGATAGATAGATAGATAGATAGATAGATAGATAGATAGATAGATAGATAGATAGATAGATAGATAGATAGATAGATAGATAGATAGATAGATAGATAGATAGATAGATAGATAGATAGATAGATAGATAGATAGATAGATAGATAGATAGATAGATAGATAGATAGATAGATAGATAGATAGATAGATAGATAGATAGATAGATAGATAGATAGATAGATAGATAGATAGATAGATAGATAGATAGATAGATAGATAGATAGATAGATAGATAGATAGATAGATAGATAGATAGATAGATAGATAGATAGATAGATAGATAGATAGATAGATAGATAGATAGATAGATAGATAGATAGATAGATAGATAGATAGATAGATAGATAGATAGATAGATAGATAGATAGATAGATAGATAGATAGATAGATAGATAGATAGATAGATAGATAGATAGATAGATAGATAGATAGATAGATAGATAGATAGATAGATAGATAGATAGATAGATAGATAGATAGATAGATAGATAGATAGATAGATAGATAGATAGATAGATAGATAGATAGATAGATAGATAGATAGATAGATAGATAGATAGATAGATAGATAGATAGATAGATAGATAGATAGATAGATAGATAGATAGATAGATAGATAGATAGATAGATAGATAGATAGATAGATAGATAGATAGATAGAATTTGTAGGAATTTAGGTGATTTGCGTGGTGGATTATATAATAATCAAAATAACTAAAATTGAGGTTACTTTTCTGTCTATATTGGGTGAAGTTAGTATTGAGATCATCTTAGCTATTTCTCATATATATTTTTCTTTATTTTGTTGTTGAAATATATATTTTAGGGAAAATGGAAACTAATAATCCAACCTTTTAGCGGTCTTCTTTCAATAATCCCATCTTTTGATTATTCATGAATAATCCAACCTTTGCACCTCATCTTCATTCATTGGTCCCTGGTCGGTTAATGACCTACTATTCCAAGTTATTTTCTTATCTTTGCAAAATATTATCTTTGTGAAAGATGAGATTTATGGTATAATGATTTGCAAAGATAAGAAAATAGCTTGGAATAGCAGGTCATCAACCGGTCAGGGACCAGTGAATGAAGATGAGGTGCAAAGGTTGGATTATTCATGAATAACCAAAAGGTTGGATTATTGTAAGAAGAACGCTAAAATGTTGGATTATTAGTTTCCATTTTCCCTATTTTAAATACGTAATACGAAGTATATATTTTTTTCCCCATAATTCAGCAGATTCAGTCAATTAGCCGTTTCAATCAGAACTTTATCAATTTTAAGAATTTTCAGCAAATTTAATTAATTCAAATATATATTGTATTTTCAGCAATTTTAAGAAGTTTGAGAATATATATTGTACTATTGTAGTAGAAATTGGAAAAGTTGTGGAAATATATACTTCTACGTACGTAACATACTCTACATGGAGGGCTACATGACAAAACAAATACGGAGTAACAAAGAACTAAGGGGCTATTCAGCTATTCTATTTCCGATAGCGAATGCCGACTTAGATAAAAGAAATTAATGAGATTACTGCCACATTGGCATTGGCATGTGTACCAAAACATTTTGCAATGTAAATGCACCGTAGAGTTTCCCTAAAATCAGTGGGCTGTTGACCAATTTTCGTTTTATAAATATAATTAGCGTGTTCAGTTTTAAGCATATTGAATAATTAGTCAAGCCAGTGGCGGAGCCAGAAGTCTATAGTTAAAGGGGCCGGTTCTTGAAAATTTTATTTTGCAGGAGCCAAAGTTTAAAATATCATCAACATATTTTCTATAGATTAAACGTATTTATACATAATATATACTTAAAAAAAATCCTTGCAGGGGCCGATGCCCCCTCCAGCCCCTCCCTGTCTATCAAGAATAAAGCATATTGGACTAAATAGAGATCATTTCTGATTTATAGGGCCATAGTGTAATTATCTTTTCTTGTATGGTTATTTTTATAACCTTCTATTAATAGATAGTATAAATAGAACCTACTGCTATTTGTAAAAATAATTTTAGTTCATCCGTTATTCACTACTCCTGAAAACCCTAATGTCTTCTTGCGATCTTCTTCTCTTCTGAGTTTCGTGATATTCAACCAGTTCAATTCATATGATTCAATTTGCTGTTTAATGATTGAATCTCAATATGGTATCAGTTTAGCCTGAATTCGATCCTCCTCTCTGAAATCTCTTCCGCAATCTTCTTTCTCGATCGATTCTCTCTTGTAAGAGCGATCTAATTTTCTTCGCGATTCAAATGGATCCACCTCATTCTGTTTTTCCTCTAAATCCTGTTGATGATCCTTCTTCGCCGTATTATCTTCATCCGAGTGATCACTCTGGCATCCGGATCATATATGAGACCTTCAATGGTGATAATTTCAATGCCTGGAAGAAATCGGTGGCTATGGCGTTAACTGTGAAGAACAAGATGGGCTTCTTGGATGGTTCGATCTCTACTCCTACACAGGCAGATAGTGTTCTGTACTCAGCATGGTATCGTATCAATGCTCTCCTCCTATCATGGCTGGTATACTCTATTTCTCCTGATATTCGCAATACTTTCTTGTATTTCACAAGTGCCAAGGATTTGTGGACTGAAATTAGTCTTCGCTATGGCAAAAGTGATGGACCTCATGTCTTTCACCTTGAGAAAACACTTAGCAATATTTCTCAAGGCCTTTGGGATGAGTATTGTGACTACAAACTCATTCCTTCCTGTACTTGTGGAAAATGCACCTGTGATATCAATGCGATATATCAAAAACTCATTCAGCAAGACTCTGTGCTTAAATTCTTAATTGGTCTGAATGAGTCTTACTCTGGTTTGAGAAGTCATATTCTTCTTCAAGTTCCTATCCCTAATCTGTCTACTGTCTATTCTTTTCTTCTCCAAGATGAATCTCAGAAATCTTTACAAAATCCTGATGCTAGTATGAACTTCATTACTCCCTCTCCAAATAATCCTGATAATGTTGTTCATCAATCTACTGCTTTCTTAGCCAAGTTTAATCCTTCCAAAAAGAAAACTCTTATCACTTGTACTCATTGTGGTTACAATGGTCACACTGCTGAAAAATGTTACCAACTCCATGGCTATCCTAGTAGCTGGAAAGGACCTAAAGGCCAACGTTTTGCTCCTGGTTTTAAACCTGCTCCAAAATCCTCTCAAGCTCATCTAGCAAATACCTCTAATGAGTCTATTTCTGCTGATATGGATTTCTGTGATCCAGAGTTGTATAACAAGTTCTTGCAGTTCATGAAAAGCCAAGCTACACAGCCTGTAACTGCAAATGTTGCCATGATTGCCAATGCTAATGATCAACCTACTTCAATTACTGAAACTGATTTCCAAGGTCAGCATTTTGCTTTCAATGTTATTCAAAAATCTTATACTTGGATTCTAGATACTGGTGCCTCTGATCACATGATATGCAATACTTGTTTATTTACTTCTACTCCTAAGCCTGTATCTATTAATGTTCAATTGCCTACTGGCAACTACATATATGCTACTCATATAGGTGATGTTAAACTTACAAATGACATTACCTTACATAATGTTCTTTATGTTCCTGATTTTACTTTCAATCTCATTTCTATATCTAGTTTAGCACTACATGAGAATATTTCTGTGCATTTTACTTCAAATCATGCCACCTTGCAGGACCACCATACCCACAGAATCATTGGCTCTGCTGAAATTCACAATGGCTTATATCATTACAAACCTACTACTTCATCATTAGACTTGCATGCTCATTCTGCTGTTAACTCTGCTAAAACAGATCAACTCATCTCTACCATTTGGCATTTTAGACTAGGGCATTTTCCTTACAATAAAGTCAAGCTTTTGACAGATTGTACTGTTTCTGGTCCTGAAAACAATCATACTGCTTGTGATGTTTGTCATTTTGCCAAACAAAAACGTTTACCTTTTCCTAATAGTGATTCTTATGCTCAATCTTCTTTTGATCTTGTTCATATGGATGTTTGGGGACCTTACAAAGTTCCATCTTATTCTGGTTTCAAATACTTTCTTACTATTGTTGATGATCACACTAGGTGTACTTGGATTTATATGATGAAAAACAAATCTGAAGTTAGATTTCATATGCTTAATTTTTATAAAATGATAGAAACTCAATTTTATAAAAAGATAAAGTGTATTAGAACTGATAATGGGTCTGAATTTCTGTTTACTGAGTTTTATAATTCTCATGGTATTATTCATCAGTTGTCTTGTGTTGAAACTCCTCAACAAAATGCTAGAGTTGAAAGAAAACATCAACATATTTTGGAAATTGCTAGAGCTCTTTTATTTCAGTCTTGCTTACCTGTTACTTTTTGGTCTGATTGCATCTTAACTGCTGTTCACATTATTAATAGACTTCCTACTGCTATTTTAAAAAATAAATCACCTTTTGAAATGCTTTACAATAAAAAACCTGACATCTCTCATTTAAAAGTGTTTGGTTGTTTGGCCTATACTTCTACACTTTCTGCAAATAGAACCAAATTTGATCAAAGAGCAATAAAATGTGTTTTTATAGGATATCCTTTAGGATCTAAAGGATATAGGCTGTATGATCTGACTGATCATAAAGTTCTTGTTTCTAGAAATGTGAAGTTCTATGAAATGAATTTTCCTTATAAGAATGATGTCAGTTGTCCTTATGAAGCTGAAAATTCCATTTCTGATATTATTACAAAACAAACTATTAATACCTATTCTTATGATTCTGCAAATAATTCTACTTACAACTATATAGAAAATCAAATTAATGAAGAATTTGACACCCTTAACTCTAATAATGCTTCTGCTACTAATAATTCTTCAAGTATGTTACAGGATAACTCTAATAGTAATGTTATTCCTGAAGAACCGTCTCAAAGAAAGTCTTCTAGGGTAAGATCTATTCCTACTCATCTTAAGGATTATCAATATCAATT
The DNA here is from genome assembly GCA_945859915.1 of Cuscuta epithymum. Taxonomy (NCBI): domain Eukaryota; kingdom Viridiplantae; phylum Streptophyta; class Magnoliopsida; order Solanales; family Convolvulaceae; genus Cuscuta; species Cuscuta epithymum. Next base: position 259,427 of record CAMAPF010000951.1, on the reverse strand, counting down.
ACCTGGTTCTATTCATAATAGTACTTCTACTTCTTCATGCAGTACTGTCAGATATCCTATTGAGAATTATATCACTTATGACAGATTGCATCAGTCTCATAAATGCTTTACTGTTGCCCTTTCTAAAATTAATGAACCTAAAACTTATAAGCAAGCAATAAAGTTTCCTGAATGGCAACAAGCTATGGATATTGAACTGCAGGCTCTTGAAAAGAATAAAACATGGACTCTTGTTGACTTACCTAGTAATCATCATACTATTGGTTGCAAATGGGTTTTCAAAACTAAACTTAAATCTGATGGCTCTCTTGACAAACATAAAGCTAGATTAGTTGCAAAAGGGTATACTCAAGAAGAAGGACTAGATTATTTTGATACTTTCTCTCCTGTGGTTAAACTTACTACAGTCAGAATTCTTATTGCTATTGCTTCTGCCAAAAACTGGTATTTACATCAATTAGATGTAAATAATGCTTTTTTACATGGTGAATTGCATGAAGATATATATATATATGCAGCCTCCTCCAGGTTATTTACAGCCCAAAGATACTAGGGTTTGTAAACTTTTAAAAAGTTTATATGGACTGAAACAAGCATCAAGGCAATGGTACTGTAAGCTTTCTGAATCACTTCAATCTATTGGCTATTCTCAATCTCAAGCTGACTTCTCTTTGTTTACAAAGATTAACAAAAATTCTTTTACTGTTTTATTACTTTATGTTGATGATTTGATACTTGCAGGAAATGATATGAATGAAATTTCTATTGTAAAAACTTTTCTCAATAACAAATTTACCATCAAAGATCTTGGTGAGCTTAAGTATATCCTTGGTATTGAAATTGCCAGATCTACTACTGGTATTTCTCTTTGCCAAAGGAAATATACTTTAGATATTTTATCTGATACAGGGTACATCAATTCTAAACCTAATTTTACACCAATGGATCCTAAAGTAAAATTTTCAAAAAATACTGGAACACCTCTTTCTGATCCTAAATCTTACAGGACTTTAATACATTGCATATAGTGTTCAAACTCTAAGTCAATTTCTATCCAACCCCACTGATATCCATCTAAGTGCAGCTCACAGAGTTCTAAGATATCTCAAACACTCTCCAGGTAAGGGATTGTTCTATCCTTCAAATACTACTTTCCAATTACATGGTTATACTGATTCGGATTGGGCAGCCTGTATAGATACTAGAAGAAGTCTATCTGGTTACTGTTTTTACATTGGAGATTCACTAATTTCCTGGAAATCTAAAAAACAGGCTGTTGTTAGTAGATCTTCTACTGAAGCAGAATATAGGGCTGCTGCAAATGCTGTTTGTGAAGCTCAATGGATTTCTTTTATATTAGCTGACTTGAAAGTTCAGAATCATTTACCTATTACAATTTATACTGACAATAAGTCTGCTTATCATCTTGCCTATAATCCTATTCAACATCAAAGGACTAAGCATATTGAATTAGACTGCCATCTTATAAGAGAAAAAATAGAAGCAGGATTAATTAATCTTATACATATTAAAAATGACTTTCAACTTGCAGATATTTACACAAAAGCTCTTGGGAATCCTCTTTTTAGCAAGTTTGCAGCCAAGATGAACCTGATTGATATCCATGCTCATCTTGAGGGGGCGTATCAAGAATAAAGCATATTGGACTAAATAGAGATCATTTCTGATTTATAGGGCCATAGTGTAATTATCTTTTCTTGTATGGTTATTTTTATAACCTTCTATTAATAGATAGTATAAATAGAACCTACTGCTATTTGTAAAAATAATTTTAGTTCATCCGTTATTCACTACTCCTGAAAACCCTAATGTCTTCTTGCGATCTTCTTCTCTTCTGAGTTTCGTGATATTCAACCAGTTCAATTCATATGATTCAATTTGCTGTTTAATGATTGAATCTCAATACTGTCTCCACCCCTGAGTCAAGCACAAGAAAAACTGTGTGTCGTCACTCTATCATTGATTGACTACAGCTTTCTAAAATTCTAGATTCTAATATATGCTAATTGAGCGTTGATGTAAACTACAACTAGCCGAGGTTTCATTGGATTTTGTAGTGTTATCTATATTTTGCATATATATCATATATAGGAGTATTTGGTAAAGAGCTCAAATGATCTTTAGGCAACTTCAAAATCCAATGAATGATACTACCTCCGCCCCTATGTTTGGGACAAAGAGGTGTGATGTGATTTTTAAGAAAAAGTAGAATTGTATGGTTGATATTGAATTGATAAAGTGTGAATAAAGTAAGAATGAATTCTAACCACTCAAATATTACCAAATATGGTATGAGACAAACTTTGTAGAACGGACGAAAAAGGTAAAACGGGACAAACTTAGGGGGACGGAGGGAGTAGGAAGTTCTTGAACTTGAAGGATTCTGTTATTGGGTTTGTGAAATTGGATGATAAAGCTAATGTTCTTCCCCTTTAGTACTAAAACGGTAGAAATAGTGATATAAATTGGACAATAATAATACTCTTTTGTAGTTCTTAGGCCCTCTGCAAGGGTTCGTTTTTTTTGCTCAAATATGGAGCTTCTTGCTATGTATATTCATGGGTTCTGATAATTGGACCGTTAGAAAACACACTAACTCAGAATAATGATAACAGCTACGGGTACGTAGTACACCCATATGCTGGATTGAAGTTGTTGACTCTTTTCTTTCTTTCTTTCTTTCATTACTATATGAAGAGAAGATCTATTTCATCTCTTTGGATGACTAGACACTCCTATATTCATTTTTTTCATATCAGGTACCGAAGATATTAAGATAGTTTGCATGTCAGGGACAGGGGCGGAGCCAGGATACTGAGCTAGACCGGCTGGGCTGGGATCAGGTACCGAATATATTCTTTTCAAATATACAAAGAATATATTTGAAATTTTTTTGCCCATGTACCGAATTTTTTACACTAAAAATAAAGACATTTTTAAAATTTTGGCTGGGCTAGGGCCAATGTTGGCCCTCCCCTATCTACGCCCATGTCCGGGGATTTCTCCGCAAGTCTGAATAGAATGTAAAAACCTCAACATATTTCTCTGTCAGTTGTGCTTTATATTATTAGTTTGAAATATCATTAGTTAGATCGACAAAATCGTGTATTTATTTTCAACTTAATTGTTGAAATCTCCTGCATAATTGCACTACTTTTGGGGGGATTCGGAGTCTCTACCTTTCTTTAGAGTAAGGTAGACTGCCTTGCTTCCTCCCGATTGTCCGATCCACAACTCAACGGTCGGAGATCTTGAGTTCCACTTTTTCACCAATCTCGAGGCCGTGTTGGCCGCTCCCCTCCCGTCCGATGTGCAAGTCACCTTCCTAGTCGGGTAGAGGATCCCAATCCCTTTTGGGGAGGCTCATTCCTGCTCAAATGCCTAAACATTTTTCAGCTGCACAATTCGGTAATCTGCATTTATGGCTCAAGCTTAATGTATCTTCGTTCATCTATTCATTGCATCTTTCATTTCTCACCGAACAATCTCCTTTCTCTCTTTCATCGAAAATCACAAGAGTTCAAGCACTCGGAAATCTATCCTTTCGGCTGTATTATAGTTTACATTCCGGTAGATTTTATCATTTACTTTCCGATTGAGAATATAAAACATTTCTATCGTTTGTTCCTCGATCAGCCGAGGTGCCTTCGTCATTCTGCCGCCCAATCCATTTCGCATCTCTATCAATGCGGTTGGCCTTGAAAACTTATGATTTGGTTTCTCACTTCTCTCCTTTATTTATTAGCCGGAATGTTTCATTCGCGGTTTGGAAGGGTTTCTTCACCATCTGGGGTGTCATGTTTGTGGAGATTTTACTTTGATTTCATAAGCTTTTGTTAATTAGCTTCCACATTGTTAGTTTCCAAATTCCAATCTAGGTATATACGTAGATAGTATATACGATAGTATATCCTCAACAGTGATCACGAACATGGTTACAAGGTGAATTTCCTCGCAGTAAGTATAGGTAATTTCAGCCCATCTTCCTATTCTGTTTTTCAATCTCCAATTCATGTTTCAGTTTTCTTTTTTTTTTCTCTTTTTTACTCCAGAAGAGGGGGGTTGGGGGGCCTGCAGTAATCTGGGCTGAAAACTCACTCCATTGAGTTTCGAACCCTTATGTTTCGAACTCAAGACCTTCCACTAAGCACAATAACCTCACAACTAGGGGTGGACCCGGGCAAGACCGGTTCCGGTTCGGGCCTGGGCCCGACCGGGCTTTTATTTGAGAATAGGTGAACCGAAACCGGCCCGGGTGGCCGGCGGGTCCGGGTTGGGCCGGGCCTCGGGCCACTTCCTATTTTTTTTACTTTTCTAATTAATCCCTGACCCCCCCTCACCCCCACCCCCACCCCAAACCACCCCAAATGGCCCAAAACACCCAGCCCAACCCAGAAAAATAAAAAAAAATTGAAAAAAAACAAAAAGGAAAACAGAAAAAGGCCCGGAACCGGGCCCGGCCGGGCCGGTTCGTCTAATGGGTGACCCGAATCCTCACCGTAAAACCACCGGGCCGGGCCTACCTGGACCGGTCCCTGGCCGGGTCACCGGTTCGAGTCGGTTCCAAACCGTGCCGGTTCGGGCTGGTCTGGGTCGGGCCACCCGACCCGAGTCCATGCCTACTCACGACCAGCTGGGCTGAAATGCTTGATTTTTGTTTTCAATCCTTCAAATAGAATAATTTTGGGATAAGAGTCAGTTGGGTCCTCGAAGTTGCAAAAAAGGTGTCAAATAAGTCCTTATATAGAAAATTCTGTCCGGACGTGCCATTTGAGGTGGCTCCCGGTGGAATTTTTTGATGAAATTTTTTGAGCATCTTATTCATTAAGTCTAATTTACTCATACCAAATTTCAGATAAAAATTCAATCGGGAAGACATTCAAATGAATTCTTGAAGATAACTGTGCCGTTAAAAGCGCTGTTATCTTCAGGAATTCATTTGAATGTCTTCCCGATTGAATTTTTAGCTGAAATTTGGTATGCGTAAACTAGACTTAATAAATAAGATACTCAAAAAAATTTATCACAAAATTCCACCGGGAGCCACCTCAAATGGCACGTCCGGACAGAATCTTCTATATAAGGACTTATTTGACGCCTTTTTTGCAACTTGGAGGACTAAGCTGACCCTTTACTCGAATAATTTTCTTCGGATTCCCCTGCCCTCAAACAAGTTACTTTTTCCTATAGCACTTTAACACTAAAGTAACCTAACTTCAATTTTCCTCACCTTTTGGCTATAAAACTAAGAGTTTTATTTTGAGGAATACATTGTGAGTTCTCAGAATATATTGCAATAATGTGAAGTTTTTAGCAGCTTAAATAGGTTTGTTGCTAATGGTGATGTTTTTCCTTCTCTAAAGTCTAAACTAGATGAATGAAGACATTAAAGTTTTATTTTTTATGAAATCATATGTACACATATACTCTATGAATTGTTCTATCTTTATCACAACATTTTTATATATTCATAGATAATTTATTTATTGCTTAATAACTACATCCCGTGCGAAGCACGGGTGAAAAATCTAGTTGTACACAATTTCACAAAATTCAATCCACTTGCAGGACAAAGGAATATCAATGGCGATGGAGGTTGAGCTCTGAAAGTGAATGTCGGACAACCACTGGCCATCTACGTTCATCAAGACATGTATCGTTGGAGATTGATTTGGAGAAGACACGATTTCCACAATTTCTGAAACAAGAAGAACGAATAGAAGAAAGGAAGACTTATTTGGAATTCATCGAAACAAGCAGAAGAGAACGAAGGTTGAAGACGAGAAGGAATCGTGATGAAAAACAGTTACCTAATTTAGTGGATTTGGAAACAAATGCTTAAACAGATTTGGTATAAAGATCTCTGACCGTATGGTTGACTGAAGGGTAGCGATGGAATTCAAAAAAAATTAACGTATGGGATGCGTATGATCGATGATTTGGGTAACATAGATTAGGAAAAGAAACTTTGAGGTCATATTTTGAGAAACTTCAGGACTTCTAGTAATACTAGGGACAAATATCTCAAGTATGTTCATGTAGAGAAATCATCATGTCAGGCCGGCCTGCCCAGTAGAGCCGTCTGGCCGAGCCCTTTTGGAGACCTTCCCGGTGGACTTTTTTGATGAATTTTTTTTAGCATATTTCTCATCAAGTATTGTTTTTTCATACCAAATTTCAGCTCAAAATTCGATCGGGAAGGCATTCAAAGCATTTTTGAAGTTGACTGCGTTTCTATATGTATATTTTGACGCAGTCAACTTTAAAAAATGATTTAAATATCTTCACGATTGACATTTTAGCTGAAATTTGGTATGAATAAACTAGACTTGATGAAGAACATGCTCAAAAAATTTCATCAAAAAATTCTATCGGAAAGCTGCCCAAACGGGCTCGGCCGTATGGAGGTTCCCGTCAGGCCGGCATGACAAGAAGAGTTCTCTATTCATGTATATCAATGTGAACAATGATTTATGGAATTGAAAGGCCGGTGGGTTAGATAAAGAATTAGTGATAGTATTACAGAAGTGTTTCAATATTAGAAATCTTCATACATTGAATATATATTTTTAAAAGCCCGATCTAAGTTTAATGGTGTATTCAATTGGAACTTTGTAAGGTCATATATAGAAGTATGATATAGGTGTTTCCAAAATATCAACAAAGTTTATGGAATTAAACAATACTTCTGACTTACTTTTGGGATAATCACGTTACACTTTTCTCATTTCTGTTTATGAAATGATTTATGTGAATAAAATTCATTTACTTTTTCCTTACTCAATTGTAATTATATATATTTACTTTGATAAGCGTGCTAAGTAAAATTAGAAAGAGCTTTTGAGACTCTCAAGAGTAATAGATTATCATGGACAAATTTTACACTCCTAGATAATATAAAATTATATATACTTCTCTTGAATTCTCTCATACTCTGCAATAGATCTCACACGACTTCCTCCTCTCGAGTTTTCTCTTCCTCTCGTCTGTACCTTATGAAGAACAACTCGTCCAAATTAAGTAATCTTTTTGGGATTTTTTTTTTCACATGTTGAATGATTATTAGGAACTTTTAGTGGCAGACGAGTTTATTGTTTTTGTTTATTTTTCTCTAACTATAAAACAGCGACAAAAAATGTCATCGTTGTTACGGAGGCAATAATTCGCAATTCAACTTACTGTTAAAGCTTATTACTATGACATTGTTTGGTTTTTATTGGTTTATTGTACTTACTGTTATATTTTTTCAATGGCAAAAAATAGACAACTTTGCTACCTACCCCTATGAGAGGTTGCTTTTTTGTTTGTGAATTCTGTTCACAGATAAAACAAACATGTTTTTGTCTATGTACTAGTTTGTTTTGTTTGTGAATGGGATTCACAGACAAAAAAAACTATCACATGGGTGGATATAAGGGTGACTATAAGGGGGTTGTACAGGGAGAATTTTCCAAAATTAGATACATTGCTTTTTCCAAAAAAACTATCACATGGGTGGATATAAGGGTGCACATAAATTAGAGAAGACACAACTTGCTATTTTTTTTTGTATTTATAGTTGTATAATTTATTATGTTATCATAAAAATGTACCAATTATTTTATATTTAATAAATAAAACAATTCAAAAGTTAGTATTTTGGAAATGTGAGAATGCCATTTCAGCTAATTTTCTAATAGAAACACGATAGAAATAATAACAAGAATAGTACTTAAAGAGTAAAGGTATTGAGTAGGCAAATATAGGACTAATGTAATACATCCATAGAACACTTAAAAGAAGGCACACCTTTCTATGTGTACCTTCTTTTAAGAACGCTTATATGTTATAAGTTTCATCGTGAAGCATGCTTATATGGAGTAGTCTTGAGGATGTGTGAATATCTGTGAAATTTCTCAAGAAGAGTACGAGTGAGGACAAAATGAAGATAATTAAAACTTGTGTTGAGTACGAGTGAGGAGAAAATGAAGATAATTAAAACTTGTGTTGGTTTGCATGTGACTGCAAAAGTAGATATGGAGAATATCAAGGAGTAATGACTTTAGACTTGACGGGGTCGTGGTGTTACAAGTTATATCAGAGCACCGTACCACCACTGATGTTGCATGATTAGATCATGATAAACAAAGAACATGATCTGCATGTTTGGAAACTCACCTATTTCCTTGAAAACAAAGAAGCACACCACAATGTCTTGCTCTTTTGCTAAAGCAGAGTACCGTTCCATGACCACTTTAACTTGTGAATTGCTATGGGCCAACAGCTAGCCTTCTTTGAACATTGGGATTTCTCATGCCACTCTATGACATTATTGTGATAATCAGGCAACACTACATATTGCTTCTAATCCCATTTTTCATTAACTCACCAAACACATTGAGATTCATGGTCACTTTCTTCGGGATTATGTTTTTTTCGGGATTATATTACTCATAGTGTCATTACTCCTCTAGTCCTATTTTACATGAACGCATCCAAGACATTGTACTAGACTGGTCGGTTCCGGTCCAAAAAAAACTCAATCCGATACGGATACGTGTTAGAGGCCACCCTTGGGACCGATTTCCTAACCAAATCGGAAAATTTGCTTTGTCCTAGTCCTACATACCGGACAATTCCGATTACGACCGATCCACTCCTAATCCACATGCAAATATACCATTTCCCGTTGGAATTCTCGCAAAATATTTGATACCAAAAATGTTAATGTAAACATTTTATATGCTCACAAATATCTACTGTCACATACAAGAAAATTATTGTCACAAATCATTTTCTATAGAAGAACAAACCAATATTTATTGAGAGACAATAGTTATGCACTTATATGAGTTAGACATTTACAAATTTTTGAATTGGACATAGATTTATGTAAAGAGACAGGAGTTCTCTATGTGAGGTGTACAAAAGGCGTACACAGAAGGGATGCAGATGACATTTTGACATTTTCTATTGGCTAAAGTTCAAATTTCAATTTTTGCAGGTAGTAGTTTGGTCACTGTCACTTCACCGTCAGATGCCAACCGTACATCCCTCGTGGCAGTTTAAGGGGTCAAATAGGCCCCTGAATCCGACTGAGTTGTTCAAAATTATCCCTCAACCGTTAAATGTGTCAATTTGAAAAAACAAAAACACAAAATTAAAAATAGAAAATATAAATATAAAATAAAATACAAGTCGGAAGTACAAAATATTTTCATCTTTAAATAATATTATAAGGAAATATTTATATCTTGGGGAAATAAAAAAAGTAAACTAAAAGAAATTCTTTAAATTTATTTCCATATTTATATATTTTTTTAGAAATAAAAAATATATGTTACGTAGTATTACTTATTAATATTAAATTTGTATTTCATGTATGATATGAAATATTTTGTAGTATAAACATTTTTAGATTTTTTATTTTACAATTTATATTATGTTTAAGCTTTAGACTTGTATTTTTTCGTTTCATATTCTTTATATGTTGTATATTTATGTGTAAAATTACACACACATGCATATATGTATGTATATATTATTTTATTTTTATTTTCCAATTATATTATATACTTCATACTAAATATATACACCATAAAAAATGTATATACTACTCCCTTCGTCCCTTTTTATTTAGCCAAACACCTTTTTTCAAGTCAAAGTTGTTCAACTTTGACCGATTATATATTTATACACGGTAATATTGATAGTATGAAAATTATATGAAAATATTCTTTATTAAAAATACTATCATAAAAGTATAAAATTATTAAATTTCATATAAATATATTAGTTAAAATAATGGATCAAAGTTTATCACCTTTGACCGGAAAAAGTCAAAGATGGCTAAATAAAAAGGGATGGAGGTAGTATATGAATAGTATAATACCAAAATAGTTATTACATTTTTATATTATTTAATTAAAAATAATTCATTATCCTTTATTTTTATTTTGAATTCACCGTAAATCTAAAAATTTATTTATTATATTATTAAATAGATGTCTATATTTTATATCATCAACTTGTATTTCAATTTATATTTGTATTTTCTATTGTTAAATGTCTTATTTTTTATTTTATGCAATTTTGACATTTTTTTAATGGTTGAAGGGATAAATAGAACATCTCGGTTGGGTTCAGAGGCTTATTTAACCCTTAACCTGTCACGTCGGATGCACAGTTGACATCTGACCGGCTGACGTGGCGTTGACCGGATTAATTGAGCATTTTGAATCGAAACAAGGGCCTATTTGACATTTTGACCATTTCTCTTTTTCTATTTGGTAATTGGTACGTAGCAGATTCATTGGATCCGTCATCGGATAGTAGATTAAGTAGAACTAAGAAAGATTCAAATGTACAACCAAATTAAAGTCTAAGAAAATTACTCCCTCCGTCCCAGAATTAACTTCGGTTTTGACTGGGCACGGAGATTAAGAAAGTGGGAAATGTGTGGTGAAGAGTTGTGCAGAGGAGAGAGAAATGTGTAAGAATGGTTGTGAACCACAAATCCTTTGCTAAAAATGGAAAGAGGAGATAAATTTGGGACGGACCAAAAAGGAAAGAATGAAGATAATTATGGGACGGAGGGAGTAATAAATTAAAACATATGTTAGTGATTTTACTGTATTTAAATTGAATGGGTAAGATGGGATCCTACAATTTAGGATGCAACCCTGTTTGATGTCAAACAAACACGAACTATCCAAGTCACCTGACTAGACAAAGAGATTTTGGCATTGATTGGTTGAGAAACAGGCTCCACCTGAGTTGTCATGAGAATCTTTGTTCACATGAACTTTCATAACACATCAGGCACTGAGCTGAATCAGGGAAATCAATGGACAAAGCACAACTACTACACCAGGAGCATATATTCATCTGCACAGAGTAGAGATTCATCTACTCCGTATATAGTGTTTTAAAGGGGTTGGGGCTTGAAAGTTTATGTAGCGGGCTAAAATTTACTTTATTGGTGTCGTTAATATTGTCTCATTTTACATTTTCGGAAAATCCCATTAAAATTGTAAATGAATGCATGCTTGTTTATTCTTATATTTCAATTAATAACCATGCCACTCTTTCCATCCCATATTAGTGAGACAGATGTAGTAATATATTAATATGTTTTTTATAAATTATAAATATTTATTCAATATAAATACACAAGAGTTTTTTTCTTGCCGGAGCGATACCCTCTCCAACCCCGCCATGTATAAAAAAGGATTACGCTTTACTTCATCCCTAAATACCTCTCTATCAACCGGACAATTATGTGGGATGCAAATAAAGCTTTGATTAACTCTCGATGGAAAGAGAGTGATGTTTCATCTTAAGTTTTTATTTCGAATTTTAAATTCAAAACTGACACCTGCACATGTAGCTCAGTTGGTTGAGTGATGAGAAAATTGGAACAATGACCAAGGTTCGAAACCCGTAGCGACCGTGTGGAGTTGTGGAGGTTACAGCTCCTGCGTGCTGGGTTGGACCTCTGGTGCGCATGAGTATAAGGTCTACCACCACTGGACCAACCGAGTCACCATGACTTACTCCTTCACCATCCTATCGGGTCGGGGCGTGGGAGTTCCCGGGGTGGGAGATTCCGCCTTTTTTAGGAACAATTGAATTAAAAAATGACACATCTTTGTACTAGCTAGGTGTCTAGGTGAGTTACGGCCGGAGTGACTCCCTCATTTATCGTCCGGCTAGTGTATGTTAACGTGTTATGGTGGTCTGCCTCTCACTGTTATCTCAAGTCTTTACGTTACGCCTATTCCAATGCTGCTCAGTAAAACGGTAGAGGTAAACTTGGTAACTTCCGGTACCTGATTTGACTTCACAATGATCTACGTAGCACTTATATATTCTCTCACATTCATGTATTATACTCGTGCAGTCAATTATGAGTCCTTTTCTTTCTTAACACGAAGAGACCCTATTTCACTATACTAGCTAATTTTCCATTTTGAAACCAGTTTAGAAAGACGAAGAGATAGATATATTCAAAAAAGAGATGAAGAGATAGATCAACTCATTGATAGTTACTCCGTACTAATTAGATTGTGCTACTAAGAGCAACTTCAATGCAATGGGTGCATTGGAGATGATGTGGCAACTAAATGGAAACTGGAAAGAGTCCATTTAAAATGAGAGTCCATTCAAATAGGTCTCCAATGCTACACAAATAGCAAGTGCAAAACACATGGGAAGCAACTTGTAGGAGAGAGGGGGGTGAGACCCAAGGTCCCAATGTAGACCTCCTCTTGGACCTTGATCATTGCCAACTAGGATAGACCTCATTTTTTTTTATTTTGCATTGGAGAGCACATTGAGTCCATTGGGTGAGGTGGATGACATTTTTTTTGGCAATCCACCTCGAGATGCTCTAAGAATTTAAGAATAGACTAGAGTTCAATTCTAACAACTATGACAGAGTATCAGAGATCCTTGACCATAAGAAAATGGTCGTTTACTTATTAAATAATCCATATGAAAATTATAAGAAATACGGAGTATATAATTACATACACTACCTCCGGTCACAAAAGAACTTCATGGTTTGACTTTACGGTTTTTAAGAAAGTGAAATTATTTGTTTTTGAGTTTCTAATTATGCCCTCCAAAAGTAGATAAAATGTAGTGTGAGAGAGAAAATGAGTGTAAAGTAAGTAATAAAGTAAGGGTATAAGGGTAACTTTATATTAAAAAGTTGCCAAAAATAGAAGTGTGAAATTTATTTTGGATCTACCCAAAAAGGAAAGTGTGAAGTTGTTTTGACAAAAGTGCTATGATCGAACAGTTGAACGATTTGACTATTTTTAACGTTTCTGATAAGTTGTGTGGGCATTTACAAGGTATATCTTGGAAATAACATACAGGGTAGTTAACGAGTTCGTATATGGTACATCCGGCTGTACGGTGAGCACCGTACAACCGGTCCAGTAACAAACCCAAGAGAAAAATAGCAAAAAATTCGGTGGCATTTTTGTAATTAATGTAAAAAACGCGGTTTATGCTAAATGAGCATTAGTATACTGTTAATGAGAAATTGTCCAATTTTAATGAGTATTAGGCTTCTAATAATGAGCATCGTGTTATTACAAGAAAACTAATATCACAACTAAAAACGGTGGCATTTTCGAAATTTCAGTGAAAATCGCGGTTTTCGTTAGATGAGCATTAATACACTTTTAATGAGCATCCAACGATTCTACTGAGCGTTAAGAGTCAAATAATGAGTATTGTGGTATCTACTTCATATATTGTAATTCACTTTTTTTTTTCATATTTTTTCTTTTATAAAAACTCATTAAATTATAACTATAATCAATTCTTAGGAAGTTCAAAATGCGAATATAATGTAATATGATACTTTTAAAATATGCATTATTATGACATTTTAAAAATGAGAATAATATGAGTATCAATTGAGCATATGTAACTTACAAAATGGGCATAAATATGAAAATCATAAGGTCTAATGCATTTTCATATTCAATTGGACGTCATGACATTTTCATTGAGTATCAAACCTATTCTTTTGGAATTTAATGCACCAAATCCCCCCCGTGATATGAAAATTTGGCGCATTAGCCACCTGTGATTTAAAAAATGCGTCAAACCCCCTTGTTTATGTTTTAATTAATTATGCCCAAAATCTCTTCTATGAACAAACTAAATTGTCAAATAAAAGAAAAATGATTAACATTTTTGTATGATTTAGAGATTTTGACAAATTTACTTTCATATTCAATCAGGATATTAGGAAAAGTGATTTCCAAATCGTTAAATTTATTCATAAAAAGGATTTTGTGCATGATTAATTAAAACACAAGGGGGTTTGGTGCATTTTTCAAATCATAAGGGGCTAATGTGTCGAATTTCCATATTACGAGGAGGTTTGGTGCATTAAACCCTATTCTTTTGAGTATTAAGAGCCTACCAATGAGCATCAGTGATCTCTGCTTCATACCTTATACTACTTCTGTCCCGTTGGAATGTTCCCGCTTTCCTTTCTTGGATGTCCCAAAAAGAAGTTCTAATTTCCCTAAATGGAAAGTTATCCTACATCAAAATAGTGTCAAACAATGCAAAACAGTGTCAAACAGTGTCCAAATAGTGTCCAAACAGTGTCAAAACAGTAAAATTTACCCTCTGGTAAGTTTATTTCCTTAATATGTGTGTAGGTCAAACTGGAAACATTCCAACAGGACGAAGGGAGTATATCACTTTTTGTTTATTATTTTTTCGTTTATTAAAAAGTTTAAGTTGTGTCAATAATCAATTTCAATTAATTTGAATATGTGAATCTAATGTAATGTGATATGTTTGAAATGTGGAACCTTTTAAAATGAGCATAAAGCAGTACCAAATGAGTACACATAACTTACAAAATGTGTATAAAAAATCAAGAGCTCATTTGTGCGAGCTCATTCGTTTTGAGCGTTTTACTCATTTGAGTTTAACATAAAACTCATTTCTAATGTGTCCAATATTCATTGGTGTATGTTCATTTCTTTTAGGCTTACACTCATTTGAGTTTAGTATAAAACTCATTTCTAACATGTTTAATATTTATTTGTGTATGTTCATTCCTTTTAGACATTATACTCATTTCAAATTGGTTCAACTACAAAGTATATTTTCTTATCCAAAAACGAGTAGCTTTCTATTTCCACAGTACTTTCCTTGTTCATTGTTCCATTTGGCCGGCGGATACATGCACCAGATTCACTTTTTGCCAAGCCCCTGGAACCATAAATTTGAGACTCGGATCGTCTGTCACAAAAAAAAATCATACAGATCAACGTCCCTCCTTCTTCCACCCTCTTGGAACTCAAACAGAGTCGATGAGTTGTAGAAGCGCGGTTCCTGATCTTCTACCGCAGATTCCGTCCGTCGTTGAGTTGCAGAGCACATATTTAATTTCAAAAATGCCGGTTATACGATGAGCACCGTACAACCGACTGTACGGTATAATTTGCCGCAGTTAACATGCGATGCATTTGGCAATTAACGGTTAGGGAGTCATGTTAGTAGATTGTTGATTGGATTTGACTAACGAATTGAATTAATGGGATACAAAAATGTACTCCCTCCATCCCAGAAAATTTTTCCTAGTTTGACTTGGCACGAAGATTAAGAAAGTGGAATAAAGTGGAAATGTGTGGTTGTGGTTGTGGTTGTGGTTGTGTAAGAAAAATGTGAAATGAATGTGAACCACACAAATTGTCCAAAAATGGTAAGTGGGAAGATTTTTGTGCTTATACACTATTTTCCAGGCATATCCATACTTGTTTAAGCTGTTTCCTATATACTCCGTACCTAGTAATTTCTCGTCTAAATCGTGAAAAGGATTGACTTTTAACGTTCAACTTTTTACGGTAAAAGAAAAACGTTCAACTTTTAGTCGTGGTTCACAATTTTTTATTTCTTTCTAAATTAAATTGTACTCCGTAACTTTTTTGTGAATTTAAATTAAATATAATTTGAGTCTATGTGGAAAACTTGAAATATGTTTATTGATTTAATCGACTGAAATTAGGCTTGAAATGAGTGAATCTTATAAGGTAAAATTTTCATCTTAATTAAATTCGTCCAATTAGAAATGTAACTTTAGTCTGTTTTTTTTTTGTTATTACAAGATTTATATATTGTGTGGAATAAAATACTTAATATTTTGTCAAAAATTTAGCTTATGACTCTAGGTCAAGAAATAGATTATGGAATGGTCTCTTAGGGAGTGTTTGCAACAGCTTCTGCTTAAAAAAAGCACTTTTGGAGATGAAATGAAAAAGTGATTAGTTGTAAAAGTTGATAGTGTTTGAGAAAAAAGTGATTTTGAAAAGTAAAAGTTGGTTGTGTTTGGTAAAATAAGTGCTTTTGGTGTATAAAAAGGGGAAAAACACTTTTGACACGAAAGCCGAGAAAAGTAAAAAATTGGTAGTGTTTGGTAAATAAGTGCTTTTTTAAGCCAAAAGCTGAGAAGTGCTTTTTTTAAAGTTGTTGCAAACCAACCTTTAGAGCATCATCATTCACGATATCTCAAAGAGCCTGTTTGGAGAACTCTGTTTTCGGCTTATCAGGCTTATCAGCCAGCTTTTTCACCAAACACGTAACTTTTACTTTCGCGCGCTGAATTGTGTAATAAGCCGAAAAAGTAAGGTTGGAGTTACTTTTCTGGCTGTATTGGCTGAAGTTACTGTAGAGGACCATTTTAGCTATTTTTACATATAATTTTTTCTTTAATTTATTAATAAAATATATTTTTAAAATATTTTTTTCTTAAATCAGCAGAATTAGCCAAAACAGCCACTCCAGCCAGAATATCATAAATTTCAGCAGAATCAGCCAAAACAGCCGATTTTAGTGCTACCAAACGGGCTCAAAATCAATTGCTTTTGTGATTGTTTCAATTTAGATATGAAATATTTCCAAATATATAATTAAAATAAAAGTAATGTACAAAAGTGTGGCAATAGTAACTGTTGGGTTAAGGGCCCAAGCCGAGGTCCGGCCCACTAACCCATTTTGCCAGACGAGCGTCCGGCTAGAAACTAGGCCAGCCCACAGGCCCATGTTCTTTAAGGATGGACGAACGTCTGGTGTTGGAGGACTCAGGCCCAGCAGCTCATTCCGACGAACGTCTATGCAGGGACAAGGAGCAGAGCCACGGGCCACCAGGGATGGCGACGAACGTCCCCAGAGCAAGCATGTGGTCATCGGAGAAAACCCCGTGCACATGGTGAGTATCTATTAAGGCCAGGAGACGAACGGCCAATATCCCTCAAGGGTCACTTGGAGCAATCCAAGTGACTTCCCGGATGGACGAACGTCCCCACTGATCCGGCGGGAAACCTAGATTCTGGCGGGAAGTGCATTTAATGCTAAAGATTTGGTAGTTGGGACACCAGCGGTCCACAGGCTGCCACGTCGGTACAGCTACCTGCCCATTGTCGGGTATAAATAGAAGCATTTATTTCATTGTAAGGGGTTGGCAACTTTCTATTCTTAGCATACTAGCTTCAGCATTCTTACTTGCAGCATTTCTAAGTGCCTTGTAAGACGAACGGCCGGCGTGCCTTTTTAGCAAGTAGATTGTACTTAGGGGAGTTATTACTAAGTTAATAATACCTATTTACATTGCCTGCTATTTCTCTTGTTTCCTGATCCATCTGAAAGTTGTTGGGCTAGATATCCAAACTCTCCACTCGAAATCTTTGGGCTTACGTGTTGGGTCCAAGGGTTGAAGGAATAAACCTCGACGGGCAGCCTCCCGTGCCGCAGCAACGGCCGCATCAGCTTTAGCCTTGGCCTCCTTCAGATCGGCCTCCCTGGCAGCTTCAGCCTGAAGGACTAGAAGCCCCGACTGGATGACGGAAGGGAAAAATGATTAGAGGATGAACGTCAAGGGAAAGATGTGTTCAGATCTGGTAAAGAAGGAATACCTGAAGAGCGGCGGCCAGGGCAGCACTGGTCGCCTCAGACGACGAACGGCGGGGCAACTCAAGACCGGCATTGAGGGCCATCTCCCTCCAGAGGTCTTCCGCCGGCCGGCTTAGTGGCAGAGAGCCGGCGTCTTCGAGCAGAGGCCCGGAGGAGGCTGCCTCACGGCCCCTCTTCTGCTTCTTCTCAGGGGCTTTCTCCGCCCCCTTCAGAGGAACCGTCTTCGTCGGGACGGCCGGCGGTGGAAGGGCAGCTTCAAGAGCAGGGGCCCCGGAACCCTGAGCCAGCATAGTGGCAATCAGGTGCTGCTCACCCTCGGCAGTTCGCCGGGCAGCGTCAGAAGCCGAGGAGTTGGACTCCGAGGCGGGGGCATTCTTGGCTTTCGCCAGTGCGGCTTTAGCAGCGGCCGCTTTGGCCTTCCTTGTCTTCAAACACTCCGCGTGATTCATTTGGTCTCTATCGGGCGGTGAACCTGCAAGAAACAACAAGGATTAGAAGCCGAGCGGGAAGTAGAATAAGACACTCACCTCGAAGGACAGGACCGCCCGGGCCCCGAGACGAGCGTCGAAGGGTAGAAAAAGTCCAGGAACACGGGCGGTACCTATGCCTGCCCCAGAGAGTGCCTCGAAGGTCAAAAATCCGGCTATGGGACGGACGCCACCCTCCAACACCTTCTCCGCATCCAAAAGCAGATCGTCGGTCGGCTCCGGTGACTCAATCTTTGGGGGATACCCATTCCACCGGAGAGGGAGAGGAGGCCCGTCGTATCGAAGGAAGAAGAAGCGGTTCTTCCAGTCGTGGATGGACGAGGGGTAGTTCTTGAACAGCCGCCTCCCAGGACGTGCGGCCACACTCAGATACCCGTCGGCATTCTGAGGAGTGACGCGGTAGAAATAATGGAAGAGCTCCAAGGTGGCATCGACCCCCGCAAGTTTGCAGCGCACCAAGAAAGCCGATATGAATCTGTAAGAATTTGGCATGAATTGCGCCGGAGCCACCTGGAAGCAGTGGAAGAACTCCACATAAAACGCATGAAGTGGAAACCGCAGCCCGGCTTCAACAGAATCCAGGTGGAGCATGATCATCCCCGGACGTCTCCTCATCACATGCTCAGCGCCTCTTACACTCCAGACGAACGGCGGGGGAAGGAAGGTGCGGATTTTATTAAGGGCCACACGGGAGAGGACTTGGTCGTGGTCAAGGGCGCTCCTAATCGGGCAGATGTGGCGCTCCATATCCGTGGGGATGCCCAGATCATACACCTCCATATCAGAACCGGATTCGGCTTCCTCTCCAGAATCATAATCAGCAGGACGCTCATTCAGGGGGACCGCATCAATAACATCCACTGCCTCATCGGCATCCCCACCCCTGGCGTCGCTCCCACTACCTTGGGACACATCATCCGGCTCGCCATCGGCCCGGATGGTCCCCACCGTCGTGGCCGAACCAGAGGTTCCGGAAACACTAGTTTTTCCCAGGGAGCGTGCATGGGCATTTTCAGAAGAGGAGCCCGAGGAGGAACCCGACGAACCGGAATCAGAACTTGAGGAAATCTCCATCGAAGTCATTCCGGCTAGAAATCAGAGTAAAGGAAAGAAACAGAGGGGGGAAATTACCTTACAAAGGTATGGTTGGCCGAATTCAGGAAACTTGAAGAGCTGCGGAAAATCGAGAGCAAGAGAGCAGAAATTGGGAACCCTAATTCAGAGGGTAAACCCAGCATTTATAGGGGAAACACCGATGGAGAAACCAACGAGGGGCTGACACGTGGCAAGGAGCGTATTCCGGCCCACGCGCTGTGCGTGGGATGGGAACGTAATGATGACACTTCCTTGGGAAGATGCGCCGCCGCAACATCAGCCGTCACCTCGTTTCCTGAACCGTCAACAGCTGTCAAGCACCGTGGCCACGAGCGTACGTTTCCACCAAGATGCAATGAACACAAGTGCCAAGATACGGACGTCTACTTCGGGGAGGCTCATACTTCCTTATGTCCTGCGCATGCTCAGAACATCAGAAGTGGGGGACTTGTGTTGGGTTAAGGGCCCAAGCCGAGGTCCGGCCCACTAACCCATTTTGCCAGACGAGCGTCCGGCTAGAAACTAGGCCAGCCCACAGGCCCATGTTCTTTAAGGATGGACGAACGTCTGGTGTTGGAGGACTCAGGCCCAGCAGCTCATTCCGACGAACGTCTATGCAGGGACAAGGAGCAGAGCCACGGGCCACCAGGGATGGCGACGAACGTCCCCAGAGCAAGCATGTGGTCATCGGAGAAAACCCCGTGCACATGGTGAGTATCTATTAAGGCCAGGAGACGAACGGCCAATATCCCTCAAGGGTCACTTGGAGCAATCCAAGTGACTTCCCGGATGGACGAACGTCCCCACTGATCCGGCGGGAAACCTAGATTCTGGCGGGAAGTGCATTTAATGCTAAAGATTTGGTAGTTGGGACACCAGCGGTCCACAGGCTGCCACGTCGGTACAGCTACCTGCCCATTGTCGGGTATAAATAGAAGCATTTATTTCATTGTAAGGGGTTGGCAACTTTCTATTCTTAGCATACTAGCTTCAGCATTCTTACTTGCAGCATTTCTAAGTGCCTTGTAAGACGAACGGCCGGCGTGCCTTTTTAGCAAGTAGATTGTACTTAGGGGAGTTATTACTAAGTTAATAATACCTATTTACATTGCCTGCTATTTCTCTTGTTTCCTGATCCATCTGAAAGTTGTTGGGCTAGATATCCAAACTCTCCACTCGAAATCTTTGGGCTTACGTGTTGGGTCCAAGGGTTGAAGGAATAAACCTCAACAGTAACTTTAATGATTAGAGTTGTATTTAAATGTTACATCATAGTGACTATAAAACATACACATAGTAATTTATAATCACATTTTTGTTAATATATTTTTTATTAGTATTATCTTAAGAAAAATCTCTTTAGATATTGCCATATAATTAATTTTTTAATAACGTCAAAATTTGTTTATGCCTCCTAACCACCATATATTCATATAATACGCTTTTTATCAGTCTCTCACTAATTTAATCTTCCCAATAATTCTACAAATATGGATGCCTTAGGCAATTTCAAATATTTCAATTTTTTACTAAATTGAAGTGCATAATGGTATTGGAATAGAAAAATTCTTATTTTACATAAAATTAGTATACAATTTTTACACAATTCCCGTGTACATAGATAATTAAAATGTTTATTTACACATACATTATACAATTTATGTGTACGGTACGAATTACCTATAGGAATATAAAGAGCACCACATTGAAAAGAGGAATATCATTAAGTAAAAGTAGTAGACATTTATTCCGGAAGCGATAGAGTATTAAATATCATAACCTGCACGTAATTAGTGGTTGTAACATTTGACCTTGTCTTCTTTCATTACACCATTAGCACGAAACAAACAGTCCCTCTATAAGAGGCCTTCTTCCCAAAACGCAGAGGAAGAAACAAGAAAAAGAAAAAAAGTTCAATTAATAGAAATGGGAAGAGGTAAAGTATGTAAGACAAAATGGAAAGTCTTACCAGAAAAAGGATCAAATAAATAAATCAAAATAGAAGCGTTGAAAATGGCCTCTCAACGGCCTACAACCCCAAGTGGGATTTAACCCAAATTCCTCAATCCCAATAACACCCTCCCCGTCCATCACATCATACCCCACCCCCACCCACCCCACCCCCCACTCCTCTCCTCCCAAGAACAGAACACACACATTTTTTTGGCATTTCTCCCCCTCCTCTCCAATCCCGGCAATATATAGAGAAAGTTGTTGGAATGTTGGATTTTAGCTGAGAAACCGAGAAAAGGTTTCTCCTTTATTGCTTCTCTCCTTTCTTTTCTCAATCTTGGGTTCTGGGTAGCTGCTGATGCTGCTACAAATGGAGTCTTGCGGTTTGCAGAAAGCTTTGACCGCCGGAGACGGCGGCCGGACTGTGGGGTTGCTCGACGGCGAAGATGGGTCCTTTGTTCTCAAGAAAGAGGTGCGGCCGCCGGGAAATCCAAGGGCGTTTTTGGGCTTTCACAGCTGGGGTGTGTGGTAGTGTAATGTAGGTCAGATTTCAGAAATGCCCTTTCTCTTCTTCTATTGGTGTGGTGGTGGGTAAAAAGGCAGACAGGATGGAGCCAGGCAAAAAATTTACTCCTTAGCATTTGTCTTATGCTTTCTTTTCCTTATATATTTCCATATCAAACAGGCTTTTATTTTGCTGATGGTAAAAAAGAGAAAATTTGTCCCAAGTTTCTGTCTTTCTTTAACTCTCTCCTGGTTTATTTGATCTTCTTTTGATGAGCATCTGCATCTTTTTTTTTTGCACAGGTTTTGAACTTTTAATCATAATTCATATATTTATTTTGTGGTGGTAAATGGTAATGATCATAGATTCATAGGATTCCTTCTGTATTGAAGTCAATGCAAGAAATAGAACATTGGAAATTTGCGTTCTTGTTATTAACAAAGTCCCGTGAATTTGAAGGCTTTCTTGTTGTTATTATACCATATGAATGTCAGATAAGTTTTGAATTTATTCATATATACTGTGGATTATTTGGAGTGACTAATCGGTGTTTGGGATTTGAGATTTTGATGTGTATCAATCAGTAATCAAAATGTTAATGTATCTCTAGTCGAACTGGCCAAACATATATGGATTCATTTGGCTCCTACTCTACTAGACTGGCATGAATTCACCATATTTGGCCGTTTCAACAAATATTCTCTACCAAACAGACCTCAACCAAATATCCCTTGTCAAAGGAACCTTTACTTGAAGAATAAAGAAAACAGAAGCCTATATTTAAATCTATTTTTTGTAATTAATCCTAGGATTCACTGAACGTCTAGACTATAGATCACATAGGTCTTGTGTGTTGTTGGAAAACAGTTCTATTTTCAACGGGACATGTTAAATTCCTGTCACCTGCTCAATGTAAGACAATTAAGACAATTCTTGTTGTACCGGTGGGCGTAGCTCAACTGGTAGCGATGGAATGTCACAAGGATTAGGTCTGATGTTTGAATCCCGGCAACTGCGATGAGGATTACTATGCTGAAAAATGCATAGGGCCTCTGCAAGTACCGGGGCAGAGCCCTACTCTCTATCTGTCAGATTGTGATTATAGTCCAATTTATATCCTCCCATCGTGCCGTCCGGTCGGTGTTGGGGGGCCCTCAGGGATGGGGTGTCATCCTTTTCATTCTTGTTGTATCTACTTTATATTCACTTTATATCCATCATGTTAAATTTTGCACAGATAAAATAAGACACTTTATCTGTGAATCGGATTCACAAACAAAAAAACATTTGCATACATGATAGGTATAAGGTGGTGGGTACAATTTTCTTTTTTGTGATTTTAATTTCACTTCAAATCACATCGGACTTAAAGAGAGTAGATCTAACTTAAACATGCAAAACGGCTTGATAACGGTAAGAGCCCGTTTAGTAGCACAAAAATCGGCTGATTTGACCGATTCTACTGAAATTTATGAAGTTCTGGCTGAAGTGGCTGCATTGGCTTATTCTGATGAGTTAAGAAAAAAAAATTTTAAAATATATTTTAATAATTAAATAAAGATAAAATTATATGTAAAATAGCTAAAATGATCATCTATAGTAATTTCAGCCAATACAGCTAGAAAAGTAACTCTAACCTTACTTTTTCTGTTTATTACACAATTCAGCGCGCGAAAACAAAAATTACGTGTTTGATGAAAAAATTGGTTGATAAGCCTGATAAGCCGAAAAACAATGTTGCCAAACGGCCTCTAAAACATAATAAAAGTAGCCCTTGCCTCACCGATTCGTACTTAAACGTCGTTCTTAACATTCGTACTTACCAGACTAGAATAAATTTAAATAGATTACATCATATATTTCCTTGCTTAACGAAATTGAACTATACTAGATTTGAATAAATTGGATCATACTAAACTCGAGGTTACTACATTATACCATTAACAATTCCAACAAGAGGGTTGGGGGAATAGTAGAGTTTGAACCTGAATTGTTTTGCAAGAAAGGGAAAATGAAAAACAACCAAATTAAACTGGTGAGTGTGAACTGTGAAACCTAATGTCAAAGTAAGACCCTTTCATGTAGGGCATCAGGGAGGTGCCCTAATGTCAAAGTATGACTTTTTCATGAATTGCATCAAGAAAGATTTTGGTCAGGTAAACCCCAAATAGGAAAGTAATGGTAGTTGTAGTGTAAATAAGTTCGAATAAGATAAATCAATTCAACTTGAATTTGGGCTAAGACACACTAACACTCAAGAGTGGACACTATATGCATAATTATACGTAGTAACTACTCCTCCAGTCTCAATTTTGTAAGATATGTTTCCTATTCACTTGGTCAACATAAATCACTCTTTATCTTTATTTTATATATCAAAATTTCATGAAATTTGAATTATTATTTGCATTCTTTGTAGCAGTTTTAACGTAGATTCTGAATATGTATATTTTATTTTTTAAAACTAATTTGAGTGTTGGTAGGAATACATTTGCTTTATCGTCAGTCAAACATGGTGAACTATAAAGTATCTTACAAATTGGAACGGAGTACTAGTTAACTCATTTGGGTCGGCCCTTCACCCACCAAAGGCTAGACCTGTCAATGGGTCGGGTCCGGGTCGGAACGTAGTGTTCCAGACCCGGACCCGCTAAGTAAATAAAGGACCCGGACCCGACCCGTTTACCCGGCGGGTCTAAAAATTTGGACCCGGACCCGGACCCAACGGGTCTCGGAACCGGGTCGGGTAGACCCGCCAAGTATCATATGCACAACATTATATAACTTTTTTTTTACAGGACATTATATAATTTTTTAAAAATGATAAAACATGTATATGAAATGTAAATCAAAGTGCACAAATTTAAAAGCAAAATATATCTTCACTTTTCAAAAAAAATAAAGGTTTATCATAGAAAATTAGTACTTTTAATCAATAAAATATCAGTTCTTGTAGATGCGTACAATTCCGCACTTTGTGTCTCTTTCTCTCCCACAGAAAGCTCGTATATTAGACTAGAAATTAGGCCACAAAAAGTCCTTTTGGACTAAAAGCATATTATATACTACGTACTATTATATTATCACTTATACATTAGGTATGTATTAATTTGTTTCTTTTTAATCAAAGAATTAAAACTAATCACTTTATATATATTAGTTTGTATTTTTATTTGAAGTATTATAACTAATCTCTTTATGTATTAGTGTGTGTGTATAAATACTAATAAGAATTTTAAACGGGTCCGGGTCCTTAACGGGTCGGAATCATAAGTACCATACCCGACCCGTTTATTAAAAGTACTAACGGGTCCGGGTTCGGGTCTGGGTAAACGGAATAAAATAAGGACCCATACCCGTTAAAAACAACCGGGTCCGGGTCGGGTCCGGGTCTAGACCCGACCCATTGACAGGCCTACCAAAGGCGACCGGTCTTCTTATGGTTAGAACACGTTGGTCACATTTTTTGTGGTGGTGTCATACCACTCTTAATTGGTGGGCGCCATGGTTTGGTTTAAATTAATACTACTCGTAGTCAAGTACTCCGTATTAAGTACTCCACAATCTGATATATGATTGAATAGTAAGTACTCTGTATTAGTTATAAAGAAAAAATGACAAGAATAATTTCATCTTTTACTGGTGATCATAATAATCTCACCTTTACGTAATCCCAGAATAATCTTCCCTTTACACCCCATCTTCTTTCATTGGACCCTAACTTGTTGATGACCTATTATACTAGGTTTTATACCCTTTCTTTGAAAATCAAATAAATAATCCCACCTTTCACTTTTTTATTATATCTTTATAAAGGTG
This sequence comes from Cuscuta epithymum, assembly GCA_945859915.1. Classification (NCBI taxonomy): domain Eukaryota; kingdom Viridiplantae; phylum Streptophyta; class Magnoliopsida; order Solanales; family Convolvulaceae; genus Cuscuta; species Cuscuta epithymum. Next base: position 234,116 of record CAMAPF010000951.1, on the reverse strand, counting down.
GGATTATTTATATAAGACTTTCAAAGAAATGGTAAAAAAAACCTGGTATAATAGGTCATCAACAGGTCAGGGTCCAATGAAAGAAGATATGGTGCAAAAGTGGGATTATTCTGGGAATATGTAAAGATATGATTATTATGAGAAGACCAGTGAAAAGTGAGATTATTCTTGTCAATTTTTTCCTAGTTATAAATGAGTACTAGACTTGAATGTTGAAAGAGCGACTTATAATAAATTGTTGTGCTGAAAAGAAAAAATGTCATTGTTTAAATTCCAAGTCCAAAAGGAACACCATTTTGTTCATAAGTTTTGGTTAAAAACATCCTAAATGACATCATTTTTGAGTTGAGTTTTTCAATGAAATCAAAGAAAAAACTAGATGTTGTTGAAATGCACTATCGTTAACTCGCTAGAATCACAATATAGGAAAAAACTAGTTTATCGATCGGCAATTTTTACAATTTTCATCCTAAAATGATGTTTTTGTAGAATGCTTAACGGATGATAAAGTTAACTACTCTCGATAATATTCCAATAAATTTAAATAATTTAAATCCGAAAGTAAAATAGTGTTGTTAACGGGTAGAATAATGGATTAAATCAAATGATTTGTTCCTCTCAAAAAAAGGATAATGAATCAAACCTTCATTTTGGGATGGTGATCATATTATATGTCAAGCTAGTAGTACGACTGTACGAGTAATACATGATACCCATTGTAAAGGGTTCGACAGAGTTCTAATTTTTGATCGAAAATTGAACGATTGGATTGGTTTATATAGCTCCAATTTATACATAAACTGAGTACAATTTCAATCTGCAATCATAACAAGTATAAAGGATGTTCAGGTATAGTTAGTTTGTACATGGTCGTATAGTTAGTTTGTACATGACCCGAATGCATGTTAGTATATTCTAAAACAAAACTATCATGTTTTTATTCCCAAAATATGACTAATTACTGTTATATTTTGGCAGTATCAAAATTTAAACATAACAGTATTTTTCAAACATGACGGTTATTACTCCTATTTTGGGAATAAAAAACATCACAATACTATTTTGGAATTGTCAAACTTGTTTACTCCTATTTCGGGAATTTTTCTTTTAACTTTTAAATACTTAATTTAAACAAAAACAATCACTTAAAATCAATCATTTCAGTTTTTTTCAAGCTAAAAGCTAAAAAGTAATCTCTCCGTCCCGCAAATTCTTCCCGATTTGACTTAGATCGGAATTTAAGAAAGTGAGAATAAAATGAAAATATATGATTATAGTTGAATAAGAGGAAAACAAATAAATAGTAGCCCCCATAGAACTTTCTAAAAAGAGAAACGGGAAGAGTTTTTTGAAACGTCATAAGTGGGAAAAATTGTAAGGGACGGTCGGGCGGAGGGAGTACTTTTAATTTTTAAGTTAGTTGCAAACACTCAGACAACTACTATTACCTCTTTGTCCATCTTTTTAGAATTTTTGCTTCACCGAATCATATCTCTTTTACAAAAATAATATTGTCTAATGTTTTTTCTGTTCGTATTATCTATATAGTTCTAGATTAGGAAACTTATTTTTAGCTTTCCAAATTTGTCCTTCAGCTTTAAGAAGTAAAAAAGAAAACTTCTGCCTCTAACGAACTCTAACTTCTGCCTCTAATGTGGAATTAAAATATTTCTCTAAATTTTTCTTCTTCTCCAGCATCGCGCTTCTTCTGCGGGATCACCGTCATCCGCCATGTCTCCTTTTTCCTTCCGCGCTGTTCCTAAGGGATAGTTGAATTGGACTTCGAAGTACCAACCTAATCTCTACAAATTGCCAGCGAATTCCACATATAGAATCTCGATTGAATTTCTCTGCACGATCATCTTCAACAATCTGTAACTAATAATCAAACGAAACTTCCAAATCTATCAGTTTCCTTCGAATATTCATTAACAAACGAAAATTGTTTATACTAATGTTGTTCTTAGTTTATTTGTTATGTTCTGCTTCAAATTTTCAATATGATTATATTATCTATGTTTTTTATTTACACCTTGTACTTGCTTGTTTTGAGTTTCTACATGTATAAGCTCATGTTTAATTAGTTCACATACTTTACTATGAATTTACTTGTTCTGTTGTGAACCAGATACAACTGGTTGTAGTCCAAGAGTTTGCTCAAATGGAGGATTCAACTTATGCAGACAAAGTGTAATACCCGAGATTAATTTAAGAGGATCAGTACTACTCATACCAACAAGATGCATCTCCTTTTAAGGAAGTTCATCACCAAGAACTCCAAAGTTAAGCGTGCTCGCACGGGAGTAGTCTTGGGATGGGTGACCCCCTGGGAAGTTTCTCAGGGCGCGCACGAGTGAGGACAAAGTGCGCGTAAAAGGCTAGTGGCGGTTTGTGAGGACAGTATTATTGGTCCGAAGTAACTACCTCGGGTCCTGCAGGGCCGGGGTGTTACTGGTGGTATCAGAGCAACCCTGCGACAGTGTGCTGATCCGTTGGATATCGGGCGGGCACTTAGCAGGGGAAAAGATTCTGGGGTGTGATTGAGATTGGTTTAAGGGCGCAACGAGGACGTTGCGATCCTAAGTGGGGGTGATTGTAATACCCGAGATTAATTTAAGAGGATCAATAGTACTACTCATACCAACAAGATGCATCTCCTTTTAAGGAAGTTCATCACCAAGAACTCCAAAGTTAAGCGTGCTCGCACGGGAGTAGTCTTGGGATGGGTGACCCCCTGGGAAGTTTCTCAGGGCACTCACGAGTGAGGTCAAAGTGCGCGTAAAAGGCTATAGTGGCGGTTTGTGAGGACAGTATTATTGGTCCGAAGTAACTACCTCGGGTCCTGCAGGGCCGGGGTGTTACACAAAGTGCTCGACAAAAATCTTGAAACATAAACCTTATGAGTTACTTTGTTATTCAAGTAATGCTTAGATTGCAAATAAGAAAGCTCAAGAAAAATTGACGGGTTCATATGAGCAAAGATATCGGTTGCTATTATGTTATGATTACATCTTCAATATTGGTTCTCACTTTTGAATAAAACCTTTTGATTATATGTTGTCTACAACGTGCAATCCACCTACATGTCTTACACGACAACTCGGTAGACATAAAAAGAAGTGTGTTACCTTCAGCTGGAGGCTTTGTTTCTTGACAACGACAACAATGTTCACGTTGTAAGAAAGATGGGCAGAATAAGAAGCATTGTAGGAATCATATTCCAGTCCATAGTTCTTAAATTCATAATGTCCTATCTCTTTCATTTTATTTAATCTAATAAGTGTTGTAGACCTTTAGTTTTGTTTTGCCCACAGATAATAATTACCACGATTTGTTGGAAATGGAGCTTATGCTAGTTGTAATAGTTTAAAGATCATGTTATTTCTTGTTTGTACTCAAGTTTAATAAATAATAGCCATTTCAAAAACTATTTGACATCTTTGATCAAGATTCCATTCAATTTCAAAATATCAACTATGGCTCTATATGTTTATTGTCATTTTATTGTCTAGTTATTGACTCTTATTGTATATTTAATTTCTAACTCAGATATGATATTTCTCAGCAAATACCTCTTTTGATCAAGACATTCATATGAAGAACTCCCTTTTGTATACAATAGAAGTTTATTAATATAAGCAACAACTGATTTATAAATTTATTAAAAGATACGGAGTAATAGTTTATTTTTCCAAATCTTAATTATTTGTTCTCTTTGAAATATTTAAGATACCTTTAGATGATATCACTAAAATCCTGATTTCTTAATTATGTACTTTTAAGACTTCTTTCTTAAATAATTTGACTATAAAAGATGTATGTGATCACATTTTGGACTTTGATTTGTAACTTAAATAACACATGACATTAAATAGAATTTAATGTCTGCATTTTGGCATAAAATAGACATTAATATGGATCTTGAAATATAAGGTTTAATTGCATCAACACAACTTAACCACTTGAATATGTCCAAACATGACCCAAATGTGCAAACAATACATATTGAAGTGTCAAACTACATATTAACCACCAGAAATGTGGCTGTTTATGATACATATGAGAAGAACCACTTAACAAAGCTATTTTTTGTTTATGCGTACAAAAGTGGTTCCATTGTCATCTTTTCTCGGTACATCTCCATGTCATCCTTTTAAACCTCAGTAGCTACCCTATCAAGCATTAGAAACTCATCAACTTTTATCACAAATATCCTGCAATTCCACCTACAAAATGACAACATATTAATTTCTAGCATTTTACCCATTTAAAATGAATTGAAGCTATTAAGTTTATGAATACTCATCCTGCTGTTGTGGACTGTTGCACACCATTCCAATACCACTTTTACTTTCACATTGAACAATAGTGTGTTCTTAGCCAGTTCATAACTTAAAGTCTCGAACTGGTTAGTTGCTCATTATAAGCTCTTTTGAAACTCTTAGATGATTCTGTTTTGATTTTATCCTCTATATTGTGAACTTCTCAATTTCAGTAAAATCTTCATTAGTGATACATTATCTGTTCGATCTTATATACATACTAATCATACATAGATAAGTTATTTACTCGTGTCATTAATAAAGCTCAATCGAGCAACAATGTTTGACCAAACATCATATGAAATAACCGTCATGAAGACTATATCAAAACCAAGCACTACATCAATTAGCAAAATCAAATTGAAATCATTCTCTATGAGCATTATACCAAAATCACAATTGATCACATTATATCAAATCAAACACTGATGCAAATCTTCTATTTTTTTTAAGTCAATAATTTCAACTCAAATATTTGACAATTACAACGAATTCCTCAATCTCGATCTATTGTAGTCATTACTTCATACTTTCAGAATATTAAACAAAAGTAGTTAAAGACATTATTACCTAGCAACGTTGGGAGAACATTTACTTCATGTTAAAGAATTGTAAAATAAATGAAAGTCAAAAGGCAAAATTGCAGAAAGCATATTCACATCAAAGTTTTTCAATAGTAAAGCAGTAGATTTATAACCTTTATTGCCTGGAGAGGATGGTGAAGCTAGAGTAGTAATCCACTAGTCTGTGGTGTCTTCCCGATTCTTCCTGCAACATATCAACATCAAACATTCTTCTCCTCTCATTTTTTCTTTCTGTTCCCCATTTGTTCTTCTTTACCACCTAGATAGTCTTCATTAGTTTTGTACGTAATCGGCTTGCATTATTGTTGTCCCTTTCAATTGAGATTTTGAAGCTCTGAAGAAAAAATGCTCCCAGTATGAAAACTAATTGTTCTTCATTTGTAGACAATATTTTCGAGCATGATTCAATTGAATAGAAACTATGAATAGATTACCTGATAATTGTTTCTTCGATTTCTTCTGCGTTTTCATTCTCCACCTCAAAATTTTCTCTCTTCAGCATTTGTTCTTCTTTACCGCCTCGATTTTTTTGTCGACTTTCTTTGTAGCCGGCTGTCTTGGTTGCCCTTTCTGATTGTGATTTAGCCGGAAACTATGGAAACGAATTTAGGTTGCGGTTGTTTTCTCCGTTGAGTCTGCGATTGTTTTTGCTGATCTGATTCTCCATGTTTGTTGGTCTAATTTTAAATAAGGAGTACTCCGTATATTAGTCAGAGCATGTCACTTTTGTCTTACGCTAGATGAAAGTAGACCTGCACAAAAACGGGTTCGGGCCGGGCTCGGGCCGGGCTTTTTATAATTTATTTGCCCATCATATGTGGGCGGGCCCGGCCCGGCCCGCAAAAACGGGCCTAACCCCATGTCCATACCCGCCCATAAGAGCGGGCCGGGTAGTCCACCGGGCCTCCGGGCCCGGAAAACCTTTATATTTTTCGATTGTTTTTTTAATAATTTAAAACTAATATTACAACATTTAAAAAATTGTTAATATGCGTGTAATGTTTATAGGTCTTTCACCACATACAAAAATAATACTTACACAAAAATAATAATGAGAAACTATATCTAAAATTTAAAATTCAAGCATAAAGTATTATCTTTAAGTACAAAAATAGATACTATATTAGTTGGGCTAGTGGTTCAGATCTAAAAACCTAAATTTAAACATAATAAACTATAAATATGTATAAAGATAAATTATATTAGAAAATATAAATGTACATGTAAATAAATTATATATATATATATATATATATATATATATATATATATATATATATTAAATGTAGCGGGCCGGGCTTATCGGCCCGAACGGGCCTACACCCTAACCCAAGCCCGCCCATATGTTATTGCGGGCCGGGCCGGGCCGGGCCCGGTGGGTAAATATATATGCCCAAGCCCGCCCATTTGTGCGGGCCGGTTGGGCGGGCTGGGCGGGCCGGCCCGGTTTTGTGCAGGTCTAGATGAAAGCCCTAATTTTAGAAACTTGGTATGATTTGGTCTTATTTGTGAAATTTCCCCCGAAGAGAACTGTTTTTTTTACTTCAGCTAATCAGCTTCCTTCATTTTCGTATTCGATGTCAATAGCCATTTTGTTGGAATATTTCATAAATAACATTAAAATCTGCACAATTATGAAAATTAACAAAAGTTATTGATTTAATACGTAGTATATCAAACCTAAAAAACAAACCAAAGTTGTCTTACGTACTGTCCCACCAATTTCACCATGCCTCAGTACTGTACTAATTATTATATCCTCAACACCCTTTTTTACGAATCATACTCCAATGATGAGGCAAACCAGAAATTTTTTAATGCAAATTTGACTTACTACATGGATAAAATGGTTCAATTTGGTTTGAATTAGTTTCTTTAATTTAATGTACATGGATATATGCATATTTAACACTATAAAATAAAATAGTCTACAAAACAAAAATAAAGGGTTATGTATTCTTTTAAGAATTGGCAACAATGGGAAGACAATTAATGTGAATGAAATAAGATTATATATTGAAAACGACATAAGATAGAAATCGTGGAGAGTTTTAACTAGATACGACTAGACAAAGAAATTTCCTCTCGTGAAAGTAAATGGGCAGTAAGCCAAATCGCTTAACAAACAAGAAATAAATACTACTGTTAAATGAAATACTTTAACAATATATGCAAAGACAACTGGAAACACCAATTCTTCTTTCGAGCCAATGAGCCATGCTGTGGATTTTTTCCCGGACTTCGGCAGACCAAGTTCTGACTTTTGATTGCATTGTGGGTTTTAGTTGCTTGTCTTTTGATAAGACCATGTATTCACTGGCGGAGCCAGAAAATGGCTCAGAGGGGTCGAAAGTCAATATATATACAGAACGAAAATGGTGGATCATTTTTAAACAATGTCCGAGTTAAATATTTCATATGCAGTTTAGATAAATAGACACTCGTAGCAATTCGATGAATTGTCTTTGCCTTGTTTATGAGTCGTGTCACGTAAGTAGTGAGTGAATTATACCACATTTTTAAAATTTGGGAAAATTATCTGTAGTATCCATCAAATTTTATCGATTTGATAGTTAATTCGGGAATTGACATAATGTAGAGAGAGGAGCGGCAAATGGGAAACCCTAGCCGCCTCCTTCTCTTCTTTTCTTCTCCCCTTTCAATCTTTTTTTATTCCAATCATGAAAAGACTTTGTTTGATCAGTGTTTTTATTTCTACCTTTATGTTTATTTTCTAGCGTTGTCTAGAGATATTATTTTCGGTGGTGAAGTGCCGCTCACCAGATGTATATTCCCTGCCATCACCGGTTGGGTGTTCTTGTGTGTTAGTAAGAGGTTTGTATTGGCTTATTTATCAATCATGAATCAGGATTTCTTCTATATCAATATAGAGGCCGATCGCCCCCCTCCTAAACCACCGCCGATCTAGGAAAATGGAATTGAATTGATTGCTTTCTTTCCGGTGGTTGGTGAAATCAGAAAATTTCTGCACTTGGCTCCTTGTCGGTGTCTGGAAGTTTAATAATTCCTTTCTGATGGCTGTAGCAAGTACAATGATGCTGTTTGAATAACCTACCATTGTGCGGAATTAGCGATCTGGTCTGGCCTGCCAGAGCTAATCAGTTCTATGTCTCACTCCACGGTTGCTCTAGGCTATTGCTCTGATTTGTCTACGTTTACTTTCATTATTAATAATAAGTGAGTGTTTTTCTTTCAAAAATGCATTCTATTAATAAAACAATAAAATTATATGAACAATAGCTAGAATGATCATTAACACTAACTTTAGTCAATTCGGCTTACACAATAATTTTAATTTTACTTATTTTGATTATTACACAATTCAGTTAGCGTACGAAATCAAATGTTACGTATTTATTAGAAAAATTGATAAATGAATGAAAAATAGAGTAGGTGTTATCAAACGGGCACCACGGCTAACTTCGTGAAAGACCATGCATGTTTGACAGTTTGAGGTCTGATCCTCATCTAAAAAGAAATAAAATTAAAAAGGACTGAGATGTAACAAGTGAATGTCCAGACAAGAATGATCCACCATTGGTTATCATTTCAATGGACATAAAAAATGTTCAGTTATCTTTGGTCCCTTTCTTTCTCTTGCGTGTGCACAAGTGTGTTTGTGGCCCTTTTTCGTGAACATGCATCCGTTTACCCCTGTATATTTTCTTTAAAGCTAGGATTAATATCATCTACACCAAATCTATATTCATAAGCATTGCCTTCATCGGGCCTTCGGGCTATATAAAGTTAGAAACTACTTTATATATTTTCTCAGACACTATTTTCTTGGTCAACACAAATCACTCTTAATCTCTTACTTTATATGTCAAATTTTTATCAAATTTGATTCTGGTTTTTGCGACTTTGTAAAGTTTTTAATGTAGTTTCTGAATATGTAATTTTTTTTCTAAAAATAATTTGAGTGCGAACAAGTATCTGTTTCTTTTATCGTCGGTCAGACATCATAAACTGAATTGTCCCAAACATAGTGGGACGAAGGTAGTACTTCATAAAATGTACTACCTTTGTCCCATGTAACCTAGTCCGCTATATAATTTTCAATGATGATAAAGTTTGTACATATTTTCAACAAAGAACTACTAAATAAACTTCAAATTAGAAATACTGTACAAATAAAGTACAATAAACTATGACATCAGGTTAAATACATGTACTTTTATACCTTTTAAAGAATGAGTATTCAAGTGATCATTTTGGAACAAGAGTAAGTCCGCTACTGCTGGTGACCGATGGATTCAAATGCGGTATCAACTACCAGCGCAGCCGCCCACGGTAAACCCCGGTTGGGACCTAGATGCAGATGGAGGTTTGCATGATTTCCAATTCGACGAGTGTTACCGGTTATTTTTCGAGGATTATATTGATACTACGTACTAAATTTGACCTGATTGTATAGCAAGCAGGCGTTAGTTTTTGCATTGATGAGTGGGGGGAGGCATGGAGGAAGGTGATTAGGTGAGCAAGGATCTTGCTGCCTAGAGGATGATTAGGAGGTTGGTGCTTAGCACGCATGTCATGACTATTGCTTCTTCTTGAGTTTCGGTTTTCAGTAAGAGTACTGGTTGTAGTTGTGTGTTGAATGTTGTGTGTTTCGCTACTACTAAGCAAATTGCCATTTTAGTTTGCTGACCCATTAAGTGTACCCACTACCAAATTCGATTCAAATGTTTATGTTTTTAAATTGGAAAATAGGCCCGTATATTTATTTGAGTGGATCTATTGTCCACTCAACTAAAAAGTCCAAATCACGAGGGGTATCCAAATACTCCGTATATAATTAAGGAGAGACAAGAGCTAAGAAAGAAGAGATGATGATGAATTGTAGAGTTCGTATGAGTGAATATCAATTAGGATTACAAGATCTCTAATGGGGAGTATATATAGGGATGGACTGGGACGGGTCAGCCCGACATGGGACCCAACCCGACACGGTACTGTGCAGGTTCAACCCGGCCCGACCAGGCGGTAATGGGACTGGGCCCGAACCAGCTTTTTATGGGGCGGGCTACAAGCCCTGATTTTAGTGGACCGACCCGGTCCCGGTTCAAACCCGGGCCGGTACCGGCCCTTCATCCCAAAACCTCAGTTCCGCCCAATCCCGGCCCGGTCCATGCCTAAGTATATATAGCAAAATAACAAGTCGAACCGCTAGAATGGACCCGATAGGCCAAACTACGTAAAAGGCTAATCTAGTAGATACAAATGACTATTTGGTCTCCCACTTGCTACTCAATTTGCATACTTGAGGTCCATGTTTGACACTTTACCAGATGATATTGCAAGTAAAGCAAAGAATATGAATCTGTTTAGTGAGTTCAGAGTGTCAATTTAACATTAAATTTTACTCCGTAATTTAGGGATGGAACTAAGTAACTCGAGTGTATATAGTGACCTATTTAACCATTTACCTTTTGAAATGGTTTTAAAGTTGTCATATTTTGCGCCATTGATACGTTTGTAATTTCCGTATGTTTATTTACGCTTTTAGTTAGTTTTGATTGTTTAATATTTCGGAAATTACACACTTTCGGTGTAATAGTTTAGTTTGTTAAATTCTTGTAATTTGTTTAGATTAGGTTTATTCTGAGCTTAAACAGGTCCAAGATCAATCAAATGATCAATGGTGAAGGAAGGTGCAAGAGTACAAGACAAAAAGAAGGAAAAATCCTGATTTTGGTCTATACTCGATCGAGTATATACATATACTCGATCGGGTATCTGGTTGACATTTCAAATCGGATCGGATCCGAAAACAAAGGAACATGCAGGAGAAGATTTTCCCACGTTCGAGTGTCTATACCCGATCGGGTATGCTTATATACTCGATCGGGTATGCATATAAAATCTACTCGAGTATTGATCGAGTATTGACCAAATTCTGATTTCTATACATACTCGATCGAGTATGTATACATACTCGATCGAGTACTCGATCCTGCACCTCAAAAAGCCTATAAATACACCCCCTTTCCTTCACTTTTAGACACCAATTCCTATATACTCTTAAGCTCAGTTTAGAATAGCATTTCTCTATATTTCTTTTAGCATGTTTAGTCTCCAAATGAGGAGCTAAACTTCCATTTCTTGGTATTGCTCTTGAAGCTTGTTGATTATTAAAGTTGTGAGTTATTTTCTTAACTTCTTTTCCTTGAATATTAATTCTTCCTTTAAATACTATTTCTATATCAATGTTGGGGAGTGTTACTAAGATGACAATTAGTTAACATCTTGACATTGGTTTTAGTAATAGCTATTCCTTCCTCTATGTTAATATCGGGGAGTGTTACTAAGATGACAATTAGTTAACATCTTGATATTTAACTATAGTAGGATTCATTCCCTTTAATATTCTTCCTTGAGTATTAATTAATTCCTATGCATATTTCATATTAATATTTTGAACATTACTTAAAGGATCAACTAGTTTTGTTTCATATATTAATTACTACTAGAAATGATCAACGAACCGATGGTTAATCGTTGATAGTTTCACAAGTAAGTAACTTCGGTTTATTAATGCACGGTCGTGGTTAATAGACTTAAGAGGGATTAATTTTGTTGGTTAAACCGAAACCGTTGTGTTAAGGTTATCAATCTCAATTGATTTCATCAAGGAGTTAAAAGATTAAATGCTACTATCAAGTCGGTATATGACGTTGTTCTATACTTGACTAATAGTAAGAGTTATTAATGAACGGTCGTTGTTAGTAACTATCCTCGATGAATTGGATATACTCCTCGATTGAGTATTCGAGAGGAGATAAGTTATAGATATAACAATGATCGACTAAAATATATCAACAAGTGGAAAGTAGCAATACCAAGTCAATTTTATCTTTGAATTAAATCTCATATAAATCGTTCATCTTCGTGTTTAAATTTAATTAAATCACTCAATCAAAACCCCCCTTTTACTTACTATTTATATAAAAAGAAAGTTATTCCTTTCCCTGTGGATACGAACTCTACTACACTATACTACGTATAAATGTTAGTATTGAATTTATTTTGACGCACCGTGACAAAGTGCTCGTCAAATTTGGCGCCGTTGCCGGGGAAAGGCAATTTATTTTTCTTTTTATTTTATTTTAAAGAAAAAGAAAAAAAATATAATTGAAGTATAAAGACTTCTATTTCTTCTGAGCTTTGTTTGAGTATATGGTAAGAACCCGATCTATAAACGAAATCATCTACCAAACAACCTCCCAAACGGAACAAGCCTTCGAAAGGTTTAGGAATTTATTTCCGAATACTTCTTCGGAGGAATCATCAAGTGCTAGTTCTCAATCTAGCGAGACCGAAGAGCCAATCACTATGGCTCTTGAGACGAGAACATTGAGGGAGCTCACAGCTCCGAATCTTAATCAACAACCCCTATGTATCACTTTTCCAACTCTTGATACGGGGGTCACATTTGAGCTAAAGTCTGGACTCATTCATCTACTCCCATCCTTCCATGGCTTACGAGGGGAGGATCCAAACAAACACTTGTCGGAGTTCCACATTGTGTGCACAAGCATGTGCCCCAATGGTGTCTCCGAGGAGCAGATCAAACTGAGAGCCTTCCCATTTTCCTTGAAGGACACCGCGAAGGACTGGCTATTCTATCTTCCTTCAGGAAGTATCACTACATGGCCACAAATGAAGAAGGCCTTTCTTGACAGGTACTACCCCGCTTCTATTTCATCATCACTCAAGAAGCAAATAAGCAACATCGAACAAAAAGATGATGAATCCCTTTATGAATATTGGGAGAGATTCAAGAAGCTATGTGCAAGCTGCCCCTATCACGGATACACCGAACAAGACCTCATCCTCTACTTCTACGATGGTCTTGTGGATCAAGATCGCCGCATGGTGAATGCGGCGTGTGGAGGGGGCATTGTCAACAAAACCCCTTCACAAGCGAGAGAACTCATCTCGGAATTAGCCGAGAACTCCAGACAATATAACGGGCGGTCCTCAACTCGGAGAGTTATGGCAGCGGAATCCAACAACACGTTGGAAAGTCAAGTGAACGGCTTGACAAGTCAAGTGACCGGCTTGACTTCTTTGGTTAAGGATTTCCTTCTAAAATCCAAAACCCAAGAAGTCAAGGTCTGCGGTATCTGTACACAACAAGGGCATCCCACGGACTCATGCCCAACTCTTCAAGAAGACACAACAGAGCATGTCAACGCCTTGGGTTTCCAAAGCCATCAACAAAGGAGGTATGAACCGTTCTCAAATTCTTACAATCCCGGATTGAGGGATCACCCCAATTTGAGGTATGGAAACCCTCAACAAGCCAACCCACCTTCTCAATCAAGTATGTCTACGGAAGACATGATTCGAACTCTTGCTACTACCATGGGCACCTTACAACAAAACGTGGTACAATTTCAACAAGAAACAAAGTCAAGCATTCAAAATTTGGAAACTCAAGTTAGCCAAATTTCGAATGCTGTAAATCGACTTGAAGCAAGAGATTCGGGTAGGCTCCCGTCCCAAACTGAGCAAAACCCAAGGCAACAAGTCAATGCCATCATGCTAAGGAGTAGCCCGGAATCACAAGCAAAGGAAAGTGAAAAAGAGGAGATTGACCACAAAGAGGAGGAGCCAACGAAGAGAAAATTTCCTCCACTATCATCATATGAACCAATCCCTCCATTCCCTGAGGCGTTGAAAGATACAAGGAAGCTAGAGAGTGATCGGGACATCTATAAGACCTTCACCGATTGTGAGGTAAATACCCCCCTCTTTAAACTAATCCAAAGTGTTCCCCGTTATGCAAAGTTTTTGAAAGAACTATGTGTAATAAAAAGAAAAGATAAATTAAAGGGGAAACCAAAGGTTGAAGTTAGTGAACATGTCTCGGCCGTCTTTCAAAAAAAATTTCCAAAAAAATGTGACGACCCGGGCATGTTCACTATTCCTTGCACGATAGGAAACACCACATTTCCTAAGGCCTTACTAGATTTGGGGGCATCTATAAACGTCATTCCTTATTCCGTTTATAAAACCCTACAACTTGGCCCACTACATCAAACCGGTGTAGTGATTCAACTAGCAGATCGTTCTAGTACCTACCCGAAAGGTGTATTAGAAGATGTGCTGGTAGAAGTAGAGAATATGGTTTTTCCCGTCGATTTCTACGTCCTCGAAATGGGGAATGATGACCAAACAACACCCATCCTTTTGGGAAGACCCTTCTTAAAGACCGCAAAAACGAAAATTGACGTGTCTAGTGGTTCATTAACTTTAGAGTTCAATGACCAAAAAGTAGAGTTCAATATCTTTGACTCTACGAAAAAACAAATTAAAGATCAATCTCTTTGCTCTTTAAATGTTTTTGAACCACCAACACCACATGTTTTAATTGAGTTGGGAACAAAGAAGAAATGTCGGCCTTACTGGAAAAGGCTTAAGAAAAGAAATGAAGGAAGGGATGCTCACGATCCCACATAAAATAAAAATAAAAATAAATAAAACGTCGTGCCACGACGTTAAATAAGGCGCTTCTTGGGAGGCAACCCAAGTCAATTAGTTAGATTTTATTTCCTTTTTGTAAATTTGAGAGAAAAGAGAGAGAGGGAACTAATCACATGTTTGTTTTGAAGAAGAAGAAAATGCAGGTTTTGAAGTGTCTGGGGACATACTCGATCGAGTATCACCTCATACTCGGTCGGATATTGTTTAAAAAGAGGAACCGAGGCACTACTCGATCGAAGTAGCCATATATTTCTAAAAATGGAGGCATACTCGATCGGGTATACCTCTTTACCCGGTCGAGTATGAACTGAAATAAGAAGAAGAAAAAAATCTGTCTCCTGTACTCGATCGAGTACAGGTTGATACTCGATCGAGTATTGGTGGAAAAATGAAAGAAAAAAGCCCCTGTCTCCTATACCCGATCGAGTACATATCAATACTCGGTCGAGTATGCTCAGAAAAGCCAGTTTTTCCAGCCCCTGTCTCCGGTACCCGATCGAATATACAGGGATACTCGATCGGGTACCCCTGCGGATATAACCCCAAATACACCCCAAAACACTTCATCTTCCCCAAAACTCTCAATATTTCGAACAACCTCTCCCCCAAACTCCATTTTCAACCCTTCTCTCTACCATATCTCTCTCAATTCTCCACCAAATCAACCCATTCTTCCACCAAAATACTCCCCTTCCTCTCCTCTCCATATCTATACGTCAAAAATCCCATTTTCCCCAAACTTCCACCAAATCCCAAAAAACCCTACCCCATTCGAATTTTTACCTCTTCAAGCTCAAATTCATCAACAATGGCACCAAGGAAGAGTAGGGGAGAGAGCTCAATCACCATAGCACCCATCCCGGGCTTTGAAGACATCATTCCCGCCGACGCCGAACACCGAACTAGACTCCTAGCAACAACAAAAAGGCAAGTAAAACCTTCCCGTTTTCTATGTCATGATGCTCTACGTGAATTAGGAGTCTATAAGAGTTGTAGAAAATTCTTTCATGCATTAGATATGGACCGTATTTTCAATATGAAATACAATTCTAATGAACGGATTATCTACGAATTCTTGAGTTCGGTGAAATTTGAAAGTGATGAGGCGGATTTTAGGGATGATAGACTCGAGTTTCGTCTGTTTAACCGAAACTATTCAATAACGAAACTCGAGTTTGCTGAACACTTTGGTATCCCGGTGCCCTACGAGAGAGCCATCTCGGATAACACCATTTTTGGGCACTCCCTATGGACAAAGATGACCGGGGAAGTGAGCTTTAACTCCTCCCAAATGTATATTAGTCATGTCCAACACCCCGTCCTCCGGTTATTCTTGAAATTCTTAGCCAATTGCTTGCTTGGCCGTCCCAACAACCATCACACTAGAATTGGGGACGTTTGTTTGATGTCCGTGGCCCTATTCCGTCGTCACGTAGACTTTAATCTGTGCAATCTCATGTGGGCACATCTGAAAAAAGAAAGCGTAGCCAAAGGAGCCATTGTTTTGGGAGGGGTAATTATGCACTTGGCCGGTAAATTCGGGTATACGGATAACTCTCCTATACCCGAATATTGTTTGATGGACATAGGTTGGTTAGGCCGATCAGGCTGCACCTCTTTTTCTCATACAGTGTACATTGGAGACCAACCAAAACACATGTACAACTGGATCATACACGTCCAACCGGTCCAATACTTCCTTTTACCAAACCCCGACACTCCCAAAATCATCTACAGGCCAGAGTTCGAGGTACCCCACTACCTATTCCCTCACGCCCTACCACCACATCTCCAAGAACCACAAGCCCAAGATCTCCCCGAAGACCAACCCGACCAAGAGCCTCAACCCGAGTACCAAGAACCCGAGGTTGCACATCACCACATGCCCGCACCTAACCAAGCTTACCCACCCCCCGATTACTTCCAACAACTTCTTGACGGATTTAATAGAGTTACCAATGAAGTTGGTAAGTATCGAGATGAACAAAGGGCGGGATTCCAAAGACTCGAGGAACAACGGGCCGAGGACAACCGACGGTATGAAGAGGATCAACGTAGGTTCTATGGACCTATGTACTCATACATGGCTCATCAAGGCCAATTCCATACCATGGCTCAACCACCCCCACCCCCCTCTTGGTATGACCCCACTCAATGGGGTAATTTTGGAGGATCTAGCTCCGGGGGTGGAGGTTTTGATGGAGGGGATGATGGCGGCGACACCCACATGGGCGATGGGAGCTTTGGAGGAGGCTTTGGAAGCGGCTTTGGAGGCGGCTTCTACGGCGGAGAAGGCGGGCACTAGGGACAGTGCTTCAACTAAGTGTGGGGGAGGAGATTACTCATGGTATGTAATTTCATTTTCTACCTTTCACTATGCATGAATTTCTTTTACCCTTTGTAAACAAAAAAAAAAAGGAGAAGAGAAAAAAAAAAATGGATAAAAGAATTGAAATGCTAGTTAGGTTGAAAACCCAAAAATGGGCAATCTAAGCAAAAAAATGGCTTATAAAAAAAATTGAAATGAGTGAGTTAGTAAGGATGGAAAAACAAAAAGAGATGCTAGGATGAAAACCTGAAAAGGCTCCTAGGCAAAATGAGAGATATGAGAGAAATATTTGTTGTGTGCAGGAACCCATTTGATCTCTTGAGGAGAAAAGAAGAGGAGGCAAAGAAGAAGAGGCAAGAAGGAGCATAGAAGATCATAAAACCCAAGAAAGAAAGTTGTTTGTAAAAATCATTTTCCTATTTCTTGGTGATCTTAGTTCATTTCTTTCTTGAACTCATGGAATGGTCTTAAACTGTTTGAACATTTGACTTTACTCGAGGACGAGTAAAGAACTAAGTGTGGGGGAGTTGATACGTTTGTAATTTCCGTATGTTTATTTACGCTTTTAGTTAGTTTTGATTGTTTAATATTTCGGAAATTACACACTTTCGGTGTAATAGTTTAGTTTGTTAAATTCTTGTAATTTGTTTAGATTAGGTTTATTCTGAGCTTAAACAGGTCCAAGATCAATCAAATGATCAATGGTGAAGGAAGGTGCAAGAGTACAAGACAAAAAGAAGGAAAAATCCTGATTTTGGTCTATACTCGATCGAGTATATACATATACTCGATCGGGTATCTGGTTGACATTTCAAATCGGATCGGATCCGAAAACAAAGGAACATGCAGGAGAAGATTTTCCCACGTTCGAGTGTCTATACCCGATCGGGTATGCTTATATACTCGATCGGGTATGCATATAAAATCTACTCGAGTATTGATCGAGTATTGACCAAATTCTGATTTCTATACATACTCGATCGAGTATGTATACATACTCGATCGAGTACTCGATCCTGCACCTCAAAAAGCCTATAAATACACCCCCTTTCCTTCACTTTTAGACACCAATTCCTATATACTCTTAAGCTCAGTTTAGAATAGCATTTCTCTATATTTCTTTTAGCATGTTTAGTCTCCAAATGAGGAGCTAAACTTCCATTTCTTGGTATTGCTCTTGAAGCTTGTTGATTATTAAAGTTGTGAGTTATTTTCTTAACTTCTTTTCCTTGAATATTAATTCTTCCTTTAAATACTATTTCTATATCAATGTTGGGGAGTGTTACTAAGATGACAATTAGTTAACATCTTGACATTGGTTTTAGTAATAGCTATTCCTTCCTCTATGTTAATATCGGGGAGTGTTACTAAGATGACAATTAGTTAACATCTTGATATTTAACTATAGTAGGATTCATTCCCTTTAATATTCTTCCTTGAGTATTAATTAATTCCTATGCATATTTCATATTAATATTTTGAACATTACTTAAAGGATCAACTAGTTTTGTTTCATATATTAATTACTACTAGAAATGATCAACGAACCGATGGTTAATCGTTGATAGTTTCACAAGTAAGTAACTTCGGTTTATTAATGCACGGTCGTGGTTAATAGACTTAAGAGGGATTAATTTTGTTGGTTAAACCGAAACCGTTGTGTTAAGGTTATCAATCTCAATTGATTTCATCAAGGAGTTAAAAGATTAAATGCTACTATCAAGTCGGTATATGACGTTGTTCTATACTTGACTAATAGTAAGAGTTATTAATGAACGGTCGTTGTTAGTAACTATCCTCGATGAATTGGATATACTCCTCGATTGAGTATTCGAGAGGAGATAAGTTATAGATATAACAATGATCGACTAAAATATATCAACAAGTGGAAAGTAGCAATACCAAGTCAATTTTATCTTTGAATTAAATCTCATATAAATCGTTCATCTTCGTGTTTAAATTTAATTAAATCACTCAATCAAAACCCCCCTTTTACTTACTATTTATATAAAAAGAAAGTTATTCCTTTCCCTGTGGATACGAACTCTACTACACTATACTACGTATAAATGTTAGTATTGAATTTATTTTGACGCACCGTGACAAAGTGCTCGTCAGCCATTCCAAACCCATTTGATCAAAACTTATATTGCGAGGTATTCCAAGCTTCAAACTATACCCAACCCAAATTATTCGGTTCCAATGGCTAACCATAATAATGTTCTCTCCTGTTATAGTCATTTCCCATTGCCAAATGTTCCAAAACTCACTTAAACTATTATTGAATTTGCCAAATCCACCTACAAAATGTGCTCAATGTAATTGAATCATATACATGTGCTGAAACTTTATAGTGCTCAATGTAGTAGAGTTCAACTAAATTTCGAGACCGTAATGGGATCTTGGCTATCACTGA
Organism: Cuscuta epithymum; assembly: GCA_945859915.1. Lineage (NCBI taxonomy): Eukaryota > Viridiplantae > Streptophyta > Magnoliopsida > Solanales > Convolvulaceae > Cuscuta > Cuscuta epithymum. The sequence goes on along the minus strand of CAMAPF010000951.1, from coordinate 214,952 downwards.
TGATTATAGTGCTCCTTCCAAAATAAGATGAGGAAACTTGTTCTCCATACTCCTCTTGTTAATGTGATTCCTGCATCATGCCAGTAGTTATTTAAACATACATGTGTTCTTTTAAACGACGAGCCCCTTGAAAGGCACAACAAAACTAGTCTTTTGTTAATGGCAGCCTTGGCAGGTCACAACATGTTGAAGGTTATCGTGTTGACACATTTTACCCTCTTGGTGAAGCCAGTTATCATCCCCGACATGGTTCTGAGTATTGCTGATAATTGCTCTATCAAACTCAAGCACTATTCTTAAAAAAAGCATTTCTCCATAGGGGTACTTAGGACAGAGTATATAAATCACACTTCGGAATTTACTGACTCCTCACAATCGAAATATGTAGGGGTGCGCACACGGTCCGGTCCGATCCAATATTTGGCCGAACCCGTACCGTTACTATTGAAACGGTTCGGTATGATTCGGTCTTAGACCGAAACCCGTTCGATACGGTCCATTTTCAAACAGGACGGTACAATGTCATACCAATACCAAACAATGCCACTTTTTCCAGGTGTTTAAGAAAAAATTAAAGTTTAGCCATCCTCCAAAAAATCCACACAATTTATCAATTTCCATATTTCATACTACCTCCGTTCCAAATTGATTTGCAAAGTCAATCTTTTTTTGGTCAAACAATTTCATTTTATTCACTTAATTAGAATTTCAATTTTTAATTATATTCTAATTTGGCCTTTCAAAATAAGTACTCCGTACTTCGTATATTCTAATTTGGATTTTACAACTTTAGAGAGATTTTAATGTGGTTTCTAAATATGTAAATTTTAATTATTAAACATTGTATTAATTATCATTAGGGAGGACTTAACATTACCTTTGACAAAAAAATATTGGTTTTGCAAATCAATTTAGGACGGATGAGGTAATTAATATATTTTAGATAAACTATAGTAGTACAAATTTAATAAACCATACTTCGGTCCGGTTCGGTCTGGTACCGATTCTCATTTTATGAGAACCGGTCATGGCATTGTTTGGAACCGGTATGGTCCGGTTCGGAACAAAAGATTTTGAGATCCGTTTCAAACCCTATTTATCAGTACGGTACCATACTGGTCTGATTCGGTATTTTTGCCCACTCCTAGAAATATGCTTGTTTATTTTGATGTCTCCTTGAGTGGTAAATGGTCAAAAAAGCCTCGTGGAAGCTGTTTATGTAATTCATGCCTCTCGAAGTGGTAGTTTTAACCGTTGGAAGGTGACCCCCCCCATCCAAGTAAAAGATTGGATCATTTTTATTTTTCCTACACATGTTTGTACTTTTTAATGTTAAGAGAATAGAGGGGTCATGCTCAAGAAAAGGATGAACAAAAGTACACTCCACCCGACAATAGCTTTGCTTTCTAGAAAAATTTAGGGGTGGACCTGGATCAGACCGGAACCATCTGTATCGGGGTGGACCTGGATCAGACCGGAACCATCTGTATCGGGGTGGACCAGGATCGGACCAAAACCTTCTGTATAGACTGGAACCAGACAGGTACCCAGAACATCTCATTTCGGGTAGGGGCTGTTTAGAACTAGGAACCAGTGGGAACCAGCCTATGTCAACTCCTACGCTCATCTATTCCTCACTCAATTCCTATTATAAAGTATAATTATCATGAAAAGAGTTGAAGGAGCAACAACAACTAAAAGTAAGCACATGACAGAAGCAACTAATATGTAATGAGCAAGAATTGCATTATTATATTTATATACGGAGTATGGTTGTTGGTGTATTCAGCCCAAAACCATAGTAGTAGAGAAGCGTGTTTTCTCCATTACCCAACAAGGCAATAACATGTCTGAAATCTGAATAGATGATTCTTAAAGAATTACCTAGCCCTAATTGTATCAAGATGATCAGTAATGATGCTGAAAAGAAAAACAGGGTGTTGAAGGTTATCGTGTTGACACATTTTACCCTCTTGGTGAAGCCAGTTATCATCCCGACATGGTTCTGAGTATTGCTGATAATTGCTCTATCAAACTCAAGCACTATTCTTAAAAAAAGCATTTCTCCATAGGGGTACTTAGGACAAGGTATATAAATCACACTTTGGAATTTACTGACTCCTCACAATCGAAATATGTAGGTGTGGGCACACGGTCCGGTCCGGTCCGGTCCAATATTTGGCCGAACCCGTACCGTTACTATTGAAACGGTTCGGTATGATTCGGTCTTAGAAATCCGTTCGGTACGTTCCATTTTCAAACGGGATGGTACAATGTCATACTAATACCGATGCCACTTTTTCCAGGTGTTAAAAAATCCACACAATTTATCAATTCCATATTTCATACTACCTCCGTTCCAAATTGATTTGCAAAGTCAGTCTTTTCTTGGTCAAACAATTTCTTTTTATTCACTTAATTAGGATTTCAATTTTTAATTATATTCTAATTTGGCCTTTCAAAATAAGTACTCCGTACTTCGTATATTCTAATTTGCATTTCACAACTTTAGAGAGATTTTAATGTGGTTTCTAAATATGTAAATTTTAATTATTAAACATTGTATTAATTATCATTAGGGAGAACTTAACTTTAACTTTGACAAAAAAATGTTGGTTTTGCAAATCAATTTGGGACGGATGAGGTAATTAATATATTTCAAATAAACTATAGTAGTACAAATTTAATACACCATACTTCGGTCCGGTACCGGTTAGGGGTGGACTCGGGTCGGTTCGGGCCCGGTTCGGGTCTGGGCCCGGCCGGGCCTCGGGCCAGAAAACTAGGGCCCGAGCCCGAACCGCCGGTGGCCGGTTCCGGTTCCGGGCCAAACCGGGCCGGGCTGAACCGGCCCATATTTTTTTTTTTATTTTGGTTCTCCTATTTAACCCCCTACCCCTCCCCCTCAACCCCAAACCACCTCAAATGGCCCAAATACCTAATCTAACCCAAAACTTAAAAAAATTTCAAAAAAAAAATAAAAATAAAAAATAAAATCCGGCCCGGACCGGGCCGGTTCACCAAAAGCAGGGCCCGAGCCCGGACCGCCCATCACCCGGGCCGGGCCAAACCGAACCGCTGGACCCACCGGGCCCCGGGCCGGGCCGGGCCAAACAGTAACCGGGCCGGGCCGGTTCCGGGTCGGGCCGCCCGGCCCGAGTCCACCACTAGTACCGGTTCTCATTTTATGAGAACCGGTCATGGCATTGTTTGGAACCAGTACGGTCCGGTTCGGAACAAAAGATTTTGAGATCCGTTTCAAACCCTGTTTATCGGTCCAGTACCATACTGGTCCGGTTCGGTATCATGCCGGTTCGGTATTTTTGCCCACCCCTAGAAATATGCTTGTTTATTTTGATGTCTCATTGAGTGGTAAATGGTCAAAAAAACCTTGTGGAAGCTATTCATGTAATTCATGCCTCTCGAAGTGGTATTTTCACCGTTGGAAGGTGACCCCCATCCAAAGGGTCATGCTCAAGAAGAGGATGAACAAAATTACACTCCACCCGACAATAGCTTTGCTTTCTAGAAAAAGTTAGGGGTGGACCTGGATCAAACCGGAACCATCTGTATAGGGGTGGACCAGGATCGGACCTGAACCTTCTGTATAGACTGGAACCAGACAGGTACCCAGAACATCTCATTTCGGGTAGGGGCTGTTTAGAACTAGAAACCAGTGGAAACCAGCCTATGTCAACTCCTACGCTCATCTATTCCTCACTCAATTCCTATTATAAAGTATAATAATCATGAAAAGAGTTGAAGGAGCAACAACAACTAAAAGTAAGCACATGACAGAAGCAACTAATATGTAATGAGCAAGAATTGCATTATTATATTTATATACGGAGTATGGTTGTTGGTGTATTCAGCCAAAAACCAGAGAAGCGTGTTTTCTCCATTACCCAACAAGGCAATAACATGTCTGAAATCTGAATAGATGATTCTTAAAGAATTACCTAGCCCAAATTGTATCAAGATGATCAGTAATGATGCTGAAAAGAAAAACAGGGTGTTGAAAGGGTTATTGATTTTTGCAATGATCCGAACCGTTTGAAAAGTCACCTTACATGTTACTACGTATTATCTTAAAACGTGATTGTGCTGAACTGGTTGAAAAGCCACACTATAGGTAATCATTTACATGAATATATAAGACAGTGAGTTTAGTTCTTAGTGTTGTTTCACTTAGTTGAACCACAACAACTCAATCATGAATTCATAGTGATCCACCCAACTAACCAAGTTTGGATCAACTTTGCGATAACATTTTCAATAGCAAAGTGAAACTGAAGTTAAATAGCAAGGAATTTGCAACAATTAACTATTTTTCCATTTTCACAAGGTGACATAAGTAGTACATAATCACCAACAAAGCAATTAACTTCGCATCTTAAAGAAAAGGAAATTACTCAGCAACGGGTGGTTCAGACGCCAGTGTGGTGGCTACTGCGGTGGCATTTTCTCCGGAGACAGGTGTCCAGTCGGGCGGCAGAGGTGGGAGAGGAGGGTAGAAGGTCGGTCCTCGGCGGCGGATGTCCCAAGGTTGGGACTTTTTCGGCCGAGTCTTGTTGTGGTGGGCTGTCGACTTCTTCTTCGGCCGAGACGAGCACTCTATCTTCAGTCCTCCCACACCGCCGATGCCGCTCAGAGCCGGTAAAGATACGGCAGGGCCTCCGACAGACGGCGGAGGAGAGCGGTGGAGCACCGCCATCCTCGAAATTCCTACGGCCGAGACTGACATCGCTTTCTTCTTCTTCTGCTCTCCGTTACCGTTTACCGACCATTCATAGATGAGGAGGATAAGTGATGATCAGGATTCAGGGACAGGTAGCTAAAATACGGCGTCGTTTTTTTATTGGGCTTATCGGCTATTTGCCATATGGGCTTTTCCTGGGCCTTTTCAACCATAAGAAGCGAGAGATCCAATTGCAGAACGATCGAACCAAGGAAGATGAAGCTGCTGGGATGGTGGCTGATGCTGGTGGGAACGCTCCGATTAGCGTCGGTTTGGTTCGGGTTCTTCGACATTTGGGCTCTTCGTCTCGCCGTCTTCTCGAAAACCACAAGTATTATGCCTCTTCTTCCCAATCTCTCTGGCTTTCGCGTTTGATTGCCATTTTTCTTACTGATATCTCTCATTGATTCACAATGTGTGCAATTATGTTAATGGAAGCTTTAGCGATTCCGACTGGGTATAACAGTTTTTGTGCTTCTAGGCTAGTTCGAGTTCTATCAGTCCAACATAGCTTATTTTAATTCAAAGATTTGACCTTTATAAGATTATACAAATGATTTAGGAAATCCAGTTACCTTGTGTTGCTTAGTTATGGTCTAGATTACCTTTTGATTTTCCCATTCTCCTCTAAAATAGGTATTCTTGTATTAATTCTGGAGTTGATAAATATATAATCTCACATTATCTTTCATGATGCAAAGATTTAACCTTACTAAGTACGGAGTAATACATTAGTTTAACCTTATATAATCTTACATTCATGAAACAAAGACTTGCTAAGTAAAATTTATATTGTGACAATTGATTATACTTTCATTCTTTCTCACAAACAATTATAACCAACCTTATGGTATGCAACTTTAAAGCAGTACTTGTCCTTACGAAAATGAAGTACTCCTATTAGTTTTCAATTTTCCCACTATTTCACTGGGCAATATTTTTTTTTAGTTACACACTTACAGTTCACCTACACTTACCTGATTCAAGCTTTTGTGATTCATTTATTTTTGTGGGAATTACAAATAATGTAGTGAAAAATGATTGGTTTACAAATGTATTAGACTCCAAAAGATAAACTTTTACAAACTAGGACTGCAATTGTGGTCTGTGATTGTACTGTTGGTTTTGCAATTGCAGTACCGCCACTGCCAGCAGCAAGCTGGCAACTACGGTGCCATACAGTGGTAGAGTAGCTGGTGGTAATGCCCTCAGCGGAGCTGCGGAGGGCACTACATTTGAAAATTGAGACATCTACTAAGTTTGTTTATGGTTAGTAGTAGAATATACAACGACTGTTGTTCTTATTTGTTAAAACAAGTTAAAGACGAATTTTTTATATTGATATCTTTATCATGTCCTGTTTTATAATTTTATTTTTGTTTATCTTTTGTCATTTGTAGTGAGCGAAGTTCATGGGAGGACGTTTGGAGTGTGGACATTGTTGACCTGCACACTTTGTTATCTTTGTGCTTTTAATCTTGACAACCGGCCTTTGTATTTGGCAACTTTCTTATCTTTCATCTATGCCTTTGGTCATTTCCTCTCTGAATTTCTGCTTTATCAGACCATGGAGTTAAGAAACCTTATAACCGTCGGCATCTTTGCAGGTAATCGTTTCTGAAAAAGGTTGCCTTGACGCGATCTAATGATATAGTCATGTTTCTGTGTCTAATCATCCTTCGTTCTAATGGTGATTCCGTTATACAGGAACATCTATGCTATGGATGCTGTTTCAATGGGATTCACATAAACACGTGAAGACGAAGAATGCTTAAAATCAATGTGGAGTTGTAGCCTTTCTCTTTGATATGATTTGTAAAGGTTCAACTTTGAAGTTAGAATCTGGTTCTTGTGATAATAGTGGCCAGAAAATTTGTTTCAGCAAGTTATGCTGAAACTTTAGAGCTTCATTGTTCTTGACTGTTCTTGACTATTCTGGGCAACTGAGCTCTTGTTGTGCTATTCTTAAACATGGTATAAAATTGAGATAATTTCATGAATTTTGTACGCTCATTAGTAAAAATAAAATGTGTGTTAATTTCAGTGTTCCAAGTTTCAAGGCTATTTAATATTTCTGTATTAGTCCCAATAGACTGTACCATGTACCAAGTACCAAGTACATGTGCTGCCTGCTTTTTAAAATTGCCACTAACTAAATGATAAAAAAGTAGAATGTTGAGAGTTTTGCAATGGTGTTAAAAGTCATGTTCAACCACCAGTGTAAATCCTGGGAAAATAAGTGATCCAGCAATTCTCTTTTTCTGTAGTCAATGATAACAGCTCATACCTTGGGACTTGAGAATATTCAAGGCCATGTTAATTCCCAAAATTTTAGAACATGGTAAAAGAAAGATTAAAGAATGTTATGCTATTCTCAGATTTACCGTATTTCACAATAAATAATTAAGAGGCTTTTCAAAATCTGCTAAAATAAAATTTGTTTATAAAAATATGACAAAAAGTTACATAGCCATTTAAGTATAAAAGTTAAACAGAAGTTATTATAATTAAAGTTACTAGAATATCTACACTTAAGATGTCACACTTTTATAAATAACTTTTGTTTTAGTCTGTTCAATAATTAATCTGAATTGGTGGCATTGATGGTTTGAAAATCATCTTTTCGAATTAAAAATCAAAGAAGTCTGTTACAGAAATAACAATGATCATCATTACCTCAATGCCACAAAGGTTCACACCTACGGTGGTGTAAGGGAGGTCGGATCTATGCAGTCTTACTCCTGCACTAAACCAGAGTGACTGTTTCCGGATGATCATAGTGAAAATCGCATCGAAATTGAATGGATTGATTGTTGCTTCATAACAAAGAAGCGCAAACAGTTTAATTTAGTAAACCATTTTGCTATATCCCATCATTTTTCTAAAACCAAAAAATAGCGAGTCTTTAGGTCTAATGCAAAAGATGAAAAATGTTACAAAAATTTCAAAGCTTCATAAAAAAGTTAAGGAATTAATTTCACGTTTGATCCTATGAGTTTTATGCCAATTTCATATTTAGTCTATATCTTCCATTTTGTCCACTTTTGATATTTGACTGTTATTTCTCCACTATTTATGACCCTTTAGTTCAACTTTTCAATGCCTCTCCAGCAATTTTATTCACCGGAAATATGTTATGGACCAAAAACAATAGTATATATACGGATATACCAAAAGCGGTCAATGTAAAACACGTAGACCAATTTGGGAATTGGTTTCATACTCATGCGATCAGAAGTGACATTTATTCAAAGTTAAACCAGTTAAACTATTAGATTCTTTTGGAAATGCATATATTGTGTTTACAATATTATTAACAATTGAAAAAAAATTTAACGGAGTATTATAATTAAAGCAAGGGATAAAATTGTTATTTTTAATACACAAAGAGTAATAGTATATCAATAATGGTGAATTTATATGTTCACTATCAGCATCACAATGCCACTGAGGTATATTTTTTAGGGAGAACTATTAAATAAGCCCTCGAACTTACATAAGAAGTGCAAATCACCCCTTATATAGAAGGCTCTGTCTGGTCGTCGCCATTTGGGACGGTTTCCGGTAAAAATTTTGATGAATTTTTTTAGCATCTTCTTCATTAAATCTAGTTTACCCATATCAAATTTCAGCTAAAAATGCAACCGGGAAGGCAATCAAATGATTTTCTGAAATATACTGCGTTGTTTAACTGCGCAGTTATCTTCAAAAATTCATCTGATTGCCTTCCCGGTTGAATTTTTAGTTGAAATTCGGTATGAGTAAACTAGACTTAATGAATAAGATTCTGTAAAAATGTCATCAAAAAAATTTCACTGGGAACCGCCCCAAATGGCGACGGCCGGACAAAACCTTCTATATAAGGGGTGATTTGCACTTTTTAAGTAAGTTCGAGGGCTTGTTTGATAGTTCTCCCTATTTTCTATTATAGTGATCGTGACGAAATTTATGCGAAAGCTGCAGTGGCTATATAGTCATATTTATGTCGATGAATATATTTTAATCTGCCCCTCTTTGAAAATAAATTTTACGTTTCCTTTTGTGTTTACAAAACAATTCTCCTGGCTTTATTTAAGCTAATAAATACTCCTTATCAACTTCTTTTTACCAGGAAGTGATGAAATTGTGTCAAAAATTCTATGGGATTGTTGACGAAGTAAGTGATTTATATCATTTTTCATTTATCTTAGCCCAACTATATCACAACTATATCACATCCTTTTCAACTTCTTTCAAGGCAGAAAGATTGAGGATTGTTTATGCGAAAGATTGTTTCAGTTTGGACAATTCAAATCAGACTCAAACAGACTAGATTGAGTTCGAGCAGATCAAATTTAGGAGTATATACCTTAGAGCAGATCAATTCAGTTTATAAAATTTCAGTTCAAGTGAAAATATACCTTAGAAAAACCACAATCTTTTACTACGCACATTACTATCTTAGGAGTATTATTCGTGTGATCACACCAATGATTTTCCCATATTAATGTTGGTAGGTAATCAAACAACCAATAGGGAATATAAAAACATTCTGTATACAGTATATCACAAAATAGGTAAATTACACCAAATATACCGCCTCAATGATACATCACCATCCCTCATCCAGTTATCCCAGAAGGAAAACTCCATACTTTGATACTTCGGAATGTTTTTGGACAGATGAGTAGTCTTTCAAAGACAGGTATCAGATATGGTGTCCTAAATGACTTGCCCTATATATACCCTCTATAGTGGACACATCACACATCAAAATGAACCTTAAAGATAAGTATAACTTCATTATCATCATGGATTGAAAATATAGCTACCACATTTACACTTCCAGCACATGGGCTTGTAGTTTTCTGAGCTATCTGCTCTTGATGAATATGCTATAACTTGGGGAGGAAGATCAGCAGTGATGAAGTGGTGATTTGTTCTTGAGATCTGGGGGTGTTTGGGGTCATCAATGGGGACCTGAACAGCCTCACAGTGACCACCATCACACTTCCTGTCGCGGCATCTCACTTCACATCTAGGTGGCCTTGACCCTATCAAAGATCTCATCATTACCTTCATTTCCTCTTCATATCTCACATCAAGATGAGTTCTTTCCTGTTTGGGTATATCTCTTCCTGAAAGACATACACAAGAAGGTATGGTTTAATAATTTAACAAAAAGAAAACAATCAAGATTCCGTTTCTTGTCAGAAAAACAACTGCTTGTGGAGGCATTTTCTAAAAATATTTAAATGAAATAATATTTGACCCTCAATTGTAATTTCCAGATTTGAAAGTATTTTGAAAAGAGAAAAGTTTTTTAATTTGTTAACACACGGGGTTCAAACTTTTCCTGTGTGGGATTCTAACATAATTCTTGGCAAAAATTCCCAGGAAATCAGAAAATACTCTTCCATAGACAAACAGAGCCTAAACTGCATGCTAGCAGAGTAGCAGCTACTTTTCCATGTTAATATGTAGTGTGAACATGGTATAGAAATGATTCAGCCACTACCTTGAGCAAGTGAACTGAGATGAGTGAAGCTTGAAAGCCAAAGGAGGAAGAGGGGGAGAAGAAGGATGAGATGATAATGGTTTCTGCAGCAAAACATTCTGACCAAGAAACAGATAGGTCAACAATTTTGAAGCTGGAGTCAACAAAGATATCCCTTGAAAGCTACTTCAGGAGAAATGAATGAATCTTCAATACACATTAATCTGCTCTAACATAGTTTCCAAGACAAGAATATCATCTACTACTAGTAGTAGTAGCAGTAGAGTATGTGAGAAGTCTAATTTGATTTGGAGAGTGGGAAAGGGGTTGGGAATGATTATAAAAAGATCACAAAGGTTGAGGCTTTTTGGAGATAGGGACAAGTGAGGGGTTCACAGGTGTGGGCTTTCATTTCTACTCCCATTCTCCCTCCCTTTGTCCCCCTCATTTCTGTCAACCCCCAATCCCTACTTGTACTAATACCGTACTCTCTTCATGGTTCTTAAAGTTTCATTGAAGTGATCAATAAAGTAGTAAAACAATAGAGTGACACTCTGATCTTTTTTAATTGAGACATATTTATCCACTTCGGGAAAAAATAATTAGCCTTTCCTCTATCTCAGTTTATAGGAATCAATATTGAGAGTTACATACTTACATGTAGCGTTGGAAGAAAACATTGAAAAAGTAAAGACTAAAAAATGGGATTAAACTGTTTTTCTTTTAAGTGTACACATATCATTGTCAAACGGCCAAACCTATATACGTAGTATGTTGGATTTTTTATATGTTCATTTTCAAGACAACTAATTTCACTTCCATAGTTGATACCTAACAATGTACATGTCGGCATGTCACTAAAATGCTGGAAATTTCTAAAATTAAATGACTTATAGTCGGCCGAGCTGGATATGGAGTAGGAAATATGAGCAAAACTAGTCATTTCACATATGCGTTGTACGAGATTTGATTTCCTTCATTATGAAAAGTATTAGATAATTTTAGAATTATAATAATGATTGTACATTGCAACATGTTCAGTGAAGATTATAATCTAAAATATGGACAATTATATATTTAGATGCATTACCATAAGATTATAAGAAACAATTTCTAATGTGTTGAGATTTAAATTTTCCAAGAAATGATAATGTACAATCAAAATATGTGAACCTCCCAGTTAGATGTGTCATGAATCGCATTTTTAGATAGTTCTGATCTTGATTTTTGATTTACAATTTCAACTTTACTTTTGGTTTGTTTGATACAAGAGATCAAAGAAGAAAGTTATACAAAAGAAAATAATGAAAGAAAAAAACATACAATATTATGTATTATTATGATTGAGAAAGATATTGTACTTCATGAATTTGAGGCATACATGATACATGGGAGATAAAATGTATGTAATCTTCATAGAGGATTCTGCCTATAAGATTATTACCAGACTCCTAAATGACATAAAAGGAGGACAATGTTGTTCCCCCTTGAACCGAGATCGGTGTCAGGTATCCACCTCTGGACCCCCGATCAGTCTCGGTTCCATTTTTTATGTTTTGAAACCTTCCCAAATCCCAACTCTCCTCCCCGTCTCTTTTTGCTTTTGAATGGAGTAAAGATGTTTTTACTTGGCTTGAAAATTTCTAGTCTGGTCTGATCTAAATTGGTCTGGTTTGGTTTGGTCTAGTCTAGTCTGAACTGGTCTAATCTAGCAAATGTCTGATTTTTGTGTATTTTATAATTATTCAAGTCAGGATCCGTTCTAATTTGGTCTAGCAATTTTGAAGCTATTAGTCTACTATTGAAGTCCATCTTTCCTTCTAGCTTGGGTAAGCGAATTAGCCAAACCAATATAGTTGCTAGAAATGAGAGAAATTTGAACTAAAATTATAAGGTATGGAATAATATTTAATTTATTGTTATTTGATTTACTAAATTAATTAAAAATGCAACTGTAAAGTAATGCAATAAATGGTAAAGTTCCAAAACCCTGAAAAATGCAACGGTTAAGTAGTGCACTATAATGATAAACATTAAATATATTTATTTTATTTAATGTTTTTGCTTTGTTAATTTTAAGAAATGTTTAATTTTCTCATGAAAAATTTAAAGTTGATATTTCTCAGTATGTATGTGTTGTTAAAATTTCTTATTTCTTTTTTTTTTACTTAACAAATTGTACTAATTTTAAAAAACATGTTTTTCTTATAGTAACATCTTCGTTATAATAATAATAACATCTACATTTTCCCAATTTAAAAATATTTCAATATATGTATTATTTCTATTGTATTAATAAATCAATTCATTCAAAATTGGTTAATTTGTGGGACCTATTCAAGAGACAAACAGTGTAGCTGATCATTAGACTATCACATTGCTGAAAAATGGAATAGAAAAAACTGACGTGGCAAGTAAAGTGCTCTTACACCGCTCTTAAGCCATTTGTAGTGGTAGGGTATTAGGAGTCAAAAATTCTAAATTTGAAAATTTTGGACTCCCAATTATGTGTAGTGGTAAATTAAAAAGGGGGTTAAAACTTAAAAGTGGGAAAGGAGGTAGATCAGTTTTAAAATAGAAGGTATGTTGATAAGTAGAAAGAAAAGGGAAAAGGAAAAAAAGAAAGCTTTGTCCACCATGATGGACATGAGAGATTCAATTGGATGACGTCATAGTGGCGTCGTTAAATCCCAATTTTTTTAAAATTCTTATAACCTTTTTAGTTTTTATCTAGCTTTTTCAAAATGTATCAAAATTCATGAATTTTTATAATTTTTCATATGACAGCATTATGTAATATATGAAATGAAAAACAAAGTCTGAATTTATAATTGTTGAAGTTTTCTTGAGTCTAAAATAGCAAGAATACAAATTTTTAATTCATTGATTCTCCACAAATAACTTAATATTTCTCAATCGAACTATACTTGAACTAAGTTCATTTTTTTGTTACCCAAAAATGTTTAAAAAATAATGAAATTTATTTATTTTTACATCAAAATGTGTATTTTTTTATTTCATAATTACTCAGAGAAAAAACTAAAATGAAAATATTACTTATAAAAATTTAATTAATGTTTTACTAAAAAAAATTAGAAAGTGTACGTTATTAACGCTGAAATGCTGGAAAATAGAACTCAAAACACTATTGCTCAAATAGATCCAAATCCTCCATTTCAAGTAATCAAGGAAAAATCTCCATATGAAAGTAATTTTTTGTCAACTGATTTCATATTCCTAAGTGGCCAATTGGCCATAGCAAATATCTTACGAAGTAAAAAAAAGTGGCCACAGCAGATAGGAGGATCAAGGCAAAATCAGTTTCTGTGTTGGATGTATTCGGAAAATACAATTTTTTGAAGGATCCGGGAAGCCATCACTCCAGACAAGTCTTGAGGTATACTTTGAACTGCTTTTAGAAACTGCTCTCTCAAGGAGCACTTTGAAGCAGAATCAGTTTTGAAGGTGTTTGGATCTGATTTTAAAAGTGATTTTACATGGCTGAAAAATCTGGGTAGGAGCAGCTTCTCCAAAAGAGCTTCTGATTCTTCTAATTTCATTCTGGAGTTGTGGAATCAGCTTCCGACTCTTCCCACCTGCGCTGCGGCTCTTCTTCTCCACCGATTTCCAGCTTGCGGCTCTTCTCTTCTCCGATTCACAGCCCAGGTAAACCAGTGATCTCTTCTCTTCTATTCTGGAGTTGTGGATTTTTTTATTTTCATTTATGTGTATTGCGCCTCTCTTGTCTCCTCCTCAACTATGCCAGATTTCTTTCGACAGAGCCATCTTGACTCCTCATGATATACCGTTTTCAGTTCTTCACCTAGTTAGCTTAATTAATACTCCGTACCTTTATTCCATCAGTGTGTCTTTGGTGTTTAATTGTTATGCAATTTTTTTTGGAGTTGGTCATATGCTTGTGATTTTTACCATTAACAGTTCAGATATGCTTGAAATTAATTTTTTTTGAATTTGCTCAACATTATAAAGTTAATTTTGTGTAATTCTTGCCTGGAATCTGATCACAAGGAATGCCTAATATATATATATGCCCTTTTGGTAAATTTACACCAAAAGCAGTTTTTAAAAGCAAGCTATCCAAACACTCTAAACTGATTCTCTATTACATACAGCAGAATCAATACCAAACACTCCAGACAGAATCACTTTTTCAGACAGCAGAAAATTCTGATTCTGATTCTCACTTAAAAAAAGGAGCAGAATCAGAATCAGTTCCAAACACCCCCATAATTTTAATCAGCGATGTGGCAATTTTTTTAGATTACTTGTCTCCTCAATTGCATTTTCCTGACATTGGAAAGTGTTACATAGTGCCATTTTAGTGGATTATACATCATCGTGAATCCTGATTGTTTGAAGCGCAAAATGGATAACAAAATCCGTGATTATGCATAAGGGTATTCTAAGGTTCATGGCATGACCACCAAATGTTTGATATTTAGCTTGAGTTTTGCGGCATTGTTTCTCTCAGTAAGTTTTTAAGCTAGCATTTTTGGGTGGCTATTCCAAGAATTATTTTTACTCCAAGAACTTTATCTTACGAGATGAATTTGCTTTTCTGCAGAGTTCAAAGAATAATTCAATGACCCCTTACGATAATAATATTATCCTTAACCACAACTTCACTGAAGGGCTGAATTCATGGCACCACAATTGCTGCGAAGCCTTTTTGGTTCCAGCAGGTGTGGAAAGTTATGTTGTTGTTACAAACCGCAAGGAATGTTGGCAAGGCTTGGAGCAAGATATTACAAACAGAGTTTCTATAGGATCCACCTATAGAGTTAGTGCTTATGTTGGAGTGTCTGGTGCAGTTGGGGTCTCTAGTGATGTCCAGGCTACCCTAAGACTTGAGTATAGAGATTCATCTACTACCTATGTTTTCATAGGAAGGTATCTGGTACCTCTTAATCTCTTATTCTGTGTACCTTTTACTTGGTTAACTAAGAAAGTATATTGTGACAAAGGAAATCCTGTTCAAATGCAGAAAATCTGTTTCTAAAGATTGTTGCGAAAAATTGGAAGGCACATTTTCACTGTCTAGTAAACCTGACCGGGTTGTATTTTATCTGGAAGGACCTTTACCAGGAGTTGACCTACTCATTAAATCAGTTGTGGTTACCTGTTCTTCCTCAATAACATGTGGAGTGAGTAATTTATAATTAATCTTATGTTATCACTGTTTATATTTCATACTCTTTTTTATAGTGTGTCAAACAAGATAGCTATGTTAAACTTAATCCAGTAAACATAAGAAATTTGGAATTAAGCTTCAATGGATGAATCACCATAGTTGAACACTTGAACCATACTAAGGGCCCTTCAGGGTGGTGAGTTTGGAGTGTAAAAAGCTAACTGTGAATCTGTGATAGTAAGTTTAGTCGTTAGGACTCTGAGGTCCAATGCAGCTGTAGATTTGATATTTGTTTGAATAACTAATTGCGGTTGTAAAACTTTAAAAAATGTGTTTAAAGAAGATTTTAATTTCAAAAAATTAAGTAAAAGTATACAAGAAAATGTTAAAAATATAGAATAATTAAATTTTAAAAAATAAATCAAGTTAAACTCACCTCACCGGAGGTATCAAACTCCAGTGGAAAATGAGATACGAAGTTGTCAACTTCATCTCACAATACCACAACAATTAATGTCAAACACCTCTGACAGTGAGTTTTACTTTGTTCATCATCATCATCATTACCTTAGTGCCGCAAAGGCTCCCACCTACGATGGGGTAAAGGGGGGTCGGATGTACGCACTACGCAGCCTTACCCCTGTACTAAAGCACAAAGAGACTGTTTCCGGATGACCCATGGTGAAAATCGCGTCGAAAATTGCATTAACTGACTGCTGCTTCATAACAAAGAAGCGCAGACAGTTTAGTGAGCCAGTTTGCTTTATTCCATCATATTCTCAAGCCAAAAAATAGTGAATCTTTGGCTCCATTGCAAATGATGGAAAATGAGTTTTACTTTGTTCTAGTGCAAAAAACTCACCAAACTTGACACATCCATTACCTTTGCTAAAGACCTGGCAGAGTGTAGCTTTAGTTCAGCCCTGATGTCCCTCTTTAATCCTTTGAGAAAAATCCCTCTCAGCACTTCTTCAGTCAAGTGACCTTGAGAAGCTATGGCGGTTTCGAATTGATCTCTGTACTCCTGGACAGATCCCTTCTGCTTTAAACTGAAAAGAGGTCCCAAAGGATCCTGTACCATGTCAGGCTGGAATCGATTGGACAGAGCACTAGTGAAGGAGTCCCAATTCTGATGCTGAGCTTGCCCCTCCCACCATTGGAACCAGCTCAGAGCCTGGTCTTCCAAGGCGACAACAGCTACATCAATCTTATCATCTTCCTCCGTTCGGTTCAGTCTGAAATATCTGTTCATTCTCACTAACCAGCCAAAAACGTCTTTTCCATTGAAGATGGGTAAATCGATCTTTCTTCCCACAGGATGTTGGCGTCTGCGATTGCGATGCTGATCGCCATGACTGGGTGATGCAGAGTGATCTGAATGGTTATCCGAATCCTCTGATGTGTCATCGTTCTTCCTTCGCCGATGATGAGAAGTGTGGTGCGAAGACGTCGATTGGTGTGATCGACTCCGCGATCGATCGATCTTAGCGAAGCCTGCTTGCATCATCGCTAACAGTTCAGCGTACTTCGCGTTCGATTCATCGATCCTTGCATCTATCTTCGCCGCTAATTCCTTTTGGCTTCGATCAAGATTCCGCTCCAATTCAGTCATTCGCCCTTCCATTCTTCTTCTCGTACCAACCATTCACAGAACCGAATGTCTCTGATACCAATTGATAGAAACCTCCAGCAATCACAACAATTTCACAGCAGAAATGTAAAATAGTATCAAGAAATCAAAGCAGTTTTATTAGAGATGAATAAGAACTGGCCGAAGCCCCCAAATGAGCCGAAGCCCCCCAAAAGAGAGAGAATGATCTCAATCTTCCCAGAATAGACTAATCAGTCAAAACAGCCTGCCCAACTATTCCCAGCTATATTCTATTTATACTAAACTTATACACTTCTTCTTATTGATACTCTAATAGGCCCGGTCCATTATTCTTATTAATACCCTAATAGGCCCGGTCCCTAACATTTCCCTTAAGATGATTTCCATGTAATTGATAGAATTCTGGTTCACAATCCATCTCTTCTGGAGAAGGGATCATTTTAAACTCCATATTTGAGGATGGCATGAACAACTGGTCAGGAGGAGGCTGCAAGATTCTTCTGCACGATTCTATGGAAGATGGGAAAGTCCGTCCAGTGTTTGGTAATGTTTTTGCACGTGCAACAGAACGGACACATACGTGGAATGGAATTCAGCAAGAGATAACAGGAAGAGTATTGCGAAAGCTTGCCTATGAGGTTCTTGCTACAGTTCGCTTATATGCTAGCAATGTCACTAGTTCAGCTGTTCGTGCAACATTGTGGGTCCAGATGGCTGATCTTCGTGAGGAATACATAGGCATTGCCACGTATGCTCTCTCCTTTATTATGTTGTAACTTTATTTAATGGTGTTAATACAAGATATGGCGTTAATTGCATCATTTTTCTCAATATGATAGGGATTGATTATTCCAAATGACTTCTTATTCTTTAAAGAATTCTGGCGATGGCTTCTTATTTTTTACAGAGTTCACTCCCCCGAGTTTCTTGTGACCCTTAACTCCTTAAGGTCTGTTTGGATGTAGGGTTCGGGCAGGGTTTGGAGCATTAAATCTAAATCTTAATAAATAAAATGTTTCCAAAAAGGAGTAAAAGATGATAGAAATGCTATACAATCACATTAATTTTTACAAAATCTCACATTATTATATCTAAGATATAGACTAAAGTACTTCACCTCCATCTATAATCTTCCCCTCCAAACCGTCCATCCAAAGACACCCTTAGTTCAATGCTTTCACCATTAGTGTTTTGCTATATACTTCATACGCTTTTGAAGGACATAATTTCATACCATTAGAAGGTAGCTTCTTAAACTAAATTACTGGAAACCTAACCCTGGGCTTTTCCATAGTGTACAAACAACAGACAAGGAGTGGTCACAATTACAAGGAAAGTTTCTTCTTAATGGTTTCCCATCTAAGGTAATTATTTATCTCGAGGGTCCACCCCCAGGCACTGACATTCTCCTCAATACCCTAACCGTGAAGCGTGCAGCTAAAGTTCTTCAATCTCCTCCGCCAGTGATCGAGGTTAGTTCGCAAAAAAATCTTAGATTATTTTGTTTGTGTATGTGTTTCAAGATATAAAAGTGGTCACATGGTTAGTTTTGTTTAGACTCCCATCATTGAATTATTAAAAAGAGGTGTGCAGTTTGGCTCAAATGCTTTATGACCCAGCTTAATGAATCTGATATTATTATTGTGTATTCTATCAAATTCAATCCATTATTACTCCAAACAAAAGATACTGCTTAATAGAATCCTCTTCTCCAGAATGTAGATTTTGGTATCAATATTATCACAAACACCAACCTAAACAATGACACAAATGGGTGGTTTCCTCTTGGAAATTGCACCCTCACTGTTGCAATCGGCTCACCACTTATAATCCCTCCTGCGGCTAGAGATTCTCTTGGAGCCCACCCGCAGTTAAGTGGTCGCTACCTTCTTGTGGGGAATCGTACAGAGACATGGATGGGTCCTGCACAGATCATTACACATAAAGTCAAAGTCTATTTGACTTATCAAGTTTCTGCATGGGTTAGAATTGGAAAAGCAGCCAGTGGGGCTCAGAATGTGAATGTTGCTCTTGATGTGGACGGTCAATGGGTGAATGGGGGTCAAGTTGAGATTAATGATGACAACAAATGGCATGAAATTTGTGGATCTTTCAGGATTGAGAAAGAAGCAGCTAAGGTCAAGGTTTATGTTCAGGGTCCTGCTCCAGGTGTTGACTTAATGGTTGCAGCACTTCAAATATTTCGAGTTGATAGAAGGGCGCGGTTTGACCACTTACGGAGAGAAACCGATAAGGTAAGAAATAAACTACCTGTTTTATACATATGTAGTATTATTTTATAAAGAAACTGATAATGGGCATGCACTTTTTTGGACCCCGAGCATAATCAAGGTTGTTTTAGTTTAAGTTTAAGTTTTTTAATGTATAACAGGGTTGTCTGATGTCTATAGATTATCAATTTTCATGTCATACAGATGTGTATAGTTTATATATACAAT
The DNA here is from genome assembly GCA_945859915.1 of Cuscuta epithymum. NCBI lineage: Eukaryota > Viridiplantae > Streptophyta > Magnoliopsida > Solanales > Convolvulaceae > Cuscuta > Cuscuta epithymum. The sequence continues at coordinate 195,515 of CAMAPF010000951.1, read as the reverse complement.
AATACACTTTTGTTATTGCATTTTATTAAAGTGGTTTTAGTATAATGACTAAAGAAAAAGCTAAAGAGATGATGGCTATTTAAAGATTTAACAAAAGTGGCTATGCATGGCCCTTTTATACTTAATGTGTCATTGCCAGTGACACTGCAATGACACACCACAACTTCCAGCAGTACACCATCAGCATAAGTGACACCGCCTCACATGTCGCCGTAACCTACGCCAACAGTTACGGTGAATTTACTGGAGACTTTTTCCTGGCAACTTTGGAAAAAATTCCAGCAGCGTCAGAGAATCGAGCAGCTGGATGCTGACTGTGAGTCTGATCGGTGCTGAGTGAGAATGATAAAATTGGGATTTAGTATTATTTAATCATTTTTTGAAAATATTTAAAACGAGTCATATTTTTGTGCATTAGAACTGTAGGAGTTATATTCTTGTGCATTTATTATTTCTTCATAAATAAGTCTTCTATGCTGTTGCTAGTTGAGACTTGAGAGAACCTTTTTTTTTTCCCATATACGGAGTATTCTTAATAATGAATTGTTTAGATAGGTCAGCATCTACCTTTATAATCAGATTAGTAGTATATATCATGTAAATACATGTTTCTATGGTATAGATACGCAAGCGAGATGTAATCTTGAGGATCTCAGGATCAGAAAGTTTTCATGGGACTGCTGTGAATGTAAGGCAAGTCCAAAATAGCTTCCCGTTTGGGTCTTGTATTAGCAGAGCAAACATAGACAATGAAGAGTACAGAGATTTCTTCCTCAGAAACTTTAATTGGGCTGTCTTTGGGAATGAGCTGAAGTGGTACAAAGACGCTGATGAGCTCTTGGACTTTTGCATGAGAAACAATGTTCACGTTCGTGGCCATTGTATTTTCCGGGAGGTCGAGGATGTCGTTCAGCCATTGGTCTGTGACCTGGACAAGAATGACCTGTCAATTGCTATCAAAGCACGCCTTACAAGCCTCCTCACACGCTACAAGGGAAAGTTTAAACACTATGACGTGAACAATGAGATGATGCACGGCTCATTCTATCAAGACCGGCTCGGGAAAGAAACCCTAGCCAGCATGTTCAAGGCTGCAAACGAAATTGACCCTTCTGCCCTCCTATTTGTCAATGATTATCATGTTGAGGATGGCCGTGATGCCCGGTCATGCCCGGAAAAATACATTGACCACATTCTTCAACTCCAGGAACACGAGGCACCTGTCGGGGGCATAGGCATCCAGGGACACATAGATTGCCCGATTGGAACAATCGTTCGTCACGCTCTGAATAAACTGCGAATTCTCAGACTCCCTATTTGTTAGAAAACTCCAATTCTAGTCTTACAGATCACAGAATTGGTTCAAGAAATATCTCAAAGGCAACTTTTATTCTCAAAGGCAACAATGGCCGAAGGCCTAAGGCAACAATCACTTAGCGTACAATTTACAAGTTCATAATTCAGCATATCCCTACAATTACTAATGCTTATTCTATTTATAGTAGGACAGGTCAACACCCGGTTAGTTATTAGCTCAAACAGTCTTGACTAATAACAAACCCTATTTCTAGAATACACTTCATTGAAGTATTTATCTCTTATCTTCCTATTCGTAAAGTCTCTATCAAATCTCCCCTCCTGAAAATCCAACTTGCCCTCAAGTTGGAAGATATGAATCAAGTCTGGTATTCAGCTTCCTCCTGGTGCCTCTCCCTTCCCAGTACTTAGTTGATGGTGGTATCATACGTTCCCATACTTCTAGTCCTCTAGATGAAATACTCCTGTCCAGCCTGAGCATAGCATTTGCTTCTGACTTCACCCTATCTTTAGATCTAAGCTTCACACTGAATAGCTCAGGAAGCTCCACTGCAGCTTTAAAGGAAGTAACAATTGCCAAAAGACCATAACTCCACCAAAAACCAGGGCTGTTCTGTCCCAAATAATTTCCTGACACTCCAAAATACCTTGCCAGAACATGGGCCTGATTCCCATAGAATTTTTCTAAAATTTTTGGTGCAACAACTACTTCGCCTAAAGCTTGCTGGTAACTCTTAAGAACCATTCTCTGTAATACCCTTGTGAAGATGTCAAAAACATCAGGAAATGATAGGCTAAGATCTGTCTTTGCATATATGTCTCCCACTTTTAGATAACCTTCTAGTGCTTTCCATGGATTATGTAGGCCAAGCTTGATGTATCTTATCATGCTGTCAACAAATGGCTGCCATTCTGCTTTTTGTACTCCTGCAACTTGTATCAATGACTCCTCATTTCTGTAATTAAATCTTATGTCATAGCCTGCATACTTTACCCACTTTCCTTGCACTATTTTGGATATATCAGCAGGCAAAGAACCAGCATCATGAATTGGTTTGTTGTTTCCTGAGATGATAGCATATTCCCCATAGAAAGGATAAGCATGATCTTCCTGAACCTCTGGGTCTTTCCTCTTTCTATCAATGTATGAATGTTCTGAAAACATTTTAATTGATAGATTTTTGACAAGAACAGCTTTATCTTCTGCAATGTTCTTGATTTTAAGTAATCCAGTTTCAGAAGCAATTAGGACTCTATTACCAATTGAACATGGGTGGATCAGTAGATCTACACTAGAAACCCCGCTGGGAATAAAATCCATATCGGTGGCTAGATTAGGAGAAACAAAATTTGGCCATCGTATAACCCGTCTTTTTCCTTCAACTGAACCAGTTGCATGTCCACCGGTAATTGTAGATTGTTCCTCTATTTCATCTTCCTTATTCGTTTTCTTGCATAAAGATTCAGGTGGATTCAATTCAGTCTTCTTTGTCGATTGGGGAAAACCTTGCGCAGAGTTAGTAAAGTCTTTCGATAAAATCTGTGAACCAAAAGATTCTTCTCTCACTGGTTTTGCCTTCTGCTGCGAGTTGTTCGCGGATGGGAATAACTGCGGACTGAGATCTGCTGTTTCCGTTCGCTGCTCGCTTAGTGACGATTCCTGCGAACTGAGCAAAGTCGTCCGCGATTGCGAATTAGGAGTCCTCGTTCGCGACTCAGTCTGCGAGCTTTTTAGAGATGGCGACGAGCCTTGTTTTTCAGGTATCGGAAGATGCCTGTGCGAACTTCGATGCGAGTCGTCTGTACCATCTGAGCTTTCCGGATGTTTCGCAGATTTATGATGCGAAACAGTCCGCGATTTCTTCTGCGGCTCCTGCGATCTTCGCAAAGCGTGCGACCTTCTCTTAGATCGATCTTCCGCATCCAGTCTGGCCAGAATCGCTGCCATCAACCCCACATTTTGTTGATGAATCTTCTCCAAGTTATCCAATCGTGATTCCATCTTTGCGCGCGTCAAGACCTTAACAGCGATGGACTTTCTCTGATACCAATGTTAGAAAACTCCAATTCTAGTCTTACAGATCACAGAATTGGTTCAAGAAATATCTCAAAGGCAACTTTTATTCTCAAAGGCAACAATGGCCGAAGGCCTAAGGCAACAATCACTTAGCGTACAATTTACAAGTTCATAATTCAGCATATCCCTACAATTACTAATGCTTATTCTATTTATAGTAGGACAGGTCAACACCCGGTTAGTTATTAGCTCAAACAGTCTTGACTAATAACAAACCCTATTTCTAGAATACACTTCATTGAAGTATTTATCTCTTATCTTCCTATTCGTAAAGTCTCTATCACTATTTGGTTCACCGAGATAGATTTCTTTTCAACAAATGAATATATTAGAGCTGACGATTTGGAGGTTATGCTCCGCGAATGTTACGCTCACCCTTCTGTGGAGGGGATAATGTTGTGGGGATTTTGGGAGTTATTCATGTCCAGGGAAAACTCTCATTTAGTGAATGCCGAGGGGGATCTTAATGAGGCCGGAAAAATGTATGTTGCTCTTAACAGAGAGTGGATGTCACATTGTCATGGTGATTTTAATCAGCAGGGTGAGTTCTTCTTTAGAGGATTTCATGGTTCATATGAAGTGGAAGTCATTGGAAGGTCAAAAGCATTTACCAAGACATTTGTGGTCGACAAGGGTGAGGATGTTTTGATAATCTCCATTGATGCATAGTTCGTGACTACTCTTGGGATGTACACATTTCTAAGGCCTTATTATGATCTTGTGCTTATCATTAGAAGCATACATGTTTGAATTATTACTCTTTTTCATACAAAATGTCTAGATTATGTGTGCCAGAGTATATTTATAGTCTTATGGATGTAAAAAGCAAAATTTCAATAAAAACAATGTGATATTACTAAGGCCTTAAAAATTTCAATAATAACCACATAAATATTAATGACGATAGGAATCATAATAAAAAACTTCATCATCATAGTTATACAAAATCATATTCTAGTCCACATGTATATTGATTGGTATCAAAGTGTTTGAATACTTGTGTAATACGAGTAATTTGGATAATATGTAGTATATACTTACTCCGTAGTATTTGACTATATCAGCGACAAACATTATCATATTAGTAAAAATAATATATATGTACCAATGTGTCTATATAATGTATATAATTCTATTGATTAAACAAATTTTGATGTCAATGTATCATACTACTGTATCATACCAAGGTGTCATAAAATTTAATAATGTTATTGTATCAAAATATTTTGTGGTACTTGGGTTTCATGGTTTTCTGACATTTTTCGTTGATATTAAATTTAATGTCGTCATTTTTTTACTTGTGTGACATTTCTCTTGTGTCATGATTTTTTTTGACATTTAATAAGTAGTGTCATTATGAGACATTTTTCTAGTAGTTATTGGATATCACGTGAGAACCTTAGTCATGATGAGCTGATTTTGTATAATGAAGTAGAACTGTAGAATTCACACTCAAATATTTTGGCTTACACAGTCTAACAAATTAAAAGGTGACACCCCATTTTTACCTCAGGCCCCCTAGCGAGTGCAGTTCTGACTCAAATACTTTCAAATACTCTATGCATTTTTACATTGTAAGTTTGTAACCTCTCAATGCAATGGTCAAAATACGAATATAAAATTCATCGCTTGTGGCACTCCCTACATCAACCAACTGAGCTACGTCCATTGGCCACGGTCTAACAAATTAAAGGATACATGGATGGATTGTTTGACTCGATCGTGTGAACAATAGTTGAAGTTCAAGAAGGGACGGGGTTCCATTGATTACGTAACATTTGATTACAATGGTCATATTTTCAGACATCTTTTCAAAATCTGGTCTAGGAAACACTTGTAATTATACTTGAAAAATAGTTCAAACTGAAATTTTCTTTAGCAAAAACGATTTATCAAATCGTTTAGTGTTGGACCGTATGTTAGGACAATTTTGGATAAAATGAAATGCATAATTTTAATTTTGATTTTGAACAAATCTAATCTAAAAACTTATAAGCATCAATGATGTCTAACTATGACATATAAGAAATGATAAAAATGTTGGTGTAACACTAAAGCAAGTTACACATGTATAAATTGTTGCAACTAGCGTATCATTCATCATTAAGTTTATAACTTCTCATTGCCTCCGTTAAATTCCAATGGGAGAGTTTCCAACTATATGTGTGCCCTTCGAATTTTAATTGTCCTACTCATTTGATTGCTTTAGCTTCCATTCAATGTTTTTTATTTAATTTTGCATTTTAAACTTTACCCCTACGTTGTAGAAGATAAAAAAAACTCAATTTTATGTAAATTTTTATCTTTTCTCTTTGGAATGAAGTGATCTGACACAGTGACACCCGATAAAATTTAAGTACAGTTTGTGAATTACCCCTTAATTATTAACCTCTTGTGGCCGCAAAGATTTAGATGTATCTCTTTGTTAAGAGTTGTTCTTTTAATATCGTTCTTATTGCTTATTGCATACAATTTTTTCATTTAGATCAGATTAGAAAAAATTTAATTAGATTAGACCAAATCAAAAAAATTATTTTCACATCAGAAAGATTTAGACCACATCAGATCAAAAAGATACATAGCAGACAAGAAAATTTCAAACATGATTTATTATTATAACTATTATTATTATCGTTGTTGTTGGTGTTATATTATTATCATTGTTGTTGTTATAATCAATATTGTTATTTTTATTTGTAAGTATTAAAAAAATTGGATTCATGTGGTTGCTATTTTATTCCTAAACTAAGAATAAAGTAGAACCATACAAACTTTATCGAATTTAGTATGACACAATCTTGGTGAGACATATCGAAAATAAAATATAGGACTATGGCTGGACTCGGGCCGGTTCGGGCCCGGTTCGGGCCTGGGCCCGGCCGGGCCTCGGGCCAGAAAACTAGGGCCCGGGCCCGAACCGCCGGTGGGCGGTTCCGGTTCCGGTTCCGGGCCAAACCGGGCCGGGCCGGGCCGGGCCGAACCGGCCCACTTAAATTTTTTTTTTTTTTGGTCTCCTATTTAATCCCCTACCCCTCCCCCTCAACCCCAAACCATCCCAAACCACCTCAAATGGCCCAAAATACCTAATCCAACCTAAAACTTAAAAAAATTTCAAAAAAAAAAAATTAAAAATTAAAATCCGGCCCGGACCGGGCCCGAACCGGCCGGGCCGGTTCACCAAAACCTGGGCCCGGGCCCGAACCGCCCAGCAGCCGGGCCGGGCCGAACCGAACCGGTGGACCCACCGGGCCCCGGGCCGGGCCGGGCCTAACAGTAACCGGGCCGGGCCGGTTCCGGGCCGGGCCGCCCGGCCCGAGTCCAGCACTATATAGGACAATCTTAATAGAAACAGAGGTCGGAGGGAGTACTTGGGATCGAGTTGGAGGTGACGGTGGTGATGATCTAACATCTCTTGTTCATAGTAATTCTATATTTACACACATATATACCAATATAGGAAGTGCGAGATCAAACTTGTGTCTCCATATGTTCATAGTGACATTTCCATTTGCCTCTGCAATAAAGGTAACATAGAGAAAAGGTTTAAATAAATTCAAATTAACCATTTATTGTTCCACTCAATTTGTTAAAGAAGATTCTTTTTTTTTAATCAAGGAGAAGATTGTTATTAAGAGTCTCTTTGGTGATCATGTTTTTTAGCTTATCAGGCTCATGAATCAACTTCTCACCCAACACATAACTTTTGATTTCACCCGTTAAATTGTATAATAATTAAAATAGGGAAAACTGTCAAATAAGTCCTTGTACGATTGTCAAAAAGTCAATTGAATCTTTTTACTTTTAATTGAATCCTCAAGTGATAAAAAATAGTCAAATTGGCTTTTTTACCGATAATGAGCCGGTAACCTCATTATTGCCTACATGGAAGTCAACTTGGCATTTTTTACTCTTTTCCATTTTTCATTTTTCGTTCAGTTTTTTCTTTTCTCTTTCTTTCTTCTTTTTTCCAACAACGGCTAGTGTAGTTCCGCTGTTTCCGACCAGGAGCGGACCCAGGAAATTGATGTTGGGGGGGGCGGTAATTTAAGCAAAAAAAATCTAGGCGCTTATTATTATAAGTTATAACCCTAATATAATACGTAGTAGTAATTAAATGAAGCATTAAAACAGAAGAAGAGACAAATATATTATTACAAAATAGTTAAAGTTATTACTTTAGAATTGTGTCCGGCGCTCCATCAACGAGATAAATTCCTCAATCACGGCTTTTGAGTCAAAAGTTTTAGCAATTTCTCTTTCAATATAAACAATAAGGTTGTCTGCAAGATACTCATCCTCCATTTTATTGCGAAGCCTTGTTTTTATAATTTTCATTGTTGAAAAAGCCCTTTCTGTTGTTGCTGTCGAAACCGGTAGAGTCAACAAAAGTCGGATCAATCTATCAACAAGAAAGTACATTTACATCTCCGTCTCCGCTAATCCTTGACAAAGTTCACCCATCCACCTTGTTGCACAGTTTCACACCCATGCCGGCATGAGCCTATATAGTAAGGTCATGGTCGTACCGCAGAGTACTCACTTGTGATAGCCTTGAACCCGCCGAAGAACCCAAATTAAAGCTTTGCAACAGTGCCAACTGCCAAGCAAATGACCAATCCCTACAACGGCTCCACAAAACCCCGAACTGAAGATCGAAGAGGAAATTTCCATCAGATCTCGAAGTGTTTGCCCAAGGCCCAACCATCATCGGACAAAAACCAATGGGCCATGACCGGTTAAACGTTTGTGGGGACGAATAAGGTACGTGAAAGAGACCTCCGGCGAAAAAGCTAAAAGGAGAGTGTTGGGAATTCAGACCAGCTCAGACCTCAATCACCAAAAGTCCAAAGACTTGCTCACATTCACCACCAGGGTTAAAACTGGGAAGACGAAGGGCAACAATCAACGACCCTCACACATAAACCCTAACCCAGACCCAAAACCAGAAGACCCACCGGAGATATAACCCACCACACTACGAGACTAGAGTGAAGACCCCAATTGGAACCCCAAGGTCTCACCGGAGCATAGCCAGAGCTAAAGCTCAGATGGAACCGACACTCTCTCACTCTAGGTCTAGGGCAACTGATCGAGAAGCTCATCAGGTAGAGAGAAGGAAGAGCGGGTGAAATAGGAGGTTCAAGAAAGAACCAGACAATAAAAGGGAAGGGCCACAAAAGTCATGGGCTGGGTAGAAACAAATAGGCCGAGTGGGCTTGGTCGGTTAAACAATCAAGATTCCGTTTCTTGTCAGAAAAACAACTGCTTGTGGAGGCATTTTCTAAAAATATTTAAATGATACGGAGTATAATATTGTGAAATAATGGGAAAAGGGTACTCCAATAGGAGTCCTGGCAGGTATATTTATATTAAATAAGAGTTACCAAAAAACACAAGGATTCCTAATTTATATTAACTATTACACCCCCTCAAGCTGTGCGGGAGATACAACGCGCAGGTTGTCTTTCAAGAAATTAAATTGCTGACTAGATAGAGCTTTAGTAAATATATCCGCAAGTTGCAAGTGTGTGGGAACATACTTCACCAAAAGATCACCATGAGCAACTCGTTCACGAACAAAATGATAATCAATCTGAATATGCTTGCTGCGAGCATGCTGAACAGGATTAGCAGTCAAATAGGAAGCTGAGATATTGTCACAAAATAAATGCACAGGGTCACGGATAGAGTAACCGAGCTCAAATAGGACCGAACGTATGTGAAGGGTGTCCTGTACTGTGTATGCTATGGCTCGGTATTCGGCCTCTGTAGAAGACTTGGACACCGTAGGTTGCTTCTTGGATTTCCAAGATACCAGGTTAGGACCGAGAAAAATAGCAAAACCTGTGGTAGAGCGGGAAGTATCTGGACAGCCTGCCCAATCAGCATCAGAGTAGGCGAAAATACACAAGGAACGAGCTGACTTTTGAAGCCATAATCCATGATCAATGGTACCCTGCAAATAACGAAATATGCGCTTGACAGCAAGCATGTGAGTGGTGCGTGGGGCATGCATAAACTGAGACACTAAATGAACTGCATAAGTAATATCAGGTCTTGTCAAAGTTAAATACTGCAATGCACCTACCATACTACGATATTCCGTAGCATCAGCAAGAAGTTCACCATCAGTGAGGGAGAGAGATGTACGAGTGGCGACTGGGGTACGAACAGACTTGAGAGTATGTAAGTGGAAACGAAGGAGAAGATCAGAAACATATTTTTGTTGAGACAAGAAAACTCCTTTAGAATTTCGAACAGCCTGGACTCCCAAGAAATAATGAAGATCACCGAGATCTTTCATAGCAAAGTGAGAAGCAATACATGTAATAAAAGAGGACACAAGAGATGAAGAATTTCCAGTAATAATAATATCATCCACATATAATAATAAATACATAACTGACTGACCTTGACGATAAATAAATAAAGAATTATCTGACTTACTACACACAAAATTATGAGTAAGTAAGAAACTACTAAAACGGTGAAACCATGCCCGCGGGGCCTGTTTGAGACCATATATGGCCTTTCGCAAACGACACATATGATGAGGAAACTGTGGATGAACAAAACCCCGCGGCTGACGCATATAGACCTCTTCCGTAAGATGACCATGAAGGAATGCATTTTTGACATCTAATTGACGCATAACCCACCCAAAAGAAATAGCAAGAGTAAGAACAATACGAACAGTGGTGGGTTTAACAACAGGACTAAAAGTCTCAGAGAAATCTACGCCAGCCTGCTGATTAAATCCTTGAGCAACTAAACGTGCTTTATGGCGCTCAATAGACCCATCGGAGTTAAACTTAGTTTTATAAATCCATTTAGACCCAACCACATTTTTAGAGCTATCAAATGGAACTAAATCCCAAGTATTATTGGAAATAAGTGCATTAAATTCATCCGCCATAGCCTCACGCCAAATTAAATGTTTTTGTGCTTCAGAAAAACAAGTCGGATCAGCTACACTAACAACTGTGTTTAATGTAAAAATTGATTTGGGTTTAAAAATACCAGACTTGGCTCGGGTTTGCATAGGATGCAAATTAAATCGGGGTATAAGTGGGCTGGTGGTAGGAGGGGAAGCTGAACCGGCCGAAGTGGCCGAGGGTGGGGAGGATGGTGGACAAAACTGGTGACTAGACTGGTCGTGGGCTGAGGTGGCCGAGGGTGGGGAGGGTGGTGGACTGATCTGGTCATTGGCTGGGAGAGCCGAAGGTGTGTGAATAGGGCTGGTCGCAGGTGTTTCTGGAGAGCAGATGACCGTGGGTGGATTTTGACTATGTGTAGAAGAAGAGGAGTATGATAGAGGGAGGGAGGATGTTAAGGGAACCTGGGGAGTGAGGCGAGGTTGGGGTATATGTGGCCTAAGAGTATTAGTGAGGAAGAAATCGGAATTGACAGTAGAAGTAGAATTGGAGGAGGTTGACTCAGGTGGAGAAGATCGTAAGGAGGTGAAAGGAAAAATATTTTCAAAAAATCGAACATGACGACTGACATATACTCTACCTGACTTAGGTTCAAGACAACGATACCCTTTATAGCCAGATGCATAACCAATAAAAACACAATGAACAGAACGGGCTGAGAGTTTATTTGCGGATGAGGCAGAAATATTGGGAAAACAAGAGCACCCAAACACACGCATGAAGGCATAATCCGGAGATTTTTGAAAAAGTCTTTCATATGGAGAAGAGTGACCGAGTAAAGGAGAGGGCAGCCTGTTAATAATATATGCAGCCGTAAAAATGGCATCTACCCAGAATTGACTAGGAATAGAAGCTTCAAGAAGCATAGTCCTAGTTAGTTCTAGTAGATGTCGATGTTTACGTTCAGCAACCCCATTTTGTTGAGGTGTGTCTGGACAGGATTTGCGAAAATAAATTCCCTGAATATCAAAAAATTGCTGCATATTAGAATTTACAAATTCACCCCCTCCATCACTTTGAAAAATTTTAATTCTAGTATTAAAAAGATTTTCAACTAAAGCTTTAAAATTTTTAAAATGAAGAAAGACTTCTGCCTTGGTGCGCATGGGGTATAACCAAGTATAGCGAGAAAAATCATCAATAAAACAGACATAATATTTAAAACCCAAATTTGATAAGACAGGAGATTGCCAAACATCAGAATGAATTAATTGCAAAGGCATAGTAGAATTATGACTAGCATCCATAAAGGGTAAACGTTGAGATTTGCCTAATCGGCAAGAAATACAGTCATGAGAAAAACTAGAGCTACTACATATATGGTGCTGACTTTGTAAAGTACGTAAAATAGAAGTGCCACAGTGGCCTAATCTACGATGCCAAATGGGGCCAGACAAAGCTAGAGAAGACAAGGCAAACGGTGGCTGAGAACGGAGGCTGACTGGATAGAGATGACCATGACTAGGTGCTTCCAGAAGGACCTTCCCCGAAATTTTGTCCTTAACAAAAAAGGAATTTTTATCAAAAATTACGACACAGTTGTTATCAGCACAAAGTTTTTGAATAGATAACAAATTAAATTTAATGTGAGGCACATGAAAAACAGATTTTAGCGTGAGAGGACGATTGGAAGAATTTAAATGAACATCTCCAATATTAGCAATGGGAAGTTTAGAGCCATTAGCAACACTAACTAAAAGTGGTCCAGTGTAAATTGATTTATTAACTAGAATACCTTCCGTAGGAGTCATATGAGCTGAAGCTCCAGAGTCAGGATACCATAAAGCAGTATTTGAGTCACCATTATTAGAAGTCAATAGAGCTGGCGCAGACGGTGGAGCATACCGAGAAGGACACTGAAGCGCAGAGTGACCTGCAGAGAAACAAAGCTGACAGACAACAGGCGGTGGAACAGACCCAAGAATGCCCTCACCCGATGAAAAACCTGAAGTGCCCGGACGAGTAGATTGCACCCCCTGAATAGAAGCCGGATGTTGTGAGAAAACTTGCGGTCCGAATCCCTGCTGCTGGCCAGAACCAGAGGCTGCCGGGGATCCTCCATGAGATGGCTGAGGTCCGGCCGGCTGCTGTGCACCAAAAGACGTCGCGGCCTGGTGCTGAAAGCTATACGGCTGTTGTGGATAACCTCTGCCGCGACCTCGGCCCTGGCGACCGCGTCCCCTGCCGCGGCCTCCCCTGCCGCGAGCAGCATATCCAGCCGGTGGCTGCCCCCCAGCTGCAGCTACCGCAAATGCTTGATGACCAATGGCTGCCTGCTGTTGACGCTCAGACAGAAGTTGTTGTTCTGCTTCTAGCAAACGCGGTTCCAAAATGTGGAAGGGAAATTGCTCGGGAAATAAAGAGACCGTAGTAACAAGAGACTTATAATCCGGTCCCAAACCAGCGAGAATAGATTGAAGCAGTTCTTTATCCGAGACAGGAGAATTAATTGCCGCTAGAGCATCAACTAAATTCTTGATTTCCCTTAAATAACTTTCCATTGATTGGGTCTCTTTCTTTTTAAGAGATGACAGTAATCGTTTAAGTTCCATGCATCGGGGTAGACTGGCAGACATAAATCTAGTCTGAAGTCTAGCCCAAATAGCAGCGGAATGTTTTAAATCATGAACATCAACTAGCACATCCCGGGTTAGAGTAGCAAACAACCAACATCGAATTGTTTGATCTACTCGGAGCCAATAATAATATTCTGTGTTTGGAACTTGACGATTCTGAAAATCAACATTGTACATAGGGGGTACCTGAATTGAGCCATCAACAATTCCAAAGAGACCTTGAGACACCAGGAAAGATTCAAACTGAGTACGCCAGGTGAGATAATCCTCGACTGCCTTCAATTTGATGGTGACAATTTGAGAAACAGTAGTGATATGGGAGACTGACTGAGCAAGAGCAGACATCGGGGATCCAAAACCCGGTTGATCCACTGGCCGAATTACCCCTGGAGAGCCAGAAAAGGTGGATCCGAAAAAGGAAGGGGCTGCCTCCTGGACCGAACCAGTGAGAGGAATTTGAGGTGGAATCGGTGGTGGAGGGAAGAGGCTTGCCTGCGGCTGGAGTGAAGGTGGCTGCCACGGGAAGCTCTGCGGCATAGGCTGAAACAGAGGAGTGTGATCAGTCACAGAGAAAATTGGTGGTGGGGGAAAATTAGGGAATAACGTCGATGATGTTGGCATCATTCCCGGCGAACCAACGACACGAGAGAAGGCAGCGGCAGAGCGTGGTGCAGAGAACTCTGGCGTAGCGGTCATCTGGATCGGAATTGATGAGGTTGCCGGCGTCATGGAGGAAGGGACTGCTGCGGCAGCCGAGCTCATGGCGGAGGAAGCCATGGCTGCGGCACTAGAATCGGCCGAAGATGAGGAAGAACTCATATCGGCGGAAGCGTGAGTTCTAGAGGAAAAAAAAAAAATTAGGTCTGGGCTCTTGATACCATGTGAAATAATGGGAAAAGGGTACTCCAATAGGAGTCCTGGCAGGTATATTTATATTAAATAAGAGTTACCAAAAAACACAAGGATTCCTAATTTATATTAACTATTAAATATTTGACCCTCACTTGTAATTTCCAGATTTGAAAGTATTTTGAAAAGAGAAAAGTTTTTTAATTTGTTAAGACACGGGGTTCAAACTTTTCGGATGTGGGTTTCTAACATAATTCTTGGCAAAATTTCCCAGGAAATCAGAAAATACTCTTCCATAGACAAACAGAGCCTAAACTGCATGCTAGCAGAGTAGCAGCTACTTTTCCATGTTAATATGTAGTGTGAACAAGGTATAGAAATGATTCAGCCACTACCTTGAGCAAGTGAACTGAGATGAGTGAAGCTTGAAAGCCAAAGGAGGAAGAGGGGGAGAAGAAGGATGAGATGATAATGGTTTCTGCAGCAAAACATTCTGACCAAGAAACAGATAGGTCAACAATTTTGAAGCTGGAGTCAACAAAGATATCCCTTGAAAGCTACTTCAGGAGTAATGAATGAATCTTCAATACACATTAATCTGCTCTAACATAGTTTCCAAGACAAGAATATCATCTACTAGTAGTAGTGGTAGTAGTAGAGTATGTGAGAAGTCTAATTTGATTTGGAGAGTGGGAAAGGGGTTGGGAATGATTATAAAAAGATCACAAAGGTTGAGGCTTTTTGGAGATAGGGACAAGTGAGGGGTTCACAGGTGTGGGCTTTCATTTCTACTCCCATTCTCCCTCCCTTTGTCCCCCTCATTTCTGTCAACCCCCAATCCCTACTTGTACTAATACCGTACTCTCTTCATGGTTCTTAAAGTTTCATTGAAGTGATCAATAAAGTAGTAAAACAATAGAGTGACACTCTGATCTTTATTAATTGAGACATATTTATCCACTTTGGGGAAAAAATAATTAACATTTCCTCTATCTCAATTTATAGGAATCAATATTGAGAGTTACATGTAGTGTTGGAAGAAAATATATAATAAGTAAAGACTAAAAAATTGGTTAGAACTGTTTTTCTTTTAATTATACAGATATCTTTGTCAAACGGCCAAACTATGTGTTAATTTTTTATATGTTCATTTTAAAGACTTCTAATTTCACTTCCACAATTGATACCTAACAATGTGCATGTCGGCATGTTGCCCATTGAAATAATTTACTATCCCGTTTCTTAAAACTTTGTCAACTGGCATGAGGATTAATAAAACAAAAGTTGTGTGGTTGATATTTGTGTAGAAATGAGAGAATTAATTGGAACCACATATTCTTTATTTAAAAGAGGAAAATGGCAAAATTAGTGGGGCAATCAAAAAAGGAAAGTTATCAAAGTTTTAAGGAACATGAGGAGTATAAATTAAATGACTTTTGTAAAGTTTTGATTCTAGTCGACCGAGCTGGTTATGACATAGACATATGAGCAAAATAGTCATTTCACTTGTGTGTTGCACGAGATATGATTTCTTCATTATACAGAGTATTAGATAATTTTAGAAGTATAATAATGATTATACATTGCGACATGTTCAATGAAGATTATATATAAAACTGTAGAAGTGAAATTAAAATGAAGATTAGAAACAATTTCTAATGAGTTGGGCTTTAAATTTTTCGAAGAAATGATAATGTACAATCAGAATATGTGAACCTCCCAGTTAGATGTGTTGTGAATCGCATTTTTAGATGGTTCTGATCTTGATTATTGATTTTGAATTTGAAATTTACTTTTGGTTTGTTTGATACAAGAGATCAAAGAAGAAAGTTATACAAACGAAAATAATAAAAAAGAAAACCATTCAATATTATGTATTAATAGGATTGAGAATGATATTGTAATTTATCGTGAATTTAAGTCAATATTATGTATTAATAGGATTGAGAATGATATTGTAATTCATCATGAATTTAAGTCATACATGGGAGGGAAAATTGTATGTAGTCTTCGGAGAGGATTCTCCCTATAGGATTATTAGCAGACTCCTAAATGACATAAAATGTTGTGTCGGACCGGGAAGCGACCCGGCAAAGTGCCTGGGTCACGGGTTGGGTCAACCCGGTCAACGCCGAGAAAATCGGCAATGTTTAGTCGAAAATGAAAACATAAAATATATTAAATCATATATTAGATTAAGTTTGTATATGATCAAGAATCACTCTTATTCAAAGCCAACTGGCTAATGACCTTTTGAGTTAATAAAGTTTGTTGGAGTTGATGATAAAAAAAAAAGAATCACTCTTATTCAAAATTTAATGTGCCAAAATGTAAAGTTTTAACAAAATTCAAAATGCATTTAGAATTAGATGGACCTTTGGGTGAACATAATATTTAAACAGTAAATAAGATTGATATATGCGATGGATCTTTCATAAATAACAACAATATAGATAGTTATTATTAAAATTGTAGGGCTTAGAAAAGATATAGCGGTAAAATATAGATATAATCAGTTGGTGGTGAGTGTGTTGTGCTGTTCGGAGTTCCAGTGATCGAAACTCCCCGTCGTCCTAATTTTTGAGGAAAACGTGGTCTCTTGTCTGGTTTTAGTTGAAATTCCGGGTCTCAAGCGTTTCGGGTCCGGTCTGGTTTCTGTCGGGCCGCCGGTTAATTCCGGTTTTAACTATATTTGCGGGTTTCCTTTCAACCGGACTGACTCTGTGACCGATTGACCGGGTTCTGGTTCGAACCGCCCGGTTCGATCCAGTTCTTTAAACATAGATAAAATGAGGACAATGTTGTTCCCCCTTGAACCGAGATCGGCGATGGCCGATGGGTATCCGTTTCTCGACCCCCGGTCAATCTCGGTTCCATTTATTATGTTTTAAACCCTCCCGACTCCCAAGTCCCAACTAGGGGAGAGCAAACCTGACCCTACCCGATTGACCCGATCGGATATATCCGATTTTATTTTTTGGGTCCGATAAACCGACCCGAATGACCCAAACCCGATCCGATTTTTGCAACGCGAGAGTTAAGCGGGTAGCGGGTAGGGTTACCAATTATGCTACCTGACCCGCTCGAAAACCCGAACTAGGGTAGTATATATACTACTTTGAATTATTATATATGCATGTTCAAATATCTCAATTATTGTATGTCAATTACCATATTATGCATATTCAAATATTTCAATTGCTGTATTTGTAAAACTATAACTTTGAATGTTGTATTGTTATGATTTTGAATGATATTTTGACCAATTATCATTTTATTTATCACAATATCAAATATGTCAATCACCGTATATTATTATTTTACATGTTCAAATATGTCGATTACCGTATTTATACAACTATTACTTTGAATGTTATACTAGTATAAATTTGAATGATATTTTTACCAATTATCATTTTATTTATCACAATTTCAACAATAATAAATTAAAATCCGAATGGACCCGAAAACCGAACCAACCCGACCAAAACCCGAACTTCTTCAACCCGAAAAACCCGATAATTTTTTTGATCGGGTAGGGTTTGAAATTATCAATACGATACCCGAACGGGTTTACCATTTTTGAACCCGACCCGTGCTCTGCCCTAGTCCCAACTCCCCCCCCCAACTTCTTTTTCCTTTTTATTTGGGCTGAAATTTTCTGGTCCAGTCTGAATTGGTCTAGTTTGGTCTGGTATGGTCTCATAAATGTCTGATCTTTGTGTATTTTATAACTATCTAAGTCTGATGTGGCATGAACTAGTATGGTCTGGTCGGTCTTGCAATTTTGAACTATTAGCTTACCATTAAAGTGCATCTTTCCTTCTAGCTTGGGCAAGCAAATTAGTCAAAACAAGATAGTTGCTGAAAGGAGAGAAAATTGAACTAAAATGGTAGCTACCAAATATATTTAATTTATTGTTAATTGATATACTAAATTAATTAAAAATGAAACTGTAAAGTAATGCAATAAACGGTAAAGTTCCAAAATCCTGAAAAATGCGACAGTAAATAGTGCACTACAACGATAAACATTAAATATATATGTTTTATTTAATTTTCTTGTGAAATATTTAAAGTTGATATTTCTCAGTATGTATGTGTTGTTAAAATTTCTTATTTCTTTTTTTTACTTAACAAATACATATATTTGTACAAATTTTAAAAATATTTTTTTTTCATATTATCGTCGTTATAATTCTTTGGCCGCGGGTATGCGGTGTCTGCAATCTGCCAGCCTGCCGGTGCAATCGAACCGCATGGCGCTTCGCATGTGCTATAAATGGGGAGGGGTGTGCTACACTATCAGCGATTACTTTTAGTGTAGCGGTAAGCGCAACGATCCACAATAATAATAACACTAATAATTTATGGGTTTAAAAATATCATCTATATTTTCCCAATTTAAAAATATTTTAATATAAGTATAATTTTTATTGTATTAATAATCAATTCATTCACAATGTATATTTTCAAAATTAGTGGATTTGTGGGGCATATTCAAGAGGCAAACGTTGTAGCTGACCATTAGACTATCACATTGCTGGAAAATGAATTGGTCAATAAAACTGATATGGCAAACAGGGGCGGAGCCAGACTTCACTCTAGGGGGATATAATATAAGTATTAAAATGTAAAGGAAAATTTCAATTTTGGCCCAATAAATTTACTTTGAGTCCGTTTTTAGTCTTGATGCTTCACTTGCTCGTAACTTTGGTCATATAATTAATAATTTTTTTGCAATATAAGTACTTTCCCACAGGAAAGTACACTTTCCTACTGATAATTCAGGTTTAATGCACCAAACCCCCCTGTGATATGGAAATTCGGCGCATTAACCTGAAACTGCAAAAACTTATTAATTACAGGATGCGAGTAAAGTTACATGACTAGTAATGGATATAGTCAAAAACTACAAGACTAGTAAAGTTACAAGACTAGCAATGGATATTGTCACAAATTACAAGACTAAATTGCCCCGCAAACAAGGTGTAAAGACCTAATCGGCATGCGAGTAAAGTTACAAGTAGGGTTGTAAATGAATGGAATTGAGTCGAATAATGAGATTTTGTATTTGTATTTGTTTAATTTTTTCGAATACGAATTCGAATTCAAATATGAAACGAATATTAATTTCGATTTGTATTTTGTATTTGTTTAACAATACGAATAATTAACGAATCAAATACGAATATGGAATCAATTTGAGCATAGATTAAATATTAGTCAAATATCACTTTAAACTAACTTTTCTTATACTCCGAATTTTTTATGTTGTAAATGTATGCTATGACTCTTTTTTTTTGCAAATGCATGCTATGACTTAATATGTATTTTCAGAATTTAAATTTAATGGATCAATGCTTTTTAGATGGTGCACAATATACTAAAGTGAAATAATTTTATGATTAATAAATATAAATCTATTTCAAACTTTTTGAAATAAAAAATAACACACACATTATAAATTATACTTATAATGTGTGAAATAAGTTGATAATGGTATATATTAAAGTCAAACAACTCTAATTTTAATCTTCAAATCAAATACATAATTATTTGTATTATATTTGAAAGACATTTGAACCAAAAAATTGATTTGTATTCGTATTTATATTCTAGTTTATTGAAAATGGGCTTAGAATCTGTATGCAAAAATGTATATATGGGCTACACTTTGAGGTTATTGCTATCTTTTAAAAGTTATTATAATGTTATTACTATTATTATTAATAGAGATATTAATATTACCATTATTATTAATCGAATATATTTGATTAATATTCGAATCGAATACATTGGTATTCTTCTTTGTATTTGATAACAACTCGAATCAAATTTAATATTCTTATTTGTATTTGTATTTGAATTTTCCGAATTCGAATCATGAATTCGAATCGCGAATTGAACGCAAATAGATCCAAATTCTCCATTTGGTAATTAAGGAAAAATCTCCATATGAAAGAAATTTTTTTTCAACTGATTTCATATTCCTAAGGGGATAAGGGTCAGTTTGGTCCTCGAAGTTGCAAAAAAGGGGTCAAATAAGTCCTTATATAGAAAATTCTGTCCGCACGTGCCATTTGAGGTGGCTCCCGGTGGAATGTTTTGATGAAATTTTTTGAGCATCTTATTCATTAGGTCTAGTTTACTCATACCAAATTTCAGATAAAAATTCAATCGGGAAGACATTCAAATGAATTCTTGAAGATAACTGTGCCGTTAAAAGCGCTGTTATCTTCAAGAATTCATTTGAATGTCTTCCCGATTGAATTTTTAGCTGAAATTTGGTATGAGTAAACTAGACTTAATAAATAAGATGATCAAAAAAATTTATCACAAAATTCCATCGGGAGCCACCTCAAATGACACGTCCGGACAGAATCTTCTATATAAGGACTTATTTGACGCCTTTTTTGCAACTTCGAGAACTAAACTGACCCTTTACTCTATTCCTAAGTGGCCATAGCAAATATCTTAGGAAAAAAGTGGCCACAGCAGATAGGAGGATCAAGGACTTGAAGATATTCTGTGAATTACCTCACCAGGCAAAATCTGTTTCTGGGTTGGATGGATTCGAAAAATACAATTTTTTGAAGGATCCCGGAAGCCATCACTCTAGACAAGTCTTGAGGTGTAATTTTTATCAGCGATGTGGTAATTTTTTAAGATTAATTGTCTCCTCAATTGCATTTCCCTGACATTGGAAAGTGTTACATAGTGCCATTTTAGTGGATTATACATCGTCCTGGATCCTTATTATTTGAAGCGCACAATGGATAACAAAATCCTTGATTATGCATAAGGGTATTCTAAGGTTCATGGCATGAGCACCAAATGTTTGATATTTAGCTTGAGTTTTGCGGCATTGTTTCTATTAGTAAGTTCTTAAGCTAGCATTTTTGGGTGGCTATTCCAAGTAGGGCTGGGACTTTGGAACCAAGAACCGGAGAACCGAACCGGACCGAACCGTTATGACCCGGTTCGGTTCGGTTCCAACATTTATTAGTTATTTTTTAACGGTTCGGTTCCTATTTTTTATTAATGGTTCGGTTCTCGGTTCCTGAAAAAAATATGTACTAGGAACCGTTATATATAATAATTAAAATTATATATATTTCTTATGCGCATATATATTTTAATGTATATTTATTTACTTATTTTTATATTACATTCATTATTTTTGTTTAGTTATTCAACTATTTAAAATTATTATTCACTTCAACCGGTTCTCTTAGGCTTCTTAGGCCTCTCATTAGGTCCAAACTCCAACGGGTCGGAACTTTGAAGGTCCAAGTATTTAAAATTATTATTGTCTTTAACTATTTAAGCATATTTGTATCGTAATTTCAAACGTAGAATGTCTTTTTGGCAAAAATTTAGTCATGATTTGTAAGATTTTTTTCGAAGACTAGGAACCGTTAAATGACAAGAACCGAACCGTTATGAACGGTTCGGTTCCTTATCGGTTCTATAAAATAATTTATAAGAACCGAACCGTTAGTAAAATTTCATATTTTCAAACGGTTCCACATATTTTGCCTAGGAACCGAACCGGTCCCAGGCCTAATTCCAAGAATCATCTTTACTCCAAGAACTTTAGCTTACGAGATGAATCTGCTTTTCTGCAGAGTTCAAAGAATAATTCAATGACCTCTTGCGGTAATAATATTATCCTTAACCACAACTTCACTGAAGGGCTGAATTCATGGCACCACAATTGCTGTGAAGCCTTTTTGGTTCCAGCAGGTGTGGAAAATTATGTTGTTGTTACAAACCGCAAGGAATGTTGGCAAGGCTTGGAGCAAGATATTACAAACAGAGTTTCTATAGGATCCACCTATACAGTTAGTGCTTATGTTGGAGTGTCTGGTGCAATTCAGGTCTCTAGTGATGTCCAGGCTACCCTAAAACTAGAGTATAGAGATTCATCTACTACCTATGTTTTCATAGGAAGGTATCTGGTACCTCTTATTCTGTGAACATTTTACTTGGTTATCTAAGAAATTATATTGTGACAAAGGAAATCCTCTTCAAATGCAGAAAATCTGTTTCTAAAGATTGTTGGGAAAAACTGGAAGGCACATTTTCACTGTCTAGTAAACCTGACCGGGTTGTATTTTATCTGGAAGGACCTTTACCAGGAGTTGACCTACTCATTAAATCAGTTGTGGTTACCTGTTCTTCCTCAATAAAGTGTAAAGTGAGTAATTTATAATTAATCTTATATTATCACTGTTTAGATTTGACTCCACGCCCAAAGTAAAATTACTGTTTATATTTAATTTTTTTTATAGTGTGTCAAACAAGAGAGCTATGCTAAACTTAGTCCAGTAAACAAAAGAAAATTTGAAATTTAGCTTCGATGGATGAATCACCATAGTTGAGCACTTGAAACACACTAAGGGCCCTTTAGCGTGGTGAGTTTGGAGTGTAAAAAGCTAACTGTGAATCTGTGATAGTAAGTTTAGTAGTTAGGACTGTGAGGTCCAGTGCAGCTGTAGATTTGATATTTGTTTGATTAACTAATAGCGGCTGTAAAACTTAAAAAATGCGTTTAAAGAAGATTTTAATTTCTAAAAGTTAATAAAATAATTTTAAAAAATTAAGTAAAAGTATACAAGAAAATTTTAAAAAATAAAGAATAATGTAATTTAAAAAAATTAATCAAGTTAAACTCACCTCACCGGAGGTATCAAACCCCGGTGGAAAATGATATACGAAGTTGTCAACTTCATCTCTGACGACGAGTTTTACTTTGTGTTGGAATCCCTCCTTAATTGGAGATGTTCTAGAAAATTTTATAGCTTTCTAGAACATTTCGGAGAATCCTAGAGAAGTCTAGAACTCTCTAAAAGCTTGTGGAATAGTGTGAAATCCTCTAAAATATTCTAGAGATGTGTGGAACCTTCCGGAAGCTTATGAAGCATATGGAAGGGAATGGAGAGGTGTAGAGATTCCTTGGAATTCTCTAAAATATGTAGACATGTGTGGAACATTCTAGAGAACTACTCTCTACCATTCATTATGGAGGTGGAGTAGTATAAATAGGAGTAGGAGCCTTCATTCCTAACCATCCTAGCAAGAGAGAAGCCATTTCCTGGAGTGAGAAAGCTAGAGAGTTAGAGAGCCTCTTCGAGAGAGAAGAGAGTTAGCTTGGGAAGTTCTTATCCTCAAGCTTGAGTGAGCCACCATTGAGTGAGACAATTTTGTAACATCCTTGTAAATCCTACTATTCTTTTGTATAGTGGAATAATCTCCATATTGGAGAATTTAAATCGTGTGCTCCCATTACTACCTTAATTCCCAAGTGTCTATCTTAACTTCACGAAGCGGGAAAGTCCGGGTTTTTGCCAACACTTTGTTCTAATGCAAAACTCACCAAACTTAATGCACTGCTAACAGAAAGGCAGCCTAATGTTAAGTAGTTTTGTACTGTGCTGAAAGTGTGGAACATACTCCCTCCGTTCCTTATTACTTTGACAAGTTTGACCGGCCCTTGAAATAAGAAAATAAAAATTATGGTTGAGGTTTCTACAGGGATGAAAGAATTCATAAAAACCACAAAATAATTACTAAAGTGAAAGTTTTTGGGACATTAAAAAAAGTTGGCAAAGTTATAAGGCATAGAGGTAGTAACTTCTTTCATTTTTTCCGGACAGATGTAGTACTAACGACTTATCCAGTGTTTGCTTGTTTTTCCCTTAAGATGATTTCAATGTAATTGATAGAATTCCGGTTCACAATCCATCTCTTCTGGAGAAGGGATCATATTGAACTCCATATTTGAGGATGGCATGAACAACTGGTCAGGGAGAGGCTGCAAGATTCTTCTGCACGATTCTATGGAAGATGGGAAAGTTCGTCCAGTGTTTGGTAATGTTTTTGCACGTGCAACAGAACGGACACATACTTGGAATGGATTTCAGCAAGAGATAACAGGAAGAGCATTGCGAAAGCTTGCCTATGAGGTTCTTGCTAAAGTTCGCTTATATGGTAGCAATGTCACCAGTTCAGCTGTTCGTGCAACATTATGGGTCCAGATGGCTGATCTTCGTGAGGAATACATAGGCATTGCCACGTATGCTCTCTCCTTTATTATGTTGTAACTTTCATTTAATGGTGTCAATACAAGATATGGGGTTTAATTGCATCATTTTTCTCGATATGATAGGGATTGATTATTCAATTTATTCCAAATGGCTTCTTATTCTCTAAAGAATTCTGGTGATGGCTTCTTATTTTTGTACAGAGCTCACTCCCCCGAGTTTCTTGTGACCTTTAAGGTCTGTTTGGATGTAGTCATGTAGGGTTTGGAGCATTAAATCTAAATCTTAATAAATAAAATGTTTCCAAAAAGGAGTAAAAGGTGATAGAAATGCTATACAATCACATTAATTTTTACAAAATCTCAAATTATTATATCTAAGATATAGACTTAAGCACTACGCGTCTACACCTCCATCTATAATCTTCCTTTCCAAACCGTCCATCCAAAGACACCCTTAGTTCAATGCTCTCACCATTAGCGTTTTGCTACATACTTCATATGCTTTTGAAGGACATACTTTTATACCATTAGAAGGTAGCTTCTTAAAATAAATTACTGAAAACCTAACCTTGGACTTTTCCATAGTGTACAAACAACAGACAAGGAGTGGTCACAATTACAAGGAAAGTTTCTTCTCAATGGTTTCCCATCTAAGGTAATTATTTTTCTCGAGGGCCCACCCCCAGGCACTGACATTCTCCTCAATACGTTAACCGTGAAGCGTGCAGCTAAAGTTCTTCAATCTCCTCCTCCAGTGATCGAGGTTAGTTCACAAAAAAAATCTTAGATTATTTTGTTTGTGTAATTATTTCGAGATATAAGAGTGGTCACATGGTTAGTTTTGTTAAGACTTCCATCATTGAATTATTAAAAAGAGGTGTCCAGTTGGGCTCAAATGCTTTATGACCATTTGAAAAGAGGTGTCCAGTGAATCTGATATTATTATGTATTCTATCGAATTCAGTCCATTATTCCAAACAGAAGATACTGCTTAATACAATCCTCTTCTCCAGAATGTAGATTTTGGTATCAATATTATCACAAACACCAACCTAAACAATGACACAAATGGGTGGTTTCCTCTTGGAAATTGCACCCTCACTGTTGCAATCGGCTCACCACTTATAATCCCTCCTGCGGCTAGAGATTCTCTTGGAGCTCACCCGCAGTTAAGTGGTCGCTACCTTCTTGTGGGGAATCGTACAGAGACATGGATGGGTCCCGCGCAGATCATTACACATAAAGTCAAAGCCTATTTGACTTATCAAGTTTCTGCATGGGTTAGAATTGGAAAAGCAGCCAGTGGGGCTCAGAGTGTGAATGTTGCTCTTGATGTGGACGGTCAATGGGTGAATAGGGGTCAAGTTGAAATTGATGATGACAACAAATGGCATGAAATTTGTGGATCTTTCAGGATTGAGAAAGAAGCAGCTAAGGTTAAGGTTTGTGTTCAGGGTCCTGCTCCAGGTGTTAACTTAATGGTTGCCGCACTTCAAATATTTCGAGTTGATAGAAAGGCACGGTATGACCACTTACGGGGAGAAACCGATAAGGTAAGAAATGGACTGCCTGTTTTATACATAATTACGTAGTATTATTATATGAAGAAAATAAATGAATGGGCATGCACTTTTTGGGACCCCAAGCATATTAAAGGTTGTTTTATTGTAAGTTTTAGTTTTTTAATATATAACAGGGTTGTCTGAAGTCTATAGATTATCAATTTTCATGTCATGCAGATTTGTATAGTTTATATATACAATAATACACTTCTGTTATTGCATTTTAGTGATGTGGTTTTGGTATAATGACTAAAGAAAAAGCTAAAGAGACAATGGCTATTTAAAGATTTAAAAAAAGTGGCTATGCATGTCCCTTTTAAGCTTTTATACTTCATGTGTCATCACCAATGACACTGCAATGACACACCACAGCTGCCAGTGGCACACCGTCAGCATAAGTGACACCGCCTCACATGTCACCGTAACCTACGACAGAAGTTTTTGGTGAGTTTCCTGGAGACTTTTTCCTGGCAACTTTGGAAAAAAATCCAGCAGCGACAAGGGTCGGGCAGCTGGACTGGGAAGCTGATGGGTGCTGAGTGGGAATGATAAAATTGGGGTTTGGGATTATTCAATCATTTTTTTAAAAATATTTAAAACGAGTCATATTTTTTGTGCATTAGAACTGTAGGAGTTATATTCTTGTGTATTTATTATTTCTTCATAATAAGTCTTCTACGCTGCTAGTTGAGAGTTGAGAGAACCTCTGTTTCCCCATATATTCTTAATAATGAATTGTTAAGATAGGTCAGCATCTACCTATATATCATGTAAGTAAGTACATGTTTCTATGGTATAGATACGCAAGCGAGATGTCATCTTGAGGATCTCAGGATCAGAAAGTTTTCTTGGGACTGCTGTGAATGTAAGGCAAATCCAAAATAGCTTCCCGTTTGGGTCTTGTATTAGCAGAGGAAACATCGACAATGAAGAGTACAGAGATTTCTTCCTCGGGAATTTTAATTGGGCTGTCTTTGGGAATGAGCTGAAGTGGTACTCAACAGAACCTCAACAAGGAAACATAAACTACAACGACGCTGATGAGCTCTTGGACTTTTGCATGAGAAACAACATTCCTGTGCGTGGCCATTGTATTTTCTGGGAGGTCGAGGATGTCGTTCAGCCATGGGTCCGCGGCCTGGAAAAGAATGACCTGTCAATTGCTATCAAAGCACGCCTTACAAGCCTCCTCACGCGCTACAAGGGAAAGTTTAAGCACTATGACGTGAACAATGAGATGATGCACGGCTCGTTCTATCAAGACCGGCTCGGGAAAGAAACTCTAGCCAGCATGTTCAAGGCTGCAAACAAAATTGACCCTTCTGCCCTCCTATTTGTAAATGATTATCATGTTGAGGATGGCTGTGATGCCCGGTCATGCCCGGAAAAATACATTGACCACATTCTTGAACTCCAAGAACGCGGGGCCCCTGTCGGGGGCATAGGTATCCAGGGACACATAGATTGCCCGATTGGACCAATCATTCGTCACGCTCTGAATAAATTGGGAATTCTCGGACTCCCTATTTGGTTCACCGAGATAGATTTCTTTTCAAAAAATGAATATATTAGAGCTGACGATTTGGAGGTTATGCTCCGCGAATGTTATGCTCATCCTTCTGTGGAGGGGATAATGTTGTGGGGATTTTGGGAGTTATTCATGTCCAGGGAAAACTCTCATTTAGTGAACGCTGAGGGGGATCTTAATGAGGCCGGCAAAAGGTATGTTGCTCTTAAAAGAGAGTGGATGTCACATTGTCATGGTAATTTTAATCAGCAGGGAGAGTTCTTCTTTAGAGGATTTTATGGATCATATGAAGTGGAAGTCATTGGAAGGTCAAAGGTATTTACCAAGACATTTGTGGTCGACAAGGGTGAGGATGTTTTGATAATCTCCATTGATGCATAGTTGGTGAGTTGGTGACTACTCTTGGGATGTACACATTTCTAAGGCCTTATTATGATCTTGTGCTTATCTTATCATTAGAAGCATACATGTTTGAATTATTACTCTTTTTCATACAAAATGTCTAGATTTTGTGTGCCAGAGTATATTTATAGTCTTATGGATGTAAAAAGCGAAGTTTCAATAAAAACAATGTGATATTACTAAGGCCTTAAAAATTGGAATTGAAATTTATGATAAAAAAAGGCCTTAAAATTTCAATAATAACAACACAAATATTAATGAAGATAGGAATCATAATAAAAAACTTCACCATCATAGTTATACAAAATCATATTCTAGTCCACATGTATATTGATTGGTATCAAAGTGTTTGAATATTTGTGTAATACGAGTAATTTGGATAATATGTAGTATATACATACTCCGTAGTATTTAACTATATCAGCGACAAACATTTTCATATTAGTAAAAATAATATATATGTACCAATGTGTGTATATAATGTATATAATTCTATTGATTAAACAAATTTTGATGTCAATGTATCATACTTTTGTATGATACCAAGGTGTCATAATGTTTAATAATGTTATTGTATCAAAATATTTTGTTGTACTTGGGTTTCATGCAAGGGCGGAGTCAAGCGAGGGGTCAAGGTGGTCAGCCGACCCCGCTGAAAATTCAAGAATGTAGAGCTTTGAAATGCATTCGATTTGATATATTATGGGTCTCGTAACTCATTACGAGTAGAAAGTTATGACTTCTGGAAAAATCAGCACCATCTTAACTTGAAATAAGCAAATTTTAATGTGTGATGTTGATTATATTCTTAAATTTAGAAAAAAAAAACATCTTATTCATTCATTAGTTGTGTGAACATTATAATACATTACACATATATCAATACATTAACCAAAAAATGCTCATTAAACTACCATTTATCTCAACTACTAACTCAATTATTGTATAATAAACTATCCAACATTTTGATACTGTATATAATTAAATTCCGACCCCCTCAAACATTTTTCTGGCTCCACCCCTGATTTCATGATTTACTGACATTTTTCGTTGATATTAAATTTAATGTCGTCATTTTTTACTTGTGAAATTTCTCTTGTGTCATGATTTTTTTTTACATTTAATAGGTAGTGTCATTGTGAGACATTTTTCTAGTAGTTATTTGATATCAGTGAGAACCTTAGTCATGAATCATGATGAGCTGATTTTGTATAATGAAGTAGTCAGGGACCCGGTTCGGGCCGGGCGGCCCGGGACCGGCCCGGCCCGCTACTGTGCGGGCCCAGAACCGGCCCGGTTCTCGGGTCCGGGTCCGGTTTAGGCACCGAACCGGTGGGGGTGGCGGGTCCAGGCTCGGGGCTTGGTTTTGGCGACCCGGCCGGGCCGGGTCGAGCCCGGGTCCGGGCCTAACGGTCACAATTTTAAAAAAAAAAATAATTTTTTTCATTTCTTTTTAAAACACCCTTTTGGGTTGTTGACCCACTTCCCAAATGGCTATATAGCCGTTGGGTGGGTACCAGGGGGGTCCGGGGCTTTTGGGGGTGGGGGTGGGGGGTGGGGGTTAAAAAAAAACTATAAATACTCCTAATTTTAAACACTTTTTCACACCTCTTCTCCAACTCTTCCTAAATATGTATAATTTTCAAAAAAAAAATATTTAAAAAAATTTAAAAAAAAAAACAGCTCCCAAATGGCTATATAGCCGTTGGGGCTTTGGGTGGGGGCAGGGGGGGTCCCGGGGGTGATGGTGTGGGGAGAGGGGTTCAAAAACATCTATAATTACATCTATTTTCTAACATTTTTCTACACCTCTTCTCCAACTCTTCTCCATCTTCATCTTCTCTTATTATCCTACATTCCTACTTATACATCTACCATTTTAAAGATGGAAAGTACATCTTCCCTTCTGCAAAACAATTTTGATAAGTGGAAGGACCCGAAGACCGGACTGTGATGGGCAACTTGCAAGTGGTGCAAGAAAGAGTGTAGCTTGGGGCGTTCACACGGATACGGGATGACAATAAAACATACTTCGTATGAAGTCCTGTGACAAAGGTAAAACAACAACCAACGGTGGCGGAAATCTCAATTGATATTTATTAGAAAATGTATTTCATATTGTTGTTTTTTCTCAATTCTCAAATGTAGTTCCTATTTCAAATAAATGCACTTGAACTTTGTTTTTAATAAGAATTTGTATATTCTATAATAATTAAAAAAAAATATGGCCCGGCCTGGCCCGACGGGTGGCCAGACCCGTGACCCGGGCGGATGGCCCGGCCCGAACCGGCACCGGCCATAGCCCGGGCCGGTCCCGGGCCTACCTCTACTTGACCCAAGGCCCGACCGGGCCTAGGCCCGGCCCGACCCGGCCCGGGTCCATCACTATAATGAAGTAGAAGTTGGTGTGAGTAAAAATCACACTCAAATATTTTGGCTTACACAGTCTAACAAATTAAAAGGATGACACCCCATTCTGGCCCGAGGCTCCCTAGCGAGTGTAGTTCTGACTCAAATACTTGCAAATACTCTATGCATTTTTACGTTGTAACCTCTCATTGCAATGGTTAAAATAGGAATATAAAATTTATCGCCTGTGGCACTCCCTACATCAACCAACTGAGCTACGTCCATTGGCCACGGTCTAACAAATTAAAGGATACATGGATGGATTGTTTGACTCGATCGTGTGAACAATAGTTGATTTTCAAGAAGGGACGGGGTTCCATTGATTACGTAACATTTGATTACAATGGTCGACATCTTTTCAAAATCTAGTCTAGGAAACACTTGTAATTATATTTGAAAAATAGTTCAAACTGAAATTTTCTTTAGCAAAAACGATTTATCAAATCGTTTAGTGTTGCTTTAAAAAAAAATCGTTTAGTGTTGGACCGTATGTTAGGACAATTTTGGACAAAACACAAAATGAAATGCATAATTTTAATTTTGATTTTGAACAAATCTAAAAACTTATAAGCACCAATGGTGGCCAACTATGACATATAAGGAATGATAAAAATGTTGGTGTAACACTACAGCAAGTTGCACTTGTACAATTTGTTGCAATTAGCGTATCATTCATCATTAACTTTATAACTTCTCTGATGGAGTATATGGCTCGGGAACTCCCGGCCCACAGACTCCTACTATTCTAGCACAGGCCCAACAAGCCCAAGAAGCACAAGAGGCCCAAAACACAGTGGCCCAAGCTCAAAGAAGCTCAAGGTGCGCCCAGGGTAGCCTTCGACAACATGGCCGAAGACTCCAAAACTCACAGGACAGCCAGATTTGAGCGTACAAAGCTACTGGGAGAAAATGGCAGAATTCAAAAGCCTTCGGCACTTTCGTGCCCTCGGCATCAGGAAAGCCTTCGGCCATACCAAGCCTTCGGCCACATCGAGCCCTCGGCTGGTCAAGCCTTTGGTCACAGGAGAGCCTTCGGCTAAACAGTTCAATCATCGAAGATTCTCTTTGGAGACAAGCAACCACCGCATTTAATGCGGCGTCACATCCACCCACCGCATTTAATGCGGTGCACATGCGAGTGCCAGTGTCACCCCGATTAAGGTGACCCCTCGGCCGTTAGATTACTGACACGTGTACTCTCATCGCATTTATGGCTGCTATAAATAGCACCCTTTATTCCTCTTGTAAAGGAACCCATATCAGATTTCATTAATATATCTGACTCTCTCTCTCTTACTTGTTTGCCCTGACTTCTCTCTAGGTTATTCTCATAATAACCCCTCGGACAAGCTACCTCAGGTACACTATCCATCATTCTCCTTGCCTCCGTTAAATTCCAATGGGAGAGTTTCCAACTATATGTGTGCCCTTCGAATTTTAATTAGGGAATTTATCACAAATGGGCTAAAACTGAAAGTAATATCAAATTTGTCACCATGAGAAGTTCTTTTCAAAAGTAGACTCGTAAGGTTTTTCTTTTCAATATCAAATTTGCTGACTGAATAATGAAAATGAACCCATGTGCTAACTTTTTGCTAACTTTGTGCTCTAATAGCACTTACGAATCCAACAATTTAAAAATGGGAGAATACAAGTGCAAAAATGATAAAACAATGCAAAAAAAAACAATTAAACCAAATTATATATTCTTGAAATTAAAATAATAATTTAAATTTGAAAAAGGTAATAAAATACAATAAATGCGTAAAATTTATAAAAGTTGAACAAGATGATATATTTATTCATTTTTGAAACATATATAATTGCTTAAAATTTATAAAAGTTGAAAAATAAAATAAATGCTTATTCATATTCGAATCCAAGTTGAAAAAGGAACCTACTTTTTAAAACAAAGATGTAAATGAGATAAAAATGTTTTAAAACTGTATAAAAAATATGAAAAGTAAATATAAAGTATTATAAAAGAGTAATTTTATTGAAATTGGTATACATAAATTAAAAAAATATGAAAATTATAAATAAATACAAAATTTGAAAACATTCAAAAATATCAAATAAATACTCAAATCAGTGCAATGGTCAATTTTTTATGTTTGTCAACGCAAAAAATTGACCATTTGTATATTTAATGCTCTACTATTAAACAAAATTTAAAAATTCATATTTTAAAAATTTACGATAAGACAAATTTAACAACATTTTTATAAAAATAATTTATAAATACATTAATAAATAAAACATAGTCAAACTAGAACATGTGAAAAGTTTAAAATTCAGCATTTTCAATTATTTACGAACAAAAGGAAGTATATTAATAGGAAAAAATGAAACTATATTTTTTAAAAATAAAATTAAAATAGAAAATAAGTTTCTTAAAGTTTATAAAAATTATATACATTGAAATAAATTAAACTTGTGTAAATTATAGAAATTAAAACTAAAAATATGAAAAATAAAGAAAATATAAAAACAATTGAAAAATATGAAAATTGAAAGTATAGAACTATTTGTACGTAAAATAATATTTGAAAAATATTTAACCAATTTATTTATTATTGTTTGTTTCACATTGTTTCTTTGTGTTTCCCTATGTTGATAAATTTAATTATTTTTGTTTCCTATTGTTACTTATATACCTATATCTGATTTTTTATTCCAAATTAAAAACGAATATAAATATAAAAATAAATAGATAACCAAAATTAAAATCAATAATAAAGAACAATAAGCAACACGATACAACAACATGCAACATGATGCAACAAAATGTAAAAACAATATATACAAATATCACAAAATACATATTATTATTATCAAATACTTATATATACAAATATCACTAAAATACATATTAAACATAAATACTAAACAACAAAAAGCGAAATCAACAATAAACAACAATGACCAACACATTGCAACAAAAAGTAACAAAAAGAAACACAATGCAACAAAAAGTAACACATGTGATACAACAAAAATAAACAAAAAACATCATACAAGTGTATCACTTTTAATATATAATTCAATTGATTATTGATTTTATTACATCTATCTATTGTATTATTTGGCTTTGCTTGGTCATTCTCTTCTTCATTGGATGCATCTTAACACGGAATCCATCAAGTTTGCCTCTTGCGTCCTCATTACCTATTTGAGCTTCTTAATTTGAGTATGATCTCCGGCCATGTACATACATCTCTTATGCGCCTGTAATAAGAATGCAATCAATATAATGCAAATATGGAATCAATTATTACAAAGAAAAAAAAGATATCAAAGGGATCATGGTGAATTGGAGCCTTGGAGGATAGCATGTTTAACCTTTACAAAAATTGAGGCGAGTACTCTCTCCGTTCCTAGGGGCATGCACTGTAACTTTTTCAAGCAATATCTAATATCTTCCCTTAATATTCTACGTACTGGACATGAACACATTCTAACCATAGATCATTGCCTTCTAATAAAGCTATTATTAGCTCTGTTGTTTGTGCTGATATAATCGTAGTAACAGATTTCTCCATGGACATTCACACGAAATTTAGCCACCAAAGCCATGGATATCTACTAACAAAGGCAGCACATATGATCAAGGGATATGCATACAAGTTTCTTACATGTTTTCCCTTTCAAGGCCACAGGGGTGAATAGAGCTTGTTCATGAGCAAAGAACACCAATAAATATGATTTTCCAGGAAAAACAATAAACGGTGAGAAGAAATTTGAATAAGAGTAAGAGTTCAAATGACAAACTCAATGAAATTCTGGACAATGAAAAAATATGTTGCTACATATGTCAATATGATGAGATACAGATGAATATAAGAAGAAAAATATGATAATTGAGTTGAATTTAAGATTAAAAATTACTCCCAAAAAATATGAATCTGAGACCATCGCACTATACAGTATCAAAAATACAAATCTGAGATCTAAACCTAAAAGGCTATGAAAAAACAATAAATCCAAGTCATATTGAAGATATACCGACTAAATACATACCGAAGCAGCCGACCAAGCAGGGGCAGAGGATGAAGGGCGAAGCCACAAAGCCGGGGAGGCTGGAAAGTGCCGCCGGCGTAGGGCGAGAGAGGAATAGCCGCGCACGTCTCTGATTTTTCTATTAAAGCGCTCGAATTGTCTCTCGGCATAAGGCCATCACATGAAAGCGTTGGACCTACTCTAGCACATAGATGTGATCAGAAACTGGAAGCAGTGGAGGCAAGTTAGGATTTTAAGCTTTCGGAGAGACGAGATGTGAGGGAAGCGGGGCCAGAGAGAATGAGAGGACAAGAGGCGGTAAAACCAGAGATGTGAGTTGATGAAGGGGAAAGGAGGAAGGCTGCTAGTAGTAATCGATCATTACTCTCGGTGGGGGGTTGAGTTTGATTTAGGACATTTTTGAAATAAAAAACTTAAAGTGAAAAGGTAAAAGTCTATAAATGAAAAATAAATTATGAGGAAACATATGAAATGCAATTAAGAAAAATGGACCGTACCGAATATTTCCACTTTTAATTATCCTACTCATTCGATTGCTTTAGCTTCCATTCAATGTTTTTTTTATTTAATTTTGCATTTTAAACTTTACCCCTACGTTGTAGAAGATAAAAAAACTCAATTCTATGTAATTTTTTATCTTTTCTCTTTGGAATGAAGTGATCTGACACAGTGACGCCCAATAAAATTTATGTACGGTTTGTGAATTACCCCTTAATTATTAACCTCTTGTGATCGCAAAGATTTAGATTATCTCTTTGTTAAGAGTTGTCCTTTTAATATCATTCTTATTGCTTATTGCATACAATTTTTTCATTTAGATCAGATTAGAAAAAAAATTAATTGGATTAGATCAAATCGGAAAAATTATTCACATTAGAAAGATTTAGACCACATCAGATCAAAAAGATACATAGCAGACAAGAAAATTTCAAACATGATTTATTATTATTATAACTATTATTATTATTATCGTTTTTGTTGGTGTTATATTATTATCATTGTTGTTGTTGTTGTTAAAATGCGATGTATGGTAGGTAAGGAATGCCGGGAACTAATGAACGAATATAGGGATCTCCGGCATAACCGGCATAATCGCCACCGGAATCCCAACTGCCTCCTTTACACCAATAGGCAAAAGCTCCAGCCGGTACACATAATCTACACTCGTGATGAAGATTGGTATACCAATCTAGGACTCACTCCCTGGTGCAGCGACAGAGAATACAACAATGGAGATTACACGTATGGTGACATAGATTACCCCTTTTTGGGGAATAGGTATCCAAGATCATATTCCAGGCATCACGACCGGAGATTTGGGAGACCATCAGATCAAATTGAGGGAGGACACAAGTCCAGAAGAAAGCGCAACTCTATTCTGCACAACCCCAGAATCTACACCTATGGATACGGAACTCCGGATAGACGCTATGACGGACTACACTCCACACATCGCCAGCAAGTAACAGAAGATCGTCACCATGGTTCAGGGGCACCGGAAGAGGCCTGGTGCACGGTCACATACAAAAGCCAGCGACCCCACCGGCACTCCGCGCTGGCTCTTCGACCCTCCACCACCATTCCGTCAACAGGTACCTCCAATTGCTACTCCAGTTTAGCATTTGAAGACAACCAGTCATACTCACATCACACTGAAACCGTTAACCATACCAACAAGCAATTTCACAATCCTCACAAGATTAGAGGAGATTCAAAAAGAAATTGGAGCAGGAACAGAGCAGAACAGAACCAATCGCTCTGGGAAGGTAATCGTCAATTGAACAAGGCGATTCAATCCACTACCAATGCCGCCGGAGACTCCAGTCGCAGACCAGCGGTCAGCCTGAGAGCGACGCCGCATGTACTTCCACCGGAGTCAGAATCTGCATCTTCGGCCACTTAGTCTCGATCTATTTGTGTGGGGTCGCTGGTACCTTGCACAGTTCACAACGAGAAACCCTTAGCTATAGACGGTAAATCTAAGGCCTTCACAACCAATCCTGTTGGAAGCACAGAAGAACAGACAAAGAAAATCACATGGGTCAATATTGTGAAATCGCCCAAAGACAAAATAGCTGGAAATGTCCTTCTCAGCACTGACCTGGCCGGTCCCTCCACTATTCGAAATCATTTAAGCCTAAAAGAAGGCAACTTATCTTTGGCCACGACAGATGAAAATTGGGTTGAAGCCGATCTTTTATCTAATGATGTTGAAGAATTCTTTTTCTTTGGAGAAGAAGGATTTGACTCGGTCAAAATTGAATCCAAATTCTATAAATTTGCAGTTAGAAACAGCGAAATGGTCCTTTTCGAAATTAAAAAATCTATGTTGCACAAGATTCACTTCAACCGGGACCTTGCTCCTCATATCATCCGATCCATCACTCAGCTCACAAATCAGGATCAAGCAAATTTTATGCAGAAAAGAAGATTTGGAGATATCACGATTTCTTTGGAAGCTAACAGATCAGGCTCCTACATCAAAATTGCTAAAGTGAAAGGAAGCTCCATTCACATTCCCATGGGGCCTCACAAATCCAGCCTGCTTGGATTCCTCTCTATTTTCTCTAATTTTGCAGGGCTTCCGAAGTGTAGGCAGGACGACTCAATCTCTTTTCAGCTCGGGAACACTATTGAAACACAGGACCCAGTTTCTATCTCCAAATTGATTTTTAACTCTCAAATCCAGGCAGTAAATACTGAGACTTATCAGGTCTACTCTCCAAGGAAACAACATCAGTTGCCATTGATACAGGCTTATTCGGACGCCTCTGACAGTTTTGATCATTCTAATGACTCTTTCTTCTCAGATGACTTTCTGAGACATGCAACTGAAAATGATCGCCGTCCTCCCATTTCACTCCAAGAGGAAATTAGGAACTCTAAGTTCAACAGAGCGATCTGCCGCAAAGCTAATTTCGTTACCTCGGAAAATTGCTTGCCAACAGATAACCTGAACACACAACTAAAGATTTACAGGAAAAATCAAAAAAACAAAAGGCGCCACAGCATGAGGACTAGGTACCAGTCTAGAGAGTTCCCTTGGGTCTAGATTAGTTCTTTTCGTTTTTTTCCTATTGTTATTGTTTTTTCTTTTATTTCCTTTCGCGCTTTGTAATACTTTCTTTTATCAATAAAATCCACTTTCTTTAAAAAAAAAGTTGTTGTTGTTAAAATCAATATTGTTATTTTTATTTGTAAGTATTAAAAAAATTGGATTCATGTGGTTGCTATTTTATTCCTAAACTAAGAATAAAGTAGAACCATACAAACTTTATCGAATTTAGTATGACACAATCTCGGTGAGACATATCGAAAATGAAATATAGGACAATCTTAATAGAAACGGAGGGAATACGAGTTGGAGGTGGCGGTGGTGATGATCTAACATCTCTTGTTCATAGTAATTCTACATTTATACACATATAGGAAGTGCGAGATCAAACTTGTGTCTCCATATGTCCATATTGACATTTCCATTTGACATGTATGCCTCTGCAATAAAGGTAACATAGAGAAAAGGTTTAAATAAATTCAAATTAACCATTTATTGTGCCACTCAATTTGTTAAAGAAGATTCTTTTTTTTTTTTAATCAAGGAGAAGATTGTTATTAAGAGTCTCTTTGGTGATCATGATATGTTTTTTAGCTTATCAACTTCTCACCCAACACATAACTTTTGATTTCACCCGTTAAATTGTATAATAATTAAAATATGGAAAACTGTCAAATAAGTCCCCGTACGATTGTCAAAAAGTCAATATAGTCCTCTTACTTTTAATTGAATCCCCAAGTGATAAAAAATACGTAGTCAATTTTGGATTTTTTTACCGATAATGAGCCGGTAACCTCATTACTGCCTACGTGGAAGTCAACTTGGCATTTTTTACTCTTTTCCATTTCTTCATTTTTCGTTCAGTTTCTTTCTTCTTTTTTCCAACAACGGCTGGTGTAGTTCCGCTGTTTCCGACCAGGGGCGGACCCAGGAAATTGATATTGGGGGGCGGTAATTTAAACAAAAAAAATCTAGGCGCTTGTTATTATTATAAGTTATAACCCTAATATAATACGTAGTAGTAATTAAATGAAGCATTAAAATAGAAGAAGAGACAAATATATTATTACAAAATAGTTAAATTTAGTACTTTAGAATTGTGTCTGGCGCTCCTTTAACGAGATAAATTCCTCAATCACGGCTTTTGAGTAACAAAATTTAGCAATTTTTCTTTCAATATAAACAAGGTTGTTTGCAAGATACTCATCCTCCATTTTATTGCGAAGCCTTGTTTTTATTATTTTCATTGTTGAAAAAGCCTTTTCTGTTGTTGCTGTCGAAACCGGTAGAGTCAACAAAAGTCGGATCAATCTATCAACAAGAAAGTACACTTACATCTCCATCTCCGCTAATCCTTGACAAAGTTCACCCATCCACCTTGTTGCACAGTTTCACACCCATGCCGGCATGAACCTATATAGTAAGGCCATGGTTGTACCGCAGAGTACTCACCTGTGTTAGCCTCTAACCCGCCGAAGAACCTAAATTAAAGCTTTGCAACAGTGCACACTGCCAAGCAAATCAACAACCCCTGCAATCTCTCCGGTCTCCCAGAGGCGTTGCAACAGCACCGACCAAATGACCAACCCCTACAACGGCTCCCCAAAACCCTGAACTCAAGATCGAAGAGGAAATTTACATCAGATCTGGAAGCGTTTGCCTAAGGCCCAACCATCACCGGACAAGAAAAATAACCAGAGGAAAGGGAACGATGCACACCCAGAAGTTAGCGTGGGAAGAAGCAGGAGAGAAGAAAGAAAGAAAAATAAAAGAAAAAAAATAGAGAGAATCCCTTAAATAGGACTAAATGAAGGTAGAATTGCAAAAACAGGACTACTATGTTTTATTAGACAAAAATAGGACTAAAAAGAGCTAATTGGACAAAAATACCCTTAATGAACATATTAAGAGTTCGCAGGGGCCTGTGCTGCGCATATGCGATTCCCCTGATGCGCAAACGGCCCTGTGCGTTTCCAGGCCTCCAAGATCGGCGCCTCCACCAATGGCGGCTCTTCCACCATCCATCAAGTTTGTCACCACCTTCACGCCTCAGCAAGTACGCTGTCATCATTCTCCAACAAAAATCTGCCCTCCAGTGAGTCTGTGTAGACTTCCATGAGGCATGACACTTCATATGCGAGAATGCCACTTAATATATGCATAATGACACAATAATGACAATTTTGTATAGAAACATGACATTCTCAATATGACATTTTCAAATACTGTAATGACATAAAAGTGGCATTTTTTAAAAATGACCAATAATGACACAACAATGACAATTTCGTATAGAAACATGTCATTCTCAATATGGCATTCTCTTATTCAAAAAGTGTCATTTTCTGGAAATCTAAAGAAGAAGAAAACAAAGGACCCAGATTTGAAGAGGATGGGAAGTTCATATCCAAAAGTTCCAAATCCAAAATTTTCAAATAAAAAAATTTATTTGAATCTTAA
This sequence comes from Cuscuta epithymum, assembly GCA_945859915.1. Classification (NCBI taxonomy): domain Eukaryota; kingdom Viridiplantae; phylum Streptophyta; class Magnoliopsida; order Solanales; family Convolvulaceae; genus Cuscuta; species Cuscuta epithymum. The sequence continues at coordinate 156,274 of CAMAPF010000951.1, read as the reverse complement.
AAATCAACAAAGCTCTATTTTTGAATTGTAAGACCAACATTGAAAGCATAAAGAATCACGATTGTAACAAGCATCGTTAATCCATTTATATAAAAGAGTACGAAGAAGGACAAGAGGGAGAAGGAGGATGAGGAAAAGAAGAAAGAAGAAGAACTTACCTGGAAATATTTTGACCTGAGCAGTGGAGCGTGGAAGCGAAGATGACATGCGGACATGGGAGAGATGCGGAAGACATCTGGGGCGATCGACCTGGAAGAGAAGGCAGAGGAGATCGGGAGAGCTGATCGACGCGGAAGACGGATTTAGGGATTTGATATATTAGGGGTAAAATGGTAATAGGGGGTCCTATTTAGGGAATTTAAAACATTAAGTCCCAAGTTAGAATATTCACTATGTTTTAGTCCTAATTAGATCAATTTCTTAAAAAAATATTGTTGTCCATGTCACCATTAACCGGAAATAACCCGTAATACTTGTATTCAACCGGGTAAATAGCAAAAATGATTCTTTTTTAACACTTGGGGACTTGATTGATTCGTTTAGAAATATCAAGACTCAATCGACTTTTTGAAAATACTACGAGAACTTATTTGAAACTTTTCCCATTAAAATAAGTGTGGTTGAAGTTAATTTTCTGACCGAATTGGCTTAAATTAATACTATATATAGATGATTATTTTAGCTATTTTACTATTTCATGTAATACTAAATATAATTTTTCATAATTAACAGAATCAATCATTCCAAGCATTTAAGACAATTCAACCAATTTCAGTATTATCAAATGAGGTCTAATAGTTCTGACTACTAAAAGTTTTATTAGCCTATCAACCTTTGAGAATTTCATGTGTATTATGCATTTACGTCTATCAATAGAAGTTATAACCATATATATATATATAGCCTATATAGTATACTCCCACTTTAACATTATATGAATAAATAAATATTCAAAAAGTAATAGGTAGTACATTCATAGTTCATTTCTTACCCATATATAGAAGTTACCTAACCAATCTAAGTTCAATAATAAAGAAAACATTGGGCACTATCCCAATTGCCTAATGCGCGAAGTAATAAAAAAAATGGCAAAGAAGTAGACGAAAATTTGATTGCCTAAAATGGTTTCCATGCATATTTGTGAATGCTAATTTACATCATAACGCCACCAATATCTCGACAAAAATTTATAAGCCTAAGTTTGGTTGTATTGCTTCCACTGATTTCTTCAAATACGAAGGTACGTTTGATTTCCTTGTACTTGCACTTTCTTACGATATTATTAATACTAGTAGTATATTAGTCCGTACGTATTTCTTAACCTCAAAGGAAGGATTAATGGGATCGTTGCATATGGAGGAGATCGGAACTTTGAGAGAAAATGCAATATTGAATGGTAGGGTTCCCTTATCTCTAAGTAATGCATTTTCGGCATTACTTACTGTTAATAATTTAAATTGTGGAGAACAAATGATAATTTAAGTGACTAATTCTGTATTGAGAAAAACATGTACGACCCCCGAATTCTTCCAGAATGCATATATATGAGTCTTGTATAATAGTGTATTATATGGATTATATGTAAATACTCTAATACATGTCTCTCTTTCCATTTTGAGATGTTCTCTAATAGTTGTCTCTCTCTCCATTTTTAGAAAGTTTTATCAATAAATATACCTATATCCCCTCATTCTCTTTCCTACTTTTTCATTTAAACACAACTCACTACACCTTTTACATTACCCCAATTATTTTTCTCTTAACACTTGTGTCAAACTCAATAGAGACATCTAATAAAAAATGGAGGGATTATTATTTATTATTATAAATACGATCATAGGACTACCCGATGGGAAAGTCGTTATTCTTTCCACACAATTATTATTACACTTTTCAGGACATTTTATTTATTCGGTCCTTACTCTCGGACATATGCATTGTTATTTCTACTCATGTTAAGTTATTTTGTGACAATGTCTCTAATCTCTATCACCTCCTACGTCGCGGTTAATCTCATTTAGCATTATCATTTATCACAACAAGCACATCAAGATATATAGATTATCACTTTGTTCGTGAACGTATGGCTCATGAGGATTTGGTTGTCAAATATATTTCTACGCAGTATCAGTTAGCAAATATCTTTAATAAGAATTTGACTAGTCAGCATTTTGAGTTTTTATATTTCAATCTCCACTAGCGTATTATAAGGACTTATGTGTAAACAGTCTTACAACTTATTATTATACTAGTTTTTTTACGCGCCATGCGCGATTGAGTAGATTCCCAATATAATACTCTGTACGAAGTATATGTAATGTGCATACTAACATGTTTTCTAAATAGATATATTTAATTTGTTGAAGTGTTGAACGATGTACACATGCTGATTGGAACATTTGAAAGTAAATTTAGATAACATCGGGACAAGCCCAATGGGGACAATAGGGGCCACCGTCCTAGGCCTCCAAAAATAGTACAAAAACTATTTTTTTTGAGTAGGCTTTCTTTTTTATTTTTAGGTTCAATTGATTAGGTACGTTGTTTAATTTTTGTATACAATTTGAAAACTTTAGAACATAAGTGAAAGTCCTAAGCGGAGGCAAGTTTTTTTGAACGAAAATGGAGCTAAGTTTAAAAAAGAAAATGAATTAATTGGACAATACTAAGAGGACTAAATGTAGGAAACTATGAAATTGAGACTAACAGTGGCCCTCCTACAATAATCAAAGAACTAAAAATAGAAAATTAAAAATTGAATATTAAATGTTTCATTGACACAAGTTGATGACTAAAATTAAAGTAACAAAGACTCATTCATTATTTACCCCAAAATGTAAGGACAGGGTGTAATTAAAGTTTGTTTTACTACAATTGAAGGAAGTAGTTTTCATGGGATCAAAGGTGTAGAATAGGAATACCTTGTAATTGAATACAACACTTTCCAGTGATTTAATTTCAAACAAATGATTATTTGCAATCAAACTACCAATCTAGGGGTGTTTGGAATTGATTCTGCTTCTGCTTCTTTTTTAAAAGCAGAAGCAGAAGCAGAATCAGTTTTCAGAAGCTGGTACCTCCTAGCTTCTAAAAAACCTGATTCTGAGAGTAAATTACAACTCCAGAAGTGCTTCTGGAATTTCACCCAAACACTCCAGCGTCTGCTTCTGCTTCGGCTTCCTGAAGGAGCAGAATCAGTTTTGAGAATCAGATCCAAACACCCCCTAGAATGATAAGATGTTTTTAAAAAAAAATCTAGAATGATAAGATATCATATGGACGGTTCGCCTTAATCAAACTTTAATGGAATACCTAAACAAGCTAAAGTGAATCTATTCAAAGACTAATATTAGTATCCTTTAATGGAGAATCAGGTTTGGCTGATTCTTAAAGAATCTTTGTGAGCAAGTGCTTTATGAAATTAAGATTATGTTCATAAAATTTCAGATTAAAATTAGATCAGGGAGTAAGTTAAATAAATTAAGATGGAGAATCGGGTTTGGCTGATCCTTTACTTTTTATATATTTTGGCGTGGAGTATTTTAATAATTTATTTAACTGACTTCTCGATCGAATTTTAAATTGTTATAGTCTACATAATGTACATTTCATGAACAAAACGCTCATAAAATTTCATAATAAAAAAGAAGACAGTTCTAGTGAGAACTCATCTTAAAATGAAAATTAATTATAAGGAGAGATTTTAATAACAACCTATCAATTTAATCAATCATTGGTAGGATGCACATGGGATGTGTCCTTTGTATAATTATTCAAAACTCAAATGACGTATTTTTAGTAATTAAAAACATTATTACAAAAAATGTCACTTTGTTGATTCTAACCGTTGATTTGAAATGTGAAAGGTGGAGCTTAGAAGTTCTCATTTATAAATCAATTCTGATTTTAGAGGGGTTCTCATTAGAATTATTGCTTCATAATCCATATATAGGGAAAACTGTCAAATAGATCCTCCTACTATTATCAAAAAGTCAATTGAGTCCTCATACTTATCTCTCAATCAATTAAGTCCACCAACTATTAAAAAACACTCAAATAGGCCATTTAACAGGTTGGCATCCGATTGAAGGTCAAATGCACAGACATGACAGTCCATTTGGATTTTTTGTTTTTCCCTTTTTGATTTTCTTTTCCTTTCTCCTTCCCTCTCCTTCTTTCTTCTCCTCTCACATTTCTTCTTCCCTGCTTTTCTTTTCTTCTTTCCTTGTTTCTTTCATTCTCTTTTTCTTTCGTATTCTACATAGTAATTCTTTCCACAAAAGGCATCAACCTTCGCCGCCCATCTCTTCCTCATTGGTCACTACCGACCAACCGTCGCCGCCGCGGTGCCGTAGCTCGTCTAAATGTCGGTCGCCCCCAAAGCCACAACTTGTCTAATCGCCAATCTCTCTGACTTCTCCAACCACCACCGGGGATCGATCATCGCCCACGACTTCTTAAATTTTCCGCCCATCGCCGGTAGCCAGCAAATCATCTATCACCTAGTAACCTCCGCTCGCCGCCCGTCAACTACACTTCTCAACCGCCGTCAGCCGCCTCTCGTAGCCCCACAGCCAAAGCTTACCTAGCTGACTCCGCATGCCGCCCACCTTCCATCAGTCCATGTCTTCCTCAACCTCCGCCCGCCATCCGCCGGCACCCGCTGCCCATCCAAAAAATGAGAACCGGGAAGAATGGAAGAAGTGAAGAAGATTCGAAAAGAAAGAAATTGGACGAGGAGAAAGACAGTGTAGAGAGAAGAGGAATAAAGAAAAAAAATAGAAGATCGTCGCTTCAAGTAGGCAGAAGAAGAAGTCAGCAAAGAAAGGAGAGAAAAAAAAAAGAGAAAAAGAAAAAAGAAGAAACGGGCTAAAGGAAAACTCAGAATTATTGCCACATTTGCTTCCACATCAGCTACTAACCGGTAAAATATATATCCAACAGGCTAAATAGCAAAATTGGCTGTTTTTTAAGAGTTGGTGGACTTAACCGACTGATCTATAAGTATGAGGACTTAATTGACTTTTTGACAATAGTACGAGGACCTATTTGACAGTTTTCCCCTATATATACAATTGTTTTGGAAACTCTAATTAGATAGTATCTCATTTTGTGCTTAACTTCATAGTATATACTATATATGGAGCCCGTTTGGTAACACTAAAATCGGCTGAATCGGTAAATTCTGCTAAAATTTATGAAGTTCTCGCTGAAGTGACTGTATTGGCCGATTTCGATGCTTTATGAATTTTTTTGATGTATCTGGACAACTTTCTTAACAAGGTTGAGAGCCATTTTCCATGCATATGACATATTTCTTAACCAGATTCATTGCTCTCTATCAACTGGATCATGTCTCTTATATATTGAGCCATTATTCCATAATGGGCTCAAAATAGAGAAATTAATAGGACCGATCCATTCTTTTAATAATTAAATTAATTGGTTCTTTTAAATGATCCAGATTAATTTAATCACTAAATTTTATCCAAGTGATGTAAATTAATTTTCCTCTTGCTAAGGCCCAATCAATTATCAAGAGTAGCTCAGACGACTGAACATTGGCCCAATAACATTCAAAAGAGGCCCAAAAAGATGTAAGATAGCCTGGTAGCATTTGAAAGATGTCCAATATGCTGAGACTAGTCCGCTAGCATTTAAAAGGGATTAATCATATTATGGACTATTACAAAATAATAACTCCAAAATATTAATTAATTTTCAATATCCACATACACTTAAACAGGTAATTGACTTTATTTTTTTGCATATGATACTACTTCATTCTCACTCTCTTCTTCCAAGAAGGCTCTCTTTCTTTCTCTCTCACTAATAACACAAGAGCTCTATTCAAGATTCTCTCTCATGAGTGTCTCATCACACAAGGAGGCTCTCACAATAATGTCTTAGGAATGATGGGTCTCACCCATCATTACAATTCTAGATTCTTCTAAGTAATCACAAACTTCTTTAATCTTCTTGAAAGATCTAGAGAACTCGACATTTTTTCAAAATATTCTAGTGGCTCTCACACGGTTCTAGAAAATTCTACACATCTCTATAAAACTCTATAATGTTTTACAATATTTTATGCTCTTTTATATGTTTTTAGATAGTTTCACATTTTCAAAATATTCTAGAACATTCGATACATATCGACCATATCTAAAAAAATTGAGAACTCCTGCCTTTTTCTAAAATTTCTATGAACATCTCAGTTAATGAGGGAACCCAATATTAAGCAATTAAGGGTTGGGATGGAAAATGCTCACCATGCGCATACGATGGATTCACAAATAGAAATACGTGAAATATACGTGAGCCACACCAAAAAGTGAGCTGTAAGGATGAAAAAAATATACTTTGTGAATAATAACTGTAGTTAGAAACATATTACCATGATAATGCAATCAAATATTTCATCATGAGTGCCTTTTTTCATGTTATAATTAACTGATATAGAGGAAAGTTCATGTCCGGAATTCCGGACAGGAACCGCCGTCCGGACGGCGGCGTTTGGCCGTCTTCCCGGTGGAATTTTTTGATGAAATTTTTATGGAATGTTCTACATCAAGTCTAGTTTATCCACAAAAAAATTCAGCCAAAAACTCAATCGGGAAGGTCGTCAAATGATTTTTGCAAGTTAACTGGTCCGGAAAATACATATTCCGGACCAGTTAACTTGCAAAAATCATTTGACGACCTTCCCAATGGATTTTTTGGCTGAAATTTTTTGTGGATAAACTAGACTTGATGGAGAACATGCCATAAAAATTTCATCAAAAAATTCCACCGGGAAGGCGGCCAAACGCCGCCGTCCGGACGGCGGTTCCGGTCAGGAATTCCTGACCGGAAGAGTACTCATAATTAACTAATGTCAAACCCTATCCAATTAGATAATTCGTTCAACCGCATTAAATTTTTATTTTGATGGTACCTTTCGTCAAACTCTCTGTTCAATATCGAACTTCTTTGCTTTGCATTAAAGCCACCCTGACCAAAATGCAGTGATCATCTTAACAGAAAATTTGGGGACTGATAGTTTTATTTATTTGAGGTATTGCAAACGAGAATAATGTCACCAACAATCATTCATGACATCAAATATAGGAGTTTCCATGGAGCCCGCGATCCCGTCTTGAAGGCATCCATTTATCAGTGATTGGCACCCACCATCTGCTTCTGCGTCTCTTAGTTTGCCATTATTAGACTCAAGTTGGGGCTTTCTCATTTACTTGATTCCAAGGGTCCACACCACATGGGTTGATTGTGGCGCTGCCGGGGTTTTAAATGGGGTGTTTGACGGAAAAGAGCAGATTTCTTACCTTACATTCCAAAAAGTGCAATTTTTGGGGGTTTTCTGAGACAGTGCAAACGGAGTTGGTTGTTAGTATTAAACTCATTTTCGGAGTTCCCAAGCTCGAAAATAGAACCCGCCAAAATGTTTGCAAAAATGGAACTTGCCATTTTAGGAGTTGGCAACTCCGAATTAGTAAAGTATTTTTTTTTGTGTCTTCTTTTGTTGTCTTAATACGGATTGTTGGGGATGCATTATCCAAATGTTGTATTTATTTTTGTGTTTTGAAGTTTGTTTTATAATTATTGTTATAAATCGTATTTTGTTCAACATAATTAAAAATCATACAATATTTGTATTTTAAGTTGAATTTGCGTCTGACTCCCGATTTAAATAAAAACATGCGTTTTACAAAAATTTGACCCATAAAAATAATTGACCACATGTTTTACAAAAGTGACCCATTAAATGTTTTGAGCACAAATTGTAAAAAATTTGTTACATTTACATTAACAAAATAATTTTTTGAACGTAATTCAAATTATAGAACCGTACCCATTAAATAATGTGAACCCGGAAAAGATGATTAAAAGTATCAATATGTTAATATATTTACAAGAACAAACTACATTGATTAAAAGTTTCAATATATTAAATTAATGTGATGATTTTTAAAAATAGTTCACACATTCAGTGTTATGAACTCCAAAGTAAATACAAATACAGTTTACAATATAACACGTTTAATTTATAAGTGACTCATAAAGTCATACGAATTCAAAATTAAACATAGTTAATTGCACAATAAGTCATACTAAAGGTACATATAAAACATATGGCTAATAAATATTTTACAACATTAAAACAAAGTACAAAAAAAGATTACATTATAAGAGTACAAATACAAATCAATCATGTTGTCCTCTCACGCTTCTTCGATAGAAATATGTTCTGATTCGTCATTTCGGATTCACCAGGTCTCACGCTTCTTCGAGACTAAATTTGGCGAACACGTTCCACATGTTCCACATGTTCATTACGAAATTGGTTAGTGTGACAAAATGAATAATGAACATATTGGCGTGCTTACTATATTTTCACTCTTTTCCCCCGAAATGAATGTTTGCTTTCTAAATGTGAAAATTCTTACTTTTGCAATTGACTGAAACATTTCACTCTTTCATTTTCATTTCCCCTAATGTATGGTAGTATATAGATCTCTACAAGACTAAGGGTCTTATTAGTAACAGACATATATTCCAGATTTCCAGAAAACTGAAAAACTGGAAAAAAGAATACAGAAATATGTATCCTAAAAAAAATTGCTGGAAAACTGGAGAAAGAAAAACAGAAAAATGTGTTTACCAAATCGTTTTTCAAAATTAAAAAATGAGATGTGTCTTTGTTTTCCTTAATAATTGGAGGAATGATTTTTACTAGTTTTCCAAATTTGGGAAACGCGGATGTTGCAGTGCCGTTGCAATAATTTGGCATACTTGCGGCTAGTGGTGGATCTGGTCCCGCCCCGGTGTCAGTTCTTTGTCCAGTAAACGACCTGACGGTCCCTATCTGGCCCAGTCAACGACCAGGCGGTACTTGTTCAGTCCGATCGATGGTCAGGCAGTCCTGGTCTGATCCAGTTTGGTCAACGACTCGGCGGTCCCCGTCCGGCCTGGTCAACGACCCGGCAGTCCCTGCCTTGTCCGGTCAACCACCCGGCGATCCCCGTTCTATCCGACCAATGAAAGTTATACATCGAGTTCCACAGACGAAGACAATTTGGAATTAAATCAGTTCTTATATACAAGTGTGCACTCTACACCTAATAACTTGTATTAGATCATAGTTCTATTCCTCATTGGCACTCATGTCATTTCCAATTACACAAAACGGTCGGAGACACTAAAATCACCAACAACTCGCGCATATAAAAATGTAACTCACACACATGAAGAAATAAATCGCGCATAAAAAGATATAACTCACGCATATTAAGATGTAAATTGCGTATATGAAGATGTAGCTCCATATGTTATCAAAAGTAACTCTAGGAGTCGTGTATAAATGTAAATCACACATATGAAATTGCAATCTCATATTTTGGCATAATATAAAAAATTGAATATGCCAATCAAAAGTAACTCTAGGAGTCGTGTATAAATGTAAATCACACATATGAAATTGCAATCTCATGTTTTGGCATAATATAAAAAATTAAATATGCCAAAATTTAAACAAAAAAGCCAAACTTTAAAGTACGAGTATGTAAAAATAAATTAATTTCATATTTTATAAAAAAATTATAAAATAAATAATATGCAATATTAATAAAATAAAAAATAAAAATAAGTTTAAAGTACGAGTATATAAAAAAGTAAAGAGGAAAGTTCATATTTTTATAGTGAAAATGATAAATTAAATTAGCAAAAGTAGAATTACTATTTTCCACCTAAAATGAAGTATGAATTACAGTATAGTATATTTTTTTGTTAATTTACCTCTAAAATTTTTTTTTTAAAATCTATACACCTTTTTTATACTTTTTGTACTGTAAAAAACTCGAGTTGACTGTTAAGATTATTAATAGAGGGTAACCACGGTTGAGATTATTTATAAAATGTGCTTAGTTTAATATAATGAAATGTTAAATACCTAACAAGGTAATAATAGGTCATCGACTATTACAGTTTGTAGTTCTATAGTTGAGATTATATAAAAGAATGAAGAGTTGAGATTATTATGAGCAGCTCGTAATATGTCCAAACTAGATTTGATTAAATAGAAAATACCTGTACTATGTCCCAAGTTCCTAAGCTAGTTTGATCTTCATGATGAGTTTAATAATATACTTTTTTTTATGAATAAGAATGGTTTCTTCATATGAGCTATTAATTTCTATCTGCTCGTACTGATAAAAATGTAGTAGTATAGAGTGCAAGTACGAGTATTGTCTCCACAGGGACGGAAAATGAGAATTAAGTATTAAATATGTTGAGCGATTAAACTAAATAAAATAAATGCAATTGTACGAGATTTTGATTTTTGGAAAATTAACTAATGCAATAAAGCAACTAAACTAATGTGTTCTTTCTAATTAATAATGGAAGGGAACATAGATTGATTACGGGGTAATCAGATTTTGGGGCTGATCAAGCTTAATCACATGAAAATTATTTAATTGAGCAACGCTGGTCAATATATACTAAGTTCTTACCGCTCTCGCGGCGTAGAGTACAATAATTTAGGGAACTAGGCTGATCTCTCATGCGACAAGTATCTGAACTATTGCCAAAACGAGCGAGCGTACAGCTCCCTGACCGTTACTAATCCTTTGCAAATGATTAAGTGTGTGTGAAAGTGTCCTAGAATATATTAGATCTCTCTTAATTTATTCTATGGACAATTATAATCCTAGCGGCCGTTCCGGGTTACAAAAGATAACAGTTAAACTATTCAAACAAAAATTAAATAAAGATCTTGCAATCAATCCATATCATAATTAACCCTTTCATCAATCCCAAATCCCTAATCAAACCTACTCACAATTCATAACTGAAATAACAATAGAATTGAGAAAAAAAGGAATAAATTGTCATTGATTAAAAAGATGAAACTTACCAATAATCCCAAGATATTAAAGATCCAAGGTTGATAACCTCTGAAAATTTCATCCTGGGCACTCTCTTTAAGCTCCGTAACCAAAATAGGGGTTTGCAGGCTGTTTAAATAGAAAAAGGAACAATTCTGGCCGAAAAAGGACACCTGGAGTGCACGGCACGGCACCCACGCACGGCGTGCATGTTCCTGTGCGTCCGGAGCAACCTGAGCGTGAAAATCGCGGTGCACGGGGTGCGTGGCCTCCAGTAGCATCTCCGTGATTTCTTCTTCCGCGCACGGCGTGTGTTCTTCATGCGCACGGCGTGTGTCTTTCCCTTCCGAATTTGACTGCTCTTCCTTCACAAAAGTTGTAGCTAATGACGTCTTCTATCCGTCACACCTTTCAAAAAAGGGATCGAATCATCCAATCAAAAGATATGAATAAAATGGTGGAAGGTCGCATCCTGAAATCTCAACAACGATTATCTAACTTCGAAGTTATATAGTCACTACAAAAAAACAGCGTTATAGTCACGGATTTTAGTCACGGATTTGGTCCGTGACTAGTTTAGTCACGGTCTAGTCACGGACTAGTCACGGAAATTTTAAAAAAAAAAATAGTCACGGTCAGGACCGTGACTATGACCGTGACTAATGTTAGTCACGGTCGTGGCCCGTGACTTAAGTCCTCCGATAGGCCCGTTTCCGTTTCCGGCGAAGTTTATTTGATTCCGACGACTTAGTCACGGCCAAATCCGTGACTATACCCGTGACTATAATTAAAATATAATTTTTTTCAACTCCGTTAGTTAATTCGCAACGGTATTATGTACGGATAACTTTAGTCACGGCCACGTCCGTGACTAGTTCCGTGACTACTTTGATTAACACGTCATTTACACGTCATTAACACGTGTTGGACGCGTATTGGACACGGTTTTGCTTAGTGACGGACAAATCCGTGACTAAGTCCGTGACTAAATTTTTTATATATGCAGGAGCAGCTCATTGAACAGAATCACACCAATTCATTCCCAGTATATACAGTATCCGTAGATCGAAGGATGTAGTCTATCTTCTATCATTTTCCCTGTTTATGCAGATAAGGTATGTTATTTGAATTATAATTTTTATTTAGAATTAGTTGGTTCAATTTAAATTATTAAAACTATTAAATTAGTGAGGTTGTTAATTAATTAACAACATGTTTTAACTATAAGCGTAGTAATGTCATAAATTAGAATTAGTTAAACTTTTAGGTTTATAAATTAAAATAATTTAATTAAAATTAGTTAGCTAAATGTGGTTTAAAACGTAATGATGTTTATGTTTAGTGAAATTAGTTCAAATAACGTACGTTAGTAATGTGTTAATTAAGTGAATTGTGAATTGTTATTGTGAATTGTGTATTGCTTATTAATTCAAATAACTTTATATACATGTTCAAATTATTGGGTTGAATTTGGTCATATTATTTAATTTAGTGAATTGTTAATTGTGTATTACTAATAAGATTAAATGTCATTAACGTAATAATTTAATTTAGTGTAGGTTTAAACGTAGGTTTACAAAAATAATTTAATTAAAATTCGTTTGCTAAACGTAGGTTTGAACGTAGCTATTGATGTGTTAATTAAGTTAAATTAGGTAGCTAAACGTAGGTTTAAACGTAGTGATGCATTAAAAGGGGACGGAATGAACTAGTTAAATTTAGTTAAATTTAACTAAATGAATTAGTTAGATTTAATTAAACGTATGTTTAATTTAGTGAAATTATCTGCATTATTGTGCATTAGGGGACATATATTTTGTGCATTATTGTTGAGAATTCTGTGCATTTCATTTAAAAAAAGTGAAAATTAGTTGATTAAATTTAGTGAAATAAATTACTTAAAATTGTGTGCATTGCATTTCATATAATTTTTTATTATAATATTCAGGCATAATGTATAAACAAAATAGAAGTTGGATGTATGATAAAGATGCGGTATTGTACGGAATGCAATCAAATTTTCTCGAGGGAGATGGAACGGTACATGCGTGCCGGATTCCAGCCTCCGCAACAGCCTTTTCCTCCCCCGTACGTATTCCACCCTGAGCAAACTCCTCAAGTTCCGCACATGGGCGGTATGGGATTTTTCCCCAACTCCGGATATGGTGGCATGCCTATGATCTCCCCGAATTTCGGTTCTATGTCCTTTGATTTTGTGAGGTCATCCGGAGGAGGTAGTGGCACACCGAGCCACGGAGGCCGAGGAGGACCCCGAGGAGCACCCCGAGGAGGAACCCGACCTGACCCTGAAGACCCCCCCGTGAACCCAGATGAGTTTCTTGTTGATGATGATGATGAAGAAGAAGAAGAAAATCCAGATTTTTTTCATAATGGAGTCCCACGAAGGGACATGTAATCATCATACATTTGTACTTTGTTGTTTGTCAAAACATTTAAAAGTTTGTCACAATATTTATTAAGTTTGTTGTATGTCTTTACTCTTTAAAATGTAATTTTAAATTTAAAAAATTAGAATAATATTTTCAATAATTCAATAGTATAAAAACATGGATAAAAATTAGAATAACATTTTTAAATTTAATTTGTAAAAATACGTGTTAAAAAGTAATTTTTAAAAACAACTTTCATAAAAAAATGGAAATTTTTTTTTTACAAAACAAAAATAGTAGTCACGGCCATATCCGTGACTACAGTTAATTCGAAATTATTATTTGTTTTTAATAAAAAAAATTATTTTTTTAAAAAAAAAAAAAACTTATTCACGGTCGACAACCGTGACTAATTTCAAAATTTTAGATTACACCCGCGGGCGGTCTTTTGAAAATTTTGAAAATTTTAAAACTTAGTCACGGCCCACAGCCGTGACTAATATTTATTTTTTAAAAAAAAAATTATAGTCACGGTCACAAGCCGTGACTAACATGTCGGAGTGGGGTTTCCGGCATCAACTTAGTCACGGTCGTTGACCGTGACTAATCCGTGACTAAATTTAGTCACGGTTATGTGGCGGTGACTTCATTTAGTCACGCCAATTAAGACACGGATTTAGTCACGGCGGATGACCGTGACTAAACTTTTTAGTCACGGAATTTTTACACTGCAGTCCGTGACTAAATCCGTGACTACGCCCGTGTTTTTTTGTAGTGAATTCCTCATCTGTTACAAAAATGGGCCCTTGAGGTCAAAAAATTTATTGCAAAAGCAAATTCATACTAATCAATACATAAAGTATGGTACGTCATAGTTCAAACAAAAAAATTACTAAAAAAAATCGATATAAATGTTCACTCAAATCAACCTCATTTTAACAATATTATTTAAAATTTTGGAAACATTTTAAATGAAGATTGAAAGTTTGAAACTATTTACCAGGCCTGGCTATTAGCTATAAAGAAACGCAAGCAGTTATATGTAATCAACAATTACCTATAATACAAAACAGATTTACTGTTAAATGTTTAAAAACATTACCCTGAATCTGGTTGATGACAACTTGTAATTAAAATTCATCAAAGTCAGGACTAGAACACCAAAATGGCAAAAGCAATTACCAGTCTGAAATTGTAAAAGGCATCTTCACAGATTTCGTATGTGCTAGATGAAGACAGAAGAATTAATCGAGAAGTTTAGTGTCTGAAGCGGCAATAGAAGAGAATTTAAGAGATATGTTTGAAGAGGGAATTGCATACGATCGAGAGTAAAGAAAGAAACATAATTTAAACGAGAAGTATATAGAAGAAGAAAATATTACTGACGGTGTTCAACTTTTCTAGATTATCGAGATTCGAGGAGATAATTAATTTCATTTCCAATTAGGCGACCTGAATGATCGCAAGGTTCCAAGGATTAAATGAAAGCCCAAGAGATGCCAACTGTTCACCTTCTCTGATTTTCTCATTGCCGGCAACAACGGCAAAAGCCTAGCGTAACTGTTAGCCTAGCATAACATTCTGCCGAACATTTTCATTTTTTTGGGAAGTCATTTTTTTCTTACGTTTTTCGAAAACATAAATAAAAAACAAGTTCGTTCACCAAGGTGACAAACTACAAGCTTAAGACTGTTTACAGAAGTAGAACAATCACCGAATACGTTTTAAGATTGGTGGGTGTGTTTCGAAAAACAAAGAAAATTAATTAAAAACAATGACTAAACGAAAAACAGAAAATAGATGAAACAGAAAAAGCCAAAGCTCGTGCTACGCACGATTTCCTTAAAACGTATTCGTTGCCTCCCGGGGTGCTAAGAGCGTTGCAACGTTCGTTTCCCAGGATACGATGACTAACGAGCAACCGTTTGAGCACTCAAACGATTGTTCCAGCGAACTGGAACAAGTATGAACACGAGAGGAAGTTTTCAGAATGGTGGATGTGTTTTGTGAGCTAATGAAACGTGCAGTTCGTTTGTGAGAGTGTTCTTTGTTGCAAACCACCTGCAGCCGTTTATAGGGAAGATTTGATGGTGTGTGTTAATGTTGTGAACGTTGGACATCAATGTCTAGCATGGCTGGCATTGATTCGTCCAAAACGACCACATGAACGTTGGGCATTAAGGCTCGTGGACGTTGGCAATTAATTGTTGTAACGTCTGATGCGAACGTTCAACGTGCACGGAGCAAAAATTAAAATAGGAACGTACCGTAAGAACAAAAGTTAACGTTATCTTTAGAAGATAGATTCTTGTCCGCAGGTCAGGGGCGGATCTAGCATTGTCGATTAGGTGGGGCCAAAATTTGATTAAACAACGTGTATTGCAAAAATAATATCAAAACGTAGTAAAGTAGCATGTTATTTAACAAAATTTATTTTAAAAGATATAATAAAATCTTTTCCAACATAAATGTCAAAGAAAAGAATAAATATAACATGAATAAGAATTTTTTTCGAATACAAAAATACCTCAAATGCATACATATTAAACTAACTTTCACTTATCAAGCCCAATGAATTGAACAAATTAATTTTTCAAACTTATATTCAAAAGTCCAAGAACGTTTCACAATATTAGTATGTAGCTCATTCACCGTTTGAGATTGGCGTTAAGCTTGTATCAATTAAATTTAGGAGATCAGATTAAATATAAAGGAAGATTCCTTTTATTCTCCTAGTGTGAGACAAAGAATTTTTAGAAGTTTTTAAAGGAAGAATCCTTTTATTCTCCTAGTGTGAGACAAAGAATTTTAGAAGTAAAAAAAAAAACTGTAATGTTTACAACTTTATGTTGAACCATTGAAAAGTTAATAAGATTTGATACACATGGGACTCGAACTAGTGAGTTCGAGTACAACAAAGCAACACACTTCCATCTTGCTAACACGGAATTTATTCTTAAATTGACTTCTTTTGTATGTATACCATTATTTAACAACACTACATATAGTATAATACATATATATACTACGGAGTAGTTAATTTATTTATTTTGAGATTGGGCCTAGAGCCAGATCCGCCCCTGCCGCAGGTTGCCCGCGCACGCAAGTCACGCTTTTTGTTCTCCGATTTTCCAAACATGACAGTAATTACTCCTATTATGGAAATAAAAAACATGGCAGTCCTATTTTGGAATTTTCAAACTGTTTTAGTGCTATTTCGGGAACTTTCCTATCGGTCAATCAAGAAACTCATGTCACAAGGAAAACGCTTCAACATTGATTTAGGATTGCCTAGAACTCCTCAAGAATTGTTATGGAGTCACTGTGCAATACACTTTACAAAAAGGAAATAAATATGCGAATTTCCTTGCCAGCATGGCTCACTCGACCCCACGGGGGCTTACTGTTTTAACAAGAATTAAACTAATCTAAAATAGAATTATAATGGGAATCAAGCAATATTGAATCAATATGGATGAATTCGTACTGGGAAGAAAGAATATATATTATCGATGCTTATGTATTAATAAAGAGCTTCGAATACAGAGTGTTGAATAATATGGATGTATTCTGATCGTGTATGTTTGTTGTATATGATTGTAAAACTAAGAGATGGGCTGCCCTTAGTGGAAGCTATTCCTCCTTTTTATACAATTATTCCATGCGAACGTGATCTCCCTGGATGGTTAAACAGCCCGGCAAATTAGCCCCTATTCCTACGAACTCGGCTGTTAGCAAGGCACACTTCGTTCCACTTCCTCCGTTCAAAGCTCTTCATCCTTATCTGCTAATTACCTTGGTTGGATTGGGCTGACTAATTTCATGTTGGCTCATGGGTCACACCTTTATTTAATAAATATTCTGTGGCCCAACAATTGCCCCCTTTCGAGAAGTTGAGGCGTATGAGCGTACAAGTCAACTCGTTAAGCATCAACTTTTCGAAATCTTGAAAACATCTACATCTGTTATCCTTGAATATTGCCCATAAAAATTCATCACATGTCCGATGAGACATGCTGTCAACCTGTCATTCGTATAACAAGACGCTTTGTCAACTTGTGACTTTTCTGACGACATGTTTCCTTCAACCCATCACTCATCTGATGAGACGACCTCATTAACTTCGTGTAAGTAGTTTTTAGATCGAATTTGTCTCCTTGACTGAGGTGACGAAGAATGAAGGCTGGTCTCCTGCCATCTTTCTCGAAAAATGATCGTATCTAAGCAATGTTGACAAGTTGAAACTTCGTCCAGGTTGATGTCGTCACTTTGGTTGGTGAATATGATTTCGTCCCTCGTTGTATAAATGATGGGTTTGACTCTGTGAGTGTAATCGTAACCTGTAAAAACATCAAACACCATTTTGTTTGTTGTTTTAATAATATCGTCGACATGAATGTTTATGACGAATGTCAATGTCGTTCGTGTTGTCTCCTTATGTTTTGGAGCTTGTGTTGTCGTGCTCTTAGAGCACGTGCTTCGGTGGTGTATTTTCTGTAGTTCTGGATGTGGTTGTTGTTCCACATGATGATGTCACTTGTATGTGTACTGTTGTTGTTTTGTGTTTGTCTGACTTTGATGTTGTCAGCATTTGTGATGTATGATCTGTCTGTTGTTTTGTGTTTGTCTGACTTTGATGTTGTCAGCATTTGTGATGTATGATCTGTCTGTTGTTTTGGCCAAAACGTTGATGAGAATCGGTGGTGTTTATACTCATGTTTAACGTACATGAAAACTCCCACTTCTTCCCCTAAAATTCTGTAAGCCCCCCGTCAAATGTGTTTTGACGTGTGGTAAGGCTTTGTTTGATGTAAGCCCCCCGTCAATTTTGTTTTGACGTGTTGTAAGGCTTCGTAGTAAGGGGATTGCGTTTAGTTATCGTTAGCAGTTGTCGCTGTGCGTGTATAGTACTGGCTGTCTCTCATTCCGTCAATATCTTGCATACAGACATGTTGTCAGAGTCTGGCCGTTGGCTTTTAACCAACGACCCTCCGATGCTTAAGTTAGTGATCGTTTATAGATAAATGAAAGTAATAAATTAAGAATATGTATATGAAACTAAATTTCTATCGTCAGAACCTGTCTGTAGTCAGACGGTTTCACTCATCTCGTCGGGTTTATTACCCGACGACATGCCCCCTGTCTGACGACTTCAGTCATGTCGTCTCGTCTATTTTATCACGGGAGTGATGTCAATATGCAAAAGAAAATTATTAAAAGTGAAACAATTTTAAGTGTACCGTATTGCAGCTTGTAAGAACCTGTCTACCATCGGACGACATGCCCCCCGTCCGACGACTTCGATCATGTCGTCTGATCTACCTTGTCACAGAAGTGACGACTTATTCCTCAGGCCTCGAATAAGGCTTTCCATGCTTGTAGTCATGTCTCCTGGGAGGTTCTGACTTTCCGTGCCCCCCGTCTTGTTCAATTTGTCTGCGACAACATCGTAAGTCTTCTTCTAGACGGATGAAAGCCAGTGCCCTTACTTGGACATCTTCGAAGGACCGACAAGGGTGTTTCGTCAACTCCTGATATAACTCTGAATCATCCAGCAATCCCCTTCTGAATGCTTCAATTGTCGTCGGTATGTGACACCTGGGGATTGACACCTTCTCCTTGTTGAATCGGTGCAAGTAATCCCTTAAGGATTCATTCCGTCGTTGGATTACTCGGTAGAGGTCACTAGTCTGCTTCTCCAAGGCTTGGCTGCTTGCAAACTGCTGATTGAATAAGTTGATCAGCTCCGCAAATGAATTGATGCTGTCGTTCGGCAGATTGACGAACCATGCCAACGCTGGTCCTGTCAACGTTGTCCCAAATGCCCGACACATGCAAGCTTCTCTCTGATGTGGTCTGACCGAGACGGCCAACATTTGTTGTTTGTACTGAGCGACATGTTCCACCGGATCAGAAGTCCCGTCGAACAGTCTCATTGAGGGGGCGGCGAACTTCCTCGGAATCTCGACATCGGTGATATGTCGTCCGAAGGGTGAGTCCGCGTAACAGGTTTGCGTCGTCATGTCAAGCGGACGTGGAACTCCAGGTATGCTATTGAACTTCTCTCGCAATTCCCTCAGTTCCTCCATGATGACGGCCAAGGGATTTGTCAAATTTGTTTGTATCTGCGGATCCGCTGCTTCGGGAGGCGAATATATGGTGACGACCTCTGGCTCCTAACAGCTTCGATTATTGATGTCGACATGTCTGGGGATGTCGACTGGGGATGTCGACATGGCTTGGAACTTGTCGCCTCTGGTTGTTGATGTCGACATATCTGGGAATGTCGACATGATTTGGAACATGTTGTCTCTGGGGCTGTGCAAACAGATTTCGGAATATGTTCCTTCTGGGATTTGGGGGTGGAAAGGAACGAGTTGAGGGCTCTGCTCCTCCAGATGTGTCGGCCCCGAAGTGAGGGATGAAAGGTTCGGTTGAAGCCGAAATCGAACCCATGTCCAGTCTCGTTGCCATGGTAGCCACATCCTCGCCCCGTCGTGAGCTTGAGGCTATGGATGCCACCGATTTCACCTGAGATCTCAAAGCGTCATTTTCACCTTGGAGGAAGGCGATTCGTTGACGCATTTCCTCCCGGACAGCTTCTAATTGTGCTGCGTCGGAACTTTTGGATGCGCGGAGCTCTTCTCGGACGGCTTCTAGTTGTGCTTGAATCTCATTAAACAGGGAGTTAGAACTTTCGGCCATAGTTGATTCTCTTTTGCAAGAATTTCCCACAGACGGCGCCAATTGTTTTAACAAGAATTAAACTAATCTAAAATAGAATTATAATGGGAATCAAGCAATATTGAATCAATATGGATGAATTCGTACTGGGAAGAAAGAATATATATTATCGATGCTTATGTATTAATAAAGAGCTTCGAATACTTAGTGGAAGCTATTCCTCCTTTTTATACAATTATTCCATGCGAACGTGATCTCCCTGGATGGTTAAACAGCCCGGCAAATTAGCCCCTATTCCTACGAACTCGGCTGTTAGCAAGGCACACTTCGTTCCACTTCCTCCGTTCAAAGCTCTTCATCCTTATCTGCTAATTACCTTGGTTGGATTGGGCTGACTAATTTCATGTTGGCTCATGGGTCACACCTTTATTTAATAAATATTCTGTGGCCCAACACTTACCATTCTGAGCATCATCCATTTCGATGGTATTGAACACATACTTTGGAAGAATGATAATGATCTATTTTTTGGCATTGTAGTCTTTCTTTTCCAATGTATCAAAAATTGGTTTTTGCAGTAGAATATATTCCGTTGATTTGATTCGAATTGCATGTTAAATCAATAAAGAGTAGACCGGCAGGTGTTATACTTATGAGTTATGACGCTCTTAATTTTCGGATTCCATTCTCAATTTTCAAGTCTTCTTGTTAAGTTGTTAGTTGAATTAAAAATAATTACACGAGGTATAAATGTATCATTCATGGATCAACTATATATATACGGAGTAGTCTATATTGCATATACATTCTTTCGTACCGCTGTATTTCGGTATCAGCCAAATTTTTCATGGGGAAGTTCCCGAAATAGGACTAAAACAGTTTGAAAATTCCAAAATAGGACTGCCATGTTTTTTATTCCCAAAATATGAGTAACTACGGCCAAGTTTAGAAAATAGGAAAAATTGATTGTAATAATCCCAACTATTGGCGGTCCGTTTATAATAATCCCAACTATCGATTATTTTAGAATAATCCCAACTTTAGGGTCCTTCTGCCAATAACAGTCCCTGTAAATAAATTCATGTACTTTCTAAAGTGGATGAGAAGAGATATAACAAGTAATCTCTATAAATAATCTTAACTTTTAATTTTTACGCTTAATTTCTATTTAAAATTCACTTTTATAGAAGGTAATATTTGGTCATGGACTATTATTGGCGGATGGTCCATATAGTTATCTGTATCGGCTGAAGTTATTGTAGAGGATCATTTTAGCTATTTTTACATATAATTTTTTATTTATTCTATTAATAAAATATATTTTATATATAATTTTTTCATAAATCAGCAGAATGAGTCAGTTCAACCACTTTAACCAGAATTTCAGAAATTTCAACAGAATCAGCCGATTCAACTGATTTTGGTATTGCCAAACGGGCTCTTAATTACTCCGTAAATAAAAGCTTATGGTTTTTAAGGTATCCTTTAACTTTGGACGTTTTCTAACATAGAAGTAAATATAAGATGATTTATTTAACTCTTCAATATATGTATACTAGCATTATCATGAAATATACTATTTTGGAATTTCCAAGATGGGAGTAAAAGAGTTTTGAAGCTTCAAACTAGGAATACTAGCCATGTTTTGAAAAATAAAAATATAAGTAGTAATGTAGTATAGTTTTATTTTGAAATTTACAAACGTTATTACTCATATTTAAAACAATTTCTTTTTATGACACTCCCGCCGTCCCGAAAAGGTTCGCCAAATTGACATTTTCTTATTTAATGACAATCAACTTTGACCAATGATATTTTTTAATATGAAATTATTTTGAATGTGAAAATTAAATCAAAATGTTTCTTATTCAAAACATTTTCATAAAAATACAAATATATAAATTATATACAAAATATAATAATTAAAATCTTTTTCCAAAATTTGCCAAATTTTACAAAAAAATCAATATGTCAAACCTTTTCGGGATGGAGGTACCATTATACAGTACTACCTCGGTCGTTACATTTTGTAAAATTCCCTTTATTAGTTGTTCACATTTGTACGTAATTGTCTGTGTGTTTGCACAAGCTGACTACGTACACAAGTAACGAAAGGGTGTACACATTGTCTATATGAATATACATTTATATACAAATGTGTGCAAAATGCGTAGAAATTTGGCGTACAAATAAAATTCTTTCTGGGGATATTTGCTAGGAAAGACATATATGGACGTCTCACGGAAAGTGAGAGGAGAGGGCACAGGTGCAGGTCTGGCCTTTTAGGCACTGTTTATCGTTGAATTTTTGTCCCAAACTGCAAAGGCAGGTACGTACCACACACTACAAGTTCACTACGACTGCCTTCCACTTGTACGCTGCTCACTTGCCATCTTTAATTTGTAGGACGTATCCATCCCTGGATGGATGGCCTTTTGTGCATAGAATGGTATTCAATTTTGTAGTCCGCTAGCTACCTTATTAATAAAAGTGCTACACACACTTACTGTTATAGCAACACTTTAGGAACTTTAACCCCGGCCATCGCATTCATCAAATAAAGAGAGAGGTTCATTACGTACTCTTCACTTTAACTTTCTGCAACTTTCCATCGGATATAATACTCCTCGAGACTTATGTTAAAACTTAGAAGATCAAGTTAGGAGAAGACCCCACCAGACAGTGGCTATGGGAGAAAAATCCTAGCCACCTCTCTTGTCTTCAACACGCATGTTAGTAATTAAAATTGATAGCAAGGTTCTAATGGTTTTCTAATGTCAATTCGGTTTAATTCCTTCCAAAGTTAAGATACTAGTGATACACACACATTCCCAAAGTTTGTGTATTTCTTATTCACCATGCTTTTGGGAATTTTGGGGTGATAGATTGATATTTGCATTCATTTGGCGTAGGCATGGAAAATGGGTCGGGGCGGATAGTGTAAGACCTGGACCCGCCCAGTGACTTTACTGGGTGGACCCGCCCCGTGACCCGCACGGGTCCAAACTTGTTGACACATGACCCGCCCCATGCGGCCGCCCCATGCTGAGCGAATCCGCTCTGCCCCGCCCCGTCGTTACCAAATTAGTTAGCATATTTTTCTATTTGCGTGAAGTCCTTATCACTTGAATTTAGATAAAGTTAATCTCTAGATAATTATAAAAAATTAATATAATAAATCAAAATCACAATACGTAAAAAAATTCAAAAATTAAACAAAAGTACTTAGAATTGAATAATTAATCAATTTATATTAATAATTGAACACATAAAATGCTATATTAAAACAGACGTTGACAATTCAATATTCATCTCATTCAAATATAAATATTAATACTCCCTCCAGTTTTTAATAAACTTCACACTTTCCTTTTTGGGACGGTCTAAAATAAACTTCACACTTCATTATTTCCTTTTTTGACAAATAAATCTACATCAAAACAGTGTCAAACAGTGCCAAACAGTGTCTCAACAGTTCCAAATAGTGTCTCAACAGTGCCAAACAGTGTCAAACAGTGCCTCAACAGTGTACTCTACAGTAAAGTCAAATTTCTTTCCTTATTTTGTGTGAAGTCAAAGTGTGAAGATTAAATAAAACCGGAGGGAGTATATAATAAGATCAAAGAATTTATGATTTATTGTACACACATTTTTATGCATATCACTACGTGAATGCTGGAGAATTAATAAGGACAGCTATAAGGGAATTGCCGTTATAATATGATCTCCTCATTCATCCCTTATTACAAAGGAGGAAGACAATTTGACTAAAGGACCCAATGAGGGATTAATAAGGGCATCTTTTTTTTACTGGCACATGCTTACATGGCAAAAAGTTTATAACGAAATAATAAGATAAGATCCGTCATAAGAACTGATGCATCATTTGTTTAATATATGCATATATGCATATTTGTAGTATAATGTTTTTAAAGGGAAAAGGGTCAAATAGACCCTAGCTCAAACGTACATAAAAAGGTCAAATAAACCCTTATATAGGAGGCTCTATTCGACCGTCGCCATTTGGGGCAGTTCCCGGTGGATTTTTTTGATGATTTTTTTAGTATCTTATTCGTTAAGTCTAGTTTACTCATACCAAATTTCAGCTAAAACTTTAATCGGGAAGGCATTCAATGAATTCTTGAAGATAATTGCCAGCTATCCGTACCCGCCCCATTGTATAGGCGGGGCAGGGCGGACCCGCCCCATTTGTAAGACATGCTGGGTCGGACCTGCTCTAAATGTCTCGGGTCGGGGGGTCCTTGCGGACCTTTTTTTTTTACATGCCTAATTTGGCGATTGCTAAGGCTTGTCCTCCGGTACTTCAAGTTGAAAATCCATCAAATTCTTCAAGGAGGGCGTGGATTAATATGAGTCGAGTACTCGAGTCGGGTCCAATGTTGGTCTGTTTAGTTTATGTTCAAAGTAGAGAATATTAAACCGAACTCGGTTACATGTTTCAGATTCTGGTCATGTAAATCTATCAGTTTAATTTTGAGTCGATTTTCTGACTATTTGGACAAAATCCGTAACAACTGAAATCAATTGAATTTTCAACGCTACCCAGTTTAATGTTGTACGGATAGTGTTTGTCACGGACAAGTCGGTGACAAAATCCGTGACAATTTTTTATATATATGCAACCACAGATTCATTCAACAGATTCATATCAATTCAAACTGAATCACAATATAATACAGTATTTGTTGAAAGATTGAAGGATGTAATCTATCTTATGTCATCTTCCTTGTTTATGCAGATAAGGTATGTCATTCGAATTATGTATTTTTTTAAGAATTAATGGTTTCGTTTTAAATAATTACAATTATTAGATTAGTGATGTCATAAAATTAGTTATATTTTTAGGTTTATAAAATAATTTAGTTAAAATTAGTTAGTAAACTTAGGTTTAATCGTAGTGATGCATTAAGTTAAAATGAGCTAAATTAGTTAAATTTTTGATAATATTAGTTAAATTTAAATATTAGTTAATGAAAATGGGTTTAAAAAAAGGATGTTACTTAATTAACAATATATGTAACTATAAACGTAGTGTTGTCATAAAACTAGTTAAATTTGTAGGTTTATAAAATAATTTTTTTAAAATTAGTTAAACGTATCTTTAAACGTAGTGTTAAGTTGTATTTAGTTAAAATTAGGTAAATTAGTTAAATTGAAATATTAGTTAATTCAAATGTCTAATTTAGGATTTATAATGATTTAAGTTAGGATTGAAACATTACTTTAGTGTGAATTATTATTGTGAATTGTTTGAATTTCATTTAATTTAGTGAATCGTTTATTGTGTATTATTAGATTCTCATAATTTCAGTGTTGTGAATTAATGCTATTAACATACGTATTGTTTCTAGTTAATTAATAATATTAATTGAACGTTAGTTAATTTTAGTGAAATGTAATATATTAATGTTCCTAAATATAGTGAATTAGTGAATAATTTTAATGATTAATGTCATTAAATTACCGTATTGCTTTTAGTTAATTAATAATATTAATTGAACGTTAGTTAATTTTATTGAACTTTAGTGAAATGTAATATATTAATGTTCCTAAGTATTAATTAGTGAATATATTAAACATAACAAAGTATTGTTAATGTTTATGATTTATAGTTTTTAACCAATATAATTTGTTGATTATAATATTCAGGCATAATGTATAGACAAAATAGAAGTTGGATGTATGATAAACATGAGGAATTGTACGGAATGAAAGCAAATTTTCTTGATGGAATTAGGGAGTTTGTTACATTTGCACCTGAACACCCGAATTATATGGATGGTGATAAAATCAAATGTTCATGTACAAAGTGTAAAAATCTCAAATTTAATGACACCGACGTGGTTGTGTGGCATTTGTACGAACAAGGTATCGTTGCTAATTATTATAATTGGACTTCTCATGACGAACCTTTCGATCAATCACTTTTACCACAAACAGTAGGTCCGTCTTGAACATCCCTAACAAGATGAGTGAGTGGGGAAACTATGCTCAAATGAACTGGGACCAAAGAATAGTGTATGATGCATATGGTGCCTCAACGTCTTAGTTAAACCCCCCACAACCATTTAATGATCCTCCTGAAGCCTTGACCTCCTATCAACCAGATGCGGATGAAAATCCGATCTTTTATCAACCTGATGTGGATGAAGGTTTAACTGAGAGATTTCAAGATGTTTTAAAAGTTGCCGATCAACCTTTGTATGCTTATTGTGAGGGATACTCTCAGCTATCCGAAGTTTTCGGATTTGATGAACTTTAAAGCTGAATACAGTCTACGTGAAACTTGCATGTCTAGGCTATTAGAGTCAATAGGAGGAATGCTACCGCGTGACCATAACTTTCCTGATTCATATTACAACATGAAGCATTTAATATCTCATTTGGGGCTTTCTTATATAGAAATTGATGCCTGCCCAAAATGATGTATGTTGTTCTCGAAGGATGATGAGACACTTGAGAGATGCAAGTTCTGTGGTGGAGACAGATACAAACATGTTCCTCAAAGAAAAAAAACCACGAACTAGATCTGCATTGTCTAAATTGTTTTACCTCCCACTAGCTCCACGACTAAAGATGACATATTGAGCATGAAACCAAAGAGGGTTTGATGTCTCACATTTTAGACTGT
Source organism: Cuscuta epithymum (assembly GCA_945859915.1). Taxonomy (NCBI): domain Eukaryota; kingdom Viridiplantae; phylum Streptophyta; class Magnoliopsida; order Solanales; family Convolvulaceae; genus Cuscuta; species Cuscuta epithymum. The sequence continues at coordinate 129,662 of CAMAPF010000951.1, read as the reverse complement.
GCAACTTGGAGACACTTTGACCGTTGTCATCCTCAGTTTGCAATGGAGCCACAGAATGTGCAACTTGGGATTGTGTTCAGACGGATTTGCTCCTTTTGGAAGGTTTGGGAAGAAATATTTATGTTGGCCAGTCATGTAAACTCTTTATAATCTCCCTCCCGACATGTGCATGGAAAGTCATTTCATCTTTTTAACTTTAATTTGTCCGGGTCCCAAAGATCCTGGAAAAAGGATAGACATTTATCTCCAACCCCTTATCGAGAAGATGAAAGAACTTTGGGATGTTGGGACACGAACTTATGATGTTTCAAGAGATCAAATGTTTATCATGAAAGCTGCCATTATTTGGACCATTAGCGGCTTCCCTGCCTATGGTATTCTTTCAGGATGGAGCACACACGGTCTTATGGGATGTCCAATATGTATGGAGAAATCAGGTACCAATTGGCTCAGTTTCAGTTCCAAACCAAGTTACTTTAATTGTCATTGGAAGTTTCTTCCGGCACACCATCGATATCGAAGGGAAAAAAGTCCTTCATTAGAGATAGAGTGATACGAGACCCCCCACCACCACCGAGACCGATAGGCGAACAAATGTTTTACTGGGTTCAATTCGACGTATTCCTACGGTTGTATAAGAACCAAATGAGGAGCCATATGGGTATTGTGATACCCATAAGTGGACAAAAATGAGTATATTTTGGGAGTTGCCATATATATTGGAAAGACCTTCTCATTCATCACAATTTAGATGTCATGCACATTGAGAAAAACGTGTTTGACAATATATTTAATACAGTGATGGATTTCAAAAGTAAAACTAAAGACGGTCTTGCATTTAGAAAAGACATGACAATGTGGTGTGATAGAGTATCAAGAAATGGAATGCTTCTTCTTATCTAACTCTAATTTTAGATGATATTAAAGCTCTTCCTGAAAGTTGCAACAAAAGTTATCGGCACCTGTGATTCTAGTTATATTTAATTACATATAAATAAAAGTTATAAAAATTTAATATTTTGGAAGTTCAAATTAAGAGAATTTTAATGATATTTTATACATACAATTTGATAACGTATATTAGTGCAAAATTCAAAGTATTGAAACTATTAAAGAACGAGAGAAGTATGAGAAACAGATAAAATACTCCGTAGTATTGTTCAGAAATTTTGACCAATTCGAAAAGTAACCCAAATCTTATTTATTTTCTACTAAATTCCAAAAGTAAGTCTAGAATTGATTCATAATTTTGATAAATTAAAAATATAAGTTCCCAAAAATGTGTTGCATTTTAGGCAAGTTAAACGTGTGTTCAAAATTAGAAAATACGGAGTAAAATGCAATTTGGTCGACAAATGTAAAATGGAAGAGAGTATTTCTTTATTTATTCTTTGAACAATGATGATGCAACAACATCTTGTCTGCAAGGCAGTTGTTCCCCGGCACGGCCACTCGCTCGCCAACCTACCCACCGATTCCGTGCTGGTCTGCTAGGGTTTGGCCCGGATTCTCGATTAGGGTTTCTACCTCAAGTTCAAGAAAATGGAGAGCTTCAACCATCTAGGACAACAAGAGGCTGATGGGCACAGAAACGGCACCGGTAGCTTCTTATACTCCGGCTCCGTTCTCTCCGCACCGCCGAGTTACGACAGAACCACCACACCCGCCGCCGCCGGAAACTTCCACCTGCAGCCTTACGATCATCCCGTAGTGAAGACGGAAGGGGGAGTCACCACTTCCAATCACACCCAAAGCTTTGAAGGTGAGGATGAAGCTATAAAGGCAAAGATCATTTCCCATCCTCGGTATTCCAATCTCGTGGAAGCTTACATGGACTGTCAAAAAGTTGGTGCTCCGCCGGAGGTGGCGGCGCGTCTCGGGGAGGTCCGGCAAGAGTTCGAGTCCCAGCAGCGAGATTCAATACTTGGTGGCAGAGATATATCATCTAAGGACCCAGAACTCGACCAGTTCATGGTACAACTAAAAGTTCTCAATTGAAGATATGTTATTTTTTATATAATAAATACGTTAAGATGAATTAATAAATTAAAGATTTGTGGGAAATAATTTATGGGTTTCTTTGGAATAAAAAAATGGTCCAGGAAGCATACTATGATATGTTAGTGAAGTATAGAGAAGAGCTGACGAGGCCTTTACAAGAAGCAATGGAGTTCTTGCGGCGGATCGAATCGCAGCTAAATATGCTAAGCAATGGTCCTGTTCGGGTCTTCAATAGTTCTGGTACTTGCTTTCTTCTTTCAGCAACTTTTCTTTTTCATTTCTTGAAGAATTGAAGTTCTTTTTGATTATTTTTTTGCCTAAATACGGAATATATTTTAGAACATCGAAGAAAATATTTCCCATTTTTTTATTCATATTTCGGGAGAAACGTATTCTAACCGCTTGTTTGATAACATTGAAATTGGTATTGAAATTCATGGAATTCTGGCTGAAATATGAAAAATTTATATTTGGAATATTTTTTATTAATAAAGTAGAGAAAAATTATATAAACCATATTGAAATGATCTTTTATGATTAATTCAACCAATACAATCAGAAAAATAACTCCTTTACTTTTCTTATTACTCCGTATTATATTACCCAATTTGATCTGCGAAATTAAAAAATATGTATTTAAAAACTACTACCTCCGATTTTTTTTAATTTTCACAGTTTGACTTCACACAAAATAAGGTAAGAAATTTGACTTTATTATAGAGTACACTGTTGAGGCACTGTTTGACACTGTTTGGCACTGTAGAGACACTGTTTGGCACTGTTTGGCACTGTAGAGACACTGTTTGGCACTGTTGAGACACTATTTGGCACCGTTTGACACTGTTTTGATGTAGATTTCTTTGCCAAAAAAGGAAATAAGGAAGTGTGAAGTTTATTTTAGACCGCCCCAAAAATGAAAGTGTGAAGTTTATTAAAAACCGGAGGGAGTATGTGTTTAGAGAAAAAAATTGATTGATAATCCTTATAAGTCAAAAAAACAAGATAGCCAAACAATACTTAATTTATAAAAAAAATGGTAACTATTTCCCATTGTATTATTTTGTGGTGCACAAAATAATACTTTCTTCGTATTGTTTTCTAAAAAAAGTGTTCTACAGAATTTTGTTGTCGTATTAAACACTTTCCAGAATAAAAGTTACTGCATATCTGAAACACAGAATCTATCTAAATAAATAAAATAAAAGTGCTTTTGTTTGTTTGTTTTGGAATTTGGGTAAAAATTTAGGAAGATTGAGTAAATAGGAGGTACTCTAGTTCATTATAGTAATTTCCAAGGAAGGAAACAAAACAAATTGGTGCAAGTATTGATAGGGGCAGAGGTTACTCCAAAAATTCAGCTGCCTTCGTTCTCGAGCAGTGCAACAACTGTTGGTTCATTCAATACTTTTCAATTCCCAATGTTTTTTCTTCTTGCCCATTCCCATATGTCCATATTCTTGGTTTTCCTTTTTTTTAAGGTCTTGTACGAAGTCATAATAAAAACATAATACTAGTACTCCATAATACGGATTATATTGCCCGTGTAATAAAAACATAATACTAGTACTCCACAGTAATTATTAAAGATAATTGTTGGTGTACACAAGATGTACACAAAATGTGTACATTGTCCGTGTACCCAGACAATTTGATATCCAGTCATACCTCATTTTAAATGAATTTCCTATGTACATTGACAAATAGGGGGGTTTTGTGTACAATTTGTGTACAATTCATGTACATTAACAATTTTTCAATTATTAATTACATTTTGACATTAATACGGAGTAAATCTTAGTTAAATGTTATCATTATTTTTTGCTTTATCAAGCACATTCACTGGTAGGGTTGACGCACGGTTTTTGGTTTGCTACTCACATTATGACATAATCACATTCGTTTGCCGGAGGGTAAAGATCCAAACAATCCAATAATCGTGTGGGTTGGGTTTGTTTGAGTCGTTTCAGATGAGTACTATTTCACACAATGTTTTTTTTGATAGTCAATTTTACACACAATTGAAACAGTTAAAGTAAATACTACGTACTACCTCCGTTCCCCTAAATTTGGGACAAGAGAAAGTGGCACGGTTATTAATAAAAGTTGGTTTATGTGGTTGATATTGAATTGATAAAGTAAGAATGCATTAGAACCACACAAATTTTACCAAATAGGCTATGAGACAATCTTAGTGGGACGGACCGAAAAGGTAAAATGGGACAATCATAGCGGGACAGAGGGAGTAGTTAGTAAGATGAATCTATGAAAGATAAAATATATCATACACCATCCATCCCATTTTTATTCCTTATAAAAAGTCACATTTTATTTGGAGATAAATATAAATCCAAATTATCTCAAGATTATTGTGAATACACGAACAACAAAAGATATGATTACTTTAAAATATAATGATGAATGATGTGATTTAGAAGATATGAGATTATTTTGAAAAAATATAACGTGTTATAATTTTATTTATTTATTTAAGTTGCACTAATGTGGATGCTATTGTGATCATATCATGCAAATCAAGTATACTAATTAATACCTGAAAAAATTTCGACTAAAATAAGTGTCGTTTACAATGATAAGGTAATATTTAAATATCTTAAATATACATATTACGGAGTATATTAGTAACTTTATTCGTCATAACTTATGTTCAATTGTTATACATACCATACTCACAATAACTCAAAATTCGTATCAGTAATATTTTGAAAAAAATAATCTTAATATCCCATATTCTTAATTATTTAACGAACTTGAAAGAATTGGGAGCATTTTTGGTGCAGACCCTAACCCTAATCACGAGTCATCTGCATAATATGCGGTTCGAACGGATCCATTAAAGCTAGGAACTCTCATGATTGGTTAATCCTTTTTTTTTGGAACCAAGACTAGCAACTTTATTAATTCAAAAGATCATTCGCCAACTGGCTTACAACACAGTCCGGGATAATATCATAACTACATCTATGATCTGAGATGGATACGTGCGCTCTAGCAAGCTTATGAGCTACACGATTCACAGATCGTGAACAAAAAGAGATAGAGAAATTACTCTTTGTAACAAGTATGGATTGAATATCATCAATAATCAAGTCCAAATAAGCCAAACCACCGCTGATTGGGCAATTTTTGGGGTGTCTGAGCTTCGCTTAATCGCCTGCGAAGAATCACTCTATATATCCTGGTCTCGTAGCTATTGGGCGTGTTCGAAATTTAATTAATGGTTAGCAGGTTGTGGATAACAAGTAGATAACATAGTAATAGTATGTTTGTAGGTTCTTCATAGTGGATTTGATTCACACAATAAATTGGTGGGTTATGAAAGAATGTTCGTTGATTTAGTTGTTTGACGTAGCAATTAGTAAGAAATGACGTAACAAAACGTCAACTCAAAACGCTGTTATTAGTTGTGGTCCCATTTCAACGATTCCGTTCAAAAATACTAGAGTCAAGAAGTTATTTACCGAACGACGATTTCGCTTTCCTAATTAGAATGGGTCAAATCATTATTATTTGGTTGAAAGTGCATATTCCACCCCATTTTATGAAGTGTAGAAAATGTAGAATGATTATTTGCAAAAATGTGACTTTTTAATTAGTGATTATACAATCGTAATAATTTATGCTATATTTTTACACTTAAATGACCATCATATTATTCTAGATTTTCTATAAATACATTTTATTTTAGTATTTCTTTTAAAAGACCACGTAATGAAATACTTGATTCTTTTGACACTTTTCCCATTTTTGGAGATTTTTAATTTTCATTTATTTGTCCTTTTTTCGAAATTATAAATTTCTACCACACCTTTATTTTTATTTACGGAGTATTACTATTTTTATTTCTTACTCTTATCACTTTTGTCTTATTTTCTATTTCTTCTCGTCTTCTAATTCCCTTTCTTACTTTCCCAATTTTTCTCACATTTGTTTCTCAGTATTATCATCCACTATTGATATATCTAAATCACACCTTGTGTTTCGTACACACATCTTTAGTTATGTGTTTAAAAATGTGTGCATAGCTTAAAACCTTTTATCTTAAATTCTTAATCTCCTCCATTAATATGCCAAGTATCCGTATAAAAGAAGGGAATAACTTTACTCCTATTTTACCCACGCCATTCAATAAAAACTTTATTTTACATCATATCATGACAAGAAATTACAATCTGATTACACATCTTTTTTTTACAAAACTGATGACGTCAATCTTGTCTGAGAATATAAGATGTATCAGTCGACAGTCGTCAAATACTTACCCGCAGTTATCGCAACGCGTAATCGTTTTTTAGGACTAATTATTGCTCCACGCAGTTTGAAAAAATACGTAGGACTACTGCAGAATTAAGAGTAACAAAAAAGATGATTCGATTTCTATTGGTGCAAATTAAGAATGGAAAACTAAAATGCCAATGTGATTGGATGGTATCAGGGTGACACCTAAGGAGGAAATTGCAAGATCAAAATTAATCTCAATGTTAAATGTTGACATTTAGCATTAAATGTAATAGACTAGAAAATCTACCCAAAAAAGAATGGAGAACTAATATCAATCACATATTCATTATCTTAGATGCAAATGACAAAACTTTTTGGAACATCAAAATAACAAATTTTATGAGATAGATGAAGTATTGTGTACTTGGTAATTTGGTATACATATGAATATATGATGGTATTACTTTAAAATGAGTTTGTTATGATTTTATACGCTTCTACACGATTTTGTACGATTTACTTGCGATTTGAATCAATTTATTAATGTAGAATCGTAAAACAATGCAATTTTCCTATCTCGATTGAAATTTTAGCAAGATAATCTTTAAAATAATCTAACACATTATACAACTAATCTCCTAATATACTAATAAATGAGGATGTCCTAACAAGTTGTAGTCATTATTTATAGTGTAATTAATGCTAAAAGAGTAAAAGTAAGTCACTTAAAAGTTTTTAAATTAGCTTCTAAAAATCTTAATTTTTAAAACAATTCTAACAATATTGTCTGACGTACCTACAATTAAAGAGATTTTATATATATATTCCTAATGATAAATGAAGTAGGAAGTTTTATGGTATACACTTTTTTGTACAGGTTTTGTATCCTTATTATGTGTACATACAAACAATTTTCGCCTTCTGTAGAAGAATTGTTTGTGAATATAGGCAAAGTAGAGGTGATACAAATTAAAGGTTACAAAAAACGTGCAGATTTTCCTAATAATGCCTTCTTCGCATAAACCAAAGGTCCCTGAAGTCCTGAACCAAATTCACATCTACGGTTTATGTACTTTTTTTTGCTAATATAAAAACATACTGCGGACGACATAACTGGATTCAATAGCTGTTACAGACATCATTATACACAGCAATAAATGTGACAATGTTGCTGTCACTTGTCATAAAATGGTGGAGGGATATTTCTCAAACATTAACTGGTTATAATTATTGGGAAATTTGTTACTAAATGAAACGGAGTAACTCAAAATTAAGTTTTTTTTGAGTATACAAGACAATAGTTACTAAAAGAATACTCGAAGTTTATTCTTATTTTATCAATTCGATATCAACCACATAATAAACTCACTTTTCTTAATAACCGTGCCACTACTCTTGTCCCATTGTTAGTGACTTAGTGGGAAGGAGGTAGTACTTGGTAATAAGATTTATATATGTCAAACTATTCATTATTAATTTATTTAATTATTTAATATCAAGTACATGCTTTAACCTAAGTAGCACGGAAACGGGAAACGGGAAACGCGAGAAACGTAATTTCTAAAAAATATAGGACACGAAACGTGGGGGAGATGCGCAAATATTATAAAATATAAGGATATATTTATAAATATTTTTTAATATATGTACACAAGTTTTTCCATATGCACATGTTTTTTTTAATATAATTTGTTTAGTAACCAATAATAAAATCACTCTACATGTTCGAATTTAGATATTATTTCATATTAGTACATAATTAAACATAAAATGTACGGAGTAATACATTTCGAACAATACGTTGCGTTACGAAATGTAACAAGTGCTGCCGCTGAGAAATACCGCAAAAATTCACTATAAAAAATTATTTTCCACCACAGAATCTTTTGAAAAAGAAAAAAAAATTGAAATCCGAGGTTTCCGAAACGTAGTGAAACGGGTTTCCCAATTTTTCTTAATTACGGAAACGGCCCCGGAACGGGAATTTGAAGTTTCCGAGTTTCCGAAACACTTCCAAGTTTCCGAAACGTGGAAATGTGAGCCATGAAGAGTTTCCGTGCTTCCTAGGCTTTAACTACTCTGGATATTCATGACAAATTGATATATTACAGTTAAGTAATTACAATATAATTAAATGAATAAATAATATTAAGAACTAATGAGATTTTTATGGCACAGAACCCTCAATAATTAATAGTGTATCTTAACATTCACTTATAAATTAATACGTGAATCGCTTTAATTTGATATTGTAATCGACTAACAATCCTAATACTCCACCTGCCCTACTACAATTGTCTCATTTTTTTTATTTTTGTTCGTTTCACTAAAATGATCCCATACTATATTTGGTCAAATTTGTGCAGTTCTAATTAATTTTTACTTTGTTCTCACTTTATCAACTCATTATCAATCACATAAATCAACTTTTTGTAAAAACTACATCATTCCATTCCGTCCCAATATCAAGGGGACGGAGGTAGTAATAAGTTATAGAGCAATGCTTTTTGTACCCCATTTTGGGGTACCCATAAGTACACTGTACTACCATTTGTGTGGTACACATGTATGGCTAAATTCATGTTGAATTAATTATATGAATGTTATTTAATTTGTGTTTGAATGATTTAATTGATATCTCTTGTAACCTGGAACGACCACTAGGATTATAATTGCATGTAGAATAAATTAAGAGAGATCTAATTTATTCTAGGACGTTTTCACACACACTTAATCGTTCACTAAGGGATTAGTAACGATTAAGGGGTCGTACGCTCGCATGAGAGATCAGCCTGGTTCCCTATATTATTGTACTCTACGCCGCGAGAGCGGTTAGAACTTAGTATTGACCAGCGTTGCTCAAATAAATAATTTTCGATTAAGCCTGATCAGCCAGAAATCTGATTACCCCGAAATCAATCCTTGTTCCCGATTGTCATTATTTAGAAAGTCCCCTTTAATTTTATGTGCTTTTTCGCATTAGTTTAATTTTCCAAACCAACCAATCTCGCACAATTGTATTTATTTTATTTCTTTTTAGTCACTAAATTTATTTAATTCTTAATTCCCTTTTGTCCGTCCCTGTGGAGACGATACTCGTACTTACACCACTATTCTACTACATTTTTAAGTGCGAGAAACTCACATCAGACTTCAACACCCTTATTTTACGACCAGACACTTCGTCTGGATCGTGCCGATGTACTGTAATTTATTTTTTCGTCAGTTTGTCATTGTCATTTTTATATAGTCACGTCGTCATGTTTCACAAGTGCCCACCCCATGATTATATGTCAGTTTGGCTCCGATACCTTATTAAGACTTGAGGTTCCTTCGTAAAAGATGAACCTCGAGTATCTCATGATCTTAATATAGTACTTTGTTACTTCATATTTTATCGGACTTCAATAATGTGTTCCTTGGCCTTTTTAATAGGGAATTTTTCGGAAGAAGACTAAAAGTGAAAGTTATATCACTTTTTTCACTTTTTAAGTTTTCTTTCAAAAATAGACAAGTTTATACTTTTTTTCAAAAACAGACTATACGGAGTCCAACGTAGCTTCTGAAGCATTCGGCCCACCAAATTCTCTACTACCGATCTGTTCTTCGAATTTCCTAAGTGAAGACTGCAGGTAGTCTAATGAGTCACTTCTCTCTATAGATAAATTAATAAAGAACTTCACCAATCACTCAAATTTTGTTTTTAAATAGAAAAATGAAAATGAAAAATTAAAAAGATTTAAAATAGATTAAAACGTGGGAAAATTGTACAAATGTTATTTTTAGAAGCATTTGTACTACATAATTTATAAAATGGAAATTAATTAAATTATTGAATAAAGTGAAACATATAATATAAAAGTATTAAAAAGAAAAAATATAAATTTTGAAAAAATGAAAAAAAAAATTAAACTTTAAAACTTAGAATCTTAAACTTTCTAAAAATAAATTAAAAAATTTAAAAAAATTAAGAACATGAAAATAGTTTAAAAAATTAGAGCTAGTAAAGGTTTTAGAATAAAAACTAAATAAAATAATAAAAATTAAAGTAAATATTTTAGAAAAATTAAAAACAGATAAAATAAAACTTTTAATAAAAAATTATATAAAAATATACATTTAATACTATTTTATAGTGAAATATATCAAATAAAATTCTACAAAAATGAGAAAATTAATGAAACTTAAAAGTGTGTAAAATTAAAAGAAACTCATAGAATTATAATGTGAAATTTTAAAATGATGAACTTTAAAATAATTACATACAAAAAATATGATTTTTCGAATGTACTTTTTCTTAAATTACTTAAAATTTTCATTATTAATATTATCACTTTATTGTTAATTTTTGTTTCTTATGATTTCTTTGTGTTTCTTTTTGTTGATAATTCTGAACTTTTTATTTTTTATTGTTTCTTTATGTATCAAGTTGCTTTTCATATTCATAAATCGAAATATAACATTTTTGGTGTTTGAATCTAAATGATATAGACTAAATCTATATAGATATTTCTATTTTAAAGATTTAGAAAAAGAAAACGAAATTTAAATCTACAACAAAAATCAGATTCAACAACAAACAATCACAGGAAACACAGTGCAACAAAAAGTAACAATATGCAACAAAAAACAACACAATGCAACAAAATGAAATACATGTGGTACAACAAAAAGAAACATAAAATAATACTCCGTATATAAGAGTATCACACCAAATATTCAATTCAATCTATTATTCCAATTTACCACATTTTATCTATTATACTATTTGGCTTTGCTTCTTATTATTTCTTCATGACCTATATGACACTCGTATTGAAACTAGGGTAGGTGTGCCTCGTCCAAGCACGCACAGTGATGATAAGTTTGTATCTCTTAGTTGCTGCCACGAATGTCAACCCGATGTCGGTGTTAGCATATGTAGGTTCTATTAGAAAACTCTCCCCAACACTAGAACATGAATCTATCATTTCTAACTTGGTTGTAACACGAGCAATACATCCTTAATTTGTAGCTTGCCTGCAACACCAGCAACACATCTATCAATGATTTTGTTTAAATACACAAGAGATGTTTACCATTGAATAAATTCTTAAAATAAACATGAAGGCACCAGACAAATAGACATGTAGGTACTAGGCAAATGAAGTATATTTGATGCAGTATCAATGTATCATAAGAGTATCAAATCATAGGTATATGTTAGGTAAATGATTAAATAAAAGTAAGATGCCTTTTCATCACTTTGGCCTTTTACTTTCATTAATCAAATCATAAACAGACTTTGTTTTTCTTCTCCTAAGCTATGTTATTGTGTTATTGCTGAACAATGGGGGGCTACATTAGTTAGCAGCTGCAAGCCTGCAATACAATCGTTCTAAAAGTTTCAAATTCAATGATGTGCCCCTCAAGTTAGGGGTGGGGGTAAAAAAACTAGTTACTTTGAGTTTTGTTTTGTCGATTTCCATTAAATTTTGTGCAGCCTAGTTCTCACCAAGTGATAAATATTCAAGGCAGAGTCCTCCTAGAAAAGCACCCCATAAGTGAAGCATTTTCTATTCCGCCCCCACCAGAAATATGTATTTAAATTGTCAACAAATATATCCATTTACTGTGCACGAAGACAACTTGTAAGAGCTTTCATGCCTAGTCAACTATCAACTAATGTCAACCTGTCAAATAGCTCATACTAGTTATGAAATATTGTTAACCTATAAACTAAGAAACTCACACCATCAAAATGAGACTTGTCGATGAATTTGCAACATACAGTTCTTATATTCACAAAAAAAAACTCCACATAAATTTGCATCATACATAATGAAAAGGGAGATGGATTTTCTTTCCCAGGACTCCCAACACCATATCAACTATGATTTCAGCAGTTCCTAGGGACTATGTATATTTTTCAAGCAATTCACTCATTGTGTAATATCCTGTTAAGAGTAGGGTTTGGATGAATGGTTAAGATAAGAAACTATCTAATGGCATTTCAATCACGAATTATTCGTAGCTTTTCCCCCCTGAAACTATTCATCCAATCTGACCTTAGAGGGAAGTAAAATTCAGCTCAAATCCAGTGTATAGCCTATTTCCAGAAACAATATGGAGATATAATCCTTTAACCAAGTAACCCTAACCAAATCTAGAAAAAAAAAATAGATGTGATTCCATGTTTACTTTCACAAATGCAAATAACAGATCCATCAATTTTTTATTCAAAAAGGATTTATTTCAATTCTAACCTCAAACTCATATGAACATGTGGATTTTAACCCTCCAAAAGCCTCCTCCACAAGTCCTCAACATCAGCACGTATTACCGTGAATCATGCTAATATTACTGTGAAATTAAAATTACACTACTTTAGTTCAACAACTAAAACACCAAAAGAAAAATAAGCTCTTAATTTCTTATTCACTGTCAAACCCCAAAGCAAACAAATATTAAGGCTAAAACTAAAAACGAATGTTGAAAGCTTGAAACAAAGAAACTATAAACAAAAAATAAAGGTGAAAATAGAAGAAAACCGACCTGATTTGAAGTCTCTAATGTGAGTAAGAAGCAAATGGCGGACTATCAAGCAATTGGCCAGCTGTGGCACACGGCGAGCCGTAGGAGGTGTCACGCCAGTTGAGGACTAGGTAGGTGACGGGCAACAAATGGTTGAGAAGGATCGATTGAAGATTTGCAAAGCCAAGCGATGGTGAAGAAGAACAAAACGAGTGTCGGTAAGCTTGCATCTGTTCAACAAATCGAATTGGAGATTGGAGAAAGATCGATTGAGAGAAGCCTTTGAAGAGATTTACAGGCAAATAGGAAAGACGGGCAGAAGATTCCTGGAGAAGAAGGCGGATGAATCGGTTCTGAGTAGGCTTGCGTTAGCCTCTTTTTGAAATAAAAAGTGAAAAGTGAAAATTTGGAAGTTAAATATGAAAAGTAATATCTTAGTGGACATAAATGATATGTGAAGTATAATAGTTGACCACGCGGGTAATTTCCACTTTTTAATATAATGAGGTTTTGAGATGGGCCTGGCTCTATTTTATTGGTCTTGAGACCGGTAATATCGTAAAATTTCTTGCGATTTCTTTAGGTCTTTAAAAATTGAACAACATAGAATGCCGTTCACACCTGTGGGCTGTGGCCCTTGGGGTAACACGTTTTGCAAGGCATACTAATTAAGGTTTAATTAAGAATTGGATCGTAAATAAGATTACTTGGCTTAGAGAGATATGTATGGCACTTTCTTTTTAACGTTTTGTCTCTTAAAAGCTGTTAAACATAGTATTTACCCAATGTTTTAAGATATATAAGGTGATGACAAGTTGAAATTTTTGTTTGAAACTGAGATGTCACTATTTAGAAACAGAGAAAACTAGTCATACTTGAAGAGAACCAAATAAAATGGGTCATATCTTAAACATAGTTGAGTGGATCAAAAGAGTAGTGAGTTGGAATCTTCAATTGGGATTGAGGGATTATTTTTTCTATAAAGCTACACATGATGAGGTAAAAAAATGGGTTTAAATTTTTTGCTTAGAATCTTAGTTGGTTTTTATAAAATAGTTGGTTTATAATTTGTTATTATAAAATAAATTCATATAATTTGTTGGTTTTCATCTACTTTAGAATCTTAGTTTCAATGAAAACAATCTCATGATTATTTTGACCACTAAATCAAACTTAGACCATTGAAAGCACTCTTCTGCCACTTTCTTTCCATTCTCATTAAACTTGGGATTTCCTTCTAAATCATAATAGAAGTATTCAATTAATTTGTACTACCTCCGTTCTCTTTTAGTTGCAACATAGGACTTTTTTCACTATTCACAGATTCTACTTTGACTACATTTTATTTATTAATATATTATGAATTAAATTTTTAAAAAATATTTTTAAATTCCTCTCATAATAAATTTTCAAAATCTGATTTTTTTGATTTTTTTACTAATAAGGAATTAAAGATATTAACGGTCAAACTTCTGCGTTGACAAGCGTGAAAAGTTGACTGTTGCAATTAAAAAAGAACGGAGGAAGTATTAGCATTGCAAATCAAATTTGAACTCCGACTCCAACTTGAAATGAAAGGACCATTGCCTTGTTGTCCATTTGCTTCACTTTTGGAGTGTAGTACACACAACTTGAATGAGATCTCTTAGAAACCTTTATCCTGATAGTCATTCACAAACTTATATTTGTTACAACAAACTACAAATTCTATAATCGTGATTTCATCTCATAACTAAGCAAATGAGATTGATGATCATTCTCAAATTATGAGGGTGACTACGTGGTTGTATTTTGCACTATGGTGGAGGAACACTCTAATACTTAGACACTCTCAATTAAGACAGAACATTGGTGGTTTATAATCTTGAAATAAGATTCAATTTGTTCTATCTCAACTTTGATCAACAATATTGGTGTTTTAAGAAAATAAAACTTGTACAATTAATTTCACCTGATCCCTCTCCCCATTTTTCTTGCCCTCCTTTTCTCTTTTTTGAATCAAACATGGAGTTAAATATTAAACACACAGTGGAGTTAAATAATACGGAGTACTAAATTGTAAACTACAATGAGTACTATTTAACTCCATGTTTGATTCAAAAAAGAGAAAAGGAGGGCAAAAAAAATGGGGAGAGGGATCGGGTGAAATTAATTGTACAAGTTTTATTTTCTTAAAACACCAATATTGTTGATCAAAGTCGAGATAGAACAAATTTACTCATTGTAGTTTAAAATTTAGTATTATTTTCAACACGAATATCAAACACACAGTGGTCTATTTAAATACTTGGTGTTGAAATAAAACCGCAGAATTACATTCAGTGTAATATCTATTTGTTGGACAATGTTTGTTGAATAGAACTAAAGTATAAACGGTTTTCAAAAATAGGACTTGATATTTGACTCAAGTTAATGTTAAATGGCTTCAAATTTGACTCTTTCATTCCTTAAAGAAGTTTAAACTACTCTTCTTTTATTATTATTAGAACAGAATTAGTCATCATTTTAGGATAGAACAAAGGTACTGCTATTTATGCAAATCACTTATGTTTTACTCTAATATTTAGAAATTTCTTATTCTTTAACACAAATGGCACATATACAAGGCCACATAGATAAAGTGAAATCTCCATGATGGAGACATAATATTGAGCTGTAGGATTTTATATTTGTTTTCCACAATATAGAGCTATATGGTTTTGTACTTGTTAATTTGCATGGTCAAATGGACTAGTGATTACTTTGTTGAACATCTATTTGTGCCTATTGCATATCATGTTTTACCAAGAATTACATGAGCTTACAATTTACAAGGATTAGGCAAGAATGTTTCAATTCTGATATTTATTGAATAAATACATATGACAACATCAGATGAAAAATGTGAGGGTGTTGGCTCATCAGAAGAGGACCAAGACAACCACAGCGCCGGGGAAACCGAACTAACTGAAATTGATCCTCGGGCCGAAGACCGAGAGTTGAAGAACCACTTGCTGAGGAAGTATAGCGGCTATCTAAGCAGTTTGAAGCAAGAACTCTCAAAGAAAAAGAAGAAAGGGAAACTCCCCAAAGAAGCGCGTCAAAAGTTGCTTAGTTGGTGGGAGTTGCACTACAAATGGCCTTATCCTTCGGTATGCTCTATGCTTAATGCACCCCCCCCCTTTCTTCATTTTCCACTACAAAGAGAAGACAACAAATGTATAATTGTTAGCGTAGGTAATGATGTTGAATTATAGATACATTTTTTACTCATAAGTACATTAAACTGTTACCAAGTAGTGCCATTTTTGAAACTCAGGACAATAACTCTTTACTTGATTACTCCCTTACTCTAACTTGGTGTAAATTTGAGAAATACTCAGGTGTAATACCTTGTATATTGTTTTACCAAGTTGATGAGGTCATCACGAGTAATTGCGGTTCTTATCTCTAATGCTATCACTTGATGAGCTACATTGTTTGTGTTCTATCTGAGGTTGTTGCACTCATCGGTATTTTAAATTGTTAATCGTGATATGTGAAGTAATTAGTTACATATAATATTTCAGGGAAAGTACATGAAGTTCAGACTCTTTTATCAAATAATTTAGGTCAAGTTTCAAGCAGTACCATGATCTAAAGTATTATTTCAACAAATCTAGGGCACTTAGATACAACATGTTAGGGTACAGAGCAGTACAAACAGTTTTGTAGCTGAATTTTTAAAAGATTTGCAAGTCTTGATGATAATCATTTTGGAGTGACTAAATTATTTTTGGTTTGTTAATTGTTTCCACAGGAAACGGAAAAGGTGGCGCTGGCCGAATCAACGGGTTTGGATCAAAAGCAAATAAACAACTGGTTCATCAACCAAAGGAAGCGACATTGGAAGCCGTCTGAAGATATGCAGTTTATGGTGATGGATGGGCTGCATCCTCAAAATGCAGCTCTTTATATGGACAGTCACTACATGGGAGACGGTGCCTATCGTTTGGGTCCATAATAAATAACATCAAAGTCGGAACTAACATGCTGTAGGGACTTGTGATGACTTAGTAGGGACATGAAGGCTTGTTTGGGAATGCCATGGAATAGTTACTTTTACACTACAACCTATGCCGGGAGACTAATGAATTTAAAACCAATCAAGTGTGAAGCAGATTAGGACCGGGTGCTTTTAATTATTTATGAGTATGTATTATGTATTGTAACAGGCATGCATGTAGTAATGCAAATTAATTGTATATGGCTGAGATTGATGATTCAATTTGAACGATCATGCATTCATGCATATAGATTTTCACAGTACGACTATGCCCGTAGACATTTGCTATTGCTTTATTCGGAACCTGGTTGCTAGCGGAGAACTAGCCCTGAAGTATTGTAACACTAATGAGCAGGTTGTCGACGTTCTTACGAAGTAATAATCACAGGCTATACATCGTTTCTTCCCTTTGCAGATGGGACTATCCGACTATGGGAGTTGCTAAATGTGAAGCAAGGGAGAGTGTTAACTGAGATGCTTCAAATTTAGTGGTGTACAACTAAATTCCTATTTTTATGGCATGATTTCCTGTGCAGATTGTTCTTTACTTTGTTGAATTTGTATTTCCATCCTATTAGGTGAAGTGGGCTAAGTTGGTGCCTATGTTTATTACCCACTTCTAGTATTATTTGCTGATTTATAAGAATTGGAGTTGCTATGCAAGTATGCAACCTATTTAACCATGACATTCTCAGTAATAAAAGTCAATGTTTCATACTGTCTTTAAAAGAAGCATTCCAATTTCCACACTCTGTATTTCAGTTTATATACCAAACAGTAAATGTATTAATAATAGTATATATTTTTCTACATGTTTACATTTTCTGAATTAATTCTTGGTTAAGGTCCTTAAGGATAACGCAGTACACGAACTACTACAATTACTACTACTACTACTTTTTATTCCTGTTTCGCAAAGAGCTGATTGATGCAATAAAGAGCTGTACATGACAGGAGAAGATTGTTTCGAGTTGTATGCAACAGATTCTCCTCCATAAGACCTCTCACAAAAATAGCACATAGTAATGACCGGGGCGGCCATTTTGTAAAATGGCGGCGGCAGCGTTGTGTGGTTGCCTGTTGATGTTTTCAGCTCTTGCACCTCCTTTTCCAACCTTTTGTTCTCATTAGAAAGTGCTTCAAAGCAGTTTCTTAGGAGCTCATGGCCTACTTCTGTTTCCTTCAGTTTCGTCCTGTAAGATCCAATTTCATTTTTGAGTTAAACTTTATAAATTTTGACTATTAATTATTCAAAATTTACATTACCTTATCACACAGAATTAATTTCATATACATCATTACAATGTATATTACTCCGTATTGAATTTTTAACTTATTAAAGAGAAGTATAGATTTTTAGATATTTAGATTCAAACTTTTAAGTGGAAGACCGTAAACTCTAAATAAAAATTTGATTACGGTGCGGAGGGAGTATAAAATTTAAATCAAATTCTCCGCTACATTCCTCTTCTCTCTAGAATAGCTTAAGACTCCATTAATGAGAGTTTCTTGTACAATGTAAGTGGTGAGGAGAGACTAATAAAATGAGAGTGGTTTGGATATTAGCCTGAAAAGTCTCGTAATTTCACTCTTTCGGGTTTCCGTATTAAAATCGTGTGTTCATACATATTTATACATTTATATACTCCCTCCGTCCCATTGGACATTGCCAACTTTACTTTTTTACTTGTCCCAAAAAACTTTGTCACTTTCCTATTAAAACAACTAATTTGTGGTTCTACACTTTTCTCTCTCCTCTGCACAAATTTCAACCACACAGTTTTTACTATTCTTATTACTCACCTAACTTGCATTTGGCAAAGTCTAGTGTGACGGAGGTAGTATTATTTTGTGTTAGATTTATCACAACAAAATTACGTATGTTTCCATTTCAAATCGGCTTGATACGGTTCAGTTTGACCAAACCAAACTGTATGCGCACCCCTACTACGAGTATCACGTGAGCCAATTCTCATCCCGCTCACACTCAAAATATGGAAGTAAGGAATCACCTCTTTTATTACATGTGCAATACTGTTGGGATTGGAAAATTCTACTCTAAGTGTATTCACTCTTCACACACTTTTCTCACTTTCTAAACTGATACAATGAACAACAATAGAACACTCTATTTATAGGCTAGGTTGGAGACAAGAGAAAGTTGCATCCAAACTTCCTAGTTATCTCCATATCTCCTTCCATGTTCATGTGTTTGATAGCTCCTTCCTAGAAGGTGTGAGATGTCTCTTGGCAACTTCCAAGAAAGAAGGTGGAAACTCCCTATAAATACTTGCTCCAACAAAGTTGTGCAGGGATAAATGATACTTCGTTCTAGAGTCCCATGGGGCATTGGGGGTGTAACTTAGAATTCTCTTACACGGCCCAATGGCGGATGCATACAAAGAATTATCATATTAACTGAAACTGGGCCATTTGGGCTCTACCTATCTGGCCCAAGCGTGTTTCGTATGTCTCACACCTTGACATTTTGATACTTATACACAAGTTTGATATCTAATCAATTTTTTTATATGTCATAAAATTGAATGGGAGTACGTATAATATAATCAGAATGCTAGTATGAATATATTTTAGCTCTATTTGTATACTTTGACTTTATTTCAAACTCATTTACAACAATTTCTTTAAAATTAAATTCAACAATCCTTATATTTAGTTGTAAGATTTGTAACCTTTTTTACCAAGTTAAAACAGTGACTTTTTGATCGATTTTGGATAGGGATATTACCTGGCTCTTCGATTTTGGAACCAGACTTCGACTTGTCGCGTATGCAGATTTAGCCTCCTCGCCAAGTCATGCTTTTGTTTCTAGGAAATTGACAAGGAAAGTCGATTAGGAACTATATTATACTCCGTACAAAACTTAACTAATTATTAGGGATTTCATTGTCAAAAATATAAAATAAATATTTAATAGCATAGAAAATCATAATAAAAAATAACACAAGAAAATCATTGGAATGAAATACAGAATTAAGAGTTGTGTGTTCTTTGAAGCTGTCTTCTAGAATGACTGACTGGTCCTTGGTCAACTTAAGTTTCTTCCTCGTACCAAACTCTTCATCCTGCAACACTAAATACTCATCCATTGACGAGTCAGGCTTCTCTTGTGACACTATTTTGACTTCTTCTTTTTCCCGCTTTAAACGAAAGCGGGAAAGGGACGAATCCGTCGGAGAAGCTTGATCATTCGTCATCACATCAGAGCGTGGATTGTTATTATCCTTGCCATATTCGAGCTGCAGTTCCATAGGAAATGATCCAAGGGAACAAGATGGGAGATAGGTATGCCATATCATCTGGGAATTAGGCTTTGATCTCTTATTTTCTTGATGATGATGAAGAACATTTGCATGGACATCTTCATCATCACTGGATGCTAGGCTGAGAGTGAGTCTGGTGTTGTGAATTTCTTGAAATTTCATTATATGAGTTGTGTATGGAGTGTGATGATAGTATAATGTGCATGTGGAATTTGTAGGTAGCTGAATAAATAGAGGAAATGATGGCTGGGATTGAGAAAGATTCTCACATCTATTATACATTAATCTATGGGTGGTAAACTTTTTTTACACTATTAATTAGCTCCTATTGTATTCTATAAGTTAATCTTGAACTATTATGATTTATAATTGAAATAGTCATCATATTGAAATGTCAGACCCGTGTTCCCTAGTTTGTAAATGCCACCCCTCAATTGTTCAAATTGCTGCAAATGTGGTCCTTTGAAGAGTGAAATAATGTACAATGGAGGCGAGTACATTTACCACTCAAAGTACCACATTTACAGCAATTTGGAAAATTGAGGGGTGCCTTTTACAATCTCAGAAATACGGGTCTGACATTTCAATATGATGACTATTTTAGGGACTTAAAGTGCGATTTTCCCTTGCATATTTATGAAAGCTAAGTAATACGGAGTAATACATTTATTACTATTTACTTGAATGATAATTGGTATTAATAAAACTTTCAGCAGTGCTCTCTTTGGGATTTTTATTTTTTACTTAAACATCACTATATCGTATCAAAGTTAATTTTAAAAAATTAAAATGACCACATTGGTATATGGATGGAAATTTGACTAAAAGGAAATAAAATTGGAATCACAAAAATCTCATTACCTATTCAATATATCACATAATTTTCTTATGTCACGTTTTTTTTTATAGAGATAGGAGTATTAATTAATTATGTCCGGTTATTGCTCTTCACATTATTGAATTGTTTTCTTCTTCTTCTAAAGAATCACATCCATGATTCATCACTGTCTCCCTAGCTAGGTTGACTATTATATGGCTTGTTCTCTTCCCACCATTTGTATGGGTCAACCCCGGCCCATTCAATGAAATAGAATCTCTTTGTTAAATTCCCATTCTAAAGTTAGCTAGCTCTAGCCTCTAGAGTCTCGGGGTTTGACCTTTCATGCATGCGCTACGTATTATTTCATGGAAAAATACCTATATTGGACTAAAATCAACTCATGTCGATTCCGATTTCCGAATAAAATGCTTCGTAAGAAATGAAGAAGTTCGGATGATATGAATACAATGATATGATATGAATACATGCTATGTGGCATCATATTAGGAAAAAAGATATATAAGTCATATTTTGGGAAATACACAAATATACAAAGATGATCATACATGTGATAATTTTCTCTTATTTCATTAGGTTTTTACATGTTTGACTTGGTATTTTTTGAAAGCTTTTTTTTTATGGAGTTCTTATAATGCATGTGGAATTGAAATTCTCTATTTCTGGAAGAAGGCTTAGATTAATATCACATGTAACCATCCACCCTTGAACCAGACTCAGAGTTAATCACCTTTGACAAGACAATAGAATTCGTTGATCCTAAATTGGGCATAACTGAGCAAAATACAATTACCGCAAAACTCTCATCACCCAATTCTAATGCAAAGTCTTACAACACCAAATAAAATAAAAACAAAAAACAACAATCTCACACCGATTACATCCATACTCTTAGACCGGTGTATTCCATCCATACAACTTACGAATTACGAGTAGTAAAAACACCCGAAATGTACTATTAGGAGGCCGATTATTATATTTTTACTTTTCCGGATCAAATCTTAAAATATCAATATATTTTTATAGATTAGAAAAGGGTGTACTATGGAGAATTTGATACGAAAATCAGAATAATTCCTAGCCAAAAATAAGGTATTAATTTGATGATTGGAAAACCCATAGGAACCGTCCATTTTATATTTGAATGAAAATTAGTGCACATAGTAGTATCGTGAAGGTAAACCGTTCATTGACTTCATTCGAACGGTTGGCCATTTTAAATATCTCAAAATTCAAAGATTTGGCATCGCGATCGATGAGGCTATTAGGCCCATTTTTTTTATGGACGAACTGAAGTCCAAGGAATTTCTTGTTCCAGCTGCGTGCTAGGATAAAAGTTGGAGAATGAGTGGCGGGTAAATTAGGGTAAAATATTGTGGACACGGTCCTTGTCCCGAGCCTCATATGCACACGCACGCATATGACTCGGGACATGACGGTTCAATCTTTTCTTTTTTGTATTTCACCTATTGTGTAACAGGTTAAAAGAGCCGTAAATAATGGGCAGAAAAGTACTTGACTAGGCCTAAATAGATACACAGTTGATGAGGGTATCTATAAAGCAATTAATAGAAATTATCCCGAATAGGAATAAAATTATGGCAAACATAAAAAACAAGACTTTTTATGTTCTTATTCCAAAATAGGATCATATTACTCCTATGTGAAAACATATCTAATATTTCATATCATTCTTACCCTTACTTTAAATATGACTAAAAGGTAATCAAAAGTCATAGTTAAATATTTTAATTCATAATAAAATCGTAAAAAATAATAAAAAAATTATAGAAAATTCATAATAAATAAATATATATATATATATATATATATGGATGCCTTTCGCATCGCCTGTACTGCCTCCCTGCACGATCACTTCCGACCGGTGTAAAAAAATATCATTTTTTCTGAAAATGCCAAAAATGTCATATTACTCTTTTAGAATGCCAAAGTTTTCATTGAATATGCTATAAAGATGGCATTCCTAATGCATGTGACATCCCCTCCCGGTGACCGGAGGTGGTGGTGCTGGGGTCGCATAGGCGGCAATGATTTCTTTAGTTACTTTTTTTATTTTTATGTATTTTTATTTTTTTAAATTAAAATTTTATTTTATAAATGTTTTTATTACTTTTTTAATTATTTTTTATGATTTTATTATGAATTAAAACATTTCAATAGCCTCCGAGAGTATATTTGTCCAACACACACATAATTAGTCCTACTAGTAAATTAAAAAATAGTGTAATCCTATTTGTGATTATTGACTACCTTTTACTGCTATTTAGGTAATTAACCCAACAATTAAACAAACATAGAAATGGAAACTAATAATAATCTTCCCATTTGATTAGGGAATTGGAACCTAAAAAATTTGAAGCCCTTCATTTAAGTAGCTAGGAGGATGAAAATAGAAAGTGGGCATATTCTCTAACTTAATGATCGACACGTATAGTAGAATGTCAATATATAAAAACTACAAATAATATGGAGTAATAATGTGGAATTACTACCATTTTGATAGCGACTAAAGTAGAGTCAATGCCCCGATCTGGATATGATCGATCCAGTTTAATTTTGTAATCGGGTTCCATTAGTGTTGTCGAATGAGGTGTTGAATCTGGTTAGCTGAATGGAGTATACCCGTTGTCATAAAAGATAAATTACAATAAAGGGCATTGCTTATATTATGAAGTTATGTTTATTGTATATTACAACAATATATGATATAGTAAACTATAATTAGAATTTAAATAAATACACGTATTATATATACTTGAAATTAATATCATTAGCTATTATTACCGACGCTCACAAAAGCATATACGGAGTATAATAATTCTCGGTAAAAGAAAGTGCATCCAAAACATAAAGCCAGTCGGCGAATATAAGTAATTAATTGTATTTTATTTTTAAGACACGGTATTCTCCAAAACTTGAATTTTGTTTCATAACGACTGAGGTAAAGTTTTTTTTTTTTTTTTTTTTGGCGAAATTGACATCAATAATCTCTACTTTTACACATTTTACAAAAATAATCCCTACTTGAAAAGATCACAACTATAATCCCTACTATTTAACTATTTCACCAAAATAAATCCAATGCTAATAGTGTTAAGTTTTTCGTTATTTTTTAATTTTAAATATATTGAATCGAAAATATATATAAACATTGACACTACTATATTTGAGTTTAATCTTGTTTCTACTAAAATAATAATTTAATATTCAATATTTTCATCTATTTTTCATAAAACATAATACTCTTCAAATTCTCTATTCTCTTTCACTCCCAATCCATATTTATTAAGATTCATTTTTGTTATTCATTATAATACGGAGTAGAGATTTTAAAGTATTTTAGTAATTATACATTAAATATAAATACAATTATGTAGAATATTGAATTAAACTCAAATATATTAGTTTATCGTAGAAAAAGATTAAACGCAAATATAATATTATTATTTTTTATGCATATTTTTGGTTTGATATATTCAAAACTTAAAAAAATGGAAAAGTTAACACCGTTAGCACTCGGATTATATTTGTGAAATTTATGAGTAGGGATTATTTTTGTAAAATGTGTAAAAGTGCGGATTATTGGTGTCAATTTCACCTTTTTTTTAAACAACTGAATTACTGAAGTAGAGTTAATGCTAAAGTATTTTTTATTGTTCTAATAAAAAAATAAAAGCAACTAGAATGGTTTCCTGGCAAAGTGAATGTGGCTTTTTTATATTTTCGTATTTATTACATTTTATCTTATTTTTTTGTATTTTCGTATGTGGATTATATATATATATATATATATATATATATATTATTTTTCATATTAATTTTTTATGTTTTTATATTTGAATTATAAATAAATTGTTATGAACTATTATGTGTGTTTTTATAAAGACAGAGATATACTTTTCTTGTTAAAATATAGTAAAGATAGAATAAGGTATTCTATCAATATTTTATACAATGTTTACTTTTAATTACATAATGTATTGAACCTTATGGAACGGTTAATGGATTTACGAAGTTGTCAATTTTTAATAATTCTTTCGCGTGAATAGTAAATTTGCACGTAGGGCCCACACCAGGAGCGGGGGCCACCCGTTATTCCCGAGACCACATATTTTATTCATATTGGTCTAAATAATATTTACATGGTGGTGGATATTTTATTTGGGCTATGGAAAGGCCCAGGGTTGACCGATTGGTCAAAAGCGGCCCAATTACCAGTACCGACAATTTATGAGATAACAGCCCGAAATGAAATTCGGAGACTTATAAATTTAAGTTGGGGAATGTATATTCATTCTAAAGTCCAATTGTGATTGAGAGTAGGTAATATATTTTATTTGGCCCGATTAGATAAAATATAATTAAAACCGTTCGAGAAATACAACTTTCGGTGCCGATTGCACATTTTGGGGCTTCAAGGGGTGACCTCCCACATGTGTGGGGGCCAACCCACGAAATTGTATGGGTTGTGAGGGGGGGGGGAGGCTGGCTGATTAGAATGGAGGAGTGGTTGACTTGAGGAGGTTGACATCAAAAGGGGACATATAGGGGGTCCATGCCATGCTATCATTGTGGAATAAGCCAAAAGATGATATTTCTTCTCCCCTCCATCATTATTTTCGGCCAAGACTCACCAAGAGAGGAAGAAAATCTCTGCAAACTACTTCCTCCATATCCAAGGACAAAGCTCAAGCAATAGAAGTCCAGGAGGAAGATTAGAGAAGGAAAAAGTTAGGAAAAGTGTGAAGGATTAAGATAATAACTTCATAATAACTTTTCCTCTACTTTTTATCTACCGTATGAGTTATATAGCATATGAGGAACCCTTGTTGTGGTTATACATATTTACATATGTAGAAAGATGAGTTGGAAAGTGCTTCAAAGTCCAAGAATGTAACACTTGAGATTTAATATAAACAGATTAATAGTACTACTCATACCAACAAGATGCATCTCCTTTTAAGGGAGCTCATCCGCTAAGAACTCCAAAGTTAAGCGTGTTTGCACGGGAGTAGTCTTGGGGTGGGTGACCCCCTGGGAAGTTTCTCAGGGTGCGCACGAGTGAGGAAAAAGTGCGCGGTAAAGGCTCGTGGTGGTTTGTGGGGACAGTACTATTGGTCCGGAGTAACTACCTCGGGTCCGGTGGGGCCGGGGTGTTACAAAGAACGGACTTATAGTCAAAGTTACCGGTTCGCCGAAAAATAACCTTTTTGGAGGTTATTTGTATTAATATGGGTTTTATGATTATAAAACCTTGTTAGGCACTTGTTTAAGTTGTTTCAAGAACTTTCACGAAGTTGAAAGAGTCACCGGAGTTGTTGCTGGAGTTCGTCAAAAGTCGCCGGAGTTTCGCCGGAGTTCAACCAAGAGGAGTAGAACTTCATAGCGCTAATTCTAGGTGAGAATGACTGACTATATTGCTTATAATTAGTGAGTTAACTTCATGAGATTACCTAAGGTAATTAAATATGTTTTTATAGGTTATTAATGATTAATAATGCCTAAGCCTATATCTTTAAAAATATTATAAGAGTGATGAATGTAAAGGTATATTGGGTATGAGAAAAATGTTGGTGTAATCACATGGTAATATAGCTTGTACCTTGTGTTGAAAGGATTGTGGCATGAGTTAGTCCACCATGTCATACCTTGTGTTAGACAAGACACTGTACGTCTTCCTACGGCTCATCAGATTCTATGAGTTTTCCTTCTTCCACCTCCATCAACCTTACACCTTTATCTAGACCTCCCAAAATGTTAGACTTTGTCATCTTTATGTATCGTCATTTATTTTCTATTCATTGTTAAATATTTACCCTACGTAAAGAGAAATCCCTGAATGGAGTGCTTGAATCTTGAAAAACCTTGAATGGTTTATCATGCATATTTTTCTTTGCTATTATAAGGATTATATTGTTGACTTTAATTTGAGAAGAAAATCAAACAAGTCATCATGTCATCTCACTTCCCCTTCAACTTCTGGAGAATATGTTTATGAACTCGGACTCCGAGTGGTACCAATATTATCTCAACTTGATGATTCTTGGGCAAGAGAGCATGACTATTTGCAGATAGTCACAATATTTGAAATCAATAACGTATGGGCAACTTAAAAAGATGATTATATAAATGCAAGTCTAAATAGTTCAACGATTGGAATTTTCCTCAAAAAAAAAATAAGTTAAATTTTCAAATAAAACTTAAAAATAAAATTATCTAGATAACACAGTACTTCATTCATATAGGAATATAAACATTTTTTGAAAATAGAAATTCCTTATTATCAGAAAAATAGTTACTACTGTTATTACTTTTTAGCATTAAATGAGTTTCATTTTTAACCATTCAAACCAAATATTGTTATTTATTTATGCAAATAAGTCACGGTTTAATCATATTTTTTATCACATCGCATCCGAGACCAATCCTATGAACTTTTCCCCATTGTCCGGATACCCCACAGATCGTAATAAGGATGATCAAAGTCTCCATCTCATTAAGAATAGCTTTATCGGGGATATGTAAATCATTTGGTGTATAGTCTTAAGCTGTGACTTGAATTTGTTGCTTACATTAGGTATGTGAAATATGTGTGTGATATACGGGAGATATGCCACATGTTATTTTGTTTTTGTCACTCCCCTGTATTCCGCCTTTGCCCATTGAATTATACAATAAACCCTTTGCTCTTCTTGTCCATCCAGTCCTGTTATATTTTCTTTCAAAACTTCCACTAACATTAATATATTTGTAGTTTGCTAATAATTAATTAGTGTTACCCTATGCAGATGCCCAATTTACTATTGACCAACACATTGAGGTTTCAGAGTACATGCAAAAAAGTGGGTTCAGAGCAGCATATTTGTGTGTCTGAATTGTTATTGGTCCAATGTAAGTTTTATTTTACTTGAAAAGTTTTCCTCCTATTTTTCTGATTTTATAATTAATATGTTTAACTATTATTAGCATTTAAAAATAGGATTTCCGCGTTTTGGTTTTAAAATATATATGTGCCAACTACCAACTAGGAGTTCTCTTTCATATATGTTTGTGTTGAACCCGAATGCCACATGTTTTACTGTTTTTTCTACTCCCTATCCATTGTGTCTGGAAGCATGTAACATAATATGAAGTTATAATTAAAAAGTATTTAAGTTTATAAGGAGTGATTTTATTTATGTGTGTTTGAATTTACAATTGCCTAAAAGCTAGAAACATTATTTCTGAGTAGCAAGTAAAAGTGTGGATCATATCTATATACATATAAATGATATAATAGTTTTAAAATTATCACCATAAACAAGGTAGAAATGTATCTTGAATCTTTTAATAGTAAAAGATGTCTATGTAAACTCTAATATTATTCTAAAAGGATGGTACTTGAGTTTGGTGTTGAATTGTGATAGGTGGATTGTTTGGAAAGAAGACATGGATTATTTCCTGAGCATCCATTTGCAGGTGTGTGGGGATAGGTGTAGGAGAAGGGCTGGCCGATGAGCAGCTGTGAAGGACTGGTCGTGTGAAGAGCACGGTGACTGAGTTTGGGGATCTGGGCGATATAGTGAGTTGTCCAAAGTCATTTAATAGGATTGCCAGAGAGTGGGGTAGGCGAGTGGAGCGCAAGGGGGTAAATTTTATATATGCATGTCAAAGTTTATGTGAGAAAAGATGCTTTTAAGTTCGACTTTTTTTTAGGTAAATAACAAAAATTGAACAATGTGTACTACTAACAACAACAACAAAAAACAAGAGTAGCTAACATTCAGCACAAACCATGATTCTAATAGAAGAAATCTTATATGTCAACCATGCATGCTCAATTGATGATTTCTGCAGGTTCGATATAAGATTTGAGGCACCAAAGGTGGCAGAGCCAACAACAACAACAACAACATCCAAGCCTTAGTCCCAAACGATATTGGGGTTGGCTAACATGAATCGATATATGATATCACCAAAAGGAAAAGAACGAAAATAAAGATAAAAAAGATAAGCTATTATAAAAAAAGATAATATAAAAGAGATGAATATACATATAAAAGATCAAATAAAAAGGATAAAGTAATATTTATATATAAGGATAAAAATATAAAAGAAAAAGAAAAAAAAAGAGGAGAAAAGATGATACAAGATCACTCTTCCACACGAATACCCGCCCTCCATTTTGCTCTCTCCAAAGCCATACTCTCATCCAATCCAAGAAGAAGCATATCACTTCTGACTCCCCTAACCCACGTCTGTTTGGGCCTTCCTCTCCCTCTCTTCCCTACCTCTTCTCCACACATCTCAACTCGTATGACAGGTGCATCACTCGGTCTTCTATGCACATGACCAAACCACCGTAGGCGTGACTCCCGCATCTTATCTTCAAAAGGTGCTACTCCTACCCTTTGTCTAATTGTCTCATTTCTCACGCGGTCCTTTCTAGTATGCCCACACATCCAACGCAACATGCGCATCTCTGTCACACTCATCTTTTGAATGTGACATTGTTTCACCCCCAACACTCCGTGCCATACAGTAATGCATCCCTAATTGCTGTCCTATAAAATTTACCCTTCAGTCTAGTCGGCATACCTCGATCGCATAGAAATCCTGACGCACTCTTCCACTTCATCCACCCTGTACTGTTCTGATTCTATGGGATACATCTCCATCTAACTCACCGTCCTTCTGAATTATGGAGCCCAAATAACGGAACATATCGCTGACCGGTATCTCCTTACCATCTAAAGTAATTCCGCTATTACCACTGCTTCTACCTCCACCAAACTTGCACTCCATGTACTCTGTCTTGCTTCTACTTAGTCTGAAACCCTTGTTCTCCAATGTCTGTCGCCATACTTCCAACTTTGCTTTAACCCGTGATTGCGTCTCATCAATCAATACAATATCGTCGGCAAACATCATGCACCACGGTATATCGTCTTGAATTGACTTTGTAAGTTCATCCATGACTATGGCAAATAAAAAAGGGCTCAGAGTCGATCCTTGGTGCACTCCGATAGTAATAGGGAACTCCGCAGTCCTCCCTACACTAGTACGAACACTTGTAGTACTATCCTCATACATATCCATGATGATGCTGATATACTTGCGTGAAATGCCTTTTCTAGTTAAGGCCCACCAAAGAACTTCTCGAGGTACCCTATCATATGCCTTTTCTAAGTCAATGAACACTAAATGCAAATCCTTGTGAGCGTCTTCATACTTCTCCATAAGTTGCCGAAGAAGGTGAATAGCCTCAGTTGTTGAGCGACCATGTCACGCCCCGGACCGCATCCGTGCCACGTAGACAACCGCCGTACAACCCAATAAGAACAACGTAGTTCATCCTTATTGAATCATACAAGGCGTCCGTTGAGTTCTATTGCCAAACCGATTAGTAAACCCATACAATCAACATCAATATATATTAGTCAACGAATGCGGAAAATAAGATATGTTTGATACTTAGCCACACGTGGCAAATACGGACACGCAGGCCCCTCAAATGTTTTAATGGAAAACATTGTTAAAAACATCCATGAGCAGTTTATAAACTTTGAATAAGAATGGAAGCACGAACCACGTCTTCCTCTTTGATCAATCACCCTTGGCGAAGGTGCAGGTAGTAGGACTCTAGCCTCAACCTGAAAAATGTGAGGGCCCCCGAAGGGGTCAGTACTCCATAGAAGTACTAGTGACAAGCAGGCTATATGAGGAATAACTAATGTTTCAGACACGAGACCCAAAAATAGGGTGATACATATGCTTATAGGTGTAACCATTGTTACCCCATTCCCAAGATAATACATAATGTATATACTTGTAAAATACTTGACCCGTAGGTCGTTTTATCACAAAGAGTCTTTTAGAGATAAGGTACTTTCCCAACCTATCCCCTTTCCATTCCTGAATGCCTAGCTTGAGAGCTACATTCTACCTTCATAATATCCTACCGAGTTTCAGGAGGGTTTACCGTCCCGGGGATACTCAACCCCAACCGAGTTTTGGGATCATTTACCGTCCCGAGGATACTCAACCTCAACCGAGTTTTTGGATTGTTTACCGTCCTGAGGATACTCAACCTCACCGAGTTTTGGGATTGTTTACCGTCCTGAGGATACTCAACCTCACCGAGTTTTGGGATCATTTACCGTCCCGAGGATACTCAACCTCACCGAGTTTTGGGATCATTTACCGTCCCGATGATGCTCAACCTCAACCTTAATTCTAACCAAACCCTAACCTGGATATGGCTAACTTTTCATTCACTTAACTATGGACAATACCTAGTCCTATAGTCATGTAATAATCCCTAGTGACCAACGTGGGTGGGTCCCACTTGAACGACCCACGTTAACCTGCTCAAAACTGCCTGTTTTGGGCATAGTCCAATACCCGGTCGGGTATCCAACCTTACCCGGTCGGGTAGGTCGGGGCAGAAGCCCCTGGAACTGATTTTACTTGAGACCCGGTCGGGTCCATACCCTTACCCGGTCGGGTCTAGTAGGACAGTGGCTTCTGGAGCCATTTTTAATCAATACCCGGTCGGGTATGTACCCATACCCGGTCGGGTATCACCTTTGCCTCGGCGGTCAACGCCCGTTTGACCGCCCAAACGGAGTCCGATCAACGCGAAATTTTATACGCATGTACTCCTTGACGTCCTTGATCCAAAAATACCATTTTGGATCCCTGGAGAATTGTACATAATAAGTTATCACATTTTTAATCACCAAACATACAAAACATGCTTTTCAACTATGTTTTATATATAACCGTGGCATAAGCCAATACTTGATTTACTTTAATCATTCCATAAGACATAAACTTGATTACTTTAGGTAATCTCATGCCTCAATCAAAAGTTATAAAGCATATAGCCGTCTTCTCACCTTAAAGAAGCTTATGAAGTTCTAGCCTCCCTTATTGAGCTCCGGTGAAACTCCGGTGAACTTCAACCAACTCCGGCGACAACTCCGGCGACCCTTTCAACCCCGTGAAAGTTCTTGAAATACCTTATACAAGTTAATAACAAGGTTTTATCATCATAAAACCCATATCAATACAAACAACCTCCAAAAGGTTATTTTCCGGTGAACCCGTCAACTTGGCTCTCAAGGTTCGTTTTGGGTATAAACCAACCCTTCAACCCCCATTCTACACTTTTACATGTGTAGAACTATCCTAGGAGTGTGAAATGTGATTAAAGAGAAGGAATGGGATTAATGAAGTCATTACCTTATTAATCACAAGTTTTCGCACCTAAACTCCTCTTTTCTCTTCTCTTTTCCTTCCTTCTTCCTCCCTTGCTCTTGGTGCATGTATGGTGGATGAAAATGGAGTATTTCCAGATCTTTTCTCTCCTCTTTGAGTGTCTTGGTCGAGCCTATGGGTATAGGGAGTGATTGGGGTGTTTTTGGCTCTTCCTATGATGGTAAGAGGTGAGGGGTCCCTTGGAGTCAACTCTTGTCTCAACCTCCCCTTCCATCCCCCTTCCATCACACCAGCCGACCCCCTCTCTCATTTGTCTCAAATGATTTCGTGGGGTGGCCCCCACATATGTGGGAGGTCATCCCTTTGTGTCCCCGAGTGTACACTCGATCCCGAAAGTTGTATTTTCCGGACTGTTTTAACTATATTTCATTTTATCGGGTAAAATGAAATATATCTCATCCTTCCAATTATTATTGGCTATAAGAATGAATGTATATTCCTCATCTTTAATTTGGTGGTCTCCATAATTTATTATGGCTTTTTATCTGATATTCCTTCGGTACCGATAAATGGGCTTTATATGCACAACTGGCCAACACGCATGGTTTATATGGCCCAACTTGGACATCCACCATCATATACATATTATCTAGACCCAGATGAATATAATATGCGGTCCCAATAATATCGGGCGGCCCCCACCTCTGGTGTGGGCCCCACGTGGATTTTACTATCCACGTAAAAGAATGATAAAAATTTACAATCGCGTAAAGATGAGTTTATTCATTTATCAAGGTTCAGTACATGAATTGATAAAGTACAAATACTTGGGGGCGGTGTTACAAGTTCTACCCCCCTTATTTGGGATTTCGTCCCCGAAATCCACGTGTCTAGTCAAACAGAAATGGATACTGTTCCCTCATCAGGGTCTCCACTTCCCAAGTTTGCTCCTCGACACGATCACTCTTCCAAAGTACCTTCACCATCGGTACCTCTTTACTCCTTAGCTTCTTTACCTGTCGGTCCGTGATCTTTACCGGCTGCACCGCATAGTGAAGGTCTTCCCGGATTTCTACCGGTGGTTTCTCAAGAATATGTGACGGGTCCCGTACATACTTCTTGAGCATAGAAACATGAAATACGTTATGAATCTTTTCTAATTCTGGAGTTAACTGAAGCCGGTACGCTACAACCCCAATCCTTTCAATGATTTTGAATGGGCCTATGTAGCGTGGGTTAAGCTTACCCCGACTGAGGAACCTGATGATCCCTTTCCAAGGTGACACCCTCAAAAATACCTCATCGCCGACCTCGAACTCTAACGTTCTTCGTCGTTTATCTGCATAGCTCTTCTGCCGATCTTGGGCAGCCTTGAGTCTATCCTGAATAACTTTCACCTTCTCCTTGGTGATCTCAACTAGTTCAGTACCCTCAAGCTTGGCCTCGCCAACCTCATCCCAACACAAAGGTGTCCGACATTTCCTCCCATACAATGCCTCGTATGGAGGCATGCCTATACTTGCCTGATAACTGTTATTATAGGCGAATTCCACCAATGCCAACTGGTTGTCCCAACTTCCTTGGAACTCTAAGGCGCATGCCCTCAACATGTCCTCCAAAATCTGAATCACCCGTTCAGATTGCCCATCCGTTTGAGGATGGAAAGCCGTGCTGAACCTCAGCTTCGTCCCCATGGATTCCTGGAATTTAGGCCAAAACCGTGATGTGAACCGTGGGTCTCTATCCGACACTATAGTGACCGGAACCCCATGCAGTCTCACGATCTCATCAGTATACAACTTGGCCAGTCGCTCAAGCGTATAAGTAGTGTTGATAGGTAGAAAATGGGCACTCTTGGTCAACCTATCAACCACCACCCATACCGCATCAAAGTTCCTAACCGTCCGTGGCAAACCTACCACGAAGTCCATAGTAACATGCTCCCACTTCCATTCTAGGATGGTAAGTGGCTGTAATAACCCTGCCGGGTGCTGGTGCTCTGCCTTAACCTGCTGACAGGTAAGGCAACGACTCACATATTCAGCAATCTCTCTCTTCATCCCCGACCACCAGTAACTTTCTTTCAAGTCCTGGTACATCTTTGTTCCACCTGGGTGCATGGCATACGCAGATGAGTGAGCCTCCTCAAGAATAGATTTTCGGAGCTCCTCATCTGACGGCACACACACTCGCTCCTTGAATAGTAGGAGTCCATCTTCTCTCTCACGGAAACCCTCGACGGGTCCCACCAGCATCCGTTCTCGGATTTTCTGAATTTCCTCGTCATTGCCTTGACGCGTTCTGATTTCGTCTAATAGGGTGGGTCTCACCTCAAATCTGGCCAATAGAGCCCCATTCGTGGATACTTCCACGTGTGCCCTCAATGCTTGTAAGCATGTGAGTAAAACCCCTGATGAACTTTTCCTACTGAGAGCATCAGCAACCACGTTAGCCTTACCTGGATGGTAATCTATAATCAAGTTGTAATCCTTGATTAACTCCATCCATCTTCTTTGCCTCATGTTCAACTCCTTCTGAGTGAACACGTACTTCAAACTCTTGTGATCAGTATAGATGTGACACACCTCACCGTAGAGGTAATGCCTCCAAATCTTCAAAGCAAACACCACAGCCCCTAGCTCAAGGTCATGAGTGGGGTAATTCACTTCATGCTTCCTCAGTTGCCGAGAAGCATAAGCAATTACCTTCCCCGATTGCATCAGTACGCACCCAAGCCCCTGGATGCTAGCATCGCTATAGATGTCATACCCCAACCCTTGCACGGGTAGGGCAAGTACTGGTGCTTCAGTCAATCGTTTCTTTAGCTCAAGAAACCCCTTCTCACACTTGTCATCCCACACAAACTTAGCTCCCTTTTTAGTGAGCTTCGTGAGTGGAGATGCTATTACTGAGAATTTCTCCACGAATTTGCGGTAGTACCCCGCCAAACCGAGGAAACTCCTTATTTCCTTCACATTCTTGGGCCTCTCCCAATTAGTGACTGCTTCAATCTTCGAGTTATCAACTGAAATGCCCGAGCCCGATACCACATGCCCAAGAAAACCGATCTCCTCAAGCCAAAATTCACATTTAGAGAATTTGGCAAAGAGTTGTTTCTCCCGCAGTGTTTCAAGTACGAGCCTTAGATGTTTCTCGTGTTCTTCTTCGTTCTTGGAGTATATCAAGATGTCATCAATGAACACTATGACAAATTGGTCCAAGTATTGATGAAATACTCGGTTCATGAGGTCCATGAATGCCGCGGGGGCATTTGTAAGCCCAAACGACATCACTAGGAACTCATAGTGACCATACCTTGTACGGAATGCACTTTTGGGTATGTCACTTTCCTTGATCTTTAGTTGATGGTAGCCCGACCTCAAGTCGATCTTGGAGAATACGGTTGCCCCCCGTAATTGATCAAACAAGTCGTCAATCCTTGGCAAAGGATATTTGTTCTTTATCGTGACCTTGTTCAATTGTCGGTAGTCGATACACATTCTCATAGTACCATCCTTCTTCTTTACAAAGAGTACGGGTGCTCCCCATGGTGAATGACTCGGTCTAATGAATCCGTTATCTAGTAGCTCTTCCAATTGAACTTTCAACTCTTGAAGTTCAGCCGGTGCCATTCGATACGGAGGAATTGAGATGGGTTTGGTGCCTGGTTCAACCTCAATCTCAAACTCGATCTCCCGGTCGGGTGGGAGTCCCGGTAGCTCTTCAGGGAACACCTCCGGATACTCGTTCACCACCCTCACTTCTGTGAGGCTCTTCCCCTTGCCTTCCTTGCCTATGACATAGGCTAAGTAAGCTAGACATCCCTTCCTCATCATACGCCTTGCTCGTATGGCCGATATGATGCAAGGATTGAATCTTTCTCTATCCCCCTCGAAACATAGAGTATTTCCCTCACCATCCTTGAGTTCTAACACTTTGGTGTAGCAATCTACCTTTGCATGGTGCTTTTCAAGCCAATCCATGCCAAGTATGGCATCAAATTCAAGCATGGCTAACGGTACAAAGTCCCCCTTTAGACAGTGCTCCCCTATCTCCACATCACACGAAGGATAGTAGTCATTTCGTTCAACGTCATCCCCTAGAGGCGTAGATACCAAAAGGGTTTGCATCATTGGTATTAAAGGTGTGCCTAACCCCACGGCAAACACCTCACTAACGAATGAACGTTGTGCTCCCGTATCGATAAGGATCCTCGCATCCCTTCCATTAATCTTTAACGTTCCTACAATTATAAGTCATGTAAGGTACCTTGCCTACCTAAATTGAACTGTAGGCCCCGAAAAAGTCCGTAATTTACAATATACAGCAATACCCGGTCGGGTACACCTTTGTACCCGGTCGGGTATCCAATCCAGAAGCCAGCGGGTATGGAAATTTGGTATACCCGGTCGGGTAACCTGTTGTACCCGGTCGGGTATCCGTTCTAGAAGCTCGCGGGTAAAAATTTTCATTCTGCCCGGTCGGGTAACCTTCGATACCCGGTCGGGTAATCGTTCCAGTGGGTTTACCAGGCCAAAATCTCAGTATACCCGGTCGGGTGACCTGCCTTACCCGGTCGGGTATCAGCCTGGTTTCGTTGAATTCCCCCCGATTCGACCCTAAGTCAGTTTGCAATTGACCCTTAGGACTTATATCTTTAGTATAAGCCTAGAAACATATAAAATTTTAGTATATTACCTGCAACGGAGTCCGGGTTTGCTCGCGCATCCGCCTCGGTCATTGCATACACTCGTGCCTGGGTCCTACCTTGGTTAACGGACGTGGCATTGCTTGCCGTAGGTCCGCCCCTTCCCGTGCCGCCCTGAGATGGTCCTGCACGACCCCT
This sequence comes from Cuscuta epithymum, assembly GCA_945859915.1. Lineage (NCBI taxonomy): Eukaryota > Viridiplantae > Streptophyta > Magnoliopsida > Solanales > Convolvulaceae > Cuscuta > Cuscuta epithymum. The sequence goes on along the minus strand of CAMAPF010000951.1, from coordinate 92,694 downwards.
TCCAGACGTAGGTGCCTCCACAGCTCCCGATGGCCCACCTCCACTCAACATTGGGCAAGAGGGTTTGAGGTGGCTTGTGCTACCACACTTGTAGCACCGGGGTGGTTCATTGCACTTCCCGGAGTGATTCCTGTTACAGTTTGGACACCTTGGTGGCCTTACGCTCCCCGAGCTATGCCCTTGCCCTCCTGGGCCCTTACTCTTCTTTGCCGGTGGTTCCGGCGCCCTGAATGATCTTCCATTCCCGGCGTGATGTTTCCGAGAATGGTCTTGGGGTCCAGAATTCCCCCATCTTCTCTTCTTCGCCTCTTCGGCGTCTCTCTTCTTCCTTTCATTCCACTTGGCTTCCCCAAGTAGCCCCTGATCCACAATCTCACTAAAGGTCATGTGATGATTGTAGGTAGCCCGATCACGGATATCCAAGTGTAGGGTGTCCCAGAAGTGATTAGCCATACGGTTCTCATCCATGGCGTACTCGGGTATGTACCGTGCCAAGTCCCGGAACCTTTGTTCCAGTTGCCTCACCGAGCAATCCTCCTCCTGTACCAGGGTCATGTACTCCTTCCTCTTCTGGTTCTTTTCGAACTCTGAGTAGTACTGATTATAGAATTCTACTTCAAATTTCTCCCAGGTGGTCTCACCGTGGAACTTTCCTTCCACGCCTTCCCACCATACAGCAGCTACCCCCTCTAGTAGCCTGGTAGCAATCGTTAGCTTTATGTCAAGCCCGATCTGCATATCCCTAGCAGCCTCATTCAATTTCTTGATCCAGTCGGCAGCCACCGATATATCACCCTTGCCATCAAATGACTTACACCCCAAGGCCCTCGCCTCCTTGAGGTATTTGGAGATTCTTACACAGAAACCTCCCCCCTGTACCCCCTGTGTCGCCACAGGAATGGCCACTGAAGCCCCCCGGCTTCCCTGACCCGAACCTCCCTGAGAGGCACGCCTAGCTTGGCGCCTAAGATCTCTCCTCAGCTTTTCCTTTTGATACCACTCAAACAATTCACCCATCTGGGCGAATTTGGCATCACTCTCATCATTGTCATCATCAGTGTACGTATCACCCCCATCATATGGGGTCTCCTCATGTTCCGTCTCGGGAACATATGTTGAGTCATAATCCTCGGTGTGAGTCCCATGCACCGAGCTAACATGGCCATCGCTCACGGTTTGAGCCTGATGACCTCCACGGCTTCCACGGCCTCCACGGCCTCCACGGCCTCCACGGCCTCTCCTACCGCCTCTCGCACCCCGGGATGCAACCTGGCTGGCCCCTATGGACGTCGCCTGAGTTTGCCCTCTCGGGTTGTTCCTCGTAGCCATGTGTCTACCCTCCATTTCTGAAAGAAATTTGGAATGAGTCGTTAGACTCGTATCAATGTCAATTGACGGAATAGTACAAAAGACACCACTTGGTCCAACATTATGGCCAACAAACTGTTAAGGGTACCATCTTAACAATAAGAGGTCAATAACTTGGTTTCCAACGGTTCCTTAAGTACAAAAACTTTTGCTCATGGTTTTGTTCAAAACTTTTTGATGATACTATATTGAGAGGTTAATCATATAGTTTAGAAATCGATGGCTTTGATACCACTTAATTGTCACGCCCCGGACCGCATCCGTGCCACGTAGACAACCGCCGTACAACCCAATAAGAACAACGTAGTTCATCCTTATTGAATCATACAAGGCGTCCGTTGAGTTCTATTGCCAAACCGATTAGTAAACCCATACAATCAACATCAATATATATTAGTCAACGAATGCGGAAAATAAGATATGTTTGATACTTAGCCACACGTGGCAAATACGGACACGCAGGCCCCTCAAATGTTTTAATGGAAAACATTGTTAAAAACATCCATGAGCAGTTTATAAACTTTGAATAAGAATGGAAGCACGAACCACGTCTTCCTCTTTGATCAATCACCCTTGGCGAAGGTGCAGGTAGTAGGACTCTAGCCTCAACCTGAAAAATGTGAGGGCCCCCGAAGGGGTCAGTACTCCATAGAAGTACTAGTGACAAGCAGGCTATATGAGGAATAACTAATGTTTCAGACACGAGACCCAAAAATAGGGTGATACATATGCTTATAGGTGTAACCATTGTTACCCCATTCCCAAGATAATACATAATGTATATACTTGTAAAATACTTGACCCGTAGGTCGTTTTATCACAAAGAGTCTTTTAGAGATAAGGTACTTTCCCAACCTATCCCCTTTCCATTCCTGAATGCCTAGCTTGAGAGCTACATTCTACCTTCATAATATCCTACCGAGTTTCAGGAGGGTTTACCGTCCCGGGGATACTCAACCCCAACCGAGTTTTGGGATCATTTACCGTCCCGAGGATACTCAACCTCAACCGAGTTTTTGGATTGTTTACCGTCCTGAGGATACTCAACCTCACCGAGTTTTGGGATTGTTTACCGTCCTGAGGATACTCAACCTCACCGAGTTTTGGGATCATTTACCGTCCCGAGGATACTCAACCTCACCGAGTTTTGGGATCATTTACCGTCCCGATGATGCTCAACCTCAACCTTAATTCTAACCAAACCCTAACCTGGATATGGCTAACTTTTCATTCACTTAACTATGGACAATACCTAGTCCTATAGTCATGTAATAATCCCTAGTGACCAACGTGGGTGGGTCCCACTTGAACGACCCACGTTAACCTGCTCAAAACTGCCTGTTTTGGGCATAGTCCAATACCCGGTCGGGTATCCAACCTTACCCGGTCGGGTAGGTCGGGGCAGAAGCCCCTGGAACTGATTTTACTTGAGACCCGGTCGGGTCCATACCCTTACCCGGTCGGGTCTAGTAGGACAGTGGCTTCTGGAGCCATTTTTAATCAATACCCGGTCGGGTATGTACCCATACCCGGTCGGGTATCACCTTTGCCTCGGCGGTCAACGCCCGTTTGACCGCCCAAACGGAGTCCGATCAACGCGAAATTTTATACGCATGTACTCCTTGACGTCCTTGATCCAAAAATACCATTTTGGATCCCTGGAGAATTGTACATAATAAGTTATCACATTTTTAATCACCAAACATACAAAACATGCTTTTCAACTATGTTTTATATATAACCGTGGCATAAGCCAATACTTGATTTACTTTAATCATTCCATAAGACATATACTTGATTACTTTAGGTAATCTCATGCCTCAATCAAAAGTTATAAAGCATATAGCCGTCTTCTCACCTTAAAGAAGCTTATGAAGTTCTAGCCTCCCTTATTGAGCTCCGGTGAAACTCCGGTGAACTTCAACCAACTCCGGCGACAACTCCGGCGACCCTTTCAACCCCGTGAAAGTTCTTGAAATACCTTATACAAGTTAATAACAAGGTTTTATCATCATAAAACCCATATCAATACAAACAACCTCCAAAAGGTTATTTTCCGGTGAACCCGTCAACTTGGCTCTCAAGGTTCGTTTTGGGTATAAACCAACCCTTCAACCCCCATTCTACACTTTTACATGTGTAGAACTATCCTAGGAGTGTGAAATGTGATTAAAGAGAAGGAATGGGATTAATGAAGTCATTACCTTATTAATCACAAGTTTTCGCACCTAAACTCCTCTTTTCTCTTCTCTTTTCCTTCCTTCTTCCTCCCTTGCTCTTGGTGCATGTATGGTGGATGAAAATGGAGTATTTCCAGATCTTTTCTCTCCTCTTTGAGTGTCTTGGTCGAGCCTATGGGTATAGGGAGTGATTGGGGTGTTTTTGGCTCTTCCTATGATGGTAAGAGGTGAGGGGTCCCTTGGAGTCAACTCTTGTCTCAACCTCCCCTTCCATCCCCCTTCCATCACACCAGCCGACCCCCTCTCTCATTTGTCTCAAATGATTTCGTGGGGTGGCCCCCACATATGTGGGAGGTCATCCCTTTGTGTCCCCGAGTGTACACTCGATCCCGAAAGTTGTATTTTCCGGACTGTTTTAACTATATTTCATTTTATCGGGTAAAATGAAATATATCTCATCCTTCCAATTATTATTGGCTATAAGAATGAATGTATATTCCTCATCTTTAATTTGGTGGTCTCCATAATTTATTATGGCTTTTTATCTGATATTCCTTCGGTACCGATAAATGGGCTTTATATGCACAACTGGCCAACACGCATGGTTTATATGGCCCAACTTGGACATCCACCATCATATACATATTATCTAGACCCAGATGAATATAATATGCGGTCCCAATAATATCGGGCGGCCCCCACCTCTGGTGTGGGCCCCACGTGGATTTTACTATCCACGTAAAAGAATGATAAAAATTTACAATCGCGTAAAGATGAGTTTATTCATTTATCAAGGTTCAGTACATGAATTGATAAAGTACAAATACTTGGGGGCGGTGTTACAGACCAGGCATAAAACCGAATTGATTCTCTGAAATCTTCACCGTTCTTCGAAGTCTTTGCTCAATCACTCGCTCCCAAAGTTTCATGGTATGACTCATAAGCTTAATCCCTCGATAGTTGGCACATTCTTGTACATCATCTTTATTCTTAAATAAGGGAATAAGAGTACTCTTTCTCCAACTCGTTGGAATCTTGTTGTTTCTCCAAATTTTGTTGAAGAAATTTGTTAACCACCCGATGCCTCTCTCTCCCAAACTTCTCCAAGCCTCGATCCGTATGCCATCTGGACCCACTGCTTTCTTCCGCCCCATCTTCCTCAGAGCCTCTTTAACTTCCGTTGGTTGGATCCTTCTCACAAAATCACGATTTACCATACAATATGGTATGGTCAAATCATCGATATCTTGCACTTTGTTCCCGTTGAACAATGTATCAAAGTATGATCTCCACCTCTCTTTTATCTCTCTGTCCTCCATTAATATCCTTTGATCGACATCCTTCACACACTTAACTTTTCCGATATCTTGAGTCCTGCGATCACGAAGACGAGCAAGTCTATAGATGTCTTGTTCTCCTTCCTTAGAGTCCAATTTTTCATACAACTCCTTGTTCACTTTCCCTTGTGCTTCTTTTACGGCTTTCTTTGCTTGTCTTCTAGCCTCCTTGTATGTTTCTATGTTCTCATCACTCCGACTTATCCCCAGCTTTTTGTAGCAATCTCTTTTGTTCCTTATGGCTTGTTTCACCTCATCATTCCATCAAGACGTGTCCTTTTTGGGTGGCAGACATCCTTTAGATTCCCCAAGTACCTCCTTTGCCACTTTGTTAATGGTCAGATCCATCGATAACCACACATCCTCCACATGTGTTCCATTATCAATTCGCCATACATCTTCACTGAACATTTTGTGTGTAAAGCTTTGTTGAAGATCCCCCTCAAGCCTCCACCACTTTATCTTTGGCTCCACTTGTTGCTTAACTTGTCTTCTATGGTTCTTACCTCGAAAGTCGAGCACAAGCATCCTGTGCTGAGTGACAACACTCTCACCTGGGATAACCTTACAATCGGTGTAGCTAGTTCTCCAAGTAGTCTGTACTAAGAAGTAGTCAATTTGGGTACTATTAGCTCCACTTCTATAGGTTACAAGGTGAGAGTCTCTTTTCCTAAACCAAGTGTTCATTATAGGCAACTCATACGTCGAGGCAAAATCCAAAATGTTCTTTCCCGCTTCATTTCTAGTGCCAAAACCATGTCCTCCATGAATACTCTCAAAGCCATCACGAATCGAGCCCACATGCCCGTTGAGGTCGCCTCCTATGACCAACTTCTCTCCTCTTGGCACTCGTCGCACCACATCTTCAAGATCTTCCCAGAACTGTTGAGTTGTAGATGCATCCAATCCCACTTGTGGTGCATAGACACTTACCACAGACACAATCTCACCCCTCATCACCAATTTAATGCTCATGATGTGATCGTTCTTCCTGAAGACTTCTACCACATCCTCAACATAGTCACGTGCCACAATAATGCCTACCCCATTCCTGGTTTTATCTCTCCCCGAATACCACAACTTAAAACCTCCGGGATTAATCTCACGTGCTTTCTCTCCAACCCATTTAGTTTCTTGCACACACATAATGCTGATATTCCTCCTCCTCATAACTTCGACTACCTCGGAAGATCTGCCTGTAAGAGACCCAACATTCCACGTCCCAAAGCGCAATCTAGCACTCCACCTTCTGTTCTTAGCCCTGTCTCGGACCCCACCATGCCCTTGCATATTTGACATCATCCTCGGGCAATGGGATGACGCGCCGCTTCCGGACGACGACCTAGAAACCTTAACATTCTTATCACCACACCCAGGCCTATGAAGTGTAGCGCGCCCTTGCATATTTGACACCACCCCCAGGCGGAGGGATGACGCGTCGCTTACGGGCAACGACCTAGCTATAGCGATATTCATATTTCGATTCATGTCATGTGATGTGACTAGGTAATACTGTCCGCCGTCACGCGCCTACCACAGCACCCTCCTCCTTTATCCTGGCTTGGGACAGGCATGAAACCAAAAAAAATTGATCTCATGGCGGAGCCAACAACAAGAGAAAAAAAAAAGCTACCGCCACCTCGAAACCAATCTGCCAAGGGTAATCCTCAGGCACAAAATACACACAAACAGGACCTGACTAGCATTCCTAAGTTAAGGCTGAAGAGGCGCGAAGGTGTTCTGGGGTCAGTGGCTGCTGATAGAACTCCCAGCTCTTCTGCTTTAGATAGCAGTCCAAGCCTCTCAATTGTTGACAGCGTAATCTGAACGTCACAGCTTCCGATAATACCCTGCTTTCTTTGTCTTGATTAGTAGCCTCAACTGCTCCACCCTTGCAGTAGTTTCATGACCGGTGCTACTGCTGCTTTTGAGTTCCTTACCTTTTATGATTTCTTTTTGGTGTCAATATCAATCGAAGCTGGAAGGATTGGCTTCTGGGTAGAAATTCAAGTTTTTGGCATGGCCATGGAGCCCATCATCTATCGTTGCACTATTTGGAGTATTTGGTTGGTGCTCAATTGCCTTTAATAATTTTTAGCTAACCCATTCTGAATGATGCATGTCTTTGTTAAAAACTTAAAATAATCTCTATTCAATCTCCCTTACTTTCATGACTTTAATGTACGTTGCTTTGCTTTAAAGTTGTATATAATGTCTTTAGATGTACATTGTATGCCGTAAATGCTTCCAAGTATTTTCAACAAATTCTAAATCATTATTCCAGCATTTTTAAATTTAAACTCTCCGATAGGTTATGAAAACAGTGGCGAACCACTAATTGAGCATTATAAGCCTTGCACCGGTCTATAGGGTTGTAAACGATTTAAATAATTTGTGCTCGATTCGCGATTCGAATTCGTATGAGATGATTCGAATTCGGAAAATTCAAATACAAATAAGAATATTAAATTCGATTCGAGTTGTTATCAAATACAAATAAGAATATCAGTGTATTCGGTTCGAATATTAATCAAATATATTCGATTAATAATAATGGTAATATTAATATCAATATTAATAAATGTAGTAATAACACTATAATAACTTTTAAAAGATAGCAATACTGTCAAAGTGTAGCCCATATATACATTTTTGCATAAAAAATTCAAGCCTATTTGTAATAAACCAGAATATAAATACGAATACAAATCAATTTTTTGGTTCAAATGTCTTTCAAATACAATACAAATAATTATGTATTCGATTTGAAGAATAAAATTAGAGTTGTTTGACTTTGATATATACAATTATTAACTTATTTCACACATTATAAGTATAATTTGTAGTATGTGTGTGTTAGTGTTTAATTATTTCAAAAGGTTTGAAGTAGATTTATATTTATTAATCATAAAATTGATTCACTTTAGTATATTGTGCACCATCTAAAAATGCATTGATCCATTAAATTTAAATTCTAAAAACACATATTAAGTCATAGCATGCATTTACAACATAAACAATACGGAGTATAAGAAAAGTTATTTTAAAGCAATACTCCGTATTTGACTCATATTTAACCTATGATCAAATCGATTCGATATTCGTATATAATTCGTTAACTATTCGTATTGTTAAACAAATACAAATACAAATCGAAATTAATATTCGTCGCATATTTGAATTCGAATTCGTCTTCGAAAAAATTAAACAAATACAAATACAAAATCTCATTATTCGACTCGATTCGGTTCGTATACAACCCTACCGGTCTATATATAAAGGAATGCTTTGTATGCAAGTGAACGTGGATGAACAACTAATTCTTTCTATAAGCTAGCTCTACTTAAGCGTGTAAGTTACAATCAGGGGCGGACCCAGGAAGTTTGTTTTGGGAGGGCGATAACTTATCAAAATATTTTTTGGGAGGGCGAAAATTATTTTTTATTATATACTACGTATATACACTAAAAAAAATTGTTGTTGGGGGGGGGGGGGGGGGGCGACCGCTCCCCTGGGTCTGTACTACGGTCCGCCCTGGTTACAATTCCGTTTAATAAAAGTTTTACCATTTGGTCAGGGGCATAATCGACTACTGTGAAATTTATACATCTATCTCACTTTATGAATTTGTATATCTGTATAATCATTTACTTTCTCCCTAAGGTTTATTTCAAGATATGTGAATCTATACTTGTGTATTTATTTACACGGTTGATGAATCTATAAAGTAAAAAAGTACTCCCTCCGTTCTTTAATACTTGGTCCTTTTTCCATTTTGGGATGTTCTCTATTAGTTGTCTTTGTTTCCACTTTTGGTAAGTTTTTTCAATAAATATATCCATTTACCCTCATTCACTTTCCTACTTTTTCATTCTTTTTCCTACTTTTTCCTTTACACACAATCCACTACACCTTTTTTCCTACCCCTTTTAATTCCATCTTAAATCTTGTGCCAAAGCCTATACTCCCATCTATTAGAGAACAGTGGGAGTATTAATTAGCTAAGTTATGTTAACAAGAAAATAAAATCTAACAGAGTATGTGAGTACGTATTTCATTCTTTTTTAACTTTTAACACAATTTCCTTAGTTATTATAAAAAACAAATTACATTGATACATACTTTTGTTTATACATAACAAATAAATATTTCATGCACATGATTTGTCTAAAGAATCACAATATTGGGCATTTAGCTAATCGCCAACGCGCGTAGAAAAACTAGTTAATATAATAAAGATAAGGGGTTGGTTCGCCTAGGTAATAACCCAACATGCAGTATGTAGTTAATAAATATGGAGTATTTTAAAATAGATTTAAAGGCCATTTTCTAATACCTAAATTGCTTGAATTTGTTGATTTTGCAAAAATTTATGAAGTTTTGCTGGAGTTGCTGAATTGGCTTATTCTATTGATTTATGAAAAAATAAACTTAAAATATATTTTATTAATACAATAAAGAAAAAATTATATGAAAAATAACTAAAATGATTCTTTACAATAACTTCAGCCAAAACTTCGGTGCGTGAATTTAATAAATACATGTTTGGTGAAAAAGTTGGCTGATAAGTCTGATAATTCGAAAAACAAGGTCACCAAATGAGCTCTTATACTACTTCATCTCATACTAGATGTCTTCTATTAAATTGACACAATTATTAATAAAATGATTGAAAAATGAAAGATTATAAATTACATACTTCTTGCCAAAAAGGGGAATATGGTATTCATTTTTGGAAAATGCTTAGTGTACATCAGTTGTACACAAGTTGTACACAAAACCACCCTAGTTGCCTGTGTACACAGGCAATTCGTTAAAAAGGGGGCAGGAGTTGATGCCAAATTGCCTGTGTACACAGACAATGTACACATTTTGTGTACATCTTGTGTACACCAAGAATGGTCCTTCATTTTTTGCAAACCCAAAAAGAAAAGTAATACTGCATTATTCCACTCTTTATTATGCATTATTCCACTCTTTATTATTTCAGAATTTTGTCCATTTAACAGCTGCATAGGCCATCTGCTCCTTATCCTTTCCACGTGACAAGCCCATGACCACATACGACATGATTACACTTTGATAACGTTTTATAAGTGTTGGGATGCGAACGCTGCTAGGATCATACTATGTGTAAATCTGAATTACGGAGTATTTTTTAATGCAGGCCAAAGATGAAGGTAATATGAGAGAATATGGTTTTGGGAATAATGGCTTACCAAACTAGGTAGCCTTGTTAAATGTTCCACACCGGAAAAGTTTGGATGGACAAAATGCTATATTAACACATGAGTTACTCCTCCTATCAGGTTGACCTTTTAGGATGGAACCCCGTGTTTTAACATGGTATCAGAGCCAAATCGATCTATGGTGTGGGTCCCCTTGTGAATCGTGAGGACACGATTATAAAAAAATGACAATTATGGCCGGATGAAAAAAACAGACCGATGAAAAAAAATGAATGATGACACGATTCAGACGAAGTGTCTGGTCATGAGGAGGGGTGTTAAATGTCCCACACCGGAAAAGTTTGGATGGACAAAATGCTTATTAACACATGGGCTACTCCTCCTATCAGGTTGACCTTTTAGGATGGAACCCCGTGTTTTAACAAGCCTCATGATATATTTATACTAAAATAATAATATGGAAGCTACAATTAATATCCTAAAATATAATGGTCTATTACACCTTCTCAATCTGTGCAAAAGGCATGATGTGCAGAGGATTTTAAAAATTCAAAATGTTGACTAGATAATTTTTAGTAAAGATGTCAATTATCTTAACTGACTGGGGATGTATTTAACAATAACATCATCATGAGCTACCATTTCCCTGGCAAAATGATAATATATTTTAATGTGCTACTTTGATCGTGCTGAATGGGGTTATTCGCAAATAGGAAGCAAAGACGTTGTCGTAGAAAAACTGGACCGGTTTAGGAACATAGAAACCCAAATCAGCAAGTAGAGAGCGAATGAGGAGTGTCCTGAACCGTGTATGCAACTGCACGATACTCAGCATCAGTAAAAGGTTTTGAAACCGTGTGTTGCTTTTTAGATCTCATAATATGAGCTCTATTGCCAAATGGCCTGTTTTCTTACCCATGGATAATTCTGACAGAGTTTTGGTGTTTAGGGAGTTAGGGGATTAATTTACTAAGTTTAGGAAGTTAATTTGGTAGGAGCCACTTTTAGCACTGTTCCATCCCAAATGGGGAGAGAGTAGTCACTTTTTAGGAATTTGATTGTTTCGAGGATTGCATTGTATGCATGGATTCACCTGTCTAATGAAATTTAATTTCTAAACTTTTTTTGGTGAGACCGAGATCAGAATGGAGAATGTCTAGTAAAAATCTGAAGAAGAAAAAAATTAATTAATTAATATAGCTAGACCTCTTACCTTGCGAGAAAGATAATTGGAGACCCGGTCAAAAAGCGTAAGTGTTTTGCACAATAAGATGAGACTTGAGGATCTTTCGAAAGAAATGACGTTCTCCTGCCAACATGACAAGGACAAATAAATTGATTAAAATTGGACTTGAAGGCTTTTGCAAAAATTTAGCATTAGTCCTTCGCGAACTTCAAGTGTACGTCAAAGCACCAATGTGCAGTGACGATTTAGCTTAGTTGTACACAATGTCTACTTTTGGCATATAGATAAGTGATAGTTCCTTTTTAGTGTCTTGCTAAATTCTTTATTCCTAAGAATTGCCCCGAAACTCCCGAATACATTGAGTCATTGTCAGGTTGTTCCTAACTCTCATAAAGGGACTCTTTCACCATTCACCACCACCTTCACAAGTCCTTCTGATATGGAGCTAGTTCAAATGTGTGTGCTTCCATAACTTCAAGGATGCTCTGATTAATTTTGTTAGTAATTTTAGCCAGAGTACAAAGAGGTAATTAGGGAAGAATTTTCTTGATTCAGCCTGTCTTTTCTGTGAGTATCCTCTTAACTACTTGTGCATGCTGATATTTTAATATCATGTGGTGATTATTGTACGTCCCGAAGTTCAATTTGCTTGAGGACAAGCAAAAGTTTAAGTGTGGGGAAACTTGACAAGTTCGTATTTCAACACGCATTTGATGCGTGTTGGGATTGAGTTTTGTCACTTTTCCTAATCTTTATGAGTCACAAAGTGCTTAATTAGCTCAAGTCACGGTTTACCGGGATTGGTTTGCATTCGTTGGGAAAATTAGGAATTTGGACCCGGCATCGGCGTTAGAGCTTAATTTGAGAAGATTTGGGACGCGTTCTAGAGATAGCAAGAAGCACTGGAGGTCCATGGGACGATCGAGAGGCACTTTTGGAGTCAAAAGAGGTCAAAGATTGAATATAAGATCGATCGGGGTCAAACGGGAAAGAAAAGAGCAAGAAAATGATTCAAAAAACGTCCGCGCACTCCGCACATCATATTTGTGCGCCCCACGGGTGATTCAGAGATCATGGGGTTCAAAAGTCTGAACCACACGCCCCGCGGATGAAACAGAACGCCCCACAGTTAAGAAACACCCTCAGAAGTACCAACACGGTAGGATCGTGCAGGCAGCCACACGCCGTGCAGGAGGAAGACATACGAGACAGGAGTATTTCTTTCGCGCAACTGCACGGTGATCCGCATGCCGTGCGGACGACCGTGCGGGTCGGTTTTCGGCCACTTTCCTCCTTTTTCTATTTATTCAGCCCTTGTTTGCATGTTTTATGTTACAGAGCTTAGAGAGATAAACCTTATTTCAACTTTTGAGAGCTTTTTCAGCTTTGTTCATCAAGATTTTGGGAATCTTTGTAAGTTCCAACTTTTTAATTAATTACAATTATGAATTGTGAGTAGTTTTAATTAGGGATTTGGGATTGATGAAGGGGTTAATCATGATCTAGTGTTGTTTTCTTGATGGATTAATTGCATGATATTTATTTAATTTGTGTTTGAATGATTTAATTGATATCTCTTGTAACCTAGAACTGCAACTAGGATTATAATTGCACATAGAATAAATTAAGAGAGATCTAATTTATTCTAGGGAATATTCACACACACGTAATCGCCCGCTAAGAGATTAGTAACGGTTAAGGGCCGTACGCTCACTCGTTTTGGCAATAAGGATGTTTTCTTTTGGACTGAAATTTGCTGGTCTAGTCTGGTCTGATCTGATCTGGTCTGGTCTGAACTAGTCTGGTATGATCTGGTCTGGTAAATGTCTGGTCTCTGTGTATTTCATAACTACGGAAGTCTGGTCTAGTCTGGGACTGAAAACAGTCCAAAAGAAAACATCCTAATTAAGAATCATGTCGCATGAGTGATCAGCCTGGTTCCTTAAATTATTGTACTCTATGTTGCGGGAGCGGTAAGAACTTAGTATTGATTAGTGTTGCACAATTAAATAATTTTCATGTGATTAAGCCTAATCAGTCAGCAATCTGATTACTCTGGAATCAGTCCATGTTTCCTAAGCTATCGTCATTAATTAGAAAGAACCCCGTTTTTTTTAATCGTTTATTCGCATTTTAATTTTATCCTAATTCAACATACCTACCCCTACCCCGTTAAAAAAAATCCAAATCTCACACAATTGTATTATAATTATTTATTTTAATCACTGAGTTTAGTTAATTCACAATTCCCTTTTTCCGTCTCTATGGAGACAATACTCGTACTTGCACCCTATCCTACTACATATATATTTTGAAGCGCGAGATAAAATACATCATACTTATTACACTCAAATTCAAAAACAATGACATGTTGACGCCAACAAAGCATAGTTCTCGATTTGATCATATTTTGTTGTATTATATTACTCTCTCCATCATATTCAAAGAATACCAATTTCCTTTTTTAAATGTCCTACTTCATGGTTCTCATTTTCTATTTTCGGAAACACTTATAAATAACAATTTAGTCATCACATTATAAAACAATACATCTATAGCATCACATTTATCATCAACAACCCATTATATCATATACTCTTCAAAATTATTCCTCAAAATATACTTGAATTTGCATATTTAAATCGTATCATTTTGCAATTAAAACCTTTAAATGAGATAGAAGTAGTATGTATTAAGCATTTGTAATCACTTTGAAAAGATCACATACATGGAATTATAGAACTAGTTTTCATACACGACTTACAAAATTCTAAAGGATGAACTAATACGAATTACACTGAAATTTAAAAACAACACCGAGTTGACAAAAATACTCTATGTGAATGATTTTGATGTATACCAAAATCTGTATATCAAAAATATATGGTTGTTATTATATACGGAGTATTACCTTTATTTCTTTTTAGTTGTAACAATTGAGTTATATATCATTCATATGCTCTACTATAACTATATTTTATTTATTAATATATGAGAATTATTTTTTCTAAAAGTATTGTCGAATTTGTTCGATTACAAATTTTCAATATCTAATTTCATAATTTGTTATTAATAGAGAATTAAATATATTAAAGCTAAGGTTGTGTGTTGATAAATGTTAGGACAAATTCTCGAAATAAGAGTAAATAGGTTTCCGAATTTAAAAATAAGAGAACTAAATTTGTTTTCTCAAAATGGAGAAACATGTCAATATTTAATGTCATCTTGTAGTCATTACTGACAAATAGTTGCAATACTAGGCATTCGATCAACATAACAGTATTTATTATCATTAATGACAATAATTTTCAATCATGGCAGTAACGACTCCTATTTCGGATAGAAAAAAATAGCAGTACTATTTTGGAATTTCAAAACTTGTTTCCTCGTATTTAGGGTATTTTTCCTAAATGTTAAAATGTGAATGCTTCAATTAAGAAAAGAGATGACCAGACCTGACCCGACCAGACTAGACCAGATCTGACTTGGATAGTTATAAAAATACAAAGAAATCAGACCAGACCAGACTAGTTCAGACCAGACCAGACCAGACCAAATCAAACCAGATCAGCAAATTATAGTCGAAGTAAAAACATCTTAACATACTCCTATTCATAAAGTTCAAGATGACACACATATTAAGTGGTCTGTTTTGTACGCTCAAGTTAGTTTAAGAGCCTGAAATGAGGCAAAACTACAATAAACACAACAATTGGGTTGCTCTGGTTGTTAAGGCTAGGCTTTTCACCCAAATAGTAGCAATATAGTTATTTATCTTGTTGGAATGAATTTATATCTATTTTAATTCAAAGACTACATATTCAACCTTTTATATGTTCTTTTAATCTTTTAGTTATTCAGGAACTACATGCCCTTTGAAGTAATTAGAAACGCAATCTTTTATTTTAGCAAAAATAATTACTCCGCATCAAATAGTTTCATTTCAGAGTTTCAGAAATATAATCTATTTCAGAATTTTATCATGCATTAAATAGAGCTTAATAATATACATTTATTCTTTTATCAGATAATTATATGTTGTCTACGTTTCAAATAATTCACACCTTTCAAATCCAATGATTCATATTCATTCTTATACACCTCCAAAGATGTTTTTCGTGATTCTATAACCTACATATGTGTGTGTGTCATGTGTGTCATGTGTGTGTTCCCGAATCAAATACAAGACCACTATTAATGTGAAAACTTCATATATTTTAACATTTTATGGTACATCTTTTCCTGCCGAAAATCTGATTTATTTATCAAAAGACGACCATATGTTATTCACAAATGCTATAGGTATCTCAATTTGTACCTCATTTTGTACACACCCTCTAGTTGCTTATGTACATAGTCAATTCGTTTGAAAAAGGGCAGAATTT
The DNA here is from genome assembly GCA_945859915.1 of Cuscuta epithymum. NCBI lineage: Eukaryota > Viridiplantae > Streptophyta > Magnoliopsida > Solanales > Convolvulaceae > Cuscuta > Cuscuta epithymum. The sequence continues at coordinate 77,049 of CAMAPF010000951.1, read as the reverse complement.
TTTTGTCAAAATGCCTACATACACAAGCAGTGTACACTTGGTGTACAAATTTTGGATACACCAAGCATGACTCGTGTTTATTTGTCTCACTTGGCTGTATCAAATTTCTAAAATTGTAAAGATGAAATTTAAAGTGCATCAACAAAGCGGTGATTTGTACTTTAGGGGTGTTTGGATCTGATTCTTAAAACTGCTTGTGCTCCATGAAGGAGCAGAAACAGAAGCTGGAGTGTTTGGGTAAAAGTGCAGAAGTGATTCTGGTGCTCAAATTTGTTCCTGGAATAAGTTTTTTTAGAAGGTGAGTGTGACCAGCTTCTGAAAAACTATGATTCTGCTTCTGCTTTAAAAAAGAAATACGAATAATTGTTTGCTTTTATTACTCGGTATGACGAAATTCAATTAAAATGCCACCAAATAGTACTAAATTGACCTAAAAATTCAATTTAAATGCCACCAAATAGTACTAAATTGACCTAACTTGGTCACCAACTTGTCAACTACTCCAACGTTTTTGGGCATACACGTGCTTACGACGTACTTTTGACAAATTAAAGATTGTTAAAGATTGATGAAATCATTTGATTAATATTTGTTGTTTGAGTACTAAAATGAGAAAAATAACTGAGAGCTATTTGGTGGCAATAAAATTTGTTGAATGGATTAATTCTGTTGGTATTTATAAAGTTTTGTTGATATTTATGAAGTTTTGGTTGAAGTGATTGATTATGTTCAATTTTAAAAAATTTAGATTTAAAATATATTGTATTAATAAAATAAAGAAAAAAATATATGAAAATTAGCTAAAATTATTCTCTACAATAACTTCAACCTTACATATTATGATTATTATACAACTGAGTGTGTGAAATCTAAAGTTACGTATTTGTTATAAAAACTGTCAGATAAACTAAAAAACAGTGTAACCAAAGAAGTTGTGAATGAAAACCCTTGAGCAATTTTATTTCGTTTATTAGAGCTCGTTTGGTAACAGACTTAAAAGATTGACGAGTGATACAAAAACCTTTATAATTTTTCTTTCTCACTCTATATAAGAGATTAATTGATTAGTGAAATATATTGTGTCATCAATATAAGTGAGGATGTTTTTAATTGCACTCCAATTTTTAAATTTGGTCTAATCTAGTCTGATCCATTCTAATCTGGTCGGATCTGGTCTGGTTTGATCGATTATGATCTCTGTGTATTTTATAATTGTTCAAGTCTATTCTGATCTGGTCTGGATCAGTGTGATATGATCTTTTCTCATCTAATTTGATTTGATTTGGCCTAAGACTGAAAACAATTCAAGTCAAAACATCTTAAATTAAGCTGAGTAATTAGTTGATGAGTTCTATATATATTGAGTTCGGTCATCTTCAAATCTTTGCCATACAGAGAGTCCCTTGTTTCTCCGGCCAGGCCAGCTCTCGCTCGCTGTTGTGCTAATTCTGCAACATGTTTGGGCGACTCATTAAGTTTTATTGTTCGCCGCGAGCTTCATTACGTGAACAACTACAGGTCGGTCTCTTTCCATAATCGACGTTAACATATAATTAAACTCAATTAAATAAATCAAATCTAATGCTTATTATTGTGACTTATAATAAATTAATAAATAATTAAATAATAATGATGATTAGCTTGGAGCAAGATCCATTGCCTCTCATGCTGCAGCTTCTTTACGCCTGGCGGGAGATCCTTACAGGTAAGTTAAATTGATGATACTACCGAGTACTTGTCTTCTATTTCACGGTGTCATACTTTGATGTGATATAATTCTTAAAAAAAATGTTGAAAAAGTAAAAATTATAATAGAAATTTGAGTATAATAAAATGAAATGATGTAGATCACATAATAGTATTTTTTTTACAAAAAAGGGGAATGTAACACTAATATTAAAACAATTCAAAAAGCAAAATAAGACATATAAAATGGAACACATCTGCAGTAGTCATTTAATTCGATCGGCAAATTAATTAAGAGTATATCTATGATTTCTGGTATACGTAGTATAACGATACATAGTACGTTATTAATCAGTCAGCTTATTTTATTTGTTCAGCATAATTAATTACTGATAATTAATGAATGGTGTTATTAGTGGTGAAGAGTGTGCGGATATTGATTGGGACAATATAGGATTTGGGCCGAGACCAACTGATTACATGTACGTAGCAAGATGTGATAAAGATGGGACTTTTGAAGAAGGACAACTCAATCCTTTTGGGACCATCGAACTCACACCATCAGCGGGGGTGTTAAATTACGGACAGGTAGTAGTGTAGTACAACACCCATACACAAACATATTAGAGATGTTTTTACTTAGACCGTAATTTGTTGGTCTGATCTGATCTGAACTGGTCTAATCTGGTAATGTCTGATCTCTTTGTATTTTATAACTATCCAAGTCTAGTCTGGTATGTTCTAGTATGGTCTGTTCTGGTCTGGTCTAGGACAGATTACAATCCAAGTAAAAACATCCTAACAACAACAATCATATTATTATTAGCCTTTGGAGGGTAGGGGTGGGCAACTAGGGATATCCGTTTGGTTTAATCGAATCGAACCAAATCGAATTAAATCGAATCAAACTGAAAAATGATACGATAGTATGATTGTTGTTTTACGAATGAGGAACATTTTGATATAATTTTCTAAACAATTTCGTATTAAAAAATATCATTGTTAAAAATTGATTGTCATTGATTATGAAAAGTCAATTTGGCAAACCTTTTTCGGGATGGAGGGAGTTCTACGCATTTTTATAAAAGGATGAGACATGCTTTCACTTGTATGGTTTGGTCTCATTTTTGTAAGTTTGACATCATGTGTATCTGACTAGGGCTGGGCATGGGCCGGGTCGGGGCGGGTAATGCAAAATAAAATGGAACCGCCTGTTCCATTGTACGGTTCGGTCCGGTCCGGTCCGGTCCGGTCCGGGTATTACAATTTTCAAAATAGGAACCGGAAATTACCCGGCCCGTTTGAAACGGGTCGGTCCGGTCCGGGTTTTACGGTTTCTATTCTCATGTCTTGAAATTAGTAAAAACTCACAAAGTTCCAAAAATCAATAATTAGTAATATAGGACATTAGCAAGTTTCAAAATAACAACGTAGTGGTGCACATGTAACACAAGCGACAAGTCCAATACTCCATAATTTCATGTATGTAAGTTTCAAACAATTAAAGAAATTCCAAAAATATGCAACATAGCCAAAATACATATTTTCTAACATTTGTATTGTCTAACATCACTTTTTTTTAACCCGGAAGGTAAACCACCGCATCCAGTGGGGAAAATGCCGGGGAACATTTGCCGATATTTTATTAAAATATGAGTTTGAGTACAAAATGAGAGGAGGACCAAACCAAAGCCTCCCAAAAAGCAGAAAAAGATTGAGGGGGCTAGACCTGACCCAATCTAACAAACCAAAGGAAAAAACAATCAAGCAAATGCAACAAATAAACTAAAAGAACCCAAGATAACAGCCCAAGAAAAACAGCCCAAGAAGCTCAGGCCCCAAAACTGAATAACCGCTGCTGTGCGAGTGCCCGAACCCGAGAAGACTTGCCTATTTGCGGAGCACTAACATCACATATTAAAGTGATTGTTTTTTTTATATTAAATTTTCAATATTAGCCAAAGTTGACACATACATGGTGGGTGGTAAACACAATTTTTATATTTTAAGAACAATAAAATAAACAAAATATAACAAAATCATTTTTAACAAATAATTAAATTCCATAGAAAGGAATAATTCAATAACAATAAAAAGTAATAAGATATTTATGAAACATTTAATCAATAATTTGAAAACAAAAGGATATTACTGCAACTCAATTTAAAATCCTACTTCTAGCAAAGGAAACAAAACTATTTCAAAACCGATTATCACAAAACTATTAATAAATTAATATACATTATATATAACGGGCCGGGCCGGGCCGGGTACCCATTATTTTTTAATTTTGGAACCGGTCCGGTTCCTTAAAAAAATTACCCGACCCTACCCGGACCGTTTTATAGCAACAAAAATGGAACCGGCCCGTTTTGGACCCGAACCGCCATTACCCAGACCGGACCACGGTTCCAAGACCCGTTTGCCCACCCCTATATCTGACCACACACACTCTGATATCGGTGTGATCTGATCTAATTTGATTAAAATTGATTAACTTCATGATACATACAATGATACAAAAAGGGGTGAGCATATTGATTTTCGGTTCGTTTTTTCGATTTCGGTTCAATTCAGTTTGGAACAAATTGGAAGAATTATTACCGCCATAAAAGTATAAAATTTATAAATTTTTATACAAATATTATAATTAAAATCATTGTCCAAAATGTGTCATTATTAATAAAAAAAAGGTCAATATGAAGAACCTTTTCGGAACAGAGGTAGATACTTAGATTTTTAAACTTTGCTCTATCTCAAATCTGAATGTATTAAATCAAAATAATGTTCTTCACATGACCGATGATACAATCAAAGAAAAAGAAGTAAACAAAGCAATAAAAAGCCTTATGTCTGCCATCCGCTCTCGAACCAGACTTAGAATATATCACCTCTGTAGAAGCAATAATATTCGTTGATCCTGTAATGGGCTTAACTGAGCCAATGACTAGCAAACTAGACTTCTCATCACCTGATTTAAAATCTAAAATCTCTCTGCTAGGAAATAAGAACATGTCCAAAACAACATGCAATACAAAAGAAAAAACAAAATAAAACGGAATTAAAACACAGTTCACCCATTTTCTTCCAAACCTTAGACTTGTTTTCACTCCATGGCGGCAACTCAGGAGGGGGACGTGCTTGCTGCTCATCCCCCTCAATAGTCATGCTTTTGTATTGAATGACGATATCCTCCTTTGACATCCCTTGTTGCTGAATTGAAACCATACTCCGCCACAACTTATCCACTCTTTCTTTGTCAACACTCGACCTTCGACCAGAAACAACAATAGAAGTCGAGCCCTGGCCGCCAAAGCGTTGCATACCTGGTCTCAAGCCTGCTTGCACGATCGAAATCGACCGATGACCACTCTTCGTCGATGACAAAAGCGGAAGAAACGAAACCCTAACTCGTAGGGAGATGACCGCTAGAGAGAAGACTCTCCAATTCCAACAATTGGTCAGAAAAATCCAGCCCTTCTCCTCGACAATGGCCGATAACAGACAAATCCAAGCTAGACCTCTTGAATGAAAATGACAAAATTTCTAGAGAACAAATAGGCGCAAAGTTTTGTAAGCAAGATAAAATAGTTATAATTCAGTTGCTTTGGTAGGATTGGCTCTTCGCGTGTCAAATGAAAATAGAGCAAATCATATTTAGCGCGTCTTCGTCCTGTTTCTGCTTATTCAAAGAGTAGAAGTGGATATTGAGCTGTTTGGATGAAAATGACGAAATATTTTTAAGTGCTCCAAATTGCTCATAGAAGTAGTTTTTTAAAACCTGAATGATACCAACATCATCAAATGGATTCTAATTCTACTTCTGCTTTTAAAAAAGAAGTATAAGCATAATCAATTTCTAATGTCCCTAAATATTTCACATGAGTATGAGTATGTGATTAAAGTTATTTCTTTGTTCTATGTATCAATCTCGACTATAAAATTTTTATTAAATTATTCTCGGCAAGTCAACTTTTGACAAATTTCTATGTGACGAAGGAAGTATGTATGTGAATACATACACGTATGCAAACTTCTGATCAAATGAGAATGCAATCCAATAACAAAAAATGAGAACAAGTGTGGAGCTTTACAGTTTACAATTAGTCAATTACACATAGTGTGCACTATGTTTAGTTAAAAAAAAAGTGATGTCATGATTGTAGACAAATTGAACTTTATTTGTCACTGTGTAACGTGCACTATTCTAAAATATGCACCGCCACGATTCACGAATCATCCCCGATCTAAATAATTCTCATTTCTCAATGTAGGAAGAGTCATTATCGTCGTAACCAAATTCTGTATACATATCATTTGTATTAGATGAAATGCGAGGAGAGAAATCAGAATTATGAATTCAATTTATTTGGGGTGTTTAGAAGATGACATTTCAGTCAAAAAATGACGGTTTGACCTCTTCTAGCGTTTTTAATAAATGAAAATGTTGTTAGGTATAGAACTGCTCATCCATAGCATTTTTGGATGGAACGACTGAAATGGAAACACTGCAAGTAGGAGAGTTTTGGATTAGCGTTTTGAAATATGGAGTTTTATACTACTACCTCTGTCCCATTAGAAGGTTCCCGTCCAATCTTCACATGGTCAATTTAAATCATTTTTAATCTTTTACTTTATACTTCGTATATCAATTTTTTTTTTTCAAATTTACATTTTTTATCAGGCTTTGTAGCGGTTTTAATGTAGTATCTGAATATGTAAATTTTATTTACTAAAAATAATCAGAGTGTGAACAAGGATTAAGTTGCTTTATCGTCAATCAAGCACCGTAAACCGTCAACGGGAACCATCTAGCGGGACAGAGAGAGTAGTTTTTATGACCAAATAGCTAAATTACCAAATATCTTCTGGCAACTCGTCAACTTATTCGGCTAATCAAACCCACTGACTGAATCCGCTATTAACAATCCGCTAACATAAGCAACTATTCGCTAACTGCTAATCGCTAAATGCCAAACACGCCCATTATATTTTTTAAAATTGTGTACCGTGTTGGAATAATATAATAATTTACAATTGCGTGAGTCACAAAATGTGGAGGAGCAACCATGCTTGATGTACACATCCTTATACCCACCTTATACTATACCCACCATGTTTGTGAAGTTTTTTTTTAATCCGGTTCACAGACAAAATATGTGTTATTTTGTCTGTTCAAACTTTGCACAAACAAAATATTCTCTGTGAACGGAACTCACAGACAAAAAAACCCTTCTCAAACATGGGTGAGTACAAAGGTGAGTATAAGATTGGGTACAAATATCATTTTTGTTTGAGAAAAATAAGAGTAACAACTTGTTATATATTCGAGGAGATAGGTGTCTGATTTGTAATTGTCACCAATCATTGAGATAAATCATAAATGGACTCGAGCACTCAACTCAAGAAGTTGTTTAACAAGATCAAAGTGTTGCAAACTTTATCCGCAATTGTAGTGTCCCATATTTTTTAAAATATAAAACTTATCTACCAACTTAATTACAGAAGTAACTAATTCTGAAAGATAAATTTGAATCAAGTAATATGCTTATTGAAATATGCATATTCTTCAAAATACAAAACTTATCTACATTATAAACTTGTTGTTGACCCATATATTGCACGGGCATAATCAGGGTACTGAGTCGGACTAGTCTGGTACAAAAATATATTTAGAAGAAATTTTACACAAGATCTTTTACCTTAAAATTTAGACACTTTTTAAATTTGGGGTGACTCGAAACCTAAATTGCCCCTCAGATCTGCCCCTCCATATATGTACATGGGTTAATGGAACTTAAATAACATACACATGCACATCCACAGGGTTTGTTTGAAGGAGTGAAGACATATAGGAGAAAAAATGGGGGCATGTTTGTTTTCAGACCAGAGGAAAACGGGAAGAGAATGCAGCTGGGTGCGGAGAGAATGTGCATGCCCGCCCCTTCCATCCACCATTTTGTCGATGCTGTCAAACAAACCGCTCTCGCTAACAAACGTTGGGTACGTTTATTTCCTGTGTATATTTAACTGCGCTAAATAAATTTTGTTTCAGAATATGAATATTTTATTTTACTCTTGAACTTTGGGCCCATTTGGATAACGGGGATTTCAGCAAAGCGCTGTATTTTTTATAACTACAAACGCTGCTTTTAGTAGCGTGTAGCCGTGTAGGTACCGAACCGCCGAAAAAACAAATAGGGACTTTATCTATGTTTCACTTCAATTTTAAGCTATTACTGAGCATTTTTATTTAAGTGTATAACATAAAGGCTAAAGGGTCAAATAGGTACATGAACTAAGTTAAAGTTAATAATGTAGTTATACATGGATTGCGTTGTAATTTCCTAAACTTGATTTTAGTATAAATACATCCTCAAGGCACCCAATAGGGTAAGCCATTATTTCCCAAAATTATTGTTTTGTATATGGTATCAGTCGCTTAGGTTAAATTTTTCCTCCCTATGGCCGGTCATCCTAATCCTATGGCCGCCGTCTCTGAGGCGCCCGCTACGGCGGCGCAGCCCTCCGCTAGCATCCTCGGGTCCACTACAGCGCTCGCCGGCGATCAACACTCCTTCGGCTCGAGCAGCACGCAACAATTCTCCATGCCGCACGTCACCATGCCGATTGGACCTTCTTCTTCGGTCGCCCAGCTTCGCTCTCCGCCGTCGGCAACGCAGCGTTTTCGTTCAACGCTCGACAATCATCGGCTCTTTGGCATGCCCGAACCCTTCACTTGGTCCACTTCTGCCCCGACGATTCCAGCCCTCTCTTTACCACCGCCGCCCGTTTTTCACGATCTCGGAGGCTCTTCCACAATATTTTCTGGCCCAACTTTCACTGGTCAGCCCGGGGTAGCACCACTACAGCCGCATGCGGGTTCTTCCATGCCAGGTTTTAATAATTCAATCAGTTTTTTATCTTCCCTGGCATCACAATTGGCTTTTTCTACCCCGAATGTGAATAATATTGTGACAACTCGTCTGTCTGAGGTCGAAGATTATTTGCCCTGGAGAACTCAGTTTGAATCATTTTTAGTCTCTCACAGTTTATTGGGAATTTTGGATGGTTCTATTCAGCCGCCATCCCCTACTATAACTGATTTATCCCGTCAAGAAATTCCCAATACTGACTATCATCATTGGCTAAAAATCGATCAAACTGTGAGGTCATGGCTTTTTGCTACATTAGCTCGAGATGTCCTTATGGAAGTTTATGATTTAAAATTTTCACATCTTATCTGGGATAGGCTTCAAAAACGTTTCATGTCTGCCTGTATTTCTCGTTCCGTTGAATTGAAGCGTTTACTCTCTCATGTGAAAAAGAAGGACACTCAGACCATGGATCAATATTTGCTTGAAATAAAAATTTTAGCAGACAAACTAGCAGCCATTAATTCTCCTGTGAGTGCTCGTGATTTAATTGAATATGCTATCATTGGATTGGGTCGTGGTTATGAGTCCCTCATCAACAATATTGACTGCATGTCGGGTATTCCTTCTCTGGAAGACATACGACCCATTCTTCAAGCACAAGAACAGAGAAATCTCTTTTTCCAGGCCCAGGAATCATCATCCGTTCCTCAAGCCTTTGTTGCGGCTCCAGCTTCAGCGGCTCGAGGGGCTGGTCCACAGCGAGGGGGTGGTCAACAGCGGGGTCCTGGTGGTGGCCGAGGACCGCGAGGGGCTGGTCGTGCTCGAGGGGGCAGAGGCCGCGGCGGTAGAGGCTCCTACCCACAGCAGTACGGGGTTGCACAACCGCAGCATGGTGGTTTTCCGGGTCAGCCGGCTCAGGGGCAGCCGCGTCCACATGCATTTTCTGGAAATCCAGGTTCGACATCGTGTAATATTATTTCTGGTGGTAATTATACTGATTATTACTCTACTGCTGCTACTCATAGTTTTTATGCAGGTTTTCCATCTGCGGATCCCACCTATCAGTATCCTCCTCCCCCCGTTGTTTGTCAATTGTGTTTTTCCCCAGGTCATTCTGCATTACACTGCTCCCGTTTTACAGCTTCTCATACCCCGGCTCTGGCTGCTCTTCCCACTGGTGAAAACAATGATTCAGTCTGGTATCCTGACTCGGGGGCTAGCGCTCATATGACTCCGCATGAAGGTATTCTTGCTTATAAAACTCCTTACAATGGCCCGAATCAAGTATGTGTTGCTAATGGTACTAAATTGCCTATTTCTCATGTTGGTAGTTTAAAGCTGCCTACTCGTGGTCGCCCGTTAAATCTCACTTCTGTTTATCATGTCCCACATATAAAATACAATTTATTGTCTATTCAAAAATTGTGTGCGGATAATGCCTGTGAAGTAATTTTTAATAAAAATTCTTTTTCTGTTAAGGACACTCAAACGGGGGAGCTTCTTCTTCAGGCATCTAATAAAGATCATGTTTACCCTTTTCATGCCCTTCAAGCCCGTGTGGTCCCTGGTCCAATTTGGCACAAGCATTTGGGGCATTGTGGTGATAGAGTACTTAGTAGACTTAGGCAGCATAAATTAATTTCCAATTCTTCTTCTTTTATTCACGATTGTGTTTCCTGTAAGTTGGGCAAGTCCCACCGGCTTCCTTTTGCTGATGTTACTCATGATACTGTCGCCCCTTTACAGCTTATTCACTCAGATGTTTGGCAGTCGCCAGTTTTATCAAACCTTGGTTTTAAATATTATGTCTGCTTTGTTGATGATTTTTCTCGCTATACCTGGATTTATCCTATGCGTCGCAAGTCTGAAGTATTTACCCATTTTTGTGCCTTTCAAAAATTAGCTGAAAATATTTTAAATCTAAAAATCAAGGTTTTTCAGAGTGACGGAGGGGGTGAATTTGATAATCAGGTTTTTCGTAATCATTTTTCACAATCCGGAATTTTATTTAGGAAATCTTGTCCTGAGACTCCGGCTCAAAATGGTGTTGCGGAACGCAAACACAAGCATCTGCTCGAATTAACTAGGACAATGCTTATTGATTCTTCGGTTCCTAGTCAATTTTGGGTTGATGCCCTTTACACTGCCACTTTTATTATAAATCGCCTTCCCACACCTATTTTGAACGGTCTTACTCCATATGAGAAACTTTTTAATAAAATCCCGGATTATAATTTTATGAGAGTTTTTGGATGCTCATGTTTTCCCAATTTTATTGCTGCCCCTCATAATAAGCTATCACCACGTTCTACTCACTGTGTCTTTATTGGATACGCACCGGGGTACAAGGGCTATCGTTGTCTTTCACCCTCCACTGGTCGAGTTTACGTTAGTAGGGATGTCACTTTTCATGAAAATACTTTTCCATATCCCCAACTAGTTTCTCCTACTACACCACCCATCTCTACCTCCCAACTTCCTGGCTTTCTACCTCCACTACTCGGCCACCTCTTAACCGCCCCACCCTATTACCATCTTCTCCAAACTCACCATCTGCATTACCCACATCCGAGCCTCTCCCTTCCCCTTCGACCACACCAGCAGCTAATTATCCCAACACTCAGCCCTTGGCCGACAGCCCCCCTAGTCCCGACCTGTCCTCTGCCAGCAGGCTGCCTGAACCCGGCAGTCCTGCCTCCTTCTCGTCTGGCAGCACCTCGCCCGATAACAGCACTCCACCGCCTCCGGCAGCCCCTATTAATATTCATCCCATGCGTACGCGTGCTAAGGATGGAATTTTTAAACCCAAAACAATTTTTAATTTAAATGTTTTAGCTCCCCCGGATGATCCGAGTTGTTTTACACAGGCAAATAAAAGTGAGGTTTGGCGGGAATCCATGGCTGATGAATTTAATGCTTTAATTGCTAATAAGACTTGGGATTTAGTACCTTGGGACCATACTCAAAATGTGGTTGGATGTAAGTGGATTTATAAGACAAAATATTTTTCTGATGGTTCTGTTGAGCGTCACAAAGCTCGTCTCGTTGCTCAGGGTTTTAAACAACAGGCTGGCATTGATTTTACTGAAACATTTAGCCCCGTCGTTAAACCCACCACTGTGCGTCTCGTTTTATCTGTTGCTATTTCTCTGGGTTGGACCGTTAGACAACTTGATGTGAAAAATGCTTTCTTACATGGTTATTTAACTGAAGTTGTCTACATGCGTCAACCTCCAGGGTTTATTCATCCTTCTTTTCCTAATCATGTTTGTCGTTTGCGTAAAGCACTTTATGGTTTAAAACAGGCACCCAGAGCCTGGTTTCATCGCTTTAGTGGTTTTTTATTAAGCCGGGGTTTCACACAGAGTAAGTCAGATTCGTCCATGTTTGTATATCGGTCTCATTCCCAGGTTGTCTACATTCTTTTGTACGTGGATGATATTCTCATTACTGGCTCTTCCTCATCGTTTGTTCATTCTGTCATTCATACACTATCTCTTCAGTTTGCTATGAAAGATCTGGGTGATATTCATTATTTCTTGGGAATTCAAGCTACACGTACACCCAAGGGCTTATTTTTGTCACAGGCTAAATACATTTCTGATCTTTTACATAGATTTCATCTTCATACTGTAAAGCCTGTCCGCACTCCTCTCCCGTCTCGTACCACCCTCTCTCTCACAGATGGAGAACTTTTGTCTGATCCTACTGAGTATCGCAGTATGGTAGGTGCTCTTCAGTATTTAATTATAACTAGACCTGATATTACATATGCTGTTCATCTGGTTTCTCAGTTTATGCATGCTCCCCGTACTGCTCATCTATTGGCTGTCAAAAGAATTTACAGGTACTTACAAGGGACAGCATCTCACGGCATATGGCTCACTTCTGACAGAAATATTTCTGTTATTGTTGCATATTCTGATGCAGACTGGGCAGGATGTCCAGATAGCTCTCGTTCCACTACAGGTTATGCAGTCTTTCTTGGGTCCAATCTCATATCTTGGCGGTCCAAAAAGCAACCCACCGTATCCAAGTCGTCTACTGAAGCTGAATACAGGGCAGTTGCATATACTGTCCAAGACACACTGTTTATCAGGTCTCTCCTAGCTGATATGGGCATCTACATCTCGGCTCCAGTCACACTTCACTGTGACAACGTCTCTGCTTCCTATCTAGCGGTTAACCCTATTCAACATGACCGCAGCAAGCACATCAAAATTGATTATCATTTTGTCCGAGAGCGGGTGGCACATGGCGATCTTGTTGTCAAATATATTCCTACACAGTTGCAACTGGCTGACATATTTACTAAGAATTTATCTAGTCAGCGTTTTGAATTTTTACGTTCCAATCTGCGCATTGTTTCCCTTACACAGATTGAGGGGGTGTAATAATGTAGTTATACATGGATTGCGTTGTAATTTCCTAAACTTGATTTTAGTATAAATACATCCTCAAGGCACCCAATAGGGTAAGCCATTATTTCCCAAAATTATTGTTTTGTATAAAAGTGTTCAATTAGCCCCTTATATAGGAGATTCTGCCCGGCCGTCGCCAATTGGGGCAGTTCCCGGTGGAATTTTGTGATGAAATTTTTTAATCATCTTCTTCATTAAGTCTAGTTTACCCATACCAAATTTCAGCTAAAAATTCAACCGGAAAGGTAGTCAAATAATTTTTTGAAGATAACTGCACAGTTAAACTGTGAAGTACATTTCGGAAAATCATTTGACTGCCTTCCCGATTTAATTTTTAGCTGAAATTTGATATGGGTAAACTAGACTTAATGAAGAAGATGCTCAAAAAATTTCATCAAAAAATTCCACCGGGAACCGCCCCAATTGGCGACGGCCGGGCAGAACCTCCTATATAAGGGGCTAATTGAACCCTTAAAGTTAGTTCATGTACCTATTTGACCCTTTAGCCTAATACAAATTATAGAAATTGCTCTAAATGGGAGTAGATACATTCTTGAATTTTAAAATAGGACAACTACATTTCTATTCTCTAAATATGAGTTACTAATGTCATGTTTAGCGTTATTAGACTTTAAAGTTTAAACATGTCATTAATCTCCAAACTTAATAATAATTAATCTTATTTAGAGTATAAAAATATAATACTCACATTTTTATGTCATTTTCAAAAACAATATGGATCATAACTCGACTAACAATGCTGGCTTGGTTTGGTATGAACATGCCTATGCAGATTCCTCCGGCTGGAAAAGGGTCCCTGTACGTTAGACCACTGCTGCTTGGAACTGGTCCGGTTTTGGGTGTTGCCCCGGCCCATGAATACACCTTCATTGTCTTTGCGTGTCCTGTCGCCAACTATTTCAAGGTTCATTAATTAATTATTTCCATTTAAAATAGTTGTCCATAATAGCAGTATAACATGAAGTAAGGTATTTTATACTGTATTTTAAAATAAAAGTTATGTGGTCAATGCTATGCGCCAAAATGTGTGACGTTTTAATCATTTTAGGATTTTTTCTTTTATATAATAATTCTTCTCTCACTTGTACGGTAGTATAAAATATTGAGATTAAAAATAACGTAAGTAATTAAGACTAACACATACAGTAAAATTGTTTCTCTATGACTATCATTATATTTTTTTCTTAACACGATCTATTTTTTGTATGGTGAATTATGTCAACTAATGTTTATTTTTATTTTTATTGATGCTGAATGAGTCTTGTTATAAGTTTATTTAAAGAATGTATAAAAAATCATATACGGGATCCTATAGGGAGTATAATTTATATCAATCATTGTATGTGTTGAGGTTTATTCCTTCAACCCGTAGGCCCAACACGCAACCTATGGGTTTCGAGTGGAAGAGTGAGTGCGAATATAGAGTGATAGCAAGTAAGATGGGCTAAAGTATATCTGCAATAGTGGGTCATATCTTATTAAGTTATAATAAGAATTCGTTACAACACACTAATGCTATCTGGCCAACGGCCGTTCGTCTGTCTCGCTACAATGATTGGCTGAATGGTTGCTGTCACCAGCTGTTCCAACGGTTTGGAAATGTACTCATATGCTGCCAACTCACCTTGATATTTCATTTAATTCAATACTCCCCTCAAGCTTAGAATTCGGAATCACCCGAGAAATCTAAGCTTGGAAGAGAATCCAATAGTATCAACTCATTAAAAACCTTAACGTGGAAAACCACGTGGGACAAAACCACATCAAGGGAAAAAGAGTATGACACTACTGGATTAGGAGACATTTGATCAATGAGGTAATGTCAAGTCCATAAGTCCAAGTTTTGTGGAAATATGATCGCAAACCTTTATACTTGCAGCCTTGGTAAAGATATCCGCGAGCCGGTCCTCTCTCCTTGTATAGCATGGGAGAATGACTCCTTCTTTTATCTTCTCTCGAACCTTGTGGCAATCTATCTCGATGTGCTTGGTCCTTTCATGAAACATAGAATTGGTGGCGATGTGTATAACAGCTTGATTGTCGCAGTGAAAGGTGATAGGATGATCTTGTTCTATTTCAAAGTCCTTTAGAAGAGTCTTGAGCCAAGTCAATTCATTAGTAAGCTTTCTCATTGCTCTGTACTTTGCTTCTGCACTTGAACAAGAGACCACTTTCTGCTTCTTTGTCTTCCAGGTACCCAAGTTTCCACCAATAAATGTGCAGAAACCTGTAGTAGACTTCCTATCAATCCTGTCCCCTGCCCAATCTGCATCACAATACCCAACCCTCTGTGTTCTCAAGATCCTTTCTACCATAGACCAATGATAAACCGAGGTTCCTTCATGTGTTGGCTGACTTGATTAACAGTAAAACACAGATCTGGCCGAGTGAGTGTAAGGTATATAAGTTTACCGACGAGTCTTCTGTATAGCCCTACATCCACAAACTTCTCCTCACTTTTCTCCCCTTTCCATTGACCTTGTAGCCATCCTCAATAGGTGTCTTAACAGCCTTACAACCGAGTTTTCCTGTTTCATCCAAGAGATCAAGAGCATACTTTCGCTGAGAAAGGAACAGGCCATCCGTGGGTCTATATACTTCAAGACGAAGGAAGTATTTCAATTCACCAAGATCCTTGATGTCAAAAGTCTTCTTTAAGAGTTCCTTTGCTGATTGTATACCCTCTTTATTATTTCCGCTAATGATCACATCGTCTACATAAACCAAGATAACTACTAGGCCGTGGGATGATTTGAGCGTGAAGAGAGTATTATCCGAGTGAGATCTCTTAAATCCATTATCAATCAAAGTAGAGCTCAACTTATGATACCAAGCTCTTGGTGACTGTTTTAAATCGTAGATAGCCTTCCTTAGCATAAATGCTTGTCCAGGTTTACACAAATCTTCAAGTCTGGGAGGTGGGAGCATGTACACTTCTTCCTCGAGTTCTCCTTGAACAAAGGCGTTCTTCACATCCATTTTCCACAAGTTCCATGATAGATTAGTAGCCAAAGAAAACACAACTCTCACAGTGTTGAGCTTTGCTACTGGAGCAAAAGTCTTTGTAGTCTTCACCATATATATGTCTGAGAGAATCCCCGAGCTACCAAGCGATCCTTGTATCTTTCAATGTCCCCATTACTCTTGTACTTTATGGTGAACACCCATCTAGATGTAACTGCTTTCTTGCCTTTAGGTAGATCCTCAACATCCCGCGTATGATTTCTTTCCATGGCTTCTCTTTGATCACCAACCGCATCTACCCACACTTTCTTGTCTTTGGCTTCTTCATAGCTATTAGGAATTTGATTTTCTTCAATCTTCACAAGAAAGGCTTGATGAGCTTCCGACAAAAGGTCAATGGAACACACACTTTGTATAGAATGAGCAACGGCCTGACTATTGTAGTATCTAGGATTTCTAAACTTGAGTCTAGTACTTCTTGTCAAAGGTTGAACCGGTTCAAATTCTATCTCTTCAACCATTTCATTCCCTTTCCTTTTGTTGAATATGTCTTTCTTGATCTACCAAGTCTTCTTGACTTGTATTTTGAAGTGGCTCTTCCTCTTAAGTTTGAGGTGGTTCTTGAGCAGCAGAATGTTCTTCTTCTTCTTGAGCATCTCCATTACCATCTTGGTTTGATGGAGTATCGACTTGACTGGAATCCTGGGTCTTGTTATTACCCAAATGATCCAGCAAAAACCGAAGACTGGATGCTAGATGCGATGGCCTTGATAGTTCCTCTAGGCTCTCTCTTTCTTTCTTGTCATAATACCCTTGATCTTCTATGAACTTCACATCTCTAGACACAAAAGTTTTTCTGGTAGATGGATCATAACATTTATACCCCTTTTGAGTAGTCGAGTATCCAAGAAACATGCATCTAATACGAGTAGTCGAGTATCCAAGAAGCTTTAGATGGATTGTCTTGGACACACAAGCTTATATTGAATTAAATGAAATATCAAGGTAACCTGACGGCATATGAATACATTTCCAAACCGTTGGAACAGCTGGTGACAGTAACCATTCATCCAATCATTGTACTTTCAATATTATATATAAAAGTTAGTCTAGATTCATGTGCTCCTCTCCTACCTTATTTACTGTAATGCCTATTTAAGGCAATGTCTGGTTTTATCAATATACTATACATCTTTTTCAACATATTTCTATTATTCTCTCTTAGATGTATTCCAAGAAACATCTAAGATGGATACTCTTGGATACCCCTTTAGATTACTTCTTTAAAGTGATTGTATCTACTCAATAAGCTTCAATTTTGCATGTTAGCATGTATTTTTTTTTATGGATTTTTTTTTCTTTTGAACGATTGAAGGATGGGTTTGACCAAGAAGTCTGCTACATTATGTTAGCATGTATTGTTTACAACCTAACGGTATTATCGCAATGACTATAATCAAAGAAATTGCACCAAATAAGAGTGAAAACATTCTGAAATTTTAAAATAAGAGCATTATGTCTTTGTCTCTTACGTATGAGTAATTATTAACGACTATGGAAAATACTGTGAATTGTGTCAGTATATAGTGTCACTTTTAAAGTCCAATTATATGAAAACAATAAATATGGGAGAAAGTTTTTAAAATTATAATATCATAATTCTATTAAGAAAAAATATAATACTTTGAAAATTTATACTTCGATTTTTAGAATTTCCGCTTATATTTACAACAAAATTTTATTTTTTGACTAAATTCGTATTTCGGTAATCTTTTGTCATACGGAGGACTACGTATCAATTATATAGCTAAATTGGTCATTCATTTATAAATTATCTTCAACGAATTGTAGGAGGGCTCGTCGTCCTTGAATTTATACATCGAAGATGAGTTTCATCGTGCTACTCGTGGTGGAGCTGGAGGTGTCAAGAGCGTGACAAATTATGCCCCGGTAATCCCCGCTCTCATTAATTCTAAAATGTTCTTTCGTTTGTTTACATTTCTTTTTAGATATATATAGTACTCCCTCCGTTTCTAAAAGAAAGTCACGGTTTGACTTCACGATTATTAAGAAAATAAATTGACTTTACCGTAGAAAACACTGTTTAGACACTGTTAGGCACTGTTTGGACACTGTTTGACACTGTTTGGCACTGTTTGGATGTAGATTTCTTTGCCAAATAAGGAAATAAGGGAAATGTGACTTTTATTTTGGCACATCCAAAAAAGGAAAGTGTGAGATTCTTTTAGAAACGGAGGGAGTATTTGTTATTTAATCTTTTAGCAATGGTATAGCTAATTAAAAAAGAAATTTTTTATCTTCGGAAGCGCCGTGTGTCCCGACTCGGAGACCATCGGTTGGTCCATCTTATCGGGCGACGCTGTGACATGAGATGAAACGACGATCTGTCTCATTGGCCCCAACGCCGGCTGCAGTCACGGCACAATCCTCCCATATCTCCCAAGGATCAATTTGGTCATCGATCGGGAATCTTCTTTCCTCCCAAACCCTCATCCCTTCGCCCTTTCTCCTTCTGGGATCTAAATAATTATACGTAGTACATGACTATGATAATATATTTGTAGTGAGTAGTGACTTAAGTCATTTTTTGTGGGAAAACTATCAAATAAGCCCCCGTACTATATCGAAAAAGTCAATTAGGCGCTCGTACTTTACAAACACTCAACTAAGTCCTCAAACTATTAAAAAACGTTCAATTAAGTCCTTTCGGTCGGTAAGTAACCGGTTTCCTGGTTAAATGTAACCCGTTTCCCGGCAGCCGCTGTTGCTGGGGTTTGAGCACATCGTCGCCATCACCACCGTTTAACCGGGAAACCGGTTACTTACCGACCGAAAGGGCTTAATTGAACGTTTTTTTAATAGTTGGAGGACTTAATTAAGTGTTTGTAAAGTACGAGGGCCTAATCGACTTTTTCGACATAGTACGGGGCTTATTTGATAGTTTTCCCTTTTTTGTGTTTCACTTTTACTCAAGGAAAAACCTCTAAGATTATTAGCAAAAGTAATTTTTTTAAAATCTAGCCAATATGAATCTGGATTATTTTGAAAAGCTTGTGCAACCTATACGGAAACTTGTCCATGGGCGCATGATATCTCCTTTCCATTTTTTGTTAAAGCATGTCTCGGAGTAGCAGTATGTATATTACATTGTCAATTTAAAACATACGTAGCAGGAGATAAACAAATTTTTATATTACTTAAGAGAGGGAGCTTTTTAATGCATGTTATACAAAAAATTCAATTAATAACCAAAGATCGTAGTTGAAGGGAGCTTTTTTAAACTACGTACTATTTATGATTTTATTCAAATTTTATACTACGTTATTCAAATTTTATACTACGTACTATTTATGTTTTTGTATGTGGCAATGATGTGGCACAAAAATGATTTTTTTTAGCAATTCTTTCTAACCTATATAGTATCTGCTTAATGTTCAATGTTAATGCCAACATCCTTGAACTGGGATGAGATTCAAACCTGTGACCTCCTCCTTGGGAGTGTTACAGTGATGTCATCAGACCACAAGGTAATTGGCACAAAAAATGATTTATTTGAATATCATCAATGGAGATGGAGATGGAAGTCGACTAATGAAATCGATGGAATTCATACACCTAACGCTGTTTTTTAATTGAATTATTTTCAGTCACAAACCAATTGTATACAAATTATATGGAGTATTAGGCCAGAACAGACTAAATTTAAACATATTAGATCAGAGTGATCAGATTAAATCAAATCAGACTTTGACAATAGTAAAAAGCACATATACTAAAAGCTTATCAGACTAGATCAAACCAAAACAATTAAATCATACAAGCTTTAGATAATAATATAATGCGCATACATCCGTCATTTACTAGATAGGATCAAACTTCAACAAATTAGATGAGACTGGGTAAAAATACCATTTAATTGAAAACAACGTCCTGAGTCAAGATTCTTTGTGTTTATAAAGAGCTCACTCCTTCCTATATTAAGTTTTCAATTTTGATCTCAGATGTAACTGAATTTATATATAGCTGAATCATTTAATAACACTTTTAAACGAGAGTAAGCAACTATCATCTTGATTTATTTGTAATATTTTTGGCATTATAAGGCTTTAAATATGGCAGATATTATCATAATTGACAGTATTTTTCAAGTATAATTGTAATAATTCCTATTTAGGATATAAAAATTTAGTGTTCTATTTGGGAATTTCAAAAAGACAATTGCTATAATAGTTTAGGACGATTTCTCTTACTGAAAATCATAGTAAAAATGAGTTGTATCGCGTTAATAATAAATATGAAACCTATTATTACTAAGTTTTCGGATTAGTACGCTCGTCTGACATATGGATAATTAGGTTTTGAAAGCGATAATGAGAGCAAAAGAGAGAGGATTCTCTGAGGTCTTATACCTTGATTCTGTCCATAAGAGTTATATTGAGGAAGCCTCTGCTAGCAACATATTCTTTGTGAAGGTAATTACTCTATAAATATTATCTTCGAGTGTTATGACATGCATCTCATTTTGCGCTTATCATAAATTAATTAGTTTATTTAATAACTTTTTTACTTTGTACTTTTATAGGGAAAAGTTATTTCGACCCCGCTTGCTAATGGTACCATCCTTGAAGGTGTGACGAGGAAAAGCATCATGGACATTGCACGTGATAATGGATTTCAAGTAATCTATTATAATACTCCCTTTTTAATTGCTTAAATTAAGCACTAGACCAATCTCCTTCATGGTATTTTTATCTTAGAGTTTATGTAGCTTATATGATTATCAAATGGTTAAGTACATATAATATTGAAGTATTATAATACAGTTTCTTAAATAAGTTTTGACTTTATAATTAATTATTTCATTGTGTTGCAGGTAGAAGAACGTATGATACACGTTGATGAACTAAAAGAAGCTGAAGAAGTATTTTGTACTGGAACTGCAGTAGGTGTTTGTAGGGTCGGAAGCATCACATACAAAGGCACCAGGTACATACAACACACATCTCTATTTAGAGTTCTTGTTTTATTTTTTATTGTATTGATTGTGCATCTTTAACAATTACTCCGTATTATTTATAATTATATATAGTTATATAAAGCTCACGGGGAAATAATATTTCAAGAATTTGATGTTATGATCATGTTGCTTAAACATTCTTAATCATGACTAGCTTAGCAAATTTTGACTTTAAAAGTTAAACATTAACTTTAAATATGGATGAAGAGTGTAAGATTTTTTTTATTTAAACTCATAATTTATGTTTATAAACATTATTAGCCTGTAAGCCTACTTATTTACAAATCATGATTTGTAACTTAAAAGTTTTCCCAAATTAAAGACGTTTCTACCGGAACTATCATTACCAGGAAAAACCCGAGAACATCTTCCGCCGGCATTGACTTTTCTTTCGGGAATATAATAGTACATTCTGGTGAACATGTTCTAATGTGGGAAAAATATATTTAGTATAGAGTATATGATATGTTATGCAAGTAACTGAAGTAAGTAAAGTTATACGACTAATAATGAATTTATAAGTTGCTACGAGACTAAATTAGCAACCTTTTAGTAATGAATTTATAACATGCTATGAGACTGAATTAGCAATTTTCTGGAGAGTGCATGTATTTTTACGCGATGTTAATCCATTAGAAAGTGGGGTAAGGGTCAGAGAACACCTTACCCAGTGGAGGACCGGGGGGGGGGGGGTCCTAGGGGGCAAGTGCCCCCGCCTCCAATCCCGAGATTTAGTACTAGTACTTATTAGAGCTGTCAAAATGGGCCGGAACCCGCGGGCTGGCCCATTTAAACCCATTTATTGGTGGGTTAGGGTTGAGAATTTCTGACCCATTTAGTTCGCGGGTTTCGCAGGTCAACCCACGCGGGTTGTGGGTTTAAGTGGGTTGGCCCACCGGGTTGCGGGTTGGCCCGCGGGCCAAAATATAAAAATATAGTTTTGAATTTTATTATCATCAATATTTTTTTTACTATCAATATTATTATAATTACAATTAAAAATTACAACCATGACAAAACAATATTTATTTCTATAATAAATATTCAAATTAAACGTTGAAAAGTATATTTTATGTGAAGTTCGATACAATATTTAACAATTAATAGTCATTATTTACAAATAATCAATCAAAAGGCTTTAAATTGTGTAGATCTTTATTTTTATACAATGAGTATTTTTGTCGCATACCCTCTTATAGTTTTCATATTCTCGTATAACTAGTATTTAATATTTATTAATTAAACTTAACAAGTATTGAATTTTTAGTATTTTGATTTCTTATTTTTCCTTTGTTACTACTTTTTTTTGGAAAATCCAATCTTTTATTGAACCAAGCGTAATGCCAAAATTTCCTTTGTTACTACTTACTAATATAAATATATATTTCCGGGTAATTATTTTTAAAGTTTTTTTTGTTATATATATATTTTTTGCATTGGCCCGCGGGCCAACCCGTTTAACCCACAGGATAGGTGGGTTGGGTTACGGTTGAAGAAATTCTGGCTCGTCATTAAACGGGTTGGCCCGACCCAACACACATAAAGCATAACCCGTTACGGGTCGGGTCGGGTTGGGTCGGGTTGACCTGTTTGACAGCTCTAATACTTATGATAAAATCAGTGCCCCCGCTTTTTTATATAAAAGTATGACTATTAGATATGTAATAGTTCTGTCAAAGTGCATATGTAAATGACTATAGAGTTATGATGAAGCGATTTCATACAGTTAGACATGTTCTTGACACGGTCATTATTTATAAAGTGGCATTGGTAGTTATTTTTTGTGAAGTACAAATTATCTTTTTAAAAAATTAGAAGTCAATGATAAGACGAGACTTCTAATATGTGTGGTGAGCTTAATGCATTTAAGATTATCTTAAGTGAAATTTCATACACAAGATATATTCATTGTTTTCTTATGAATTACAATTAGTTTTTGTGGTTATTGCACAAAAAAGAAGTTTGTGGATACTTTCTTTTTATATTTCTCCATGGTTATGTTACTAAAATGTTGGGATCCTCTTGTGAAATAAAGGGCGTATTCTGACAAAAACAACATGATACCATAAGAGAGTTATTAGAAAAGGTGTAGTAGTAACAAACGGGAGATGATTGAATCAAGAAATTAAAGTAGTTTAACTCGGCCGGGAGTAACATGTTAGGGTTCACAATTTAATCCCAAGTTGATTAAAAAAATGGAGACTGTAATTATGTGGCACGACGTGTAACGTTGGACACTATCCAAATTCTAAATCAAAATTCTGACCATTTGTAGTAGAAAAACAACTTGAATTCTAATCCAAAAACTAAAATGGTTCAAGGATGATTCAGTTCTAATTCATATGAAGTATTATATTTTTCTTTCAAGAAACTGAATATCATTATTTAGAATTGTTTTAATGGGTTGAAAACTAGACCTGTTGTACATAGATGTAAATCATTTGAAACTGAAATTGAATAACTTACTTTTGTTTTAAAAAATTGTCTACAGATTGAATAGATTAGTCTCATACCCGACGACTCAACCCCACCCGCCTCCGTTTATAAAGTAGTACCCTCGCTTGAGAAAAATTCTAGGTCCGCCACTGACCTTTATTAGAATGATGAGAGTAGTACACAGCGGGGGCTAGACTAAAACATGTTGTTTTAACTCAGTTTTTTAAGGTTTCTAGATTCCTTTTGGTCTAAGTGACGTTGTTGTTGTTGATATAGTTAAATCAATTTTCCCCTTACAATAATTAAATAAAATTAGTAATAGTATTTAACACTAAAATATAATTTTTTTTGAGCATGTTCTTTATGAAGTCTAGTTTATACCCACCGAATTTAAGCTAAAAAGTCAATCAGGAAGGCAGTCAAATAATTTTTTGAAGATAACTATGCCAAAATATACATATAAAAACAGTTATTTTCAAAATTTTATTTGACTTTCTTCCCGATTGAATTTTAGTAGAAATTTGGTGAACATAATCTGCTCTTCATGAAAAATATGTTCAAAAAATTTCATCAAAAACTTCGACCAGAAGTCGCCCCAAACAGCGGCGGCCAAACGGAGCATCCTGTCCGGAAGGATGGACATGATCTTTTTCATATATGTGTGTGTGGCGATGTTCGGGTATGAATGATACTTCTTGTGTGGATGTGTGCACAATCACTTAATCACTTAATCTTGGTGCACATTTATGTTTTGAATAATGAGTATTCATAGCGTGCAGAAGAACGTTAAAATTATTATGGAAATGTCACCGTAATTTCTGGTTCATGGCACTGCACATCTCTGCTTGAAACAATGTGCAATTCCCAAATCTAACGCACAAGATTTATTCATATTTATCTCATTAATTGATACTCTCATTTGTTTCATAATCTATACACACACGTTTGTTACATACGATAAACGTACACAACTAAGTGATTGGTTGGCCAATCATTTTTGCGTGGAATAACTATATGTGACAATATGAGCAGGGTTGAGTACAAGACAGGCTATGAGAATGTTGTTCAGAAACTCTCGTCCGGGCTGGCTGGGATTCAAGGCGGTACAATTGAGGACAAGAGGGGTTGGGTTAAGGAGATTGTCCTATAATTTATTTAATTTTATCCTCCAATTATTTATTTATTTATTCATTAAGTCATGTTCCTAATAAAAATAGAACTATTAGAAAGAAAAAGTACGTTATTGTTGTTATCATTGACGACTTTGGTGTTTATAATGAATATTATTATTAGTATTCGATCTTCTTATGAGCATTATTTGATGCTATTGTTGTTTTCTGTCTAACATGGAATTCCGTATTGTTGTATTTTTTCCCCACACACACATTTCAATTAATCGCGTATATTCTTAATTAAATACTTTAGTCATATTATTAAATTTTAAAAAATTATTGTTCATGGAGACTTATGAGCATTATTTGTGTAATACAATGTAGCTCTACAAACATACCTTCTTGGCTTCTTATTATTTTATTTTTTGGTAAATTCTTGGCTTCTTATTATAAAAGAGTTTATTATAAAAAAACAGTGTGAAGATTCCACTATTTGAAGACCCTAATCAAAATTTGATGTTGTATTTATTTGGTATAGTATTAATAGTTTAGATTTTTCATCTTGTTGTTGATTAAAGTGGTTGACTCGTAGCGATGAATCCCAGTTCGTATACCGTGGTATCACCCCACGGTGAGCACCATGCTCCCGTACCCAAAACGGTGTAGTTTTGTATAATTTTTTTTTAAAAAAAATTCGCGTGAATAGTAACACGTGAATAGTACACGCGTGTACAGTAACTGTTTTTTTGTCCGAGTAGTATGAATGATGTAACTCGCGTGTAAAGAAATGTAA
The DNA here is from genome assembly GCA_945859915.1 of Cuscuta epithymum. Taxonomy (NCBI): domain Eukaryota; kingdom Viridiplantae; phylum Streptophyta; class Magnoliopsida; order Solanales; family Convolvulaceae; genus Cuscuta; species Cuscuta epithymum. The sequence goes on along the minus strand of CAMAPF010000951.1, from coordinate 51,700 downwards.
CTCACGTTATTGATCGATGTAACTCAAGTCCAGTCGAAATGTAACATGTCAAAGATATAGTATATAAATAAAAAAACATTGATTTCAATGTTAACAATAAAAAACGAGTCTAATTGCTCGATTACTTTACATAAGTAGTGAGAATGTTTTGTTTTTAATATCAGGGACATAAAGATTATTTGAAAAAAATCGTTTTTTGTTGTTTCAATAGCAGAGGTAGTTATTTATGATGTAACTCGTGTTAGGTGAAATGTAACTCGTGTTGATAGAAGATGTTACTTATGCAAAATGTAACTTGCTGAGACAAGTCTAAATGCAACTCGCGTATAACAAAAATGTAACTTCACTTACACTAATGTAAGTGGCACATAAAATAATGTAACTTACACATAAAATGATGTAACTCATTTTAAAAACATGTAAATTGCGTTAAATGAACTGTATAATAAATACAATCGTATATGAATTTGATGGATTAAACTCAAGCATTTAATGTATTCCAGTGGGTGAACCCCATCACCAATTTCAAGGAGAGCAACCAACGATTTTAATATGGGATGGAAAAATCACGATCGTGGTGGGAACTTAGTGATGGATCTATTTTGCGTTTGACTGACTGAGCTTCGTCTCCAAGCTGGGAGCAGAATTTGACCAGGCAATTTTGAAGTAGAAGAGGGTACGAAGCGCATATGTGGAGTAACGAGGTCTGCGCAAGACGTAGCAATTCCAGATGCATAGCAAGGCAGAGCAATTTTCTCCTCGAGATTCACTGCTGCGGGACTCCTGCGCAAGACGATTTGTTATGTTCGTGGTGTTTGCACTTTGTTTTAATAGAAAACGGTACCGTTTCGGGATCGGTACACCATGCTCATGGTGCACCGATCCCACGGTATAATTTGCGGATGAATCCACAACTATCAAGTTCCACTACAACAACAACGACAATGACATTATCTAATACTACCTCCGTCCCAATTTACTTAGTCAAACTTGACTTTTCAAGTCAACGACGTCTAACTTTGACCAATTATTTTAACTAATATATTTATGCAAAATTTAATAATTTTATACTTTTATAATAGTATTTTTAACAAAGAACATTTTTATATCATTTTCATATTATCAATATTTTCTCTATATACACATATAATCGGTCAAAGTTAGACGCCGTTGACATGAAAAGTCAAGTTTGGCTAAGTAAATTGGGACGGGGGAAGTATGATAGTGATGTACACTTTGTACGGCATCCATCAAATCCCTCTAGTATTACTACGTACTATATTCGAACTTTTGGCTTTAATATGACTTAATTATCGATCTCAGTGGCAGACCCAGAAAAATAGAGATGTGGGGTCCCTAAGGCGCACCTCGACTTGAACATTAGGATGAAAATCAACATTTATTTTCTTAAAGTAGGATCAACTTCCAAATATTAAAAAAATCTATATATCATAAATTTAATACTAGTAAGAGGTTTTATCAGTTGGATTAAGCCCAAGAAGCTGAAATTAAATATAGATGCGTCATATTTACCTCAGGGTGCTCATGGGGGTGCGATTATGAGAAACCAAGAAGGATCCATTGTGTTTGCTATCTCCTTCCCCCTGCAAGCGGATTCGGCCCTAGATGCAGAAATTCAAGCCTCGATCTTCACTACACGATGGTCCCTTGATGCTGGTTTCGGTGACTTTCAGGATGAAATGGATTCACAGTCTGCTCTTGCCTATATCCTTAACAAACGAATGAGTAGATGGCTGGTTCGTATTCAGGCAATGTGTTACTACAAGCAAATAGGCAACAGGTCTCTTTCAGGCATATAGTACGTGAGGTAAACTGGGTTGCGGATAGATTGGCCCAACTTCATCCTAATCAGTTACTTATTTTTAACCGGGCCTCTGAACTTCCGGGCCCCGTGAAGAGAGCATATTACATGGATAAATTTGGCCTTCCCCACATCAGGATTTAATTTTGTCTTTATATGTTTGGTTTTTTATTGTTCTACTATGGCACTGTTTAGCTTTTGGAGGGGCTTTTGGCCTAGTCCTACCCTCTTTGGAAATATTCGATATTCAATCATGGGCCACACATGGTCAATACGTGGGCTCGCAGGCCCAAAATAAATGTATTTATCACAAAGTATCCATGAGCGTAGTTTGTAGTTTAAAACAGTACAGGAAGCACGAACCAAGTCTTCCTTTGGATCACTTCGCCGAGCAAGGTGTGGATGACTAGCCTTAGCTTCAACCTGAAATGGTGGGCCCCCCGAAGGGGTCAGTACAAGTACCGAGCGAGTAGCAAGCTAAATGTAGAATAACTAACGTTTCAAGTATAAGACCCAAACATAGGGTGATACATATACGTGTAGTCTCCCCCAAGTTTTGAAATATATATTAGTATATATACACTTGGAAATACCCGACCCGTAGGTCATTGTTTATTTGGGAAAATTATAGTAGTCAATGTTCTTGACTTAAATCCGAACCCACCCACCCTTATACCTATGAGTGTATAGAACTCCTCCTTGTTCACATCAATTATCATAAGGACACCACTCAGTCCTAGATCATTAAGATGTAGTCTATGAGTTTTGAGGATACACGCTCGATCCTTGGGTTCTCCACCCGCCATAACCGAGTTTTGAGGATCCACACCTGATCCTTGGGTACTCCACCCTTCATACCTGAGTTTTGAGGATACACGTCCGATCCTAGGCACTCCACTCGACATAACCGAGTTTTGATTATTCACGCCTGATCCCTAGGTACTCCACCCGACCTATGACTTACCACATATCACGCTAGATAGGGTCTATATCATGTTTTACTAAAGACTAAACAGAGTCTTAGAATTAAATCAATAGATATCAAATCTTGACATTTGAATATCATATTCCATGCAATTCCATGAACAATATACATCTATAGGATGGTCGGGGTTAATCCCCCCTTCGAACCGGGCCCCGATCCGCATTTTCGAAAAAATTGGGTATCGGTGGCAGCAGCTTAACCGGCACCGGTTATGCCCTATAACCAGCGCTGGTTATGTCCAGGACTTCTGGTCAACGGCCCGTTGACCCCCGAAACGTGCTCCGTTTGGCCCGAAATTTTTATACAACATATATCATGTCTAAAACAATCAATAAATGCCATCTTGGCCCTTCAAAGTATTACACATATTTTTATATTCATTTTCATCCAATTACATGCATAATATCTCATTTTAGTTCACATAAGCCTAATCACTTTGGCTAATAATATACTTAGGCTTTTTAAGCATCATTATGAATACTTATATCATTTTTTTGGGCAATCTCATACATAACCCAAGCGTTACAAGACATTAAGCCTAGGACCGGGACCGGTTCGGTTCTTGTCCAAAATTTGTGGAACCGTTAATAAATTAGTAACTCTTAATATCGGTTTGGTTCTAGTAAAAAAATTGTAGAACTGTTAAGGAACCGTATCAAATCTTAACGGTTCGGTTCTTGTTTTTTATCAGTTCTTAATCCGCAGAAGATGTTGGTGAAGAATAACCATTGAAAGAGTGAAAGACTACTAATTTTAGGAAGAGCCAAAAGCAGATAGCTTCTTTTTAGGCAGGAAGCTTCTTATACCGGACAAACTAGTTCAATACATATTTCTTGAATAAAATTGTTAGACTAACTAGTTCAATACTTATTGTGCTTATTAGTTAATAGTTAATTAGTTAACCTATTATTCATGAAACTAACACTACAGAAGAGATAGAATTGATAATTCACCTATGGAAAAACAAATATTGTAATGGTTTAATTTTTAAAACTTTGAAATAGAAATGAAGAAATTAGACAGTTTGTCTTCTTTGCTCTTCAAGGGATGATTACCAGCCTACCAGACACAAGGAGGGAGCACTATAGCGGGAAAACAGATAACCAACAATCCAACATGAACACAAGCTTCGGTCTTGGCAGGAGATCCAAGCGGAAAAAGTCACTGACCAGAACAAGAAAGCACAAACTAATTAGAATTTTTGGTGATTTTACCACAGGCTTCGAAAACTCAAGTACGTTAACGAAATACAGATAACAAGAGATGTGTACATCCTATCTATGATATCTGCTTTGAGGAACCCATAAAAAAAATCAATGATTCAATGGGAGAATGGGGGATCTGAAAGAGAAGAATACCGATGAGTTCATCCACTTGATCGAAGAGGCTAGGGTTTTCCACTCCTCCCTTTCAATCGTGTCTTGTGGAGACTGAGCAATATTAAATTTAGGTCTAAATTTTAAGTACGTCGTGTATGAGTAATACAGAGTATATGTTTTTAATTATAACTAATACTCCCTCCGTCCCTTATAACTTTGTCAACTTTCCTTTTTTGGTTGTCCCAAAAACTTTGCCACTTTCCATTTTAATCAATCAATTTGTGGCTCATGTTATTTCTCTCTCCTCTGCACAAATCTCTACCACACAGTTTTTACTTTATTATTCTACGTGTCGGTCAAACATGGCAAACCTTTAAGGGACGGAGGGAGTATTATGTATATTCAAAAACAAAAAGTAATACTCCACTATGTAACTAATAAGTAGAAGCTGTTCCGTTCGTCTTAATCTTATTACTTATTCCTTAATCTTATTTTATTCAGATCAGATCAGATCAGATCAGAAAGATTCAGATCAGATCAGATCAGAAAGATTCAGATCAGATCAGATCAGATCAGAAACATTCAGATCAGATCAGAAAGATTCAGATCAGATCAGCAACATTCAGATCAGATCAGAAAGATTCAGACCAGATCAGAAACATTCAGATCAGAAACATTCAGATCAGATCAGGTCAAAAAATTCAAACATGATTTATCACTTTTATTATTATATTAATTATGATTATTATATTATAGTTATTGTTAATAATGTTAATATATTAATATAATAATATTATTAATAATAATATAATAATAATGTTAATAATATAAAATTATTATTATTATATTATAATAATATAATATAATATAATATAATATAATATAATATAATATAATATAATATAATATAATATAATATAATATAATATAATATAATATAATATAATATAATATAATATAATATAATATAATATAATATAATATAATATAATATAATATAATATAATATAATATAATATAATATAATATAATATAATATAATATAATATAATATAATATAATATAATATAATATAATATAATATAATATAATATAATATAATATAATATAATATAATATAATATAATATAATATAATATAATATAATTATAATTATAATTATGATTTACAATGTAATTATAATTATAATCATCATTATTATTAATATGATTGTTGTTCTTGTTGTTATTGTTGTAATTATTATTACTTCGGAGTAATTATATATTTAAATTAGTAATTATAGACATAATTATGACTATAGAAATAAATATTATAATTATAATTACAATAATAATAATTATAAAATTAATCATAATTAAAAATATAATTACATTTATAATTGTATCTGTATTTATAATTAGTGTAATTGGTATAATTATTATAATTTTAAATTTAATTTTAATTATTTTTTTTTTATAATTATGATTATAATTGTAATTTTATTTAAGTTATATTTTTAATTACAATTATAAATCTAATAATTATAATTGTAATTACAATTACAATTATAGAAATATTCAAATCAGATCAGAAAGATTCAGATCAGAAGAATTCAGATCAGATCAGAAACATTCAGATCAGATCAGATCAGATCAGCAACATTCAGATCAGTTCAGCAACATTCAGATCAGATCAGAAAGATTCAGATCAGATCAGAAAGATTCAGATCAGATCAGATCAGATCAGAAAGATTCAGATCAGATCAGATCAGATCAGAAAAATTCAGATCAGATCAGATCAGAACTTAAAAAATTCAGATCAGAAACATTCAGATCAGGTGAACGGAACAGCTTCGTAGTATATGTATGGAAAAGTGGATAACAGGATAGCCGTATAAGTGGATTACCCACTAGCAGCAATTACCAGTTCTATATCGGTTCCAAGGTCATATTTTTTTAACGAACCGGGAACCGAACCGAAATTGTCCATTAAGAACCGAATCGATAAAAGAATCATCCTAGGGGTTCCTCATATGCTATACTAGTCATATGGTAGTTATGGATCGGAGTAGAGGAAAAGTTAATATAAGGTCATTACCTTAACCACCACACCTTTTCTTTCCTTTTTCCTTCTTTAAACTCCTTCTTTGGATCACCTTGGCTTGAGCTCGAGTTGTAGCAATGGAGGTTGAGTTTGCAGAGCTTTTTCTCACACTTTTGGTGGTTTGGGCGTGGTGAAATCATGAGGGAAAGGGGGATATGTTTTCCTTTTGTCATATTAGGCATATGAGTGTGAGATGGGTCCCTTAGGTGTCAAGATGGTCTCTCTCATCCCTTCAATTGTTTTCAGCCCTCTTTGCACTCAATCAGACCTCCATTGCTTGAAACATTTGTGGGGTTTCCCCCACTCATGTGGGAGGTCATCCTAATATGTCCAGAACTGTACAATCGGCCCCGAAAGTTGTATTTCTCGGACTGTTTTAATTATATTTTATTTTATCAGGTCAAATAAAATATACTACCTCCGTCCCCCTAAGTTTGGGACAAGAGAAGGTGACACGGTTTTTAATAAAAGTGGGTTTATGTGGTTGATATTGAATTGATAAAGTAAGAATAAAGTAGGAATGATTTAGAACCACCCAAACTTTACCAAATAAGGTATGAGACAATCTTAGTGGGACGGACTGAAATGGTAAAATGGGACAATCATAGCGGGACGGAGGGAGTAATACTTCCTCCTCATTGTAATGAGCCTTTAGAATGATTGTACATTCCCCAACTTTAATTTAGAAATCTTCGAAATACGTTTCGGGGGTAAATGCACTATGCACACGGGGGTAAAGAGGAAAAGGTCCAGGCACGGCGTGCCTAAGAGCCAGGCACGACCGTGCCTGGCATTCCAGCAGCCCGATACATGAATACACTGCAGGCACGGCGTGCCTCCCTGAGCACGACCGTGTCTTCCCTTCCGAATTCGGAGGTACTTCCCTAACAAAAGTTGTAGATATTGAAGTCCTATATCCACCACAACTTGCAGAATTCGATTTGAATCATCCAATCAAGAGATATGATCAAAGCGGTGAAAGGTCTCATTCTGAAATCGCAACAGGGATCATCTGACTTCATGGTCTGTTTTCACCTTCTTCCTCGCATATTCTCGCAATGATGTCTTCATATGATTTGTAGCTATTGAAGTTATCTTGCATCTTGTCCTTTAGATGTTTCTACAAAGAGATATGCTTGAACTATTGACAGAAGGTCATCCTGATCGTCGTTTTTAAGCTTCATTCATCTTCTTTTGATCCCATAGCCAATCCTAGAGCTCTTTTTCCTTCAAATCTTCATCTTGAACCTCCCGGTGACCTCCAAAACTCTCAAATCAATCTCCAATGCTTCTCAACTCATCCCGATTGCTTCTCAAGCGCCGGTGTCAGGCTCAAATTCCCTGATTTTGACTACAAACAACACAAAACTCGAACCAACGCCCAGTAAACATAACTTGAGCTAAAATTGAGACTCGTAACACCTTAAAGGTAGGAAAACCATCAAAAGCCGATCCCAACACGCATCAAATGCGTGTCGAAATATGGACTTGTCAGGTTTGCAGCCCCTCTAGAAGTTTTAACTCTTTCATTTATTCTGCTTTGCTGCCTAGTGTTTATCAAAGGCTCACACACACCCGTTAGGTCAGCAACATTGACGTACACTTTGTCGTGAGTGCACTCAAAGTAAATTTCAATACAACACTTATACGTAGTATAGCGTAGTAGAGTTCGTATCCACAGGGAAAGGAATAACTTTCTTTTTATATAAATAGTAAGAAAAAGGGGGGTTTTGATTGTTGAGTGATTCAATTAAATTAAACACGAAGATGAACGATTTATATGGGATTTAATTCAAAGATAAAAGGGACTTGGTCTTGCTACTTTCCACTTGTTGATATATTTTAGTCGATCATTGTTATATTCATAACTTATCCCCTCTCGAATACTCAATCGCGGAGTATAACCAGTTCATCGAGGGTAGTTATTAACAACGACCGTTCATTAATAACCCTTACTATTAATCAAATATAGAACAACGCCGTATACCGATATAATAGTAGCATTCAATCTATTTAACTCCTTGATGAAATCAATTGAGATTGATAACCTCAACGCAACGGTTTTGGTTTAACCAACAAAATTGATCCCTCTTAAGTTTATTAACCACGACCGTGCATTAACAAACCGAAGTTACTTACTTGTGAAACCTTCAACGTTTAACCATCGGTTCATTGAACGTTTCTAGTAATAATCAATGTTGGAACGTTAACTAATCGTCACTTAGCCACCCTCCAACAATGATATAGAACGAGATTAAGGGAAGAATTAATATTCAAGAGGAGAAAGTAAGAAAATAACTCACAACTTTAATAATCAATCAAGCTTCAAGAGCAAAACCAAGAAATGGAAGTTTAGCTCCTCATTTGGAGACTAAACATGCTAAAAGAAATATAGAGAAATGCTATTCTAAACTGAGCTTAAGAGTATATGGGAATTGGTATCTCATTGTGAAGGAAAGGGGGTGTATTTATAGGCTTTTGGGATGGGACTTCGAGTACTCGATCGAGTATATACATAGTACCCGATCGAGTATGTGTGAAATGCCAGATTCGAGGTATACTCGATCGATTCAGCTTTAAAAATCAAAGGTGTACTCGATCGAGTATACATTCATACTCGGTCGAGTATGCGTAGAAAGTGATATTCGTGCCATACTCGACCGATTTCGGGTTTAAATTCAAAGGTATACTCGATCGAGTATGTCGGTCTACTCGATCGAGTATAGACATTGGATCGTGGTCAAGATCTTCCCGGCATGTTCCTTTGTCTTCGGATCCGATTTGATTTGAAGTTTCAACCTTATACCCGATCGAGTATAGGTAATACTCGACCGAGTAAAGGTAAAAATCAGGATTTTTCCCTTCTGTCTTGTGATTTGCACCTTCTTTCCACTTTTGGGGTTCACCAACCATCCTTTGAGTGATAATGGACCTGTTTGAGCTCAGAATAATCCTAATCTAAACAATTTACAAGGATTTAACAAACTAAACTATTACACCAAAAGTGTGTAATTTCCGAAACATTAAACAACCAAAACTAGCTAAAAACACAAACATACACACGGAAATTACAAGTGTATCAACTCCCCCACACTCAGTTCTTTACTCGACCTCGAGTAAAACAGAAACATCCAAACAGTTTAAGAGTTTTCCAAGAGTTTCAACAATGTTACAAAATAACAACACAAAGACCACCAAGGCTAAAAATATGAGTTTTAATGCTCAGATTACAACTATCATCTTGGGTTTTATGGTCTTCTAGTGTTCATCTTCTCCTCCTCTTCTTTTTCTCTTCTTCTTCTTCCTCCAAGAGATCAAATGAGTTCCTGCACACAGAAAAATATTTCTCTCATATCTCTCATTTTGCCTAGGAGCCTTTTCAGGTTTTCATCCTAGCATCTCTTTACATTTTCCATTCTCCCCACTCACTCATTGTTTTTTTTTTTGTAAGCCTCTTTTGCTTAGATTGCCCATTTTGTTGGGTTTTCAACCTAACTAGCATTTCTTTTCTTTTTTATTTTATTGTTATTATTTTTTTTTTTTTTTTTTTTTTTTTTTTTTTTTTTTTTTTTTTTTTTTTAAAGAATAGTTCATGCATAGTAAAAGGTAGAAGATAAGATTACATACCCATGATGAGTCTCCTCCCCCACACTCAGTTCGAGCACTGTCCCTAGTGCCCGCCTTCTCCACCGTAGAAGCCGCCTCCAAATCCGCCTCCGAAGCTTCCGTCACCCATATGAGCATCCCCACCGTCATAACCTCCACCCCCGGAGCTAGATCCTCCAAAGTTACCCCATTGAGAGGGGTCATACCAAGAGGGGGGTGGGGGTGGCTGAGCCATAGTATGGAATTGGCCTTGTTGAGCCATGTAAGAGTACATAGGTCCATAGAACCTACGTTGGTCTTCTTCATAACGCCGGTTATCTTCTGTCCTTTGCTCTTCTAGCCTTAGAAATCCAGCCCGTTGTTCTTCCCTATATCGGCCAACTTCTTCGGTTACCTTGTTGAAACCATCAAGGAGTTGTCGGAAATAGTCGGGAGGTGGTTGAACTTGGGGTTGTTCTTCGGGAATGTGGTCATGTAAGGCTTCATGATGGTGGGCTTGAGGTTGTTCTTCGGGTTGATTGTGTGGTTGGTCTTCGGCTTGGGGTTCTTGAAAATGTGGTGGAATGGCATTTGGCAACAAGTAGTGGGGCATATCTCTGTTGTATAGTATTTTGGGGAGGTTTGGGTTGGGTAAGGTAAAGTGCCGGATGGGGGGTGGGTGTATATGCCAATTGTACACGTTATAGGAGTTGTCATACTCATGCATCGTGTGGGAGAAGGATATGCAATTTGCATTGCCTAGAAAGGTAATGTCCATCAAACAATATTCGGGTATAGGGGAGTTGTCCCTAAACCCAAACTTGGAGACCAAGTGCATTATCATCCCGCCCAAAACAATCTTTCCCTTAGCTACACTTTCCTTTTTAAGACGCTCCCACATCAAATTGCACAAATTAAATTCCGTGGTGCGTCGAAATAAAACCTGTGTCATTAAGCACACATCTCCTATCCTCGCATGATGATTGTTGGGGCGCCCAAGTATACAATTTGCCATGAATTTCAAAAATATACGAAGAATAGGGTGTTGGACATGGCTTATGTATAGTTGGGAGGAGCTAAATTGCAGCTCTCCCGTCATTCTCCTCCAAAGGGTATGACCATCCCCTGTGCTGTCGGGGTTTTCTCTCATATGTGGGACCGGGATGCCGAAGTGTTCGGCGAACTCATGTTTCTTGATTGAGTAGTTTTGATTAAAAATACGAAACAAGAGTGTGTCGTCCCTAAAATCCTCCTCATTGGTCTCAAACCTAGCCGAACTCAAGAATTCATAAATAATTCTTTCGTTGGAGTTGTATTGCATACGGAAGATGCGTTCCATATTCAACTCACGAAAGAATTGCCTAGTACTCTTAAAAATACCCAAAGTACGGAGTGTTTCATGGCAAAGAAAACGAGATGGTTTAACTTGCCTTGATATGGTAGATAGGAGTCTAGTTCGGTGTTCGGTGTCGGCGGGAATGATGTCCTCAAAACCTGGGATGGGTGCCAATGCGTTGGAGGTCTCTCCCCTATGCCTTCGTGGAGCCATTGTTGAAGGTTGGAGCTTGAAAATTCAGAAAAACCGAAAGTGGGGTAGGGTTTCTGATTTTTGGTGATTTTTGGGGAAGATGGGATTTGTTGGTAGATATGTGTAAAGGGGAGTGAGGGGAGTATTTTGGTGGTAAAATGGAATGATTTGGTGAGGAATTGAGTGAGATATGGTAGTGAGAAGGTGTGAAAATGGAGTTTTGGGGGAGGGAGGTTCGAAGTTGGGGTGTATTTGGAGAAGATGAAGTGATTTTTTGGGTGTTTTGGGGTATAAATCGGGGGAGTACCCGATCGAGTATTTCCCTATACCCGATCGGGTACTGGAGGCAGGGGGGTGCGGGTATGGTTTCTCCAGGCATACTCGACCGAGTATATGTCCATACTCGATCGAGTGCTGGAGACAGGCTCTTTTTGAAGTTGGTTTTCCAGGCATACTCGACCGAGTATATGTCCATACTCGATCGAGTGCTGGAGACAGGCTCTTTTTGGGTTTGCCTTTTTGGACATACTCGACCGAGTATTAACTGATACTTGATCGAGTATGTCTCCAATACACCTTTTTTTTTTTCTCTTTTTTTTTTTTTTTTTTTTTTTTTAAAACTCACACACTCTATTGATAAAATGATACAGAAAACATACCTTGCTTGGGTTGCCTCCCAAGAAGCGCTTTGTTTAACGTCGTGGCTCGACGATATCTTCGTTTCTCCTTCATTCATAGACCGGTTCAGAAAGGTCTATGATCTCCACGTTCTTGGGTTGAAAACCCTCAAAGAAGGGTTTTAATCTTTGTCCGTTCACTTTGAGCACTTCTCCCGTCTCCGGGTCTTCAATTTCCACCGCCCCGTGTGGATAGATTTTGACCACTTTGTATGGTCCGGCCCAACGGGATCTCAACTTTCCCGGAAATAGACGAAGGCGTGATTGGAATAGGAGGACTTTGTCATCAAGTTTGAAATCCTTCCTTATGATCATTTTATCATGCCATTCCTTCGTCTTTCTTTTGTAAGTCTCCGCATTGTCATAAGAATCCAGGCGGAGTTCTTCCAATTCTTGTAATTGGAGCTTCCTGTGTATACCGGCCTCGTCAAGATTGAGGTTGAATTCTTTTACTGCCCAATATGACTTGTGTTCAAGCTCTACGGGAAGGTGACAAGCTTTTCCGAACACAAGTCTATAAGGTGACATACCGATTGGGGTTTTGTAGGCGGTTCGGTATGCCCAAAGTGCATCATCAATGCGAATACTCCAATCCTTCCTGTTTGGATTCACTGTTTTCTGGAGTATAGATTTTAACTCCCTATTTGAGGTCTCCGCTTGGCCATTAGTTTGAGGGTGGTAAGCAGTGGAGATCTTGTGAGTCACACCATATTTCTTCAGTAGGGATCCCACAATTTTATTACAAAAATGTGTGCCTCGGTCGCTTATTAAAATTCGAGGGACCCCGAACCTTGAAAATATGTGAGACTTGAGAAAGTTTGCTACCACCTTGGCATCATCGGTTTTTGTTGCTTTTGCCTCCACCCATTTGGAGACGTAATCTACCGCAAGTAGGATGTAGATGTTACCTTGAGAGTTTGGAAAAGGCCCCATGAAGTCGATACCCCATGCATCAAAAATCTCACAGAAAAGCATGGGGTTTTGTGGCATTTCGTTCCTCCTTGAGATGTTGCCCGTCCTTTGGCAATTGTCACAAGCCCGACAAAAACCATTCGCATCACGAAAAAGACTTGGCCACCAAAATCCGCTTTCGAGAATTTTCATTGCAGTCCGTTTCGGGCCAAAATGTCCTCCACAAGCATAAGAATGGCAAAACTCTATGATGTGAGCTATCTCATATTCGGGGATACATCTTCGGATTATTTGATCCTTACAATGTTTCCACAAATATGGGTCATCCCACACATAGAGTCTTGAGTCCATTTTTAATTTTTCTTTTTGTGATTTTGAGAATTGTGGAGGAAATTTGCCCGAAACAAGAAAATTTACTATGTTGGCGTACCATGGTTGTGTGACTTTGATGGCGAAAAGGGTTTCGTCTGGGAATTCACCTTTGATAAGATTTGAGTGAAGGTCTTCAATGTCTTTGTGAGGAATGAGGCGGCTTAAGTGATCGGCCACCAAGTTCTCCGCTCCTTTCTTGTCTTTTATTTCCAAATCAAACTCACTCAATAGAAGGACCCATCGAATGAGTCTTGGTTTGGCCTCCTTCTTTGTCATGAGGAACCGTAGAGCGGCATGGTCGGTGTAAACAATAACTTTCGTTCCAAGAAGGTAGGAACGAAACTTCTCTAAGGCAAAGACTACTGCTAGCATTTCCTTCTCGGTGGTGGAGTAGTTCCTTTGAGCTTCATTTAAAGTCGAGGAGGCATAGTAGATTACATGAGAAGCCCTCCCGACTTTTTGGCCTAAAACAGCCCCCACAGCATAATCACTTGCGTCGCACATGATCTCAAAAGGAAGAGACCAATCGGGAGCTTGTATGATAGGAGCGGTTACCAACCTTTCTTTCAATGTGTCAAAAGCCTCCTTGCATTCGGTATTGAGATCAAATTCCACCTCCTTTTGCAAGAGTTTGCATAGGGGAGATGAAATTTTGGAGAAGTCTTTTATGAACCTTCTATAGAAACCGGCATGTCCAAGGAAAGATCGAATATCCCGTACATTTGTTGGGTACGGGAGTGTTTGGATGACATCAATCTTGGCTTTGTCTACTTCAATGCCTTTTGAAGAGATCACATGTCCAAGAACAATCCCTTGTTCCACCATAAAGTGGCATTTTTCAGAATTTAGGACAAGGTTGGATTCAATACAACTTTTGAGCACAAGAGTAAGATGGTAGAGGCAGGTGTCAAAGGAGTCTCCATGAATTGTGAAATCATCCATAAAGACTTCCATGAACACCTCCACAAATTCGGAGAAGATGCTCATCATACACCTTTGAAAGGTGCCCGGTGCGTTGCATAATCCAAAGGGCATTCGTCGGTAAGCAAAAGTGCCAAATGGACATGTGAAGGTTGTTTTCTCTTGGTCCTCCGGGGCTATTGGTATTTGAAAATACCCAGAGTAACCATCAAGAAAACAATAGAACTTGTGCCCCGCTAGTCTTTCTAGCATTTGATCAATGAAGGGTAGTGGAAAAAAGTCTTTTCTAGTTACCGAATTGAGTCTTCGGTAGTCAATGCAAACTCGCCACCCGTTTTGGACTCGGGTGGGCACCATTTCGCCTTCTTTGTTTTCAATGACCGTCACTCCGGTCTTCTTTGGCACCACTTGTGTTGGGCTTACCCATTTGCTATCGGAAATGGGAAATATGATTCCCATTTGGAGTAACTTGATCACTTCTTTTTTCACCACCTCCATCATGGGTGGGTTCAATCTTCTTTGCGGTTGCCTCACCGCCTTGGCCTCATCTTCGAGTAGGATCCGGTGCATGCATGTGGATGGACTAATGCCTTTGATGTCGGCGATAGACCATCCAATGGCCAACTTGTACTCCTTGAGGACCGCAATCAATCTTTCCTCTTGTTCTTGGGCTAAGGAGTTTGAGATAATCACCGGTAGAGTGTGATTTTCGCCCAAGAACACATGCTTCAAATTTTCAGGGAGTGGTTTTAATTCCACCTCCGGTGCCTGCAAAACAGATGGTAGCGGCTTCTCGCTCGGAATGGTTAGTGGTAGGGCTTTAGAGCCCGGTGGTAAAAGTGGGAGTTGATTTAACTCCGCCACCATCATCTTCATGTTGTTTGACATAGAGTATTCCATAGTGAAATTCTCTACGTCGTTCTCAATTGAGCTTAGCAATTCGTCTTTCCCCTCAACTTCAAACACATCTTGGACCCAAGTGTCACAAGTGTCAATGGCAAAAAGAGAGTGATTATCGGTGGGGTATTTCATGGAATCGTAGATATTGAATTCAACTTTTTCACCATCGAATTCCATAGTTAATACGCCACTAAAAACATCTATTTTTGCCTTGGCCGTTTTTAGAAAGGGTCTTCCTAACAAAATTGGGACTGCATTTTTATCGTTCTCCATTTCAAGAACATAAAAATCAGCGGGAAAGATTAGGTTATCCACCATGACGAGTACATCCTCCACTACACCTTTTGGGTAAGCGTTGGATCTATCGGCAAGTTGGATAACAACCCCCGTCTCATGTAAAGGGCCTAGCTCTAGGGACTTATATAGAGAGTATGGAATGACATTGATTGATGCACCCAAATCTAACATAGCCCTAGAAGAACTAGAATTTCCAAGTTTACATGGTATAGTGAACATTCCCGGGTCACTATACTTTTTAGGCAGTTTCTTTTGAAAAACGGCTGATACTCTTTCGCTTACTTGGATTTTATGCTTGCCATTTAGTTTGTGTTTCCTTTTTATTGTGCAAAGCTCTTTTAAAAACTTTGCAAACCTAGGAACACCTTTTATCAAATTGAGAAGAGGGATATTTACCTCACATTTGCTGAAGGTCTCATAGATATCTTTGTCATTGGTGTATTTGCGGTTGTCCTTGAGAGCTTCCGGGAAAGGTGGCACCGGCTCGTATGAATCAAGCGGTGGAAATTTTCTTTGAGGTGTGACCTCCTCTTTCTCTTCTTCATTTTGAGGATTTGTGCTTGGCACCAAGATATCCTCCTCTTCTTCTCCAACATGGCTTTTTGCTTTTGCTTTAGCCATAACCAATTCCTTGCCACTTCTCAAAGTGACCGCATGGGCTTGTTGCCTTGGGTTCGGCTCCGTTTGAGATGGGAGTTTTGCCGAATCCTTAGCTTCAAGCCTACTTACGGCATTTGAGATTTGGCTTATTTGGCTTTCCAAATTGTGGATGCTTGATTTGGTTGTTTCTTGGAATTGGGTCACACTTTGTTGCATCGTAGCCATGTTCATGGCTAGTGATCGAATCATGTCTTCGGTGGACATGCTCGAGTTCGATGTTTGACCTTGTTGTTTATATTGTTGAGGAGGAGGGTTTGATTGTTGAGAGGGTTGAGAGTTTCCGTACCTTAAATTGGGATGATCCCTCCACCCCGGATTGTAAGTGTTGCCATGAGGATCGTACCTCCTTTGACCTTGGAAACCCAAAGCATTGACTTGCTCGGGGTTCTCCTCTTGTAATGTTGGGCAAGAATCGGTGGGATGCCCTTGTGTTGAGCATATGCCGCAGACCTTGACTTCTTGGGTTTTGGGATTCAAAAGAAAATCTTTAACCAAAGAAGTCAAGCCGGCCACTTGACTTTCCAACGAATTGTTGGATTCTGCTGCCATAACTCTTTTTGATGATGACCTCCCATTATAATGCCTCGAGTTTTCGGCCAACTCGGAGATGAGGTCTCTTGCTTGAGAAGGGGTTTTGTTGACAATACCCCCTCCACATGCCGCATTCACCATGCGTCTATCTTGATCAACAAGCCCATCATAGAAGTAGAGGATGAGATCTTGTTCCGAATATCCATGATATGGGCAGCTAGCGCATAATTTCTTAAAGCGCTCCCAATATTCGTACAAGGTCTCATCATCGGCTTGCTCAATGTTGCTGATTTGCTTTTTGAGACTTGAAGAGATAGATGCGGGATAATACCTGTCGAGGAAGCTCTTTTTCATTTGAGCCCATGTATTGATGCTACCCGAAGGAAGATAGAAAAGCCAATCCTTCGCGGTGTCTTTTAAGGAGAAAGGGAAAGCCCTTAACTTGATTTGTTCCTCGGATACGCCATTGGGGCACATGCTCGTGCACACGATATGGAATTCCGATAGATGTTTGTTAGGATCTTCCCCCCGTAGGCCATGGAAAGAAGGAAGAAGATGAATGAGCCCAGATTTTAGCTCAAATGTGACCCCCGTATCAAGAGTTGGGAAAGTGATACATAGGGGTTGTTGATTTAGATTTGGAGCCGTGAGCTCCCTCAATGTTCTTGTTTCATGAGCCATAGTGATTGGCTCTTCGGTCTCGCTAGATTGAGAACTAGCACTTGATGATTCTCCCGAGTCGGAGTTTGAAAATTTGTTTTTCAACCGCTCGAGAGTTCGTTCTATTTCGGGGTTTGAGTGGTATGTGATTTCGTTCAGTGAACGATATTTTACCATATACTACAAAGCTCAGAAGAAATAGAAATCTTTATACTTGAACCATATTTTTTTTCTTTCTTTTTCTTAAAATAAAGTAAAAAGAAGAATTAATTGCCTTTCCCCGGCAACGGCGCCAAATTTGACGTACACTTTGTCGTGAGTGCACTCAAAGTAAATTTCAATACAACACTTATACGTAGTATAGCGTAGTAGAGTTCGTATCCACAGGGAAAGGAATAACTTTCTTTTTATATAAATAGTAAGAAAAAGGGGGGTTTTGATTGTTGAGTGATTCAATTAAATTAAACACGAAGATGAACGATTTATATGGGATTTAATTCAAAGATAAAAGGGACTTGGTCTTGCTACTTTCCACTTGTTGATATATTTTAGTCGATCATTGTTATATTCATAACTTATCCCCTCTCGAATACTCAATCGCGGAGTATAACCAGTTCATCGAGGGTAGTTATTAACAACGACCGTTCATTAATAACCCTTACTATTAATCAAATATAGAACAACGCCGTATACCGATATAATAGTAGCATTCAATCTATTTAACTCCTTGATGAAATCAATTGAGATTGATAACCTCAACGCAACGGTTTTGGTTTAACCAACAAAATTGATCCCTCTTAAGTTTATTAACCACGACCGTGCATTAACAAACCGAAGTTACTTACTTGTGAAACCTTCAACGTTTAACCATCGGTTCATTGAACGTTTCTAGTAATAATCAATGTTGGAACGTTAACTAATCGTCACTTAGCCACCCTCCAACAATGATATAGAACGAGATTAAGGGAAGAATTAATATTCAAGAGGAGAAAGTAAGAAAATAACTCACAACTTTAATAATCAATCAAGCTTCAAGAGCAAAACCAAGAAATGGAAGTTTAGCTCCTCATTTGGAGACTAAACATGCTAAAAGAAATATAGAGAAATGCTATTCTAAACTGAGCTTAAGAGTATATGGGAATTGGTATCTCATTGTGAAGGAAAGGGGGTGTATTTATAGGCTTTTGGGATGGGACTTCGAGTACTCGATCGAGTATATACATAGTACCCGATCGAGTATGTGTGAAATGCCAGATTCGAGGTATACTCGATCGATTCAGCTTTAAAAATCAAAGGTGTACTCGATCGAGTATACATTCATACTCGGTCGAGTATGCGTAGAAAGTGATATTCGTGCCATACTCGACCGATTTCGGGTTTAAATTCAAAGGTATACTCGATCGAGTATGTCGGTCTACTCGATCGAGTATAGACATTGGATCGTGGTCAAGATCTTCCCGGCATGTTCCTTTGTCTTCGGATCCGATTTGATTTGAAGTTTCAACCTTATACCCGATCGAGTATAGGTAATACTCGACCGAGTAAAGGTAAAAATCAGGATTTTTCCCTTCTGTCTTGTGATTTGCACCTTCTTTCCACTTTTGGGGTTCACCAACCATCCTTTGAGTGATAATGGACCTGTTTGAGCTCAGAATAATCCTAATCTAAACAATTTACAAGGATTTAACAAACTAAACTATTACACCAAAAGTGTGTAATTTCCGAAACATTAAACAACCAAAACTAGCTAAAAACACAAACATACACACGGAAATTACAAGTGTATCAAACATCTCCCCAAGTAAAGTTGGTGTCATCATCAAAAACCAAATCATTCTTGGCATCCTTTCCATCTCACCCCATTACTCCCACTAACCATTCATTGCTACCATCAATATCGTTTAGGCAAATTGGATCAATCAAATCACGGCTGTCAAATCGCTCCTTAAGATCTTGGTTATATTTAATATAAACCAAATCTTACAACCTTTGATTCTCAAGACTATTTCTCTTCTTCGAATGAATCTAAGTTACAAATTTATATAAAAAAAACTATTAGTCCAACCTCCAGTTTGTTGAAAACAGTATAAACAGTTTGTTGAACTTGTAAAACATGTAATAATAAGTTAATAACGTACATGCTCAAATGTACTCTAATTGCGCTCACATCCCGAGGAGCTACAAGTCAAACTTAAGATCTTTATGGCAAGCTTTTGAAGATTTGGTGTATGTGATCCATAGTTCCTCCACCATTCACCTTTAAATGCAAGTAAACATCAAACATTCTATTAGGGTGGGTGATAAAAAAAAATTATATGCCTTAACTTACCAGGACCAAGAGTATCGCTTTGACTTACTGCCAGCTTCAATCCAAAGAGACCTTCAGCTCTCTTATAAGCATTCAGCTCACTCAATATTTTATCTTCAATTTTTTCACTTTCACTAAGCCTCTCAATGCACGCGTAAAGCCCTTGCATAACCTCATTGTCCATATCCATTCTTGAGTTCTTGTAGTAGAAAGAAGGGTTCAAATAATGACCAGCGGTATGCGAGGGATGATGGAGTTGAGTTTCCCATCTTAAATCAATAATTTCAAATATTTTTTTGTATCTCCTTTCATTCCCTTGAAAAGAACCCTGAATTGCTTCTTTGGCACGATCCATTGCTTCATAAATGTATCCCATTGCGGGTTCTTTTTCATGATCAGCCAGACTTAGAACGCGTACAAGAGGGCCCATCATTTTGGAAACATTAGTGTTTTTCTATTCATCAGAAGTAAACATGTTTCTAAGCTTCCCTCTTTGAGTATGCAGCCGTTGCAAGGTAAGGAACGACGTAGCAAACCTTGTAATACCACGTCTAAGCAATTCCATCTTGTTGGTAAACTTTCTCATCATGTTGAGAGAAATGGTATGGTTGTAGATGAAACCCACTACACAAATACCTTTTCTTATTGTTGTTTTAATTGTGGGCAACTTCCCAATGTCCCCAAGCATTAAATCTATGCAATGGGCAGCGCATGGAGTCCAAAATAAATGCTTTATCTTCACTTGTAGCAGTTTTCCTAAAACATAAAACACTGAACTCAGATGGGGCAGCATACTCACATAACTAAAATTCAGAATATTAAATTATAAATAAAGTAATATTAAAGTAATTGAACTAATAAATATTACCTGCAAGAACATAGTTACTTCCATTGTCGGTGATCACTTGCACCACATTTTCTTCTCCAATTGTCTCAACAAATTGATCAAGAAGCTCAAATAATGTCTCACCAGTTTTTGTGTATTCAGAACCATCAACACTCTTCACAAACATTGACCCCCTTGGGCAGTTCACCAAAAAAATAATCAATGTTCTATTTTTCCTATCTGACCATCCATCAGACATAATTGAGCATCCATATTGCACGTTCTTCTTCATGGCCCCTTAACAGTCCCTTAGTGTACTCCAATTCTTTTTTAAGAAATGGAACTCTACACTCATGATAGCTTGGGAGCTTTAAATGAGGACCATAATTTCCAATAGCCTCAACCATCAATTTGAAACTTTTTGATTTCACAACATTAAAAGCAATTCCATTTGTGCATAGAAATCTTTCAATATATTGAATGGTTCTGGCCCTAGCTTCCTTGTCACAAACATCATTTATGCTTGTTTGCCTCTTAGCTTTTCCCGAGCTTATTGTGTTTTCTGGTTTCTTATAGTAAAGCGAGTCCAATGGTCCTTTGACCTTTTTGGAAATACGATGAGAGGCCTTAGTTGCTGCAGTTAGGGGTCTTTTTCCTCTTCTAATGTTTAGAATTTCATTAAGGTCTTCCATTTCATCTTCATCTTCTTGCAACTCCATGTATGCCCCCCCCCCCCCCCCCCCCCCCTTTCTCATATTCTTCTTCCAGGAAGATTGTAACATCAGCTAGAGTTTTCTTGCAAGCCCCAACATCTCCTCTCATTCCCATTTGGTGCCTTTTGGCTCTGGTAATTCCTCCAGTAGTAGTTTTGCCACAAAAATCACAAGTACCAGTTTTCTTGTCTTTTGCATCTCTCAGACTGTTCCACTTCCAAGTTGGGTCAAGATGTTCTCCTGTGGGCTTAAACAACACAGTAGACTGACTAGACTCCATACGAGAAGAAGAAGAGAAGAGTGCAGGTCTGCAGCAAAGGTTGGAGAAGAAGAGTTGCAGCAGAAGATATTACTGAAGGCAGAGGAGGGTAGCAGGTGTCGTTCTTGGAAGTAAGGCCATCACAGAGCAGAAGAAATAGATGATGGTCATTAGAGCCATCGCAGAGGTGCAACGAACTATTTTCAAAAACTGGCTTCGGTTTGAGCTTTTGGTAGCCTTTAACTTACGTCTCAGCCTTTAACTAGGTTAATATTTTGTTTTAAAAGTTTAATTTACCCCCTTCTATGTCTGTGCTTAAAAATTTTAACGCTAAAATTTTGTGCAGTACTCTTCACCATAAAAAGTGCCGCGTTAGCGGCAGCTATTATCTTATGTGCACCACTTCGATAGCAGGCGCTATGACTGCAACTCCCAAACGCCCCGCAAGACCCCTCCTTGTAGCGCCTAACAGGTCTGCCGCTCCGCTTTTCCGCTATTGCGCGCTATTGCGCCGCTATTTACAACACTGATCTAACCTTTATAAACCAGGTTAGAGATGATGTATTGCCTAATGCCTAGAGATGCTTCTGTTCAAAGGAGCTAAATAGAACTAAAGCATTGCACATTTATTAAATTTTGGAGTTTCTTCGTGATTTGAAATACATATTTGACAATGTATGAAGTTGAGTATTAATATATTTGATTTGACTTCCAGTAAAACTTATACACGAACCTTTCTTGTAAAATACTCCGTATATGTTTTACACTATAATTTCCTTATTAAACAAGATAATGTTAGTGGAATAGATCAAGAACACAAAATTCAAACTGGTATTATCAGCCTATAACTGATACTGAAAATGTAGTATGTATTTGCTAAGTATGAAATCACATATGAAACCACACATGTTAATATAATCGGAGTTAAGTCAAAGTTCACGGGGTGGTAATTGAGTCATTGTTGTTTCACTTCCCTGAGTATTACATACGTGTACGTCGTTCAGGTCATCTTGGTGACTAAGAAGTTGTTCCGTTCACCTGATCTGAATGTTTCTGATCTGAATTTTTTAAGTTCTGATCTGATCTGATCTGAATTTTTCTGATCTGATCTGATCTGATCTGAATCTTTCTGATCTGATCTGATCTGATCTTAATCTTTCTGATCTGATCTGAATCTTTCTGATCTGATCTGAATGTTGCTGAACTGATCTGAATGTTGCTGATCTGATCTGATCTGATCTGATCTGAATGTTTCTGATCTGATCTGAAAGTTTCTGATCTGATCTGAATTCTTCTGATCTGAATCTTTCTGATCTGATTTGAATATTTCTATAATTGTAATTATAATTATAATTATTAGATTTATAATTGTAATTAAAAATATAACTTAAATAAAATTATACTAATTACACTAATTATAAGTACAGATACAATTATAAATGTAATTATATTTTTAATTATGATTAATTTTATAATTATTATTGTAATTATAATTATAATATTTATTTCTATAATCATAATTATATCTATAATTACTAATTTAAATATATAATTACTCCGAAGTAATAATAATTACAACAATAACAACAATAACAACAATCATATTAATAATAATGATGATTATAATTATAATTACATTGTAAATCATAATTATAATTATAATTATAAATATATTATATTATATTATATTATATTATATTATATTATATTATATTATATTATATTATATTATATTATATTATATTATATTATATTATATTATATTATATTATATTATATTATATTATATTATATTATATTATATTATATTATATTATATTATATTATATTATATTATAATAATAATTTTATATTATTAACATTATTATTATTATATTATTAATAATATTATTATATTAATATATTAATATTATTAACAATAATTATAATATAATAATCATAATTAATATATTAATAAAAGTGATAAATCATGTTTGAATTTTTTGATCTGATCTGATCTGAATGTTTCTGATCTGGTCTGATCTGGTCTGAATCTTTCTGATCTGATCTGAATGTTGCTGATCTGATCTGAATGTTGCTGATCTGATCTGAATCTTTCTGATCTGATCTGAATGTTTCTGATCTGATCTGATCTGATCTGAATCTTTCTGATCTGATCTGATCTGATCTGAATCTTTCTGATCTGATCTGATCTGAATAAAATAAGATTAAGGAATAAGTAATAAGATTAAGACGAACGGAACAGCTTCTAAAACTCGAAGTGAGTCAAGTTTGTACTTGGTTCTAATTGAACATCTACCTAATTTAGAATATGGTTTTGGCAGGGCCGGTCCTGGAGCATGGCAGGAGGGGCATGCGCCCAGGGCCCTTTGCTCCAGTACGGCCCATAAATTTCTCAAACATATGTGTACATAAATATTTTAATTATATATACATCCTAAATCTATAAAAAATAAAAAATAAAATCAAACTTATATTTTTAGATACTTCTAATTTGTTATTTACCATCTACACGATACAGGTCTATAATTTAGAAACATCCATATTAGAATTCGTTGGGAACATATTTCACCATTTCTTTTGAATCATTACGGATTATTACATTAAATTTAATCTTTTAATGACTTAGTGTGCATGTCTTATGTATATCCAGAATTCTTTGATGTATTTCACAAATTTCCTTCAATTCTCTCCTTAGTGAAAGATTGAACTTTAGTGTCCATAATTTAGAAACTTAAAATTTGTTTTTGTCTAGTGAATATGTGATTTAAAACATGAAAAAGTTACTCCTTATACAAGATATAGCTTTCACAACTTTCTTTAATTCAAAAAATTTATTGTGCCTAATATATAGTTGCATACTTGTTTCACTCGGCTGTTAGGTGCATTGTATCATCGAATGTCACTTATCAATACCCTATATATATATAGGGTGCGGTTCCGGTGAGAACACTTCTTAAAGTGAGAAATGAGAACGCTCCAAAATGATGCACTTTATCATTCACGAAAATGCACATTTATAGTTAAAGTAATGCAAAATTCTAATGTGCACTTTTACGTGTAAACTTTTGCACGGTTGAAATGCACATTTTCCAATTTTTCATATGCACATTTCTGTTTTACATGATGCACAATGCTAAAATCCAACGCTCCAAAATCATTCTCATTTCTCTCCTAAGATGGTATTCTCATTTGATCCTTACCCTATATATATATATATATATATATATATATATATATATATATATATATATATATATATATATATATATATATATATATATATATATATATATATATATATATTCTAACCATGTGCTTTGTTGGTTTTTTTATGTGTTATACTAGTACTTTGACGGTGATATTGTATAATTTTAAATTGTACTAGTAGATTTTCTGATTTTCATAGCAAAAGGACATTATAAACATTCCCGTGCTATCCCTACGGCCCAGCCTATTTGCATTGTCCCGGGCCCATAAATGTCAGGACCGGGCCTGGTTTTTAGGTCGAACTCAAATGTGGTATTATAAATGAAATGAATTGAATATCTACATTGTATTGCAAATATTATACTAATGGCTCGTGACACTAATTCTTAATTACATATAATTATACATATGAAAGAAAGTAATACATTACTCAAATACACGTAGTATCTCATAAACAAAAATGAAATTTATAAATGTGAAGTGTAAGTTTGACGTACACTGGTTTTTGACCAACGCACACTAATTTCTTTTAGTGCATTGTCTGTTTTTTTAATAAATGCAGTGACGTTAACCGGTGAGAATGCAATCAATGACCATGCCATCAAATTTTAATTCATTGGCAATTGTTGTTTGAATGTTTGAATTATAGGTTCAATATCTTTTTAATCCGTACAAATAAGTGGTTCTTGATTTACATCCTTATAAAATTATTAGTTATTACTTCATTTTTCATCCCAATAATTTATGTTGATTTTTAGTTTAGTGGTTCACCAATCACATATTCACATTAACCTCCTTTTAACAAAAATAACCTAGTTGATAGACATTCTTTCACTTTTCTCATTTCATTAAAAAAAAAACGTAATACATTTTACTTTCTAGAGTGTCGTTAATTATTATTTTAAAAACATGAATGATTAGATTTATCGCATTTTAGCTCCAATGTTAGCATCCAATTTTTTTAAATGATGGATTTAAAAGTTTTTATTACATTTATGCAATTGACAATATTTTTTCTAAATGGAAATTAATTCAGAGTTAGAAGAGGCTAAAAAGAAAATACATAATGTAGGGATGAAAAACAAAAAATACAGACATAAAATAAAATTTGCCATATGTGTAGGGCTAAAACGCATTTAAGCCTTGAATTGTACATAACAGTAAATTCTAAGATGCTCATAAATGAGCGAGTTTATTTTATATCAATTAAAAAAACATTATTAAACTTATATTTTGTATTAAAAGAATATGTAAATTGTAGAAGCTTATATATGTTGTTGACATCGAAGAGGAATATAAAACTAATCTATAGGATTATGTTTAGTCATTTATCACATGTAGAGGAATATAAAACTCAATATTTGACAAGTGGAAGTAGCTCAAATGGATCAACTTCCACATTCAAGATCCTTTATATGGGAGGCCTTGAGCTCAAGTCATCTAGGAGGTGAATTTGAGAATACACTCTCAAATAATGATCCTCTAGCCCCCAAGGCTAGCTTGAATGATAGCAAAATCATTCATTTTGTCTCAGCCGGTGGTGTGAGAGTTAGCTTCTCGATGGAAACCCAGTAATTTATGAATAATCAGTGGCAGTTCTCTTGAGAACAGTGCTAGGAACTCAAGGACCAGTGTACATAGAGTTTTCTTGTGCGTGATGGTGTACAAACGGTGGTGATAACATGAGGTATTGTAATTAGAGCGACTCAGACTTGCATCTCTCAAGAGTTTGGGATAAGTCCTAGAAACCCCAAAATTAATCCGATGAAGTCGGTAACATAAAATAAAATTAGTGAAATGTTAATCAAAATTGTCTCCTATCGAGAGTGGAAAATATGGTGAAGCAGCCACTATAAGCACTAAGTGATCAATGTTGAACAACTAGTGGAAGAGGACATGGAGACTAGGCCAGATGTTGAGATCCTCACAGCGTATGATGATGAAGCTAGGAGAAGAACAAACTGAATCAAATTAATTGTCAGAAATTAGATACTATATTTTCTAGAACGGGATAAAAGAATATGAAATTCATATATCAACTGAATGAAGTGGACTTATTTGCTTATACATAAGAAATAGAAACTAGAACTATCATAAAAATGTATATTTTAATAAAAATTGGGAAGACTTTGAATTATGTGGGAGAAGAAAGTTGACAGTGAGTGTACGATTAATTAAGGGCCTGACATGAACCGCTGAAAGTAGTAATGTTTCAAATGAGCATATTAGTTTTTAATACTGTCGTGTTCACCCTTTTTTTAACTTGGTGAGCAAACCATCCAACGGTGGGGCAAATGTCGGGAAACATTTGCTAGATTTTATTAAAATCAAAAGTTGTTACAAAAGAAGAAGAGGACCGAACCGAAACCTCTTCTTATGAAGTATTTGTCTAGATTAATCAAATTTCAATTCAATATGACTTCGAATGATTGAACAAACATATATAGAATGCATTGGACATTTTTTAGCACGACCCTTGCACAATGAGAAAGAGAAAATTCCCTAAACATGACTAAAAGAAGGATAAATATTTTAAATAGGCTTACCATTATTTATTTTTTATTATTATTCCCTAAAAATTAGGATTACCATTATTTTATTCATAAAATAACACTCATTCACTCTTATGTTGGGAAGTTTTAATCAATTTATTCTTTTAATATGCTAAATAAGTCTCATTTAGGAAATAAAATATACTTCATTGTATTTTCAAACTTTGTCTATTTTTAGATCCTATATTTAGCAATTTCTAAATGAGAAACTCATCAGTCGAGCAAAGCTTCACTAGTGGTTGACCTGGGTTTATAGCGCCTAGATGAAGGAATTAATAAATTGAAACTAACAGACAAAGCGGTCAAAATAGAAATCAATGAAAATCGATCAAACCATCGGCGGTTTGGTTCTCAACCAACATGAGGTTTACTCATAAGAGATAAGTGGACCAACTAAAACCATTGAAATTTAATTTATGCCAAAAGAGGGTGAAACTGGCACAATTCAATAAAGCTGAAATTGATCAAATCCGATAAAAGTACTATGTTCGGTTCCCAATTCTAGATTTCTCAAAATCGAGCCGACATAAACTATATCTGAAATATATCCTCTTTTGGTTCTACTTATTTAAATTGTTTTTCTTTTACAAACCGAAAGTGGAATAAACCGGTTCCGGTCTTATGTTTGAGGAAATAGAATTAGTTTCAAAAGAGGGTTTTCATAAAATATTTTAATAAAAAAAGTTATGAGCAAAAATGCGACTTGACAAGTTTTAGTGACTACAATTTTATTCAAAGCCTACATCTTAGTGACTACTAGTGTAATTTGATACTCACTATGATGTAAACTTTGAATACAATATAATCACTACTTACTTAATAGCATTTTTGTTCATTACTATTATTTTGACCATATATTAGGAATTATTTACCGAAAAATGAGTACCAGTTTGGTTCTTTAACCACTTGTTTGGGTCCACCCCTATCGCCATCCATTGGGAAAGGTCACACATACTCTCTTCATAGCTAGAACTTGAAATCAAACATTTGGACAGTTCTAAGTCAATACAAGATCTCATAGATCATTCCTCACTTTAGCTCCTATTTTGACTCCACATCTCACCCCCAAATGCACAAGCATACCTCCTCAAACTAAATACATCAATGATTTAATATTTATCCCAATTCTTAATTAATCATCACTAAAATTTGATAACTTGAGGATTATAGGTGCAGAAATGTAAAAACTAGGGACATTTTAAATACACATATATGGTCATTTTAAATTTTGAAATGATCAAATCGTTGTTTTTAACTCAACAGTTTGGTCACCAACCTGTTTTTTGAAGTGTTGGTAATAATAATAATGCTAATTCTTAATCAGGAAAGATGATAAATTAAGAGAATGTAACATACAAAATTCATAAAACCTTTCCAAATCAAAAGATCACTACATTATTTCTCTTTTCAATTTGTGTGTATTCCATTTTCTTCATGTTTTTAGGATAATATATTAACATTACACAGTTGCACCAGACCCACAACCATACATAGGATGTTTCCGTAGCCTTCTTTATATGATAACCTGTTGTGCTAAGTAGTAGTGTCAGAAAACAAATATGCTTAGATCAATGAGGAAAGATGGAGAATGCAAAAGCCAGAAAAGGAGAAACAGCTCGCGGCTTCTAGATCTTAATTTCAACGAGGAAACTCTGGAGAGGAAAAGGTTTGCTTCAGAGGAAGCTGATGAGAAGGAAGAATCCAAAGGCGAAAAGCCCATCATACACTCTCGAGCGAGGGCGAGGGGAAAGAGAAAGTTCCCGCATTTGCCTGCCAAACAGGTTTATGAGGTTGGATCTTAAAAAAGTATATATAAAGAAATATTTAAGAAATGGCGATCTGAATGAAGGGCGTTCCATCGCTAGTCATATGAACTTTAAGCAATTATATTGGCCATCATTTTGTGTTACTTTCTGAAAAATATGTTATTTCAGAACTCATTCTTGTTCTTGTATTGGTTAAGCAGGGTAGAAGCAAAGTGCAGAAGCATGAAAAATCATCAACAAACACTGGTGAGTCCTTTAATTCATAGAAAACCACAGATTTATAGTCATTCATGATTTAATATATTTGTCTCTATAGAAGAGATATCACCAGTTTCCTAATGGACTTAGTCCGAAGCTCTAATTTTATTATTAAAAACCTCCTTTGTTGGAAAACCTTGATTAATAACCACATACCTTAAGACTTTTTTTATAGAACAACATATATTAAGACTTGTCCATCTATATATTGAAATAGTTTGTACTTTTTATATTTTATTAATGTGACATGGCTCAACAACCAAAATTGGATTCTAAATGTTAGGTGTACAGACCAAATTGCCAGAAAAGCGCCTACTCGAGCTAATTCTAGACATATTGCAAAGGTACTACGACTTTACAATTTAGGATACACTAATCATCAGTGTTTTGAAGTTTGGTTGTATGGCTCACTTTGTGTTAACAGGAGAGATGCATATGAAATATTTGCTGAACCAGTGGATTCTGATGAGGTTGAATCCTATGAACTTCATTTATTGTGTTAGAGTTTTTTTTGCAAGCATTGAATTAGAACTTGATGATGTTTTCTTTATAAAGGTTGAGAATTACAATGATATCATTAAAGAGCCAATGGATTTCGGCACCATGAGGGCTAAACTTCATGAAGGGATGTATGAGAATCTTGAACAGTTTGAGGTAGGAATCGATCTCAATTATCTATTCCTATTATAAAATAAATCACTAAACACGCTTAAGGTAATTATTTATGTTACAAGTTCAAAAGCATAGCTGTACTGATACCCTTACATTAAAAGTAACAAGCTAGTGAAATATACAGAGAAAGATAACATAGTCATTTTACTAAGGTCTACTATATGAAATTGCTAATATGCCACAAACGTAAGAACAATGCATTTAACTAGTGGACAGTTGTCCGAGAATGGAAGTCGATATGGCTTACCAGTTAAACTACTATAAACAATTAATAATCATCTTCAAATTTTTTTATGCAGCATGATGCATTCTTGATCCCAGAGAATGCTATGCACTTCAACTCTTCTAGCACCATTTATTTCAGACAGGTATTTCCTGAAATTATGTCCCCTTTTTATTGAAAACATTTGTTGGATAGTTAATTAAAAGATCGTATGATGTTTTGCAGGCTAGGTGCATACACGACCTTGCGAAGAAAGTATTCCATGTCATAAGAACTGATCCTGAAAACCTTGAGATGGAATTCGCAGGGTCAAGACGAAGATCTATGAGGAAAATGCAAAATGAAACCAAAGAGCCAAAACCAAGCTCCCAGAAAGATGTCAAGACTGACAATGCTTCAAACAACACCCTCTTCTATTTGAGCGATAAAGGGAGCCAACCGTTCACTCAAACTAATAGCAAAGATTGTGTCTGCTTCCATGGTGAGTGTTTCCCATGCGCCAAGAGAAAGGATTTAAATTGATTGATTTATATTCCTTTCCAAGCCCAATTTTTTAATGATCATGGACCCAAACTAATGTGCAAAGATTGAGTGTTTCCCATTAGTTTGAGTGTTTCACTCAACTAATGTCTTTATTGATTCGCTTCTGACAATCATTCTTTGACAGGTAGCAACAATGAAGATAGTCGACGCTCCACATACATAACTTGGAAGTCCTCCCTTGGAAATGAGTGCCCCAAAACAGCAATTCTTGTGAGTTTTTCTTTTCCATATATGTAACTATTTATTAAGATTTGCGGATCAATTGTTGTTGTTAATGTTGTTGGGTTAAGCCTTGGGGTTGAATTGTAGGCAGGGGTGGATACATGTACTAAGGAGTGGGGCACATGCCCCCAATAAAATTTTACCAATAGAATATAATATAGAAAAAATAAGCATTTCTTTTTGTAATTTGAGTGGTTGCACCCTATCAGATTTTTCTCCCCCCCCCCCCCCCCCCCCCAATGAATTTTCCTTTTCTATTTTAAATGGAACATAAATAATCAGACTACGTATTATTAAGATTCATTATCTTTTTTTAACCTAGTATGTGTTTTACGGAGTAGGATTCATTAATTTAAATAGAGCTAAAATAATCTTACACTATTATCAGTAAAAAAAAACTATACTCATATCATTTTATTAAATGAACGGGAATTTCTTATCATATTAAAAGAGTTCTAAAAAATAAAATAGATTTATCATTTACATTCATAGTAACTTAACTATACGCAATTATAAGTAGTTATCACTTCATATTATTTCTTTTGGTGTAATAGTAGCAACAATAATAAGTGCACTCCATCTATTTATGTTTACTTGATTCATTAAAATTTTAATGTTGTATAGGATTAAATTATTAAAATATACGAAGTATAAAATTTCAGCAATGGCAAGCGGCATAAAAATAAGAGAGAAGTATAAGCATAAAAAGTACTCCGTAATAAATATTGAATATAGAACATTTATAAAACTAGTATGTAATAGCGCATATACTGATGTACATGTTTTTTCTTACACTTAAGTGAAAAAAGGTAATACAAATGTATAGTTTAAATGATGTTATGAAAAAAATGTTTTCAGCTGATGATTTAATAAATAAGTAGTTTGGTGTTAACATAATATTAATCAATTAGATGTTGTTGGGTTTAAGATATAACTCATTACTAACTCAAATAAAAAGAACAATTTAGTACATTTTTTTGCATGAAACTAAATCACAAGTCGTATATAAATTCTGTCATAACATATTTGAGTTTAAATTGATTGATTTATATTCCTTTCCAAGCCCAATTTTTTAATGATCATGGATCCAACAACTATTATTCCTGGATCCGCCACTTATTGTAGGTGGAGTAACCCAAAGCTTAATATGTTGGTTTATATTCCATTAACATCATAACAATCACAAGGAGTATTTCACTTAGCGATGTTTCCTTTTCTATGTCATGTATTAAGGTTAATTCATTTTCATCTAAGTAGGAGTTGTTTAAAACCTTGCGTCGGTTTATTTAGGAAAACAATGACAAAGGTATGACTAAAGTAAAACTAATGGACAAAGATAGACTTTACTATGCAATCATTTGGTGGTATTTTTGCATTGACAATAATGACTATGGAGAGATTCAATTTTACTTTGTGTGACCGTGTAGTCATATATTCACACACAAATTTTATTTTCGTAATAATATAGGAAACACCCCATTTACAAGATGTGAGAGCTATAATATACATTAACATTATGATAATCATATATCAACATCACACTAAGTGATGTTTCATGTTTCTTGTATAGCCAAACGAGCTGAACATGAACTACAAAGAGAGCTTGATGAAGTTTGTTGAAGATTTAGGGCCCACAACAAAGAGGATTGCTGCCATGAGACTACAAGAACTCCATCTGTATCCCCCCACATTCCAATCCCCATCTTATCAAGTTCCCACGTCATATGCCACATTCAGAATGCCATCCTTTTTGGACATGAATTCAATAGCTGCAACATCCAATCCTCAAATAGGCCTACACACCTTCACCAATGAGACAAAGGATACCACAAAGGATACATCGCGTGCAGAAATCGACTCCAACCAGCTGAATGATTTAGAGAAGCTGGCGGGATCGATGTTGCAGTACAAAAGGAACAAAAAAGCATCTGAAGCATCAGATAAGAGTGGTAATAGTAAGTTGAGTAAAAAGCGGGTGGGGTCACCCTCTCCCATTGCTAATCCTTCTGCGGATTTAAACTCTTCACCAATGCAGAATATAAGTAGAGGCAACAAGAGTTCAGGTGATGAGCAGCTCCAAAAGGCAAGAGGGAGTTCAGTGATAGTTGACAAAAGAAATACAAACGATCGCAATACACGCCCGATCGTATTGGCCCTTAAGCAGCCATTCCACCCAGATAAAGCGCCAGCTGAGCTGAAGATGAGAAACAAGGGAAATAAAGCAAAACCACATAACAACAAACCTATCCTCCCAGCACCTCCGGGCAAGAATGATGGGTTGATTTTTGAAGCCCAAATGGCGGCTCCAGCGGCTTTGCTACCAAAACCGTTATTGGGATCAAGGTTCACATTTGATCTAGCATTCTTGAGAGCGCGACTAAACCAGATGAACTCTGCAGCAGAAAAAGATTTTGGACAGCGAACATCATATGATCCAAGCAGCAGCGTTGCAGTAGGAGATCTCGGGCAGCGATCTCTCTAAGATCAAAGCAGCAAAATTACTTTGGGGGTTTTGGGCAGCGATTATTGTATGAAGTTTCCTTATTTATAGAATAAGGTGCTTCCTCTAGATTCTATCAATTAAAACCTTTTTATTCAGCAAATTAATTTGTATTCTATCAATAAATTACTTTCTCCAAAACCTCACAATTTAATCTTTAAGGTGCTTCCTCTGAATTCTATCAATTAAAACCTTTTTATCCATAGAATAAAGTGACTAGACTTCTTATGTATTTTGAATTGTATAAAGTTTCCTTATTTACTATGTCTGATAATAATCGTTGTTTTAGTGATGCATAGGTAGGAAGTCTTTGGTGTATTATAGTTTTTTTTTCTTTCTATAGTCGGGATAGTCGCTCCTTGACAGATAATGGCCATATTATTCAAAGCTTGTGGTAAGAATGGATTTCGTTCTAGTGCTCGAAAAATAATATTCCAAAGCTTTTGTATGTTCGCCATTACTTGTGTGGATAAGACCTATATTATACAATATATAACTTCGATATACGGATCCATTTCTAGTCGCATAGCTTCATAATAATTCTATAAAGCTTCCACATATTTTCCTTCAGATTGAGCCGACATCCATTACGATCGTCAGTAATCAATTTAATAAAAAAAAAAATCTCTGTTCTAAACCCGTACATGAGATTTTCTCCTCATATGGCTCCTCTCATCCCTTATGTACATAATGAGAATGCATGTAATAAAAAGAATCTGACAAATATAAATATTTTGATTGTCGACTGAGTAAACCTAGTGTTTATACAAGAAATTTCTAGCCAACCTTCCTGCAAGACCCCTTTTTCAATCATCAAACATAGTTTTTTAGATATGTAGAAATCATAAAAAAAAGCTCTCAATCATTTACTTCCTCCGTTCTTAAATAAATGCAACGGTCAACATTTCACACTTGCCGAGACACAACTTTGACCATTAATATAAATGATTTTGTATTAGTAAAAAAATTTAAAAAAATTAGATTATGAAAATTTACAATGAGACAAGTTTAACAATATTTTTTTTCATAAAATAACATTATTACATTAATAAATAAAACGTAGTCAAAATAGAACATGTGAATAGTGTAAAAGTCAAAGTGTTGCATTTATTTAAGAACAAAGATAGTATTTGTTTTCAACGTCTGCTAATTTCCGGAAATTAGTCACTTCAACAGCCTTCGATAGTTATACAGGTATCCACATACGAACGAGATGGATGCTTGTTTTCGCAACCATTTTTCACTCCAGAGCACAAAAAGGAGCGGTTGATTCCTAGGTGTAGTGATTATTCTCCTATGCTTATTAGCGCTAATAAAATAGGATTTACCAGCATAGGTTTAACCTTCCTCTCAAGACTAGAATATATAAAAGAAATCTAGCATTTTAGGTTACATTAATCGAGGATTTGTTAAATTTAATAAAAACTTCACCTTCAATAAGTGAATATTTTTTTCATTAACTTAACGTGTCTGTCTTTCTCATAAAACATTGAGAATTTATTCAAGATGAAAGAAAAAAGAATGAAATGATAAATCAATAATTAAATCACACAATCTCTATAATAGCTAAATGCCGCTTTTTCTCCTGCCGTTGTAAGAATTAGTCGTAATAAGATATCCGCGACAATTGAGAAGGTCTTATCAATAAAATTTCCATTTATTTGAGATCTAGACATAGGTAGAAATCCTTTCTTTAATTTTCTTCTGCTTGTGTAATCCCACATAAACAAATGTTTAGAGTACAAAGACGATAGTACAAAATAACATAAAATATATTCAAAACAAATATAGAAGAATATTTCTAGGATGAAAATAAACTCAATATCAAGATACAGAAGAGAAACTTGATTTTGTAAACAGATACTCTAGTAATCCTAAAAATATGGAATATAAAATACTCGCTACCAAACTTGGATTTTAGACATAGTATTTATATAGGAAATATGGTCGAGTGGTTTAAAGGTGTAACATTGGAACTGCTATGTAGGCTTGTGTTTAATTAAGGAGGGTTCAAATCCCTCTCTTTCCATACCTTCAGCGGATTCATCGAATTGACTAGCACCAAAGGATTCAACCCTAGCAATGAATACAATGACCCTTGCATCTTTATATCTGAGACAGATTAGTATTAAAGTAACATCAAGCCCAGGTTTCTCTTAGTTCACTTTAAGTGAATCGACTTTTCCCAAAAAAGTTTGAGTAACCTCTATTATGTTCGTTAGATTTAAGATTTAAGTTTGACGAGAATAATATTCTACAACTAGCAATTCATTTATCTTCAAACCGACCCAGTTAGTATCTATTATTTTATTTACTCAACCTTTTTATGGCGTTGGGCGAATGATTAAATGGTTTGGTAATTTCTCATGATAATTTTGAAAAAGATCTCCTACAGATTTTTGGTTATCTTTCGGCATAACAATATCTCGGGATTTGCAGCGATAACTGGGCATATTGACTATGCGATCATTCACTTTTTTTTTAATCGAAAAAATCAATTTTATTAAGGAAATTATTTAAGAATTACAAAAGTAAATGAAGGAAGAAAGCTTAAGAAGATAAAAAAGAAATCGCTGTCGAAAGGAAATGGAGAACAAAATTCCAATTGCTAATGGAATTGACTATGCGATCATTCACTAAAATATGTCGATGATTAACTAATTGACGAGCTGCAGGAATAGACTGAATAGTAGAAGCCATACCCAATAATAAAAAAGCATGTTATCCAAATGCATTTTAAGTAATTGGAGTAAAATATAATGTCCCATATGGACCCCTTGGGTTTTTGGGCAATCTGAACGTAGTTAATTAACCGACGTTCTCTATGACCATAATGAAAACACATTTTTTCTTCTTCTAGGCGAATATGATGTTGAGATTTTTTCACGGAATGAGATTGGTTTTGAAGATCCCATATATCGCTAGGCTTTTTATTAGCTAGCCCCCAGGCAGCGTATTTTTTTGAAACAAGGTCCCCAATAATGCGAAATTAAGACTCCTTATTTTTATATTATTGTTTAGTATTTCAATTAATATGTATTTCATATGTAATGTTGCTGTGTACTTTGATATTCAATTATGATGCTTTATTTTTTTCATTCGATATTATTGATTATTAATATTATAGATTCGCACAAATTGATTAATATATGAGACTAGGAAGAAGGATTTCTAAAAGGGAAAATGGAAACTAATAATTCAATCTTTTAGCGGTCTTCTTTTAATAGTCCCACCTTTTCGTTATTCATGAATAATCCAACCTTTGCACCTCATCTTCATTCACTTGTCCCTGACCGGTTGATGACCTGTTATTCCAAGTTATTTTCTTATCTTTACAAAATATTATCTTTGTGAAAGGTGGAATTTATGGTATAATAGTTTGCAAAGATAAAAAAATAACTCGGAATAGCAGGTCATCAACCGGTCGGGGACCAATGAATGAAGATGAGGTGCAAATGTTGGATTATTCATGAATAACGCAAAGGTCGGACTATTAAAAGAAGACCGCTAAAAGGTTGGATTATTAGTTTCCATTTTCCCTTTCTAAAATAGGTTTTTTCTTTTGATTGTTTATTGATTGCTATCAGAGTGGGATTCAGAATTTTGAATCAATAGGCGCATAAGTTTTTTCATTAGTGTATGGGGCAATTTGTTTTTTCACCAAATTAGCGGGGCAACTTTTTTCCGCTAGTGTATGACTCTGCAGCTATTTTGTTATTAAAAGATTCCATTAATATATACATGACAACATTTAATCTAATACAATCTAAGTTTAGATAATGCAAAAATAACTTTGATTTTATAATTGAAGTGTTCTAGAAAAAAGTATTGATGCATTAAAGAGTAAGAAATGGTAAATCAAAGAAAAATTATTTGAAAATAAAAAAAGATATATAACATTTTATCAAATTATTTGAATATAAAGAGTTTAAAAGACACATCCACCGCATGATGAATCTTATAAAAAAAAATGGAATTGCAATTTTTTCCTACCAAGAAGGGTGTTCGCGAGTCACTATGAGCTTTCTTAATATTACAATAGTATGTACTCCGTATGCGATTATTTATTTTTAGAATAATAATATATCGCTAATTCATATAGATGGTGCATATTATATTTTTATTAATGCTAAAATAAGTTAAAGTGTATTATATGTGCTATCAATGGTTTTTACAAAATAAGAAGTAAATTTGAAAGATTCATTTCACATTATTTAAAAACTATACTGTTTAACTAGTGTGTTTGATATTTAATATTGCTTGATATTTTACAAAATCAATTACTAATTAATTATCTAATGGGGCGGGGCAGGGGCGGGCTGGGTGAGTCTTCAAAATATTAGGGTCGGACTCGATCTTTGAAGTTTGAAAAACAAGCAGGTACCCTATTGACTTATGTATCCACTTAAACTACAATTATATTCTAGACTTCTAAGTTCTAAGAAAACTTTATTTTGTTTTATGTAGTACAACTGCTGCTCTTCAATCTGCTCTTCAATCTTCACTTTGGTTAATGCCTTGTAGTCATTGACCAAGACACTTAATTGGGATAAACACAAACCCGCAAAGTTAAAAATTTGTTTTCAATTTTGTTTCACTTTAGTTAAATTTGTTTAACTATGGTTAAAATTTTGTTTTCAATTTTGTGTTTTGAATTTTGTAATATATTATGATGTTATTATTACTCCTTATAATTATTTAATTTGAGAATATATCACTACATATTACTTGCTACACTTAACTTTTTGAAAAGAAGTTGACAACTTGAATCAAACTGTTCTTTTCAAGCATCACGAGTTATTCCTATATAGTTGACCTGAATATATTTCTTTAATACGAAGTATAGCATGTGGTTTAGTTTATATGTGTATTGCATGTATATTGTGGCGTAGTGGGAGCACATATGGGATGACCCGACACATATAAACTTTTGTGCAATATTTTTACACATAAGCTCAAAGGTTTTTCCAAATTTGGGGTGGGTCTAAATTTGTATGTGTATGTATGTGTGTGTAATTCAATTGCATTTGTGCTCATTCTTAATATTCATCTCACTTGTTCAGTTGTTCCACTCAGTGGCGGAGCCACAATTTTTTCGGAGGGGCGTACTAAAGGCTATTAATGTTGTGTATTCACTCAAAATTTAATAAAAACAATAAAAACGTAATACATTAACACAAAATAGTTCATTACATACCGCTTGACTCATATCTATAATCTCGGTCGATCAATCATACGAGTTTTAATTCGTTCAAAATGTTGTATATTTATGTTGGAAAAACACAACCCCAGCCTTTTCTAGGATCACGTGTTAATTGTCACGATTAGGCTAAGATAAACGATAAATTTAAAGCAAGAACACAAGAATTTACGTGGTTCACGCAATCGGTGTGATTACGCTAGTCCACGGCGAACGAGAGAGAGATGTATTATTATTCCAGCGTCTGGTGTGTTTACAGATACATTAGGGATGTTTAAATAGGTTTAAGAAAGCCTAAATAAGGGTTAAGGCCGCAGGCCCAAAAATTAATCCCGTCATTAATTTTTCCCGTATACTCGATCGAGTATACATACATACTCGATCGAGTATAGATTCCAGTCACCTACTCGAGTAAGCTTTTTACGCATACTCGATCGAGTATACCTCCATACTCGATCGAGTACATAACACAGACTTTTACCCGAGTAAGCCATCCATGCATACTCGATCGAGTAATGACCAATACTCGATCGAGTGTAGAAACCAGAGAACTACTCGAGCCATCAAAGCCTCATACCCGGTCGGGTAACCAACCATACCCGGTCGGGTATATACCAGAACTCAAACAAGGCTCCATCTTCAACAATCTCCCACTTGGAGGCTTGTTCAACAGTCATCTGCCATCCAAGAACATGTATCCTCTGCAACACCCCTGATCTCTATCTCTCGTTCACACCTTCCCATCAAGTATCTGGAAGGCCAGTTGAAGTCATGCATAGCTTCAACTTCTCCGTTGTCACCACCTTGGTAAGCATGTCTGCTGGATTCTTCGTACCAAGGATCTTCTTCAAGTTTATGATACCGTCTTCAATCAACTCTCGGATAAAATGGTATCGCATCTTGATGTGTTTCGTTCTGCTGTGAAACACTGGATTCTTCGCGAGATGAATAGCACTCTGGTTGTCACAGTGCAGTCCGCAATCCCCCTGTTCCATGCCCAACTCCGAAAGAAAGTTCTTCAACCAGATCAACTCTTTGGCCGCTTCAGCAATGGCCATATACTCTGCTTCTGTGGTCGAAAGAGCCACACTCTTTTGAAGTCTAGACATCCAACTGATCGGCGTGCCTCCAATTGTGAATATGTAACCCGTAGTGCTCTTCCCGGAATCACAACAGCCCCCCAAATAAGCATCAGCAAATCCTTCTAGAATTACTCCATTCCTCCTGAAACAAAGAGCAGTTCCAGAAGTGCCTTTCAAGTAACGTAGCAGCCACTTGACTCCTTCCCAATGTTCCTTCCTGGATTCGACATGAACCTGCTAACAACTCCCACTGCATGAGCAATGTACGACCTTGTTGACACCATTGCGTACATCAAGCTGCCAACGGCTGATGCATAAGGAACTTTAGCCATCTCATCTTTGTCTTCATTGGTCTTTGGAGACTGCTGCTTGGAGAGTTTCAGCTGACTCCCTAAAGGTGTACTCCTTGGCTTGGCATCCGTCATTCTGAACTTCTCAAGGACTTTCTGAATGTACTTCTGCTGTGAAAGCTTTAAAGTACCTTCCACCTTGTCTCTGACTATGCTCATCCCAAGAATCTGTCTCGCCTCCCCTAAATCCTTCATCTCAAATTCTTCGGACAACTTCTTCTTGAGCTTGTTGATCTCCTGCATGTTTGATCCAGCCACCAACATGTCATCAACATACAAAAGAAGAATAATGTATGCTGACTCGAATTTCTTCAAGTAACAGCAATGGTCCATCTTGCATCTAGTGTACCCATTCGGCTGCATAAAGCTATCAAACTTCAAGTACCACTGTCTAGGAGCTTGCTTCAGTCCGTATAGACTCTTCTTGAGTTTTCACACCAATCTCTCCTTGCCACTCACTGGGAAACCTACTGGTTGAGCCATGTAAATGTCTTCTTCAAGGTTGCCATGAAGAAAAGCAGTCTTCGCATCCAGCTGCTCCAAGTGTAAATTTTCAGCTGCAACGATACCAAGAATCAACCTGATAGTAGTCATCTTCACAACCGGGGAGAAGATTTCATTGTAGTCAACCCCCTTCTTCTGTTGGAACCCCTTGACAACTAGCCTGGCCTTGTATCTTTTGCTCCCATCTGCTTCATCTTTGATTCTGAAAACCCACTTGTTCTCCAATGCTTTCTTTCCCGGTGGTAACTTGACTAAGGACCAAGTTTGGTTCTTGTCAAGTGAATCTAACTCATCTTCCATGGCCTTCTTCCACTGTATGGAATCTCTCACAGCCAACGCCTCTGAGTAAGATTCTGGCTCTCCATTCTCGGTCAGCAACAGATAATTTGCTGAAGGAGAATACCTGTTAGGAGGTCTCCTGATTCTGGTGGACTGTCTGATGTGTGGAGTAGCTGCCTCTGAACTCCCACTGTCTTCATCACTCCCACTATCTTCAGACATTCCTGTATCTCCTGAGCTCCCACTGCTCCCTGAGCCTCCAGTCGTCTCATCACAACCGACCGGTTGTGCTATGTCATCTTCAGTCATCCCTTCAAATACTACTTGTTGTTTGCTCTCTGGTTGCTTGCCTTTGCTTGTTCCTGCTGCAAGACCAT
This sequence comes from Cuscuta epithymum, assembly GCA_945859915.1. Lineage (NCBI taxonomy): Eukaryota > Viridiplantae > Streptophyta > Magnoliopsida > Solanales > Convolvulaceae > Cuscuta > Cuscuta epithymum. The sequence continues at coordinate 10,605 of CAMAPF010000951.1, read as the reverse complement.
CTTTATAAAGGGCATTCTCGTTGAAGGTGACATCTCTACTTCTGATAACCTTCTTGCTTTGGTTGTCCCAGAACCTGTAGCCCATGTCATCCGACCCGTACCCAATAAAGATACACTTCTTTGCCTTTGCCTCAAGCTTGTCACTATCTGCATCTCTGACTTTGACATAAGAAATACAACCAAAAACTTTCAAGTGATTAAGAGATACCTCACGACCTTTCCATTCCTCTTCTGGAATTTTGAAACCAATGGGAGATGAGGGTCCTCTGTTGATCAAGTACGCTGCTGTGTTCACTGCATCGGCCCAGAACATCTTGGGAAGTCCTGCATGCAATCTCATGCTTCTGGCCCTCTCATTCAATGTTCTGTTCATCCTCTCTGCAACACCATTTTGCTGTGGTGTTTCTGGAACTGTCTTCAGCATTCTGATCCCCTGTTCAGCACAATACTCTACAAACTCTGTGCTACTATACTCACCCCCATTATCACTCTTTAAACACTTAATTTTGAGATTTGTTTCATTCTCAACTGCAGCTTTGAACTTCTTAAAAGTGTTAAAGACATCGGATTTATTTTTAAGAAAATAAACCCATACCTTTCGTGTAGAGTCATCAATGAATGTAACATAGTAGCGGGAACCTCCAATTGAAGAGACCTTTGTAGGTCCATAGACATCTGAATGAATCAACTCCAGCCGCTCAGTCTTGGGTTGCTGTCCTGTCTTCACAAAGGTTACCCTCTTTTGTTTGCCTAGAACACATGGCTCACAAAAGGTCAACTTTGAATTCTTCAAATCTGGGATTTTGCCCTTTGAAGACAACATCTTCATTCCATTCTCACTTATGTGCCCAAGTCTTTGATGCCACAAAGTAGAGATCCATGTATCTTCAACTGCTGCGTTTGCTCCATCTGTAGATACTTCAACCATGTACAGTGTACCATGCTTTTGTCCACGAGCAATTACCAGCTTTCCCTTTGTTACCTTCCATTGCTTGTTGCCAAAACTAACGTTATGGCCTTCCTCATCAAGCTGTCCTACTGAGATCAACATCTTCTTCAGGTCTGGAATATACCTGACATCTTTCAGCCTCCAGGTTGTACCCAAAGTGGTACTGAGATCAACATCCCCAATACTCGTGATCTCCAGGGATTTATCATCCGCCAAACGAACTCTTCCGCCGTAGGGCCTGAAATTTTTCATCAAATCCCTGCAATGACAAGCATGAAACGACGCACCTGAATCCATGATCCAGGACTCAACTGAATTCTCAACGCTACAAATTAGAACATCTTCATAATCTTCTGCCACGTTCACCTCCTTCTTGCCTTTATTTGTTGAGGCTTTTGGGCACTGATTTCTGAAGTGTCCATTCTCCCTGCAATTCCAACAATTGATGTCCTTCCTGTTCTTGGATTGGCCCCTCTTTCTCGACTTTGATCTTCCTTTCTTGCTACCCTCTTTAGTGGATTTTCTGCCCCTATCTTCAGTACTCAACAAACTATTGGAGCTATCCCCCGAACTCCTTCTCCGGATATCCTCACCAAGGATTAAATCACGAATACCTTCAAAGGTAAGCTTAGTGGTTCCAGCCGAACTACTAACTGCTGTGACTGTACCGGACCAACTATCGGGCAAAGATGATAACAAAAGTAGTGCTTGAACTTCATCATCGAATTTAATCTCAACCGAGCCTAACCTGGATATGATTGAATTAAACTCGTTGATGTGATCTGTCACGGATGCACCTTCCTTCATTCTTGTATTCACCAACTGTCTGATTAAGAAAACCTTGTTGGCCGCTGAGGGTTTCTCGTACATGTTGGATAACGCCTTGAGCAGTCCAAACGTTGTCTTCTCGTTGACGATGTTGTAAGCAACGTTTTTCGCCAACGACAACCTCACCACACCAAGAGCCTGTCGGTCCAACAAGTTCCACTCCGCCTCCGCCATCGTCTCTGGCTTGTTCTCAGACAAGGGTAGATGAAGCTTTTTCTGGTAGAGATAATCCTCGATTTGCATCTTCCAGAAAGCAAAATCTTGACCATCAAATTTATCGATCTTAACCTTCCCTTCGTCAGCCATAGCTCTGATACCAGTTGTTAATTGTCACGATTAGGCTAAGATAAACGATAAATTTAAAGCAAGAACACAAGAATTTACGTGGTTCACGCAATCGGTGTGATTACGCTAGTCCACGGCGAACGAGAGAGAGATGTATTATTATTCCAGCGTCTGGTGTGTTTACAGATACATTAGGGATGTTTAAATAGGTTTAAGAAAGCCTAAATAAGGGTTAAGGCCGCAGGCCCAAAAATTAATCCCGTCATTAATTTTTCCCGTATACTCGATCGAGTATACATACATACTCGATCGAGTATAGATTCCAGTCACCTACTCGAGTAAGCTTTTTACGCATACTCGATCGAGTACAGAACACAGACTTTTACCCGAGTAAGCCATCCATGCATACTCGATCGAGTAATGACCAATACTCGATCGAGTGTAGAAACCAGAGAACTACTCGAGCCATCAAAGCCTCATACCCGGTCGGGTAACCATCCATACCCGGTCGGGTATATACCAGAACTCAAACAAGGCTCCATCTTCAACATCACGATCACATAGACTCTTGTACACTTATGTATCCACACAGTCAAAATACAAAGACTCAATCTGACAATATCACTTTACAATATCTTCACTCACTTTTTGTATATGAGTCTACTTCATTGTACTCTACCTCACTTGATCACATACACTTCATCAAACGATATCTTTGAGCCTTCTTCTCTCACAAGAAAGCTCTCACTCTCCTCTTTCAAGGAGACTGTCACTTTCACTCACTCAAGAGCTCTCATCAAAGTTCTCATATTAATGGGAAGCTTCTTTATACTAATCTCATCAAAGTTTCTCTAGAATTTTTTATACACCATCACACATCTAGATTTTTCCAAAAAGTATTCACAAACTTCAATTCTCTTATCTTCTGGAAGGATTTAGAAAATCCCACAATTCTTCAAAATGTTCTAGAGGCTTCTACACACTTCCACATGATTTTAACGAGTTCGACACTTCTCCGGAAAACTCCACATTATTATTCTAGAACATTCAATACTTCTCCACACACACATATAGAGAATCTCTTGGAAATCGATCTCTAAAAATTCTAAAAATGTCATGAATTTCTCGACTAAGGAGGGAATCCAACATAATCTCCAGAATGTTTTGATCTTTTTTGTTACAAGAAATGTGACAACATATTCGTCAAACTCAACACTTTCTAGCTCACTATAACCACGAAAAGCCAACATGTGTGTCAATAAATGTCTAAAATAATCCACACTTGCATTCAAATGAGTGTGGTATGCTGCAGGCAATACTTGTATTACTAGATACACATGTATTCTAAAAGACTTTGCCTTTTATTTTAACAATTAATCTAAAATTATCCTTAATTGGTATTTATTTTTGAAAAAAGGAGGGGCATTAAATATATTCTAAGTAGTAGTACTAAAAAACATTGCCCGAAGCGGGGGCGCTTGCCCCCTCAGCCCCTCCCTAGCTCCTCCATTGGTTCCACTTGCTTGCTATACTTTCATTTTCATGATTGTCTCAAAATTAAGGGGAAACGTTTACTAAATAAAAAAAATAAAGTGTTCAATTTTTCTAAAACTTGAAAAATGAAAACACAAAAATATGTATACTAATTCCATTATATCAAATTTTGAAAAAGGATTAGCAGTTTTCCAATTTAGAAGAAAGAAAACAAATACTCTCCGTAACATTTATATCTTCTCACTTTCCTTTTTTGGACGTAACATTTATATCTTCTCATTTCTAAATCTTCCCATCATACCCTCAATAATTTAAAAAATAATACACTATTACACCTATTTTTTTGGATTTATCCTTCATTCCATCACATTATTTCACCATCTTCCCATCATACCCTCAATAATTTATATCTCCTTTCACTATTCTTAATCTCACCCACTTTAGAAGTGGGAAGATATATATGATACGGGGGGAGTATACATTACCTCTACTTTTAGAATACTAGAAACGATTTATGTATTTTTCAATGTAAAAATATCACCAAGAACTAATAGAATGACCATATATTCTAGAGAGAATTTCCAAAATGGGAGTAAAACATGAGGTAATTGCAAAAATAGGACTCATTGTTTTAAATTCCCTAAATAGGAGTAAATATTTGTATTTGGACAGAAATATCCCCTACGCCGTTGATAAGTCCGTATTTTGACACGTATTTGATGCGTGTTGAGATCGGCTTTTGATGATTTTCCTAGTTTTTAAGGTGTTACAAGTCTCAATTTTAGCTCAAGTTATGTTTACCGGGCGTTGGTTCGAGTTTTGTGTTGTTTGTAGTCAAAATCAGGGAATTTGAGCCCGGCACCGGCACTTGAGGAACAATCGGGATGATTTGAGAAGCATTTGAGAATGATTTGATAGCTTTGGAGGTCACCGGAAGATTCACGATGAAGATTTGAAGGAAAAAGAGCTCTAGGATTGGCTACGGGGTCAAAATAAGATGAATGAAGCTTGAAAACAACGATCAGGATGACCTTCTGTCAATCGTTCAAGCATATCTCTTTGTAGAAACATCCAATGTACACGATTCAAGTTCCATATGAAAGCTAACTTCAAGGGCTACAAATCATATGAAGACACATTTGCCAGAATCGGAGAGGAAGGAGGTGAAAACAGACGATGAAGTCAGATGATCTCTGCTGCGATTTCAGAAAGACACCTTCCACCGTTTCGATCACATCTCTTGATTAGATGATTCAAATCACATTCGGCAAATTGGGGTGGATAGAGGACTTCATTATCTACAACTTTCATGAAGGAAGTTTTGTCAAATTCGGAAGTTAAGTAGGCACGATCGTGCCCTCAAAGTCAGACACGATCGTGCCTGAAGAGAAAAGCACCGTGAAGCTACTGCCAGCCAGGCACGATCGTGCCTGGAGGGAGACACGATCGTGCCTGCCCAAAATGCGCGTTTTTGCTCCGGAGGCACGATCGAAGGCACGATCGTGCCTGGCATCGTGCCTGGCTCCGAAAATCCTAATTCAGCTCAAATTTCACCCGATTTTTCTATTTAAACAGCCTGTAAACCCCCGTTTTCAAGGGGAGCTTAGAGAGAGTGCCTAGCACGAATTTTAGAGGGCTTTACAGCCTTGTTCATCAATCTTTTGGGATTCTTTGTAAGTTCCACCTTTTTAATTAATGACAATTAATTCTTTTTATTCCAATTCTATTGATTCTTCAATTATGAATTGTGAGTAGTTTTAATTAGGGATTTGGGATTGATGAAGGGGTTAATCATGATGTATGGCTAGATTCTTTTCGGTTTAATTGCATGAATGCCGTTTAATTTGTGTTTGAATAATTTAATTGATATCTTTTGTAACCTAGAATCGCGACTAGAATTACAATTGCATGTAGAATAAATTAAGAGAGATCTAATTTGTTCTAGGACACATTCACACACACTTAATCGTTCGCTAAGAGATTAGTAACGATTAAGGGGACGTAAGCTCGCTCGTCTTGGCAATAATTTAGGATCCTGTCGCATGAGAGATCAGCCCGGTCCCCTAAATTATTGTACTCTACGCCGCGAGAGCGGTAAGAACTTAGTAATGATTAGCTAGGCTCAATTAAATTAATTTCATGTAATTAGGCCTGATCTGCCAGAAATCTGGTTACCCCGGAATCGATCCCTGTTCCCTTCGTCATTAATTAGAAAGAACCCCCTAGTTTAATTGTTCGCATTAGTTTTATTTTCCAAACCAACCAATCTCGCATGACGCTTTTATTTTATTTTCTTTTTAATCGCTGAATTTAATCAATTCTTGATTCCCTTTTGTCCGTCCCTGTGGAGACGATACTCGTACTTACACCACTATATTACGATCTATTTTAAGTGCGAGAAAACACACATCAGTTTTTGGCGCCGTTGCCGGGGACGGTGTCGGTTTTAAGGGTTAATTAATTTCAGCGAGAATTTTTTTTAGTTAGTTTTCTTTTAGTTTTTTCGTAGGATTTTTTCTGTGCTAACCTTTCAGGTAATTTCTAAGAGGCATGAGATGAACTCATTCAACCAAATTCCTGGAGGAAGTCCTTTTCCCCAAACCTCCATGGAATTTTCACCATATACGCCATACCCTCCTTACACTCCTCCTCCTCATCCTCCTCCTCCTCAATATTACACATCTCATCAAAATTATTCTCCTACACCACAAAATTTCCCATCTTCATATTCTTACCCTCTTCCAAATACGCAATACTCCCAATCTCATTCTCCTAATCAGTATCCTTATCCACAATATCCTCGGACAAAACCAGGCTCCATTATGGAATTTCTCATTCAAACTAAAAGTCCCGAGGAATTGGTTGATTGCTTTCCTAAAAATAGCATTTGTGCCTTCTGTGGAGGAGATCACCATTCATGTCTTTGCCCCATTCCTCCATACGACCATCCTTACTGGGCAATTGCATACCCCACTTCTTCCTCCCCACAATTTACGGACACAAATGTTTCAGTCATTCCTACATACTTCCCGAGTAATGAGCCTCATAATCAACAAGAGGATCTGGAGGAGGCAGATTTAAAGAGACTTTCTAGCTTGGAAGAAGTACTCAACAAATTAGCACAAAATCAGCTGAGAGCAGACTCAAGGATGCAAATGATTGAGACAAGGATGCAGAACATGGAGAATCAATTGGGGCAGATTGCAAAGGCTTTATCTGAGGAGTCCGAGAGATCCCATCCTAGCGACACAAAAGCCCAACCTGAGGAGACCAATAGGGATGATCATGTGAGTGAGTCGGACTGTGAAGGTGGAAATATGATGGATGATACCTTCCTAGATGCTTTTGAAGACCCTGATGAGAACAGTGTTAACGAGAGTTGGGATGCCTTCATGGGGAGTGATACAGAGTCTGGAGGAGAGGTTGTGAATTTTCATGATATTTGTGAGGAAGAAGAAGACTTTTCTATGGTGCAGTTTGATTACGGTGTTGCTCCTACTCCTTGCTTTGAGACATCTTTTGAGCTTCCGGTGATACCTAGAGTAATCAAAGTTTTCACTCATGTTTTCTGTCCACCTGAAGAGGATGAGAGTTTCATACTTCACTTCTGTGCTAATGAGGGTTATGAAGACCATGTGCTGCCTTCGTGGACTGACGAATTTAAAGATCTGCGCCACCTAATGACATTTGTTGAGAGGAAGCTGGAGACGTTGACTATAAGTGCACCACTACATTCTTTGCTATTGGAGAGCCTATGGGGTAGTTGTGTCGGGCAAACGACGTTAAAAATAGCGCTTCTCGGGAGGCAACCCGAGCTTTTTTTTTTTCTGCTTTTGTTTTTGCTTTTGCTTTGTTTGTTGTTTGGTTGTTTTGATTTGTGTTTTTGTTGCAGCTCAAGGGTCTTGTTATAGGGATGATGTGCCGAGGATTACATTGACTCAGTTTAGTTTTGCACCGACCAGGGCCATAGGGAAGTTTCTTTGACTATATTATTCGCTGTGTAATGTTGACTTGAGTTAATTTTGAGCACGCGTGACCCTTTCCCTTTACCTCCTTGTGCATAGTGCATATTTGGTCATCGAGGACGATGCCAAAGTTTAAGTGTGGGGGAGTGAATTGGGCATTCGGGCAGTGGTTGTTACATGTGATTTTTAGAGTTAGCATGCGCAGGTGTTAGTTGTATATTCATAGGAAATTCATGCAAAATTTTTGAAAATTTTTCTTTAAAATATGTCTTTGTGAGCTGGCTAGCGTTTTGGCTATGCTTTTAGAACATCTTTGAAGTGTTTAGGATTAAATTGCTTGCACTATAATCTAGTTGTTGAGAGGAGGAAGGCATTAGTCACCCATTGAATTTTCCATTAATCATCTACCCCACCTGAATAAGACCCTTTAGGAGAAGCCATTTTGAGCCTGACCGTTTATTGTTACCCGATTAATTGAGCTCCATAGCCAAATGGCCTGTTTCCTTACCCGTGAATATTTCTAACTTAGTCTTGATATTTAGGGAACTAAGGGATTAATTTGCTAAGTATAAGGAATTTTTGTAGGAGCCTTTTTTTGGGCACTGTTCCTATGCCCCAAATGGGGTAAGAGCAGTCACTTTTTAGGAATTTGATATTTTCGAGGATTGCATTGTAGGCATGGATTCACTTTTAAATTAAATGAACTTAAATTGCTATTTTTCCTTGGTGAGGCCGAGATTAGAATGGGGGTAATGTCTAGTGAGAATCCGAAAGGTGAAAAATTAATATAGCTAGACCTCTTACTTTGCGAAAAAGAGAATGGGAGCCCCGGTCAAAAAGCGTAAGATGAGACTTGGGTATCTTTCGAAAGAAACGGCGTTCTCGTGCCAACATGACAAGGAAAATTAAACTTAAATTAATGAACTTGGAGGCTATCTCAAAATTTAGCTTTACTCCTCCGCGTACTTCAAGTATACGTCAAAGCACAAATGTGCCGAGACGGTTTAGCTTAGTTGTACACCATGTCTACTCTTAGCATAGGTTTAAATGATTGTTCCTAAATTGTGGCCTACTGAGTTCCTTGTTCCTAAGAATAGCCCTGAAGTTCCTGAATACATTGAGTCTTTGTTAGAATATTCAAATATCTCAAAAGAAAGGGACTATTATTTTTATACATGATCCATTCACCACCACCTTCACAAGTTCTTCTGATCAATAGCTAATTTATTTGTGTACGCTGTCATTACTTTGAGGATGTTGTGAATACTTTGTCAAACAATTTAGCTTGAGTACAAAGATATAGTCTAGGGAAGGATTTTCTTGGTTTAGATTGTCTTTCCTGTGAATATCCTTTTAACTACGTGTGCATGCTAATTGTTTTGATTCCGTGTGGTGATTATCGTAAGTCCCGTTGTTCAGTTTGCTTGAGGACAAGCAAAGGCTTAAGTGTGGGGGAATTTGATAAGTCCGTATTTTGACACGTATTTGATGCGTGTTGAGATCGGCTTTTGATGATTTTCCTAGTTTTTAAGGTGTTACAAGTCTCAATTTTAGCTCAAGTTATGTTTACCGGGCGTTGGTTCGAGTTTTGTGTTGTTTGTAGTCAAAATCAGGGAATTTGAGCCCGGCACCGGCACTTGAGGAACAATCGGGATGATTTGAGAAGCATTTGAGAATGATTTGATAGCTTTGGAGGTCACCGGAAGATTCACGATGAAGATTTGAAGGAAAAAATAGCTCTAGGATTGGCTACGGGGTCAAAATAAGATGAATGAAGCTTGAAAACAACGATCAGGATGACCTTCTGTCAATCGTTCAAGCATATCTCTTTGTAGAAACATCCAATGTACACGATTAAAGTTCCATATGAAAGCTAACTTCAAGGGCTACAAATCATATGAAGACACATTTGCCAGAATCGGAGAGGAAGGAGGTGAAAACAGACGATGAAGTCAGATGATCTCTGCTGCGATTTCAGAAAGACACCTTCCACCGTTTTGATCACATCTCTTGATTAGATGATTCAAATCACATTCGACAAATCGGGGGTGGATAGAGGACTTCATTATCTACAACTTTCATGAAGGAAGTTTTGTCAAATTCGGAAGTTAAGTAGGCACGATCGTGCCCTCAAAGTCAGACACGATCGTGCCTGAAGAGAAAAGCACCGTGAAGCTACTGCCAGCCAGGCACGATCGTGCCTGGAGGGAGGCACGATCGTGCCTGCCCAAAATGCGTGTTTTTGCTCCGGAGGCACGATCGAAGGCACGATCGTGCCTGGCATCGTGCCTGGCTCCGAAAATCCTAATTCAGCTCAAATTTCACCCGATTTTTCTATTTAAACAGCCTGTAAACCCCCGTTTTCAAGGGGGAGCTTAGAGAGAGTGCCTAGCACGAATTTTAGAGGGCTTTTCAGCCTTGTTCATCAATCTTTTGGGATTCTTTGTAAGTTCCACCTTTTTAATTAATGACAATTAATTCTTTTTATTCCAATTCTATTGATTCTTCAATTATGAATTGTGAGTAGTTTTAATTAGGGATTTGGGATTGATGAAGGGGTTAATCATGATGTAATGGCTAGATTCTTTTCGGTTTAATTGCATGAATGCCGTTTAATTTGTGTTTGAATAATTTAATTGATATCTTTTGTAACCTAGAATCGCGACTAGAATTACAATTGCATGTAGAATAAATTAAGAGAGATCTAATTTGTTCTAGGACACATTCACACACACTTAATCGTTCGCTAAGAGATTAGTAGCGATTAAGGGGACGTAAGCTCGCTCGTCTTGGCAATAATTTAGGATCCTATCGCATGAGAGATCAGCCTGGTCCCCTAAATTATTGTACTCTACGCCGCGAGAGCGGTAAGAACTTAGTAATGATTAGCTAGGCTCAATTAAATTAATTTCATGTAATTAGGCCTGATCTGCCAGAAATCTGGTTACCCCGGAATCGATCCCTGTTCCCTTTGTCATTAATTAGAAAGAACCCCCTAGTTTAATTGTTCGCATTAGTTTTATTTTCCAAACCAACCAATCTCGCATGACGCTTTTATTTTATTTTCTTTTTAATCGCTGAATT